>CM059015.1:37385517-38585517 GCA_030272315.1 Paspalum vaginatum | reverse complement strand
CTAATCAATCAATCTTTCGGAGCCATACCTTCTTTCATGTATTACGAGACCTTATGTTGCCCTAGTCTCCACTGCTGCCACTTCTAGGCACGGTTGTGCTCTAGCTGCCGCCGCCTCCACAAGCGTGGTGCCCAAGCCTTCACCTCCCCCTGTTGGAGTATGTGTGTTAGCCCATATATCTGGCCCATGAGGCCCATGTACACCATCTATGTCTACCACCCTTCTAGGGTTGGAATAATTAATTATCCCATTCTAGCATGGTATCAGGTTAGGGTTAGGGTTCCTTTTCTTTTTCTCTCTCCTTTCTCTGCCGCCGCCGCCAGGCCACCATGGCTGGCCGGCCACCGCCGCCTCCTCCCACCTCCCCCTCCTTCCCTCCCCTCTCCTCCTCCTCCTCGGCCGCCGCCGCTGGCGTCTGCAGGCGCCGCCCGGCTTGGGGCGCGCCCACCCCTGGGCCTACCCGACGCTGGCGCTTGGGGTGCCGCCGCCGTCTCCTCCCTTCCGCCCGCTGCGGCCCTCGTCGCCGCCGGGCTGGTCCCGACCGCCGTCGCCCCCCCCGGCTGCGGATCTGCCGCCCCTAGCTGTGCCGCCCGCCCTTGACGCACTCGCTGGCCTGGCCCCGCCCCCAGCCTCCCTGCGACCCACTGGCGCGTCCCCCAGGCCCAGCTCCGCCCCTGGGGCTCGACCCACCAGCAGCAGGGGCGCCCCCTGGCCTAGCTCTGCCCGCTGCCTCTGCTGTTGCCGTGGGTGGGGCTCTGGCCCCTGTCGCTGCCGACGCCACTGCTCCCTCATGCCCTACGCTGCCAATGGTCTTCCCAAGGTGTTCGGTGGCCCCTTCCTCCTTCCCGGCGGCCACGCCATCTACCAGCCGTCCGCTGGTGCCGCCCTCACCGCCGCCCTCCTCGCCGCCAAGACTGAGGCTGCGGTGGCTCAGGACCGTCTCCGCACGGCTGCCCTCGCTTGGGAGCGTGAGCACACTGTGGCTGATGCTCTTGCCCGCCGCGTCGCCGAGGCGGAGCACCACCTTTTCGAGGACTCCACCGAGACTGCTGCCACCTCCTCTCACCCGGCCCCGTCTGCTCCGACGTGCTGTCGGCTGGATCCAGCCGATCCAATGGTCGCCAGCTCCACCTCCAGGCTGCTGGTGTCCAGAACATCCGGCCCCTGGTTCCCGTCGTCCTCGACCCCGCGTCGTCCTCCTACGAGCACTGGCGGGACCTCGTCCTCCTCACCCTCCGCCGCTACGCCCTCGACGATCACATCCTCCTCGACACTCCGGCCGCGGCTCAGACCCCGGCGTGGCGGCGCCTCGACAGCGTCGCCGTGTCCTGGATCTTTGGGACCCTCTCCCTAGATCTCCAGGACATCGTCCGGACTCCCGGTGGCACCGCGCGTCAGGCCTGGCTGGCACTCGAGACCCAGTTCCTTGGCAACGCCGAGGCCCGCGCTCTCCAGCTCGATGCGACCTTCCGCAACTTCGAAGCAGGGGGACCTTCTCCGTCGGCGAGTACTGCAGGCGGATGAAGGGCATGGCCGATGCTCTTCACGACCTCGGCTGGCCGGTGGAGGACCGGATCTTGGTTCTTAATGTCCTGCGGGGTCTCAACGATAGCTATGGCCACCTGCGGACATGGATCACCCGGCAGCAGCCCTTCCCCTCCTTCCTGCAGGTTCGGGACGACCTTGTCCTGGAGGAGATCACTAAGGGCCACACGCCAGGGTCCTCCTCCTCTACAGCCCTCGTCGCCACTCCACCAAGCTCCTCCACCCCGCCTGCCGCCTCTATCCTCGGCGCTCCTCCCCCCGGGCCAAGCGGTGGTGGAGGGGGCCGCGGGGGACGTCGTCGGCGGGGTGGGGGGCGGTGGTACTGGTCGTGGGAGTACGCCGACACCTCCCCCTACTGCCGCTGGTGCGCCCTGGCCATCCTTCAGCAACCCATGGTCCGGGCGCATCTCGATGTGGCCGTTCTAGGCCCAAGAGGGGGAGGTTCTCGCCCTCAGCACTAGCCGGCGGCCATGTTCGCTGGCGCTGCTCCGGCCATGTTCACTGGCGCCGCTCCTCCTCTGTTCGCGTTGACTTGGACTCCACCCGCACAGCCTCGTCCTCCACCTACCTGGCCTGCTGGATGGGACCAGGCTGCGCTGGCTCAGTCCTTCAGCACCATGGGGCTAACACCACCGGTCAGTACCGAGTGGATCGCTGACTCGGGCGCCTCCTTCCACACCACGCCAGATGCTGGTATTCTCTCTTCTATCCGTCCTCCCCATTCTTCTTGCCCTTCTTCCATCATAGGTCGGCAATGGCTCGTGTCTTCCTGTTACCTCCGTGGGTGATGCAGGCACTCATGGTTCTTTTCGTCTTCCCCATGTTCTTGTTGCTCCCCACATGGTTCACAATCTTCTTTCCATTCGCCAGTTTACAGCTGACAATTCTTGTTCTGTCGAATTTGACTCCTCTGGCCTTACTGTGAAGGATTCGGCTTCCCGGCGTCCACTTCTCCGATGTGACAGCTCGGGTCCCCTTTACACCCTTCGGCTTCCTACTTCCGCTGCACCGCCTTCGACTTCTCCTTCGCCTTCTTCGTCAACTGCCTTCGCCACCACCGCTTCTTCCACTACTTGGCACCGCCGCCTTGGTCACCCCGGCCGCGACATTTTGGCTCAGCTTAGTCGTAGTACCGATGTTCCTTGTACTAGGGCCCCTGATGAGCATCTTTGTCATCCGTGCCAGTTGGGCCGCCATGTTAGACTTCCTTTTCCTACTTCTTCTCATGCGGCTCATCTTTTTGATCTTGTACACTGTGACCTGTGGACCTCTCCTGTACTTAGCATTTCTAGCTATAAGTACTATTTGGTGGTGGTTGATGATTTCTCTCATTATTCTTGGACTTTTCCTTTGCGTGCTAAGTCAGATGCGTTCTCCACGATCCTCCACTTCTTTGCTTGGGTGTCTACTCAGTTCGGCCTCACCATCAAGGCCGTTCAGTGTGACAACGGTCGTGAGTTCAACAACACCACCTCCCGCTCTTTCTTCCTCTCTCGTGGTGTCCAGCTGCGCATGTCTTGCCCCTATACCTTCCCTCAGAACGGCAAGGCTGAGCGGATGATTCGCACCACCAATGATGTCATGCGCACCCTGCTGTTCCAGGCTTCCCTTCCTGCCCGCTTCTGGGCAGAGAGTCTCCACACCACCACCTACTTGCTCAACCACCTTCCCTCCACTGCTTCCCAGCTCCCTACTCTCCACCACGCTCTCTCTGGTACCCCTCCCCGCTACGATCACCTCCGTGTCTTCGGATGTGCGTGTTACCCCAACACCTCCGCCACTGCTCCCCAAAAGTTGGCGCCCCGTTCAACTCGTTGTGTGTTTCTCGGTTACTTCCCTGACCACAAGGGGTACCGATGCTTTGACCTCACCTCTCGCCGGATCCTTATCTCTCGGCACATGGTGTTTGACGAGTCGGATTTCCCTTTCTCCACCTCCTCCACCCCAGCCTCCGACCCCGAGTTGGAGTCCTTGTTTCCGACTGACCCCGTGGTTCAGCCACCCTTGTCTGAGTGTCCTGCAGGTCCTCCACCGGCACGTCTTCCCGATGTGCTGGCCCCTCTTCCGGCGGACTCTGCTGCGCCACGCGCGGCCCTTGTGGAGCCGTGTGCGGGCCCGGTGCCGCCGTCTCCGGCGCCTCCCCCGCAGTTCGCCCAGCCCGTGCACGTCTACCAGCGCCGCGCGGTGTCGCCCCCGACGCCGGCCCTGCCGTCTCCGGCGGCGTCGGTGCCGCCCTCGCCTCCGTCACCGGCATTCCTGCCTCCTCCCGCATGCTATGCAAAGCCCGTGCGTGTCTACCAGCGCCGTCCGGCACCGCCGTCGACACCGACACCACCGGCGGTGCCTTCTTCGCCGGCGCCGCCTCGTCGTGCCTCGGCCCGCTCTCGCACCGAGCCGCCGGTGTACCACCCGCCCGTCCTCCATCGGGATCCTCACCACGTTCATCCTATGGTGATGCGGCGGGTGGCTGGTGTCCTTTGGCCCGCGGGCCTCTCCGCTGCCGCCCCTGAGCCGCGGATCTCTCCTGTACCCTCTTCCGTCCGTGACGCCCTGGCGGATCCTCACTGGCATCGCGCGATGGAAGAGGAGTACGCGGCCCTCCTTGCCAACTAGACGTGGGACTCGGTGCCGCATCCGTCTGGTTGCAACGTGGTCACTGGCAAGTGGATCTGGACGCATAAGCGGTGAGCTGATGGTACCCTGGATCGCTACAAGGCTCGCTGGGTTCTCCGGGGTTTCACCCAGTGCCCCGGTGTAGACTATGATGAGGCTTTCAGTCCAGTTGTGAAGCCTGCTACAGTGCGCACAGTTCTCTCGTTGGCCCTCTCCCGCTCCTGGCCTATGCACCAGTTGGACGTGAAGAATGCTTTTCTCCATAGCACTCTGACTGAGACAGTCTACTGCAGCCAGCCGGCGGGGTTTGTGGATCCTGCTTGTCCTGAGATGGTCTGTCGGCTCAACAAGTCACTCTACGTCTTGAAGCAGGCTCCTCGGGCTTGGTACTCTCTGTTTGCCACGTTCCTGGTGCCTCTAGGATTCACTGAGGCCAAGTCAGACACTTCTCTGTTCGTGTACCGGTGTGGGGATGCGATTGCCTATCTGCTGCTCTATGTGGATGATATTGTTCTTACAGCCTCCAGTTAGCACTTGCTTCAGAACATTATCAGATCTCTACAGCAGGAGTTTGCTATGAAGGACCTGGGTGTGCTCCACCACTTCTTGGGTGTCACTGTTGAGCCCCGGCCTTCCGGGCTGTTCCTCTACCAGCGGCAGTATACTCTCGACATCCTGGAGTGGGCTGGAATGACTGATTGCAACCCTTGTTCCACTCCTGTTGACACCCAGGCCAAGCTGTCCAAGGCTGCAGGTGCTCCAGTTGCTGATCCTACTGCTTACAGGAGTCTGGCCGGTGCTCTGCAGTATCTCACTTTCACCAGGCCGGATATCACATACGCGGTCCAGCAGGTTTGCCTCCATATGCATGACCCGCGGGAGCCCCACCTCACTGCTCTGAAGCGGTTCCTCCGCTACCTCTGTGACCCTTCTAGGGTTGGAATAATTAATTATCCCATTCTAGCACCCCCTTCCAAGGCGATGCTGCTGGCGTTGCGCTGCCACTGCCTCTGACCACGATGGTGCTGCCGCCACATCCAAGTGCGCCGCCGAGGAAGCCCGCTTGAAGGACGTCGCTGGCAAGGCTTTGACGGTGCGCAATGCTGCCCTCCGGCGCGCACTCCATGCCGAACATGAGGCAGATGCCGTGGCCAAGGAGCGCGCTGCCACCACTGAATGCGAGTGCGATGCTCTGGAGCGCGCCGCAGCCAATGCTGCCCTCAAGCTTGAAGATGCCGACGATGACATAGGTGGTGATCACGTCTTCCCGTTCCACGAGGCTGCCGCCCTCATCAACCTGCACGCTCAAGTAGTCGACATCCAGGACATCTGGATCCTAATCCCAATTGTACTGTACCTCGCCTCCGACACGTCCGTTCACCGGTTTGGTTAGGATTAGGGTCGGTGCCTAGGGTCTGGTCAACCCTAGGCGCCTGGCTGTATATATATGTAATTAAAGCCATCCCCAAGAGAATAAGCGAGCGCCAGATTGTGTCCCAAGCACTGCTGGACAGAGGGTGGGTTGCCGACATCAAAGGTGCCCTCACCGTCCAAGTTCTTTGTGAGTATCTTCTAGTATGGGACTTGGTAGATAACTGGTACCTGCAACAAGGGGTTGCTGATCAACACCTATGGAAATTCACTGAGAATGGGTCTTACTCCACCAAATCTGCTTACAATGCTTTCTTTGTGGGAACAATTCATTTTGCACCTTTGAAGAGGGTCTGGAAGTCTTGGGCTCCACCCAAATGCAAATTATTTATTTGGTTGGTGCTGAAAAATAGAGTATGGACTGCAGACCGTCTCGCGAAGAGAGGCCTCCCTGCACCTAGCAGCCTGCCCGCTTTGTGACTAGGACGCACAGACAATACAACATCTTCTGGTCTCCTGCATTTTTGCCAAACAAGTTTGGTTTCTAATCCTACATGGTCTAGGACTGTTCTTTTTGCCCCAACCTGAGGGAAGAAGCCTTTTGGGATGGTGGAGTAATGCTGCATGTAAGGCACCAAAGGAGCTAAAGAAAAGACTCAACACTCTCTTTATTCTAGTGGTGTAGGAGATTTGGAAGCACCAGAACGCATGTGTGTTTGAAAGGGCCAGTCCAGAGGTCTTGGGCATTCTTCAAAACATCGCCAATGAAGGGTCACTGTGGTGTTCGGCTGGAGCCAAGGACCTTCGGTTCTTATTAGAGGGGGCGTTGGGTAGACTAGGATAGCCTTGTCCAGTCTGGTAGTTCCCTGGTCAAGTGTTTTTTTTTGTCTTTTATGTAATAGGTCCTATGTTTGTTTATCTCGGGGGTGTAAACCCTGTTACTCCCTTCTTCTTAATGAAATGATACGCATCTCTTCTACGTATTCGATAAAAAAATGTACCCCTGATCCTAATCAATCAATCTTTCCGAGCCGTACCTTCTTTCACATGCAATGCAAGAGTAGCTTTGCAGCTCAATACAGAACGTCTCTTTGCCACTCAAGTTCAGCACGATATCCGGAACAGATCTTGCTTGTCCTACACTCCTTGCCTATTCTTTTGTTATGTTAATATTAGATAGGTGCAGTGATTGTTTAACCTTCACAATGGCCCGCTCTTTTAATAGAATCAATTTGCCCCTTTTTATTTGATTGCTTTGGTCACCAATGCATAGGTTTGGCCAACAAAGTAGAAATATGTTTATGGCTTCTGCAAGGTCATATTTACATTGTTTAGCGGTATTCCAATTGAGGAAGTAGTAGTAAGCCAATAATAAAGGTGTGTCATGACACAAGTACTGTTAGATAGTACTAACTACTAAGGCCACATTTGGATCATATTCCTAGAGCTAAAAAATCACCAACGACTCATTTGGATTGTAAAGAAACATTTGGATGGTGATCCATTACCACGCCTAGGTAGGAGCAATTTTGTAGATGCAGAAAAGAAACTACTCTAATGGACTCAATGAAACTAATTTGATGTTGTATATGTTGGTCCATTTTTTCTATACAATTGGTCAAAGTTAGACAAGATTCAGTTGGACAAAGCTAAGGCTACCTCTACAGTGCCAAAACAGTGTTTTTCATGCCTAGTTGCATGGACCGCTGGAGATGGCCTAAAAACTCTTTACCATTTTTGGAAATAAGGGAGTATAATCCAACCACTGTAAATAACATGTCATTTATTGGGGACACATAGTTATGCATATGTAAGAATCCCATTCTGAAGTCAAATTTTCCTTCCAAATGGATATTTTCTAGGGTACGGTTTCACTATGGCCATCCAGATATTTTTGATCGGATATTCCATTTAACAAGAGGTGGCATAAGTAAAGCATCTAAAACTATAAACTTAAGCGAGGATGTGTTTGCTGGTAAGTCAAAATTATCCTATTGTTGAAATTATAGTTATCATGTCATTTTCCAAAACAATTCCTGATTTGAAATTCTGTTTGCAGGGTATAATTCGATATTGCGTCGTGGAAATATAACTTACAATGAGTACATTCAAGTTGGTAAAGGGCGTGATGTTGGTCTTAACCAGATATCAAAATTTGAAGCTAAGGTGGCCAATGGCAATAGTGAACAAACAATTAGTCGTGATATTCACCGGCTAGGTCGGCGATTTGATTTCTTCAGGATGCTTTCATGCTATTTTACGACAGTGGGCTTTTACTTCAATAGCCTAGTATGATTTCTCTCTGTCCCTCTCTCTCTCTCTCTCTGATTTTCTTTCTAAAGTTAAAAAATGAAGCCAAATAATAATGTGAAAATGTTAATAAGGTAAATTTAAAAGTTTCGGCATTCTCATATTCGTGAAGTCTAAAGTTGTTTTGCAGATTTTAAATTTATTTATATTTGTGGTCTATGTATCATAGATACTCCAAATGACCAAATCAAGCCCAACGACTTTGGTTTCTCAAGTATGTTGTAGTCGTATTACCTCTAAGAGTTATTCTAGAGTGAGAACACATTTGTTGGAGATTCTGCGCAATGTCACATCTATGCAAGGTTCAAGAAAGCACTAAGCGATCGTTTGGGTGATAAGAAAAGGTTAAGCGTGTTCAAGAGCGCTTAAGCGTTATTTTCTAATATTGTATAATGCAACTATGCAGCTAAAAAAATGTGAGGTTCGAAGGAGTCTAACATCAATTGTGCCTTTTATCTTGTCCTCTTCTTGGCTTCATAGCAGTTGTATGAGCCAAATCCACTAGGAGGCAAGTAGCCCAAGAGAGAAGAGCCCAAGGAGATAAAGCCCCACAAGACTCACTACTAATCTTACCCTTGGCCCATAGACTCAGATCCCCTTTGCCCTTCAATTGAGGATCTAGTGTGTGGAGCTTGTTACCCACACACCATGGACCGCCGCTACCCGCCTGCCCGCAGGCCCAAGCAATTATGACCCTATTGCACATGTACGGTACACACATGATTATCCCTCCGTCCCAAATTGTAAGGAGTTCTAACCCTCTTTTTATTTGCCCATATTCAGATGGATGTTGATGAATGTAAACATATACGTACATGGAAAAATGAATTAAACTAGTTGAGGTCTAGAACCCCTTATAATTTGCGACGGAGGGAGTAATATACATGTATATGTACGCATATGAACGCTAGCTATCCAGCCAACTCACCCCGGCAGACCCGCTGCCATCCCAGTGGTTGTAACGTACGTGCATGACACACACGAAGCTCACAACCCACACGATGCACAACCACATGACCCGGCATAGGTTCATGCGGGATACTTGGCCAGCCCTCTAACAAACTGGAGAAGGCGAAACGCTGGCAGACTAAAAATTACTAGATTAACTGACTGGTGTCTGACTGGGCAAAAAAAGGGGGCATGGGTTTCTGGGTAATATTGCTTTTAGTTACATGCCCATTGACTTTTGTAAATTTACATTGTTATGAAAAATCAGATTAGGAAACTGTTTTGTGTTTTCTTGTATTTTTACTTCTTATTACTCTTTTGTCCAGCTGGAATTTCTTGGATTAATCAAAATTACCTTTTAACAAGCCCTTGTGTAAAAATTATCATATACACTACTTTTGATGGTTGCCAATACAATCCTATATTACATTCTTTCTTGATACCATGATTGGAACATATACTAATGCTCTTCTTATATTTCCTCTGTTTGGGATTAATCATAATGGAATTTAGCAGTAACTGATTCTAATTGTTTGATTCACATATTGCGCAGATATCAGTTGTGGGTGTTTATGTTTTCCTCTATGGGCAGTTATATTTGGTTCTCAGTGGCCTGCAGAGTGCTCTGTTACTTGAAGCTCAGACTCAGAATATAAAGTCTTTAGAAACAGCCCTTGCATCTCAGTCTTTTCTCCAGTTGGGACTGCTTACAGGATTGCCTATGGTGATGGAACTAGGTTTGGAAAAGGGTTTCCGTTCAGCTCTAAGTGATTTTATCCTCATGCAATTGCAGTTGGCTTCAGTTTTCTTTACGTTCTCTCTTGGAACAAAAGCACACTACTACGGCCGTACTATTCTACATGGGGGTGCTAAATACCGGCACACAGGGCGTAAATTTGTAGTTTTCCATGCAAGCTTTACAGAAAACTATCAGTTGTATTCCAGAAGTCATTTTGTCAAAGGATTTGAGTTGGTCTTCCTTTTGATAGTATACCATATATTTCGGAAATCTTATGCAAGCAATGTGGTGCATGTGATGATCACATACTCAACATGGTTCATGGCAGTGACTTGGCTATTTACTCCTTTTCTCTTTAACCCAGCTGGTTTTGCTTGGCAAAAAATTGTTGATGACTGGGCTGACTGGAATCAGTGGATGAAGAATCAAGGGGGCATAGGAGTGCAACCAGAAAAAAGCTGGGAGTCATGGTGGAATGCTGAGAATTCACATCTACGTCACTCAGTATTAAGTTCTAGAATTCTTGAAGTGTTGCTCTCACTACGCTTCTTCATATATCAATATGGGCTTGTCTATCACCTGAATATATCTCAAGAAAGCAAGAATTTCTTTGTCTATTTGCTTTCCTGGGCTGTAATTATTGCCATTATTGGTTTTGTTAAGGTACCTACTTCATCTCCAGAATTCTATCTTGTACCCTGTTCCATGCAATTGATATTTTTTTCTTACACTGATTTTTCTTTCTAACACGAATATTCATGTTTATCTTATTCAAATTTGATGCAGCTTGTCAATTGTGCTAGCCGTCGGTTGAGCACAAAACACCAACTCATCTTCAGGTTTATAAAACTTTTGATATTTCTCGCCATGGTTACTTCATTAATCCTTCTCTATTGTCTCTGCCAATTATCCATCATGGATCTGATCATCTGCTGTCTTGCATTCATACCAACTGGTTGGGGTCTGCTCCTTGTAAGTATCAACTTGCAGCTCATCGTTTATGCAAAACTTACGTTTGCAGTTCCCACCCTAATTTTTGCAATTGTCTTACTGACAGATCGTTCAAGTTTTGAGACCCAAAATAGAATACTATCCAATATGGGAGCCCATTCAGGTCATAGCTCACGCTTATGACTATGGAATGGGATCTCTACTCTTCTCCCCAATTGCTATACTTGCATGGATGCCTGTAATCTCGGCGATCCAAACTCGGGTTCTATTCAACAGAGCATTTTCGCGGCAACTACAGATCCAACCTTTCATTGCAGGCAAAACTAAACGGAGATAGCCTAACTGATCTTTTAACATGGATGAAGCAAATTGGGGATGTGAATATGATTGATTGGTTGGTTCATCAGGGCAATAAGTTTCATGTACTCGGGTAGTTGTAAATATCATGCGGTGTATCCATCATTCTTTGATCTACGCCTTTGACGGGTCTAGTCATCTAACATAGTAACAAATCGGTTCCGGTTTTTATTTTGATGTAACTTCTGATACCGTTTCTGTAAAAAGATACAGTTATAGTACTGCTTTTAGACAAGTCGGCATGTGTTGATACCTATGCTGTTACAAAGATAGCATATATCTTCTTTCCATGTGAAATACGACTACATTGCCCATATTACTCTTAGTGTGTGGTAGTGTGTGTTGACACGTTTTAGCGCCAATCACCAATGATACAACCTATACCAATTCACCCAGGAGGGACCCCGTCAGGGAGGATCAGCGCTAGGGGTTGCTCTAGCGTCGGCAGGCCACCTAGAGCTCCTCAAGTCGGCATAGAGTCGAAGGGATGCGAAAATTAAGGTTGGAGAAGAGAATACCGTTTTGGAAATAGAGATATGCATGGTAAAATATTATATTAGTTCGATTGTGGATGCGTCAATCGCCCTGATCCCTTTTTATTTATAGGGAAGGGTGGTCTTAACCCTTGTACAAGTCGAATCCCGAAAGATCCGCTCAAATCTGGTAATTTGTCTCGGACTCGACTACACCAGATAGTCTGGTGTGCTTGTTGGACCGTCCGGTGACACCGGACGATACACGCCACCGGACTATCCGGCGGTGCTGGCCAGCACGGCCCTGCTCAATTAGGTGCTCAACACATGCCCCTCTGCCTTTTAGCGAAGGTCATGAACTAAAAGCACCAGAAACACTTGTACCTTCGAGAATCAACAGATATCTCATAATATAACAACTTCAAAACAAATAAAACCCCCGATGCAATGCATCGGTTTTCTCAAGCATCTTGCCACATGCTTCGGGTAGTATTTATTCAAGAAGCGACCATTCAATGCTTTGGGCAGTTCATTACCTTGCAGATCTTCTAGCATGTATGCATTACCAGGAATCCACCCGCTTTACTTTATAGGGACCCTCCCAGCTCAAAGACCACTTGCTGAATATTCTATCATTTGTCTTCAATGACAACACCGTCTTCTGCACAAGATCTCCAACCTGAAAGTTCTTAACATTTACTTTCTTGTTGTATGCTTTGGCAACCATAAGCTTTCTTTCTCAATCTCTCTCAAAGCCATCAACCGCTTGTCGATCACTTTATCAATATTATCCATCATCAAATCATGATATTCGTCGATATCCAAGTCATTTTGCCTTGCGAATCTGTACGCATCCAAATTTACCTCTACAGGTGGTATAGCATCCTAACCATACACAAGCTCAAAAGGGAAAACTTTAGTAGCACGATATTTAGATATTCCATGAGCCCATAGAGCTTTAGATAAGACTTCGTGCCAACGCCGAGGGTGATCGGCGATCTTTTTCTTCATAAGATTAACAATCACCTTATTACTAGACTTCGGCCTGACTATTAGACTGAACATAATACGGAGATGAATTGAGCAATTTAATCTTATATGATTTGGTGAATTCACGTACCTCTTTAGACATGAAAGAAGCCCTTTGATCTGTTGTTAATGTTTGAGGAATACCGGATCTATCAATGATATACTCAGTAATAAACTTAATTACCTCTTTATGTGTCATATTCTTCAAGGCAACGGCTTCAGGTCCACTAATCAGTAGCCATCAACACGAATCGATGCCCTTTAGAAGATGACAGATGAATCTCTCCAATAAAATCTAGGCCATATCCTCTGAATGGCCAAGGCTTAATAATATGATGTAATTTAGCGGCAGGTACTATCTGAATATCTCTAAATCTTTGACATACCTGACACCCTCTACAGTACTTGAAGCAATTGACAATCATGGTAGGCCAATAAAATCCAGCCCATCTCAAAAGCCACTCCATCTTCAAAACTGATTGATGAATGCCACAGATACCCTCATGCACCTCAGCCATGGCCAACACAGCATCATTATGACCTAAACATTTGAGCACAACAAAACTAGTTGTTCGACGATATAAATCATCATTAATCAAAGTATACTTAAAAGAAGCACGCCGAACTTTTCTCTGTGTTCTGGCACTTGCATCTCGTAGATATGCAATAAAAGGTTTCCTTCAATCATCAGGATCGGCTACGCCACTTGCCGCATCATCCAAAGCCAAAACCAATCCTTTCACCATCCCACCGGATAGTCCGGTGTCCATCACCAGGACAGTTTGACACCTCACCGGATAGTCCGGTGCATCCTACCGGATAGTCCGGTGTACGCAGTTTCAGTACACATCCGTTCTTCAAGCATCGGTCTTTCAGCAATATGAAATTTGCATCTCGTAACTAGATGCTTCCCATGCCAATTTATTAGCCCTGGAGTTGTCGGATCTGAATATACGAGAGATGCTAAATTCATCAAAACAATGAATAATATCCCAACATCGCTCTAAATAAGAATTTAAAATCCCATCATAACTGTTGGAGCTTTCTCCACTGAGAATCCCCAAAAACCTTAACACACTTCACCCTCATGGATTACAATAATTCTAAACCGAATAACAACGCTTACTAACTGAGAATCCTCAAAAGCCTTAACACACTTCACCCTCATGGATTACAATAATTCTAAACCGAACGACAACGCTTCATATTCGGCTCAGTTATTAGTACAATGAAATTCCAATCGGCTAGAAAAATCAAACGTAGAACCTTGAGGTGAAATAAGCACTACACCTATGCCTTGACCCTCATTGCAAATCGATCCATTAAAATAAATCATTCATGAATTGAAAGTGACATAATGCAAATCTAACTCATAAGAATCATTAATCGGATGTTCAACTATAAAATCAGCTACAATCTGGCCCTTCATATATTTTAAAGGTTCAAAAGCCAAAATCATATTCTATCAAAGCATAAATCCACTTACCAATTCTACTACTCATGATAGGATTGTGTAACATGTATTTAATCATATCATAACAAATAATATCTTAACTTGGTACACGCAGTAAAACAAACATAAACATAACTTTTCAATAAAAATGTACCTCGTCTCGGCATCAATTAATCTCCTACTTAGGTAGGTGACCACATGCTCTTTTCCTTCGGTTTCTTGAATCAAAACAACGCCAATTACCTTGTCTTCAGCAGCAACAGTATAATCTGAAAGGAATTCCATTTTTTGGTGCCTTAAGCACCGATGCCAAAGACAAATACTCCTTGATCTGCTCAAATGCCTCTTGCTGTTCTGCCCCCAAGCGAAATCAGCGTCATTCTTTAACCGAAGAATACGAGTAAACCCTCCCGGCAAGATTAGATATAAATCGCCGTAGAAAATTCCTCGAGAAACTTCTGCATATCAAGCTTGCACATCGGAGCTGCTACTTTCTGAATAGCTTCTATGCGATTAGGATCAATTTCTATGCCATTTTCATGATCCTAAAAACTTCCCAGCCGACACACCAAAAGCACATTTGCGTGGGTTCTAAACCATACTTGCGCATCTTTTCAAAGGTCTTACTTAAATCGGCTAAATGAGTGTCAAAAGCGGCCGATTTAACGACTATGTCATCAATATAAACTTCTAGGATAATTCCCAGTAGTTCATGAAAAATAAAGTTCATAGCTCATTGATAAGTAGCTCCAGCATTCTTTAAACCAAATGTCATAACAACCCACTCAAACAGCCAAAAAAGCCAGGACACACAAAAGCCGTTTTAGACGTATCCTCTTCGGCCATAAAGATTTGATTATATCCAGCATTACTATCAAGAAAACTAATAACTTTATTACCAGAAGCACTGTTGATTAACATGTCGTCGGCTATAGGCATATGATACTCATCTTTGGGCGTAGCCTTGTTTAGATTACAGAAATCGATGCACACCCGAAGCTTGTTAGAGTCCTTTTCCACCAATACAATGTTGGAGACCCAATCTGCATACCTGCAAGGTCTAATAAAATTGGTTTCTAAAAGCCAGTGAATTTCATCTTTAATACGAGGATAGATATCAGAATCAAAATGTCGCGGTCTTTTCTTAAAAGGTATAAAACCAGGCTTAATAGGTAGCCGATGCTCAACAATATCACGACTTAACCTTAGCATCTCAGTGTAACTCCAGGCAAAACAATCAGAATATTCTCTTAACAACCCGATCAATTTGTTCCTAGAATCGGATTTCAAGGTTTTGTTTACAAATGTCGGCCGTGAAATAGTTCCATCACCTATATCTACTTCCTCTAAAGGATCAGCCGATGTAAACCCTTATCCTAATCTATCTAAGTCTCTAAACTTCTCTATTACAAAAGAATCAGAAATAAAATTACAATCAAAATTGAAAACAAGATTACACCCGGTATTCTGGCTACCACCGGACTATCCGGCGTCTATATAGAGACTGCCTGCTGCCTAGACTTCATCATGTCTTGTCTCTTTTGGTCTTTATTCCCTGCTGATGTTTTCATTGGATCTACATGATATGATTCAGCCGATTTTCGACCGGCTCTAACATCACAGGAACAAAACCTTCTCCACCTAGCACTTAGAAATTGGTAATCGGACAAATCAACACCCGTCAAGCATTTAGTATTATCATAAGCCCAGATTACTGGAACATCAGCAGTAGCAATGCAAGCCGATGGATCAGCATAAACCATTTTGATCTCATCGCTGATCCATTGAATAAGGAATTGATGCAAAGTAGAAGGCACACATTGATTGGCGTGGATCCAATCTCTCCCAAAAATTAAACTAAAGTTACCTTCTACATCAGCAACGAAAAAAGTAGCGGCGATCGTCTTGCTTCCAATGGTAAGCTCCATAGATTCTACTCCTCGAGTCTCGATGGGTTTTTGCCCCCCACGCCACTGAGTGTCATGTTGGTCTTGACTAAATCAGAATCTGATTTCCCAAGCTTCTTGTATAGTTCATACGGCATCAGATTAACAACCGCACCACCGTCAACCAACATTCGAGACACGGGCGCTCCATCAATATGACCCCAAACAAAAAGAGGCTTCAAGTGATTAACTGATTCTGTCGGTTTTGTAAAGACATCATCTCTTGGTCTAAAATTAAATTGAGCCATCACCTCTTCATCTTCACCGATGATATTATAATCGGCGGAGAAAGTAATCATATTGACAGTCCATACCTAGATGTTCGGGAGAAGCTTCGTAGTCCACCGTCTCCTCTTCTAGTACGTCTTCCTCTAGTACAATAGGTGCAGGACTCTCCTCGATCGCTAGTATTGTCGTCGTAGCACTTGTTGCTTCTGCCTCCTGGCCATCGGACCGGACAGTCCGGTGCACCGGATAGTCCGGTGGATGTCACCGGACAGTCTGGTGAATGGCCCTGTCTAGCCGTCTGGGCGGGAACTTCACCGGCTTTGGGCTTCCATTGCTTCTGAGGGAACATAGGATGTGTCTTGTTGAAGATTGCCTCAGCCTCCTTTTCCCTCTTCTCCTTAGCTCACAAGCGCTGCAAAGTCCTCTTCTGAGTGTGAGTCAAACCCGAAGGACAACATCGAGGCATGGAATACTTCGGATCTGGTGGTGGCTTGCTGATAATCTTGCTAGAGCTTGCTTTATGATCCTTAGCCGAGACAGCTTTAGGTGAAGCTTCTTTAGGCATACCAACCATCAGATTTACCAAAAACCATCGGCATCTTGTGATCGTTATTGAATACCACGTTGTTCGTACCAACATTAACAATACCGGTTGTTACTTGAGGTGCTGATTGAACTAGTGATGCTGCTGGTTGAACCGGTGTTCTTGTGAGTTGAACCAGTTTTGGTTGAAAATTTTGAACAGTAGGGGGTACATATCTTGGTTGCGGCTGTTGTGGCTGCGGTTGCCCCCCTGCCAGATTTGTCAGCATTGAAGGCCGATAATTCTGGCATTGTTGTTGATTTTGTGCCCATGGACCAGATTGAGGAACATACAATCGGTCACTTGTAGAAGGAGCTAACCTGTCAAAAATAGAACCTTGTGGTGCCCCCACCCCTGATAGAAATAAGGATTATAAGCATAAGGCGGATACATGGTAATATTACCCCAGGCCGGATTTTGCTGAAAATTCTTGCGGAGGACCCCACATCATTGGCGTGACCATAGGTGCTGGTGGTACCAGCCGAGTCACATTCTGAGCCATTTCTGTCGGCTTCTTATTTTGCTTATGCTTGGCTTCCGGTGGTGGTGACCTTGCTTGCTTGTATGGCCGATTGCTAAGAGCGGCCTTTTGCTTGTTAACATATTTGGAAAGCAACTGATCAAATGTAGGACTAGACCGATATAGCTTACCAGAGGCCCTTGCCTAATGCTTCTTCCATGTGCCCACCTCTGGCTGCCTAGGTTTGAAAGTCTTCGGGCACTGCCTGGGGGCGCCGGACTATCCGGTAGGCATTACCGGACTGTCCGGTGTGCCAGACTGTCCGGTAGCTGATGCCGGACTATCCGGTGGCGCTGTCCTGGTAGCCCCCTTCTGGTTCTGCTACCCGCCGACGCCCAAAAACCTACTGGTGATCTTTAGTGTATCCTTGACATCTGCAGTCTTCTGCTTGATCACCTCCCTGGCCAAAACTTCAGTATTTTCATCGATTACCCTTGAAGAACCGATGACCACGGCTTTGCCTTTGCTTGCATCGGCCACCTCCGGCCGAATCAAGACTTTCTTGCCGCTCATGTCCAGAGTGTTCATGGGGAATGACTGCTTGTCAATTTGCATCTCTGGAAAACTCATACGGCCTTCATTCACGGCTGATTGTATCTGTCGACGGAAAACATTACAATCATTAGTCGCATGAGAAAAAGAATTATGCCATTTGCAATATGCTTTCCTTTTTAACTCATCAGCAGAAGGAATAATATGTGACAATGTAATGTTTCCACTTTTGAGAAGTTCATCAAATATCTTATCACATTTAGCAACATCAAAAGTAAATTTTACCTCTTCTTGCCGATTTTTATTAATCGGTCTCAAGGAAGGACAAGTAATAGATTTGTTCTTGTTAGACCAAGTAAACTGTGCAGCATAAACTTCCTTAGAATCATCATCGGAACTAGCCAAATCATACTCTACAAGATTTACATTATGACGTGCAGCTCTTTGGCTCTCTCTACTTCGGCTTTCAACAGCCAAAGCCTACTGATGTAATAAGGATAGAGCAATAAAATCGTGTGACAGCTAGCTTTTCCTTAATATAAGGTCTCATCCCCTCAAGAGCTAAACCAGCTAATTCCATATCCGATACAGTCAATTGGAAGCATCGGTTTCTAGTATCCCTAAATCTCTTAAGATAATCACGAAACCGATTCTTCACGACTTTGCCGAACTTTGGATAGATCGGCCAATTCTAGCTCATACTCTTTTGAGAAAAAGTGATCGAGTAATTTTGCGTCCATCTCATCCCAAGTGCTAATCGAATTGGGAGGCAAAGAAGAGTACCAAGCAAAAGTATTTTCTGTAAGAGATAAAGAAAACAGCCGAATCCCGAAAGCTTCCCTTTCGGCTAGATCCCCCAACTGCGCTGAAAATTAACTGATGTGTTCTCTAGTGCTCTTGTTGTCCTTACCGAAGAATTTCACAAAATCTGGTATTCTAAATCCTTGAGGGAAAGCATGAGCATCGAATCTACAGTCATAGGGTTTCTGATATGAGCCAATAGAACCCGATACATCAATCCCCGCCTTTTTCTTAAGAATAGCCACTAATTCTTGCCATATTTATTCCTTAACCTCCGATCTAGAAGCACCGGATTTTTGGCCGTAAGATTTAGAAGCCGTAGAGTTTTGTGCAGACCAGATCTGGTCATAAGTGAAGTTAGGAACAGGACCCCTAGGCACACCCGAACCGGTTGGTGGCACCGATCCTGTACCATAAGAGTCCGTAGTGAAAGGTGGCACAAATCCCTCTAATTCTTGCGGCGGTGTGAAGTATTCTACTCTTGCCGTATTTAAAACAATTCTTCAGTTAGGATCTACTGAAGTTTGAGGAACTGTTGTGTGTGGTGGGGCCAGTGACAGCACCTATACTGGGCACACCGGATAGTCCAGTGGGAAGCACCGGACTGTCCGGTGGGCACAGCCGGCTGAGCCGGTTTACCCTATAGTAAAGACGGAGGTTTCGGTTGCCCTGGGTAAAAATTTTCAGGCATGCCATACATCGGCTGGATCTGCTGAGACCCGTTCGGCGCCGATGGGCTTGGTGCAACCGATTCCACGCTTGGTTCACGTGAGGGGAACGTAGGAGCAACGGATTTCCCTTGAGCCTTTACTAATCCATCTATAGAACTTTGTAAAGCGCCCAGTTGATCGGCTAACTGATTATGACCCCGATCAACGTAACTCTTCATAGATTCAAATGCTTGAAGGGTTCCCGAGTTACTTACGTTGGATGTTGATGAAGAGATCGATGGCAATAGGGTTTGGAGGGTGACTTCCTTTTCCTTGGTCACCTTCTGGTGGCGATCCATGGTGAATGTCCCTAGGAATCTCTTCATCATGCCCTCCGTGGCTTCCTTCATCACGTCGTCGAAGCGCTTTTGCTCATTGGCTAGCAAATTCTCAAAAGCTGGCCTTATGATGTTGCCCTGCGTGACTTCAGATGCATCCGCAAGCTCAACCATGGTTGCTAGCTTCGAATCTACCTCTGATGTCCCCAGCGGAGTCGCCTGAAAAGTGTGTTGACACGTTTTAGCGCCAATCACCAACGATACAACCTAGACCAATTCACTCAGGAGGGACCCCGTCAGGGAGGATCAGCGCTAGGGGTTGCTCTAGCGTCGGCAGGCCACCTAGAGCTCCTCAAGTCAGCGTAGAGTCGAAAAGAGTCAAAAATTAGGGTTGGAGAAGAGAATTAGGGTTTGGTAATAGAGATACGCATAAAAGTAGGTAAAATAATATATTTTTTCGATTGTGGATGCGTTAATCGGCCTGGCCCCTTTATATTTATAGGGGAGGGTGGACTTAACCCTCGTGCAAATCGAATCCCGAAAGATCTGCTCAAATCTGGTAATTCGTCTCGAACTCGGATAGTCCAGTGTGCCCTGGCGGTACACGCCACCGGACTATCCGGCGGCGCTGGCCAGAGCCCAATTAAGTGCTCAACGGTGTGTGATACCAATCACTCCCACCTTGTACCTGTGAATAAGGTTCTTGTAGATTAAAGTGGTCGTTCCTAAAATCCATTCGTAATTCTCGTTGCCTTTTTCATCCCTTTTTATTGTATATGTTCTTCTGTGCTGTGGCCTGTGATCAAGTTTGTTACAGTCCAGATGGACCTATTACCTGGAGAGTCTCTTTGTACACGATCATGTTATTTGTGAAATCTTTTTGTTATGATAACATGAAGGGTTGAGGATAATATACTGCGGTCAACTGATCAGTCTCACTTGAGGAGCAACAAGCATGGCAAAGAAATTCGTGTGTCTGGGCTGCTGCCCAACTCCCAGAACTCGGCATATATATTGCCATGCCACACGGTTGATTACAAAATGGCTGGATCGAGCCGGTCCCAATCGGATCTGGGGGGCCACCGAAGGAGCAGTATAGCCGATTTTGCGATCAGCTGATAATCCCGCAATGATGTCCTCCCACAGGAGTGCTGTGCTAATATGATATTACTTTGGCCATCTCGTAATGTACCCAGCACTTTTTATTTATGTCATGTCAGAGATCCTCAAGAGGACACAGAACCAGATGGGAAAAACCTGTCGTCCATATAACGAGTAAAATATAATAACAGGAAAAAAAAGAGACATGAGCCACCAGAGTGTATAATTAAAGAACTGGTCCATCCCCTTGCTCAGCGCGCATGCATAATCTACGAGGCGACGGGTGATTTAACATCACGAGAGGCCGCAGCTAGCTGGCGGGCCGCCGCGCATGTGCTGCTGGCTGGCTGGCTGGCAAAAGGAAACGCGCTCACGAGCGCAGTGCAGAGTGCTTTCTCCTGCAGCAGCTGCTCTAATACTGGCTTGGGGTTAGAGAAACAGCAAGTAACCACAGCCGTAGGACAGAGACCGACGCGCATTGGCGCAAAGCACACGTTAGAAGAACATGCATGGCTTTTTATATATATATGGTTTATTTATAATTTATTTACATATGCGTGTGCAGCTGCAGTGCAAAGGAAGGCACCATATGCGTATGCATATATGCAAAGGCAAAGGGCCATTATGCTCAGCCCATCCAGCAGCCAGATGCGAGCAGTGGTTAGCGAAGACACGCGCGTTGGGTTGGGGCTTGCAGGGAGCCATGCATTTGCGTTGAGACGGAGGGGGGTGGAGCAAAGCGGAAGCCGGTGCATGTGGCGCGCATGTGGAGCGATGGGGCACTGTTCGTGGGAATGTCCTACGGCCAGCGGGCACATGCTCATGCGGGGCGGGGGCACCGCATTATTTGAGGAGCCCTCTTTCAGCCCCAGGCCCACTTGCTTGCCTCGCCTTATTACTATACGGCGGCCAGCATCCACCCCCTCTCTACCCACCCACCGCCAGTGGTTTCTTTTTTTTTTCTATTGCATCAACTAACAAAACAATAATTACGGTGCAAGAGTTTTAATTACGAGCGACGAACAGTTCGGTACGATCGATCGTCCATGAGTCGTGAAATTTCCTATATTCCAAACAGATAGGCAGATGCACGGCGAGGATTAAAAAAGGGTGGTGGATTTTGATGGTGGAGTCACTCCAGTACATTTGTGTTTTTTTTCACAAGCAGGCAACTATAGGCTATCACTACCTAAATGCTGCACCCTTTTTTCAGCCACGTTGAGGTTGAGCAATGCCCTCATGTGCCGTCCCGGCTGCAAATAATGCTCTGTTCTCGGCCCTGGTAACAGACAGCGCATGGCAGAGGAGAAGAATATAAAGCATCTGTAGATATAGATATATATACAGATGCTGGCCGTTCTCAGCCATACATATTGCTCTACAATGTCCAGCCGGTAACTATTAGCATAACTACACCATGCCTCTAGGTCTCTTGTCATTGTCCTTGGACAGCAACGTCTCATCCTTCCTTATCCCCCGTACGTGCTAGAATCTGGATCTGGAATGTAAATCGATGCCGAATTTGAACTGCTCGTCGCATGGCAGCGGAGCAGCAAGTGACCACTCCTCTCTCTCCCTGTCTGTCTCCGGTCCAGCACGTGGTTGAGCTGCTCTGCAGCTGCCAAGCAGCCAGCTGATCGACCGGGGCAAGTCTGAAACCCAGAACCAGGAGCCAGTCCCGGCCGGCCTGGCCTGCAGCTCCATGATTAACTAGTGGGCGAAAAAAATTTAGAAGTACTGGTTCTACTACTACCAGTCTACCAGTGGATCTATCTATTGTACTACTCATGTTATGCACCACTATCATCTATCATGTATGTATGACATGCATCTTCCTCTATTAGCTGTTGCTAGCTGTCGATCTCCTTCCCCCATCATGTGACCTCCCTCAATCCTTGCTTCCTCCTACTTGCCACCCGGCCTTTTCTCCGCATAAAAGAAACAAATACATCCTAACTAACTTTGCCGGCCTAGCAATTACTGTACCTTTGGATAACTAATAACTAATCACACACACAAAGCTCTGTCAACTCTCAAGCTCTCTGAACAAAACCAAATGCTCTCTCTGATAGTGTTGGCTATGCCAATCCATTTTTGCATTGACAAGAAGTATGAAATTATTGCCCTAGGTAGTAGAGTACTACCCCGAGCTAACCACCTAACCTACCATATCTCTTGGATCTTGATATGCATTGCCCTAAACACATGCATGATGCTGCAAGAAATGGCCTCTAAAGGCCACCAGCTTATAGCATGCATGCTCTCTCTCTCTCTCTCTCTCTCTCTCTCTCTCTCACACACACACACACACACACATGCAATGCAAATGCAGTGTGATGTGCCCCACCATAGGCCATCGCCATGCATGTGCACTCACTCACACACACCGCCATATATGCCTGCCGCCACCTACACTTGCAACTAATAATCCATATACATACACGCCATATACATCTCAACTCTCAAGCGCAGACAGCTAGCCAAGCAGCAGTAGCAGTTCAGGACTCTAGCCTCCCCTGCTAGCTTTGCAAAGCAGCAGCAGCGCGCGGTGGTGCTAAACAAGAGCTCCAGGAGATCGAGATGGCGCAGCTGCCGCCGAGGGCGCCGAGCGCCGCGACGCAGGACCACTGGACGGCGGCGGGCGAGTTCCTGGGGTTCGCGGCGGCGAGGCGCGGCGCGCACCGCCGCTCGGCGAGCGACTCGGCCGCGTTCCTCGACGCCGTGCCCATGGACGACGTCATCGGCGGCGGCGCCGGCAGCGACGACTTCGACCGCCTCGACGACGAGCAGCTCATGTCCATGTTCTCCGACGTCGACGCGCCGGCTGTCTCCGACGGCGCCGGCGACAGGGCCGGGGATGCGCAGCTCATGGACGTGGGCGACGCGGAGGACGGAACGGCCGGCTCGTCGCCGGCCGGCGCGCGGGCGGCCGCCGACGGCGTCGCTGACCCCAAAAGGGTCAAGAGGTTCGTTTTGCCACTTGCATTTGCGTTTGCATAGTAGTGTGGTAATTGTGCTAGTACAATTTGGGTAGTAGTCATCTTTTTTTATGTACCAATCTACCACGGTAAACAGTAGTATTTTTTATTCGGAGATTAATTTGTGATTTGATCTTAGGTAGGACGGAGTGCTCTTGTCATTTTGTTGTTCACTTCTTAGAATAACATTTCGAGCAGAAATTACCAATGCACATCATAGTTACTATGACCAGTGATTATGTCAAACTTTGAAGCTCCCCAGAGGAGGAGAATGCCGGAAGGGGGTGGTTAATTTTCTCCATATGTCAAAACTCTAGTTCTTAACGTTTGCATTTACCATCTACCTACATACTGATCCACATTATGCATAGGCGTATATAATTTTTACAGAAAATTCCTGCATTAAGTACTCTTGTGATAGGATTGCGGATCCTATCGGGGATTGAGCGTAGAGAGTAGGGATGAGGAGCAAGAAGGCGACGAGGGAGACGGCGCAGGGGCGCCGTCCTTGCTGCTGGCGCGCGCAGGGAGGCAGGGAGGTGGCGGCTAGGGTTCTCCCGGCTTCCTGAGGGAAGCCGGCAATAATAGATTGCTCTTGCTTGATTAACCAAGGGTCCTATTACAAGTATATATAAATTCCTAATTGGGCTGTCTCTAATGGGCCCCAAACACTCATAACTCAAAGACTTAATAAAACCCTAAGATAACTCGGGCCGTAGGCCCCTAGACCCCTATGTGGCACCTAGCCACTTTGGGCTTGCCTCCTCTGATACTGAATGCCGGTCATAACATCTCTCCCCGCCTGCACAAACAGCTCGTCCTCGAGCTGGAAGTCGTGGTAGAGCCGGCGGAAATCCTCAAGCACTTCCCACGTCGCTTCTTCAGAAGACTGGCCGTGCCACTGGATGAGAAGATGCCAGACGCCGCGTCGGAGCTGCGCTTGGAGTGCTGCGTCTGGCACGGGCAGGAGGCGCCCATCAAGCACCGGCGGTAGGGGCCCCGGTGACGCGGGAGGGTCACCCCTGTGCGGCTTGAGCAGCCCCACATGGAAGACATCGTGCAGGTGGGCGCCCGGCGGAAGCTGTAGCCGGTAGGCGACGGCGCCGATGCGCTCCAGCACGCGAAAGGGCCCTGCGTAACGCAGACCGAGCTTCCCACGGGACTTGAGGTCCAGGGACTGGACCGTCTGATGCAACAGGCGTAGCCAGACCCAGTCGCCGACCTGGAACTCCAAGTCGCGGTGAGACGCGTCGTAGTACTTCTTGGAGAGCTGCTGGGCCTGGATCAGGCGCTGCCGCGCCTCGGCGACGATCTCATCGCGGGCACGGAGCAGCGCGTCGGCCGTCTCCGTGCGCGTCGTGCCTGGCAGGGGTGGTCGGCCGTACACCACCTCGAAGGGAGTGGCGTGCAGAGCCGTGTGGAACGAAGTGTTGTAGCAGTACTCCGCCCATGACAGCCAATCCCCCATGCACGCGGCCGATCACCTGTCAGACAACGGAGATACATAGCAATGACCTTGTTAACCACCTCCGTCTGGCCGTCTGTCTGTGGGTGAAACGCCGTACTCATCAGCAACTGGACCCCGGCCAACCGGAACAAGTCACGCCACACATGGCCAGTGAACACGGGGTCCCTGTCGCTGACGATGGAGGAGGGGAACCCGTGTAACCGGACGATGCCGTTGAAGAAGGCGCGCGTGACAGATGCTGCCGTGTAGGGGTGGCCTAGCGCAATGAAATGCGCGTACTTGGAGAAGCGGTCGACCACGGTGAGAATGACAGATTTGCCGCCAACCATGGGGAGCCCCTCGATGAAGTCGAGGGAGATGTCGGCCCATATCTGGGAAGGCACCTCGAGGGGCTGCAATAACCCGGCGGGGCGAAGCGTCTCCGTCTTGTTCCGCTGGCAGGTGGCGCAGGCACGGATCCATTCCTGGACCAGCGTGCGATCGCTCGGGATATAGAAATCCGAGCGGAGGCGGTGGAGTGTCTTCTGGATGCCCTTATGCCCAGCTGAGTGAGCGAGGTGCACGGCCTGCGTGCGCAGGTCACCGTGGTCTGGCACGAAGATGCGGGCGGCGTGCAACAGGAGGCCGCCTTCCAGCCGCCACAGCGCAGGAAGTTCGCCGGCTTGCAGGCGGCGCAGGAGGAGTTGCGCGTCGGGCGCCGCCTGCACTGCGGCGCGAATCTCGTCAAGGAGTGCGAAGGAGGGGCCGGAGATGGAGCATACCGCCGGCCCGGCGCCCCCTTCTGGTAGCCCCACGTGCTCGGCGTCACGGCGGGAGAGGGCGTCCGCCACGGTGTTCAGGTGGCCCGGCCTGTACTCCACCTCGAAGTCAAACCCGAAGAGCTTGCTGATCCACCGGTGTTGCGGCACCGTGGACAGACACTGATCCAGCAAGAACTTCAGGCTGTAGTGGTCGGTCCGGACGACGAAGGAGCGCCCCCACAAATAAGGGCGCCAGTGACGAACTGCCTACACCAGCCCGATCAGCTCACGCTCGTAAGCCGCGAGCTTGAGGTGGCGGGCAGCGAACGGCCGGCTGAAGAACGCGAGGGGCCCGACGCCCTGGTGGAGGACGGCGCCGAACCCTACGCCGGAGGCATCGTAGTCGCCGACGAAAGGCCGGGTAAAGTCCGGCATCTGCAGCACCGGCCCGGTAGTCAGGGCTTCCTTGAGGGCCTGGAGGGCCGCCCCTGCGTCCTTGTCCCAGGTGAACGCATCGCGGCGCAGCATCCTGGTGAGGAGGGCGGCGATGACGCCAAAGTCCCGGATGAACTTCCGGTAGTAGCCCGCAAGCCCCAGGAAGCCGCGGAGGCCCCGAGGGGATCGCGGTGTCGACCAAGACGCCACGGCGTCCACCTTGTCGGCGTCCATGGCGACTCCAGTCGGCCGAGATGACGTGGCCGAGGTAGGTCACCGAGGGCGCCCCAAAGGAGCACTTGGAGCGCTTGAGGTGGAGGCAGTGGGAGCGAAGGGCGCTGAGGACGACGTGGATGTGCTGCAAGTGCTCGGCCCAGGTGGTGCTGCAGATGAGGATGTCGTCGAAAAACACGAGCACAA
Source organism: Paspalum vaginatum (assembly GCA_030272315.1). Classification (NCBI taxonomy): domain Eukaryota; kingdom Viridiplantae; phylum Streptophyta; class Magnoliopsida; order Poales; family Poaceae; genus Paspalum; species Paspalum vaginatum. Next base: position 38,559,028 of record CM059015.1, on the reverse strand, counting down.
ACCTGCGGAGGAAGGGGCGGAGGGCATCATTCATCAACGCCTGGAACGTCGCCGGGGCGTTCGAAAGACCGAATGGCATCACCAGGAACTCGTAGTGACCGTGGTGCGTGCGGAACGCCGTTTTGGCGATGTCGTCGGGGTGCATCCGCACCTGGTGGTAGCCCGAGCGCAGGTCGAGCTTGGTGAAGAAGCACGCCCCGTGGAGCTCGTCCAGGAGTTCATCCACCACGGGGATGGGAAACTTGTCCTTGGACGTCTTGGCGTTGAGGGCGCGGTAGTCGATGCAGAACCGCCACGACCTGTCGGCCTTACGGACCAGGAGCACCGGGGTGGAGAAAGGCGACGTGCTAGGCCGGATGATGCCCTGCACCAGCATTGCGGCACACTACCGCTCCAACTCGTCCTTCTGCAAGCTGCGGGTAGCGGTAGGGGCGGACGGCGACAGGTGTTGTCCCCGGCAGTAGGTGAATGCGGTGGTCGTAGGGCCGCGCCGGTGGCAGCCCCTGCGGCTCCTGGAAGACATCCTCGTACTGCTGGAGGAGGGCGTCCAGCAGGGGTTGCGGGGCGGCTGCGGTGACTGTGTGCGCGGTCGGTCCTGCCCGGGGATCATCGTGGGGACCCAGGCCGTGCCAGTGGATGCGCCGGCCGTGCCAGGTGAACGACAGGTGCATGGCGGCGAAGTCCCACAGCACCGGCCCGAGCGTCTTCAGGAAGTCGACGCCGAGGATGAGGTCGAAAGCCCCCAGAGCGATGCTGTAGCAGCCGATGGAGAATGTCTCCGTGCCCACCTCCAGGGGCACGTTCCTTGCCACGCCTTGGCACGGAACGCGGTCCCCGTTGGCCACCAGCACACGCAAGGCTGGGCACGGGTCGGCGTCAAGCTGGAGATTCCGGAAGATGTCGGCGTTGAGGAAGTTGGACGTTGAGCCGGAGTCGAGGAGGGCGACGAACTGGCGGCCCTGGACGCGCACCGGCACGAGCATGGCCCGCTCGGAGCGCACCCCGGCGATGGCGTGGAGGGAGACCGTCGGGTCTGGCGTGGCGTCGGTGACCGTCACAGCCGCGGCCACCGGCGCAGCGTCCTCCCCTGGGGCGTCGTCGCCGTCGACGTAGTCCGCGGACTCAAGGTAGAACAGCCGCTTGCAGACGTGGCCCCGGACATAGGGCTCATCACAGTTGTAGCAGAGGCCCTGGCGACGACGTTCTTGCTGCTCCCCCGGGGAAAGGCGGCGGAACTGGCGGCCGCCCGGCGGTGGCTGCGCAGGCCCCCCTGCCGCCGGTGGAAGGGGCAGCTGCGGCTGTGCCGGTGTAGCCGACGCCACACGGAAGTGCAGCGAGGCGCCCGGCCGCTGGGGAGTCCTGGTGCCGCGCGGTCCAGGAGTCGGCGGAGTGGCGGCCGCACGAGCTTCGAACGCCCGAGCCAGATACATCGCTGTCTGGAGGTCACGGGGCTCGCAGAGCTCGACGTCGACGCGGATGTGGTCCGGCAGCCCGCCCATGAACAACTCGGCCTTTTGGGGGGCCGAGAGGTCGCTGGTGTGGCACAGGACCACGCTGAACCGCTGGGCGTAGTCCTGCACCGTTGAGGTGAAGGGGAGCCATGCTAGCTCGGCCAGCCGGGTGCCGCGCACCGCCGGTCCAAAGCGGAGGGAGCACAGCTCGCGGAAGCGCTCCCAGGGCGGCATGCCCTCCTCCTGCTCGAGGGCGTAGTACCACGTCTGGGCGTCACCGGTGAGGTGGTAGGAAGCCAACCACGTGCGATCCGAGGCCAAGGTGCGTTGACCCCGGAAGAATTGCTCACAGTGGTTGAGCCAGTAGAGCGGGTCCTCCGAGCCGTCGTAAGTGTTGAACTCCAGCTTGTAGTAGCGGGGAGGCGTGTGGCCGGGTCCCGGGCCGTGACCCGGGACGCCGCCGTCGAAGGTCAGCGACGGCATAGGCGCCGCGGTACCTCCCGCCGGGGCACCGAAGGAGAGGGTGCCGTCAAACCCCCTCCCCCCCGTGGAGCACCCCGGTATGTCCCGGTAGCTGCGGTGCAGAGGGGGTAGGAGACGTGGTCATCGTGAACTGTGGTGATGGCGTTGGTGATCGGACGTAAGATGGGATGGGGGATGGCGAGGGCGGCATGGACAGAAGGTGCAGCGGCACGCCGGTTTGGGACGGCATGGTGGGGTGGGTGGACAGCGCCAGCGGTGGTAGTGGGAGGTGCGTCGATGGGGGTGGTGGAAGCATGGGGGTGGTGGCGGCGGCAGGAGGGGCAGTGGGCAGTGGCTGGAACATGGGGAGGGAGGCCGTCGGTGAGTTGGGGAAGGCGCCGGCGAGGGTGGCTTGCATGGAGGCCATCACATGGGCTAGGGCACTGACAGCAGCGGCCACTGATTCGAGGGTGAGCGGCGGCGGTGGCGCAAAGGCGGAGGCTAGGGCAGTGGTGGCGGCTGACGGGGGTGCCGTAGCGGCGGCGGTAGGAGGTGGCGCGGTGGGGTTTGCCGCCGGTCGTGAGGCAGCAGGCGGAGGCGATTGGGTGGTGGGAGGAACGCCTGACATCACTGATACCAGGTTGATAGGATTGCGGATCCTACCGGGGATTGAGCGGAGAGAGTAGGGATGAGGAGCAGGAAGGCGACGAGGGAGACGGCGCAGGGGCACCGTCCTTGCTGCTGGCGCGCGCAGGGAGACAGGGAGGTGGCGGCTAGGGTTCTCCCAGCTTCCTGAGGAAAGCCGGCAATAATAGATTGCTCTTGCTTGATTAACCAAGGGTCCTATTACAAGTATATATAAATCCCTAATTGGGCTGTCCCTAATGGGCCCCAAACACTCATAACTCAAAGACTTAATAAAACCCTAAGATAACTCGGGCCGTAGGCCCCTAGACCCCTATGTGGCACCTAGCCACTTTGGGCCTGCCTCCTCTGATACTGAATGCCGGTCATGACATCTTGATTGCTTCGTTGTTAATCGGGTGTACTGAAAAAAAGAGGGAGAAAATATACAATTACTGATCCACGTGCATGTATATGTCTCTTAATTTCTTAACAACCTTGGAAGTGCACCAGTAACAATCTTTCATATTTCTTCCTCGGGTTTCAGGATATTGGCAAACAGGCAGTCGGCCCAGAGGTCACGAGTCAGGAAGCTGCAGTACATCTCCGAGCTTGAACGAAGTGTCACCAGTCTCCAGGTGAACCCACGCACCAACCAAACGGAGCTGCTAAAATTAGGCCGTGCATTGAGCACTGCTGCATCTTCTGATCCTTTAGATTTGTTAGAAACAAAGCAAAGCATCCACTCTACTTGAACTATTCTGATCGAGATGCGTTTGTTTGATCTTTTTTCGACGTACTGCAGATGGAGGTGTCAGCACTGTCCCCTCGCGTGGCCTTCCTCGATCACCAGCGCTCTCTTCTCACCGTTGGCAACGGCCATCTCAAGCAAAGAATCGCGGCGCTCGCCCAAGACAAGATCTTCAAAGATGGTCAGACACACACAGATCATCCCGTTCACCTTTATATATCCAGAATTTATCCGGCCTTCATCAGTCGATTTAAAGTTTTAAAACTAATAATAATTGATCTCCAACACGCGTATATATATTGTATATGCAGCTCATCAAGAGGCGCTGAAGAAGGAGATCGAGCGGCTGCGCCAGCTGTTCCAGCAGCAGCAGATCAAGGGCGCCACCACCGGAGGCGCCGACATCGCCGCCGCCGCCTCGATGCAGGCCAGGCAAGAGCTCCTGGCGTGCGAGGGCGCTGCCATTCGATAGCGGGACGCGCACCGACTCGTGCTGATGGAGCTGGTGGATTACTGCAGGGGGGGTTCGTGTGGAAATGCACACGGCTGTTAGTAGTTTTAATTTTGTGCAGTCTGATACGTACGTACGTTTTGTTTGTTGCTGCGTTCCTTACTCGATTCGTACTTGAAGTTTTCTCATCACCGCCCCCCAGCGAAAAAAAGTTGTGCTGGGATGCGGAATTGCTGTGAATGGATGTATTGTATTATTGTTTGGACGGGCTAATATTTGTTTTGGAAACGATTTTTTCCCCTCGTTCCCAATTCCGAAGATGATTGGTTGCTTCATTCAGGCGTTGGAATCATTCAGTACAACTTCAAATGTCGTGCTTTGTTGTAAGATATAGGTCCGAAACAGAGAAGAGGGCTGCGGGAGGAATCTATTCGAAGACATATATAGTTCATAGCTAAACAAGAGCCCCCGCCTCTCTCTCGTCCTCACCACTCTTCATGTTACATGGGTCGGCACCATTCTGGACCGGATTTTTAGCTTCTTAGGCAGTGTATCCTGCCTGCCAACGATTCACCAGACTGTTCATTGTGTGCCACACTGGACCATCCGATACATACATTTTGGCCTTTCCTGCATGGTGTGGACTACCTTGGACCGTCCGTTGCATGTATTCGCACTGGGTCTTGGGTTTTCATCTTCTTCTCATCGGATCTTCTGGCGCAGTGTCACCGGACCAGCCATCGAGTGAGAGCTCCTTGGTTTTACTTCGTCGATATCTTGGATCTTCTCTTTAGGGGCTATTTTTGTGCTCTTTGATCACTCTTTTGGTGTTTTTTCACACTACCATGAGCCCACCACTTGCATTATGGAAATAAAACAAATGCACTTGCAAAAGCATTAGCCCCAAATTGGTCTACGTTGTTGTTGCAGCATAAATCGACTGGCACTCGACCACTATCAACACCGAGGGGCCAGGAGATCATGTTGCTACTGCGATCATCTCTTCTATACGGGTCCAAACATGGCACTTTTCAAGTGATTCGATGGCGTGCCAGGAAGGATCAGGTTCTTGACGTGTCACCCTTCACACATGTAGAAGAAAACTCAAATACAAAGCTGCCTGATCGCAGGCAGCGATCGGCTTCAAACAAGCTGTTGAGATCGGCTTCTGTAACCCAAAAATCACACCCGGAAAATTTCTTCCAATATCTCCTCAAGTCAATCAACTTTTTCAAAACATGTTTGTCATCGAGTGTACTAATATGAGCTCAACAAAATTGTCGAATATTTTACCTTGAGAACCATAAATACTCTTCCAAAATACTCTACCAATTTCTCGCTCAAAAATCTACACACAAATCCCCTGGGAAAATCCAAACCAAAATACAAAATTAGAGATACCAAAAAAAGGAAAATCCCTTCCCTCTCACTTGGGTCGCTGACCAACCCCGGCCCATCTCCCCTCCCTTCCCCCTCCTCCTAGGCATAGCCCACTTCCCCTCCACTCGGCTGTGCGGCCCACGCTGCCCCTCTCTCTCTCTCTCTCCGCCACACTGCAGGCCCTCCCGTTGGCACCCCCCCCCCACACTGACACCTAGGACCCGCCCATTAGCCTCTTTTTCCACACTGACCACCAGTCCTTGACCGCGTGGCACTCACCACCGGACGCCTCCTCTGCACAGCACTAACACCGCTCAGCCCTGCTGTCACCCCTACCTGCCTCTTTACCCTCATCCCCCTCCCTACATAGTCTGCACACCCGACCGTTTACCCCCGGTCCCCTTCTCCGTCCTCGCGCAAACGACGCCACACAGAACCACGAGCCTTTTACCCCCCTCCCCCCCAACCCCCTCCTTCGCCGGTATATAAAAGGCGATGGCAGAGAGCTCCTCCCCGCGCTGAGCCCGTCGAGCCGTCTCGGTCCGCTCATACTCCACCCTCTCCAATTTCTTCTTCCACTATGTTCTTGCACGAGAGCAGCTCACCTTGGTGTTCTCCACGCTCAAGCCACCACGGTCCAATTAAAACCGGCGGTGAACACTGTCGGTGTTTAGTACCGGCAATGCACCACGGGATAGACCACGGGATGCTTTCGTGGGTGGCGACATGGACCGTAGCTCGATGGTTCGCGTGTAACGCGACGGGAGACAAGAACACACGATTTATACAGGTTCGGGCCGCGAGATGCGTAATACCCTACGTCCTGTTTGAGGCGAATTGTATTGATTTGAGCTCTCGATGTTACAATGAGGACATATGAGGTTATTGATTTGAGCTCTTGAGGTTACAATGAGGACATATGAGGTCGAGGGGATCTGCCTGAGGTCGAGAGAGATGCTATGAGTTGTTTGGGAGGGGTCCCTAGCCCGCCTTACATAGTCCGGCATGGCTTGGGTTACGAGTCGGTTTCCTTCTATGTCTCCTAGACGGTTTAGATTACAAGAGATCAAATAGAATCTGCGTCCGATATATTTCTTTGAGAGTTCTTGTCTTGTGCGCCAAGCTGCTCTGCACCTCGGGCCTAAGTCGGTCGGCCGGCTCCTGGATTGGGCCTTTTGACAGCCCATGTAGAGAATACGCTTCATGAGGACCCAGGGGATATCTATCCCCCACAAGCCCCCGAGCTTCAAGTTGACTTGAGAAACAATCAGCTTGAAGGTTTAAATAAAATCTGCAACTCCTTCCGAGTTAAACTGTTCATGGGTTGCACCGAATAGGTGCACCCCATGGGGTAGCCCCCGAGTTTTGAGTTAACTTGAGTAACAATTAGCTCAAAGATCCAAAAAATCTACTTTCTGAATGTCTTGTCTTATAGTCTTCGAAAATTTTCTGATGGTATCCTCCATGCAGCCCCCGAGCCTCAAGCTGATTAGCATAATCAGGTTGAGGATCAAGCAGCTTATTTCTCCAAATGATCTTGGTGGAGCGGGAATGGTGACGTAGCCTCCTGAGTCAACGAGTACGGTGGCGTGGCCTCCCGAGTCGACGAAATAGCGAGTCGGCAAGTCAGGCAGTAGCCCAGCCCCCGAGTCGACAAAGTAGCGAGTCGGTGAGGCGGACGACAGCCCAGCCCCTGGGTCGACGAAGTAGTGAATCGGCGATGCGGACCATAGCCAAGCCCCCCGAATCGACGAAGTAGCGAGTCGGCGAGGCGCGCGGCAGCGCAGCCCCTGAGTCGACGAAGTAGCGAGTCGGCGAGGCGGACAACAGTCCAGCCCCCGAGTCGACGAAGTAGCGAGTCGGCAAGGCGGACGGCAGCCCAGCCCCCCGAGTCAATGAAGTAGCGAGTTGGCGAGGCGGACAGAAGCCCAGCCCCCCAAGTCGACGAAGCAGTGTGTCGGCGAAGGAGTCGGCGAGGCGGACAAAAGCCTAGCCCCCCGAGTCAACGAAGTAACGAGTCAGCGAGGCAGACAGAAGCCCAACCCCCGAGTCAACGAAGTAGCGCGTCGGTAAGGCGTGCGGCGGCACAGCCCCCGAGCTGACGAAGTAGTGAGTCAGCGAGGCGGACAAAAGCCCAGCCCCCCAAGTCAGCGAAGTAGTGTAAAGTGAACTCCCCATTTGAATTCCGAGTATAGCGAATGCAATGAATGTCGGTAGGCCAGACCGACTGCCCCGTACAAAAGGCAAGAGGTATCCCTTAAATGAGGACGCGAAGGCATGTAACACCAGCTGTCGGTCTACGACCTAGGCTGAATGCCCCGTAAGGAGGGCTAGATTGCACCCTTTTTATGAGGACGTGAAGGCATGTAGCACCGGTTGGCTAGACCGATTGCCCCGTATGGAGGTTCTAGAGTTACTCTGTCGTTGCACACACAGATTTTGCCGGAAAAACACCGAAACTTGTCAAAGCACGAGATGCGACAGAAAATATTTGGCTCGGCGAAACACGAGATGCAACAGAAAAAAGTTATCTTGGCGAAACACGAGAAGTGACAGAAAAGAATAGACTCAACGGAACACAAGATGCAACTGAAAAGAATTAACTCGGCGAAGCACGAGATGCGACAGAAAAGTGAGCACGGTTTGAGTGACTAGAAATAATTTGAAAGATCCAATGCCCGAGTGATCTAGGAATAATATGAGTAATCTATAGCCGGGTGATTCAGAGATAATCCGAGCGATCAATAGATAGAGAGATCCGGAAATAATCTGAGTGATCCGAAGTAATATGATTGATTTAGAAATAATGATGCTGAAATTATATGAGCAGTCGAGTGACTCCGAGTGATCTGAAATCCCAGGTGATCCACAAAGATGATCCGAATGATCGATAAATAAATTATCCGAGTGATCCATAAAAAATCCCATTGATCCAATAACTCGGATATTCCAAAAATAAATCGATGATCCAATAGCCAGATGATTAAGAGATAATTTAATCAATATGAGAGATTATAGCAAACCACTTTGATCGGATGACTCAATGCAGTCAGCTGATAGCTCTTCGCCCTTCGCCACAGATGGCGGTAATTAGAGATAGTCAATGATAGCACAGGTTGACTGCCTTAGTGCGCTGTAGATTTTTGGCGTCGACGTGTAGGATATATTTTTCTGCAACAATAATCAGGAGAGTCCGAGTAGTTTTGTTTGCAAAGATAATATTTGAATATCAATAATATCAAAAACATCCGGATGAGATAGTCGGATGGACAGTAAATAATTAGCATAATCAAATATGTAATATAATGATGACTTAGCTGTTGAATTTTTGGCAGACCAGTTGGAATTCAGACCGGAGTGGAAGCTATTCGCTTTTTCGAGATAGTCAGCCGAGAGTATATGTAAGCCGCGTCGGAGTAGAACCCGCTGACAGGGATGACTGAAACCGGGCCCCAGTTCTTATACAGGCCTGTTCATACGCCTGTACGGCGATGGCTGTTTTTTTCCCTTCACAAACGATAATTGCTGAAAATCAAGCTTCTTTAATTCTGATCTGATGGACGACGATGGAAGTTTCTTTTCTGCTTGATGTATGCAAACACTGTTTTCAGAAAAGCTTGCCCCGATGGCCTGATCCGCATGCCAACTATACGACGTGGCCCCTAGAACTAGGAATTCGATTCTGCTACGGCGACAGGGATCCAGCAGAGTGCTGGCGTGAGGCCTTGCCGTGACGTGTGCACCTTTTCTTTTTAGATGGATCAATCCGCGTACGAGCACCAAGCTTCACCAATTTAATCTGATTGGACACAAGCTCAATCGGCTGCATGACTTGACAGGCCACGATCTGGAGAGGTCCTTGCTCACAGTAGATGGGATCTGGTACCTTGAGCGAGAAATTCGGCTTATGCTGAGGGCTATGTCGGCGGCGTCAATTTCCACCGCCGAAGCTGCTGGCTCGTGAATTGTCAGTGTTCAGTATATCACGGGATAGACTACGGGATGCTTTTGTGGATGGCGATATGGACTGTAGCTCGATGGTTCGCGTGCAACGCGACTGGAGACAAGAATACACGATTTATACAGGTTCGGACCACGAGATGCGTAATACCCTACGTCCTGTTTGAGACGAATTGTATTGATTTGAGCTCTCGAGGTTAAAATGAGGACATATGAGGTTATTGATTTGAGCTCTTGAGGTTACAATGACATATGAGGTCGAGGGGGATCTGCCTGAGGTCGAGAGAGATGCTATGAGTTGTTTGGGAAGAGACCCTAGCCCGCCTTACATAGTCCGGCATGGCTTGGGTTACGAGTCGGTTTCTTTCTATGTCTTCTGGACGGTTTAGATTACAAGAGATCAAATAGAATCTGCGTCCCATATATTTCTTTGAGAGTTCTTGTCTTGTGCGCCAATCTGCTCTGCACCTCGAGCCTAAGTCGGTCGGCTGCCTCCTGGATTGGGCCCTCTGACAGTCCATGTAGAAAATGTAAGTGCAACAAGGCTCCTTAGTGGTTTTGGTGTTTGAGTGACAATGCGATTAAAGATCTAATCTCTTTGTAAGATCATTTGACAGGTTTTTACAGGTATATATTGTTAAAGGACATCACTAGGGTTGCTTTATTAATGCACTTTGAGATACTTGACTTTCATGTTAAGAAAAGTGACTCTAAATTGTATCTCTTTCATTTGGATGTCACTAACTTACTTGGATTTCTCATATATAATAAGTGGCTGATCATGAAGACACTCTACTGCATATCAAAGCCAATAATGATCAAGACAAATTGAATGAATGGATAACGAGCAAATGTGCTCCATCTACCTATCGAAGAGGTTTTCTAAATTGAAGTCCAACTATTTCGCTCAAAGAGGATTACTCACAAAGGAAGAAGCTCAGCTTCGCTATCTCCCTCTGTGGATATATTTCAAGACGGCATTATTCATCAAGACAAGACTCAAGTGGATTTCATCTAGATTCATATTCACCTTGAGCATAGGTATGCCGCACTATCAAGAGGGAAGCGAAGCTCGGAAGTCTCTAGTCAACATGTGCTCACAGCTAGTTCAGAGAGTGTCGAGCCAAAACACTCCTCGTGAGTTGTTATTGTGCTGAGGGTGGGTTCACCGGATTGTCCGGTAATCCTCACCGGACTATCCGGTGAAGGCTGAGCCCAGTATTGAGAGTGATCTCTCTGATCTTTTCCTTGTGCTCTCATCTCCTGGTTAGGTGTATCTCTAATGGAGACAACACCTACACTTTGCTCATCTGTTGACTCAGGCTCAGTGCCTTAGCCTCTGATCAGGGAACCCCTCACCGGACTATCCGATGAGCTATACCGGACTGTCCGGTATTGGGGGTTTGAGCTCCAACGGCTAGTCCGCCTATACCGGACTATCCAGTAGGTACGCACCGGACTGTCCGGTAATGGTCTGACACAGGCCAACGGCTAGTTTTATGAGGGTGGGTATTTATACCCCTCACTCTCTTCCAGTTGCAGTTGTTGCTTCCCTCCACGTCCACATCCATCCAGAGGCTCTTAGTAACACCTCACAACACTCTCTTTGTGAGATTGAGCTAAATTTGTGAGATTCTTGAGTTGAGAGAGGATTTGTGAGATTGTGTGAGCTACATTGTGAGCACCTAGCTTCTGAGCACAGTTGGCAAGCATTTCCGGGAAGCGTTTTTGTTACTCTTGGAGGTTTTCTCCTAGACGGCGAGAGCAACCCGAAGGGCACCCGGCTTGTGGGTGCCACTTCTCTTGTAGGTGATTACCCCGCTCTTCGGAGCATTTGCAGTGAGCACCTTCATAGCCTTGGTGGTTGTGAAGAAGAGGCCGTGAGTTGAAATAGACTCAAGCTCTTGGTGGGCGCCTCAACGGGGACGTACGGACACTTGCGGGTGTGCCCGAACCTCGGGACTAAAAATCCTTTGTTGTGTGTGCTGTGCCCCTGCTGGGAGACCCAAGCTTGGTGCTTGTGGTTGTTTTACTTGCTTGCATTTCATTATTGCTTCCGCTATTATTATTCGTGTGCAGGTTCTCTTTGTGAGTGCAGGAATAAAGTGTTGCCGAGATCATAATCAACATATAAAAACATTACACAGCTCCACATAGCTCGATAAGTATTTTCTCGTATATTTACCTTGGGGGTTTCGGTTTCTATGTGACACCGGACTATCCGGTGTAGAGAACCGGACTATCCGGTTATACCGGACTGTCCGGTTGTACCCATCGGACTATCCGGTGTGAGTGCTGACGGTGTGCTTCTAAGTGGTGTAAATTTTCAGTTACGCCTATTCACCCCCCCTCTAGGCGACATCTAGGTCCTTTCAGAAAATACACTTCATGAGGACCTAGGGGATATCTATCCCCACAAACACCACCTCACATTCCTCTACCCTCGCCCACCATCAATTTCTATTTCGCTTGCTCTAGAAGAGTTCTCCACGAGCACCCGAGGCCGACACCCATTGCGCACGTTGCCGACCCTTCTCTGCACCCTTCCCACACCCGAAACAGAATCCCCTCGCTCTCCTCTTCTCGCTAGTGGCCATAGATTCAGAAACGGAGGTCGAAAACCCCGGTTCCGGCCCGCTGCCCCCTCGTCCACTCCTCCCCCACTTAAGCTACCATGTGGGCCCCATCCGCAGCCAAGTCATGGCCCATGGACCAAGCCACCAAGAATTCCCCACCCAAAAGACTATATCCACTCCCCGAACATCCCAGAAAGAATAAAACCACCCTCTCTCCACCACTGCATCCATATTTTCTCCATTTCAACTCCGTTTTTGGTGATTCTTGCTCCTAAATTCCTCCAAAATCAAGCTCTGCCCACCATGTCATCCTCATAATTTTCCACTACTGTCAAACTCGTCCATCCAACGGTGTTCCACTCAACTACATTAGCGGAACCATCAGCTTTGGTCAGAAACCGTTCTTGAGACCGTTTCTGCCCCGCCGACCGGTTCAACCGATCTCGGCAGGATCAACCAGTCGATGTTGTCACATCCTCCGTGATGTCGTCTTTCACTCATGTCTTTGACACATGGGCCCGCACCAACGCCGTCATTCTGACTTCCTCCCTCCACGTCGATGGGACAGCCCACCAGACCACACCGCGTGCTAGGTGAAAGGGCTCAACAGGACGTCGTGCCCTCAGGGGCTGCGCCAGGCGGGGTAGGATGCGATGGGCCATTTCACGCGAGGAAAGTTCGGATCTCACCTTTGAACTTTCTTAAAAGTCTAAAATCACTCCTAAACATGAATGATTCATATCACCCCCATTTGAACTCCGATTCTGGTGATTCTTTTGCCTAAATTCATCTAAAATCAATACCTATCCAACTAAAATAATTCCAACCCTTGTTGAGATTATATTATGCCTAGATTTGTGTCTTTTCCTTGTTTGTGCATGTAGGTCTTTACAGAGAGTCCAATCAGTCACATTCCTGAAGAATCCAATTTGGTGACTGGAACAATCATCCAACACGAACAGCAGCAGTTGTACTAGCTACCCCCAACAAAGTGAATGACAAGTCTACCAGAATCCCCACTTGATGCATAAATTACCTAGTTTTATCACCACAACCCATTCCCTTGTTAATTAGATAAAACATGCATGTTTTGCTTGCTAAGGAAACCTGGTAGGATAGCCACCCAAGCCAACTTAGAAGTAGCACGCTTAGGTGGGATCTCTCATTCAACATCTAAACTAAACTTGATAGGATATTGGGAATGTGGTGTGGATGTGGAGTGTGTGTTTTTGGAAAACTTGGGGAGAAACCCCGACATAAACCCCTTGGTCGGCTTAGCCGTAATATCAGATATCAGTTGGGTAGGAGACTGGGTGCGATGGACACGGTCTCCCTAGTGGACCAGTCTTCGTGGAGAAGACCGGGGATGTGAACTGCTCGCAGATCGAGCAAAGGAAAAAGGAAAGGAAGTTCTACCCTGACTCAAGTGGATGTCTCATCTCGCCTAACTCTTTTAGCCAAACCACTCGATGTTGTATGTGGCAACACTTAGTTGGAAACTTCAAGGGGGAACCGGACAGTTGGCCGGTGAGCTGGGATGCTATGAGATACCAGGGGTAGGGTATGTGTTGCCAGAGTGTCGTGGGGCACTGGTACGATGGGGTTGCCTTGGTTCTCATGTGGTTGTTGTATAGAGAAGACTTGTGTGGGAAAGACTTTGAGAGGAATTCGGACAACCATGACGATGGATGTCGCTGAGTCCAAACTTGTGGATAAAGTGTGCACCTGTAATCAGAGTATAAACCTATCTGGATAGTCAGTGACCCCTGTCTAGGTGTGTTAAGATTTGGTTTCAACAACTAGTTGTTTTATATAATGGGAATTGGGCGGGAAAAACATGATTTTGTCCGGCAGCAGATGCCGAGACCTACGATGGGTAAGGCCCAATAGCAGTGTAGGAAAATGTGTTGGCTAGAGTGCCATGAGCTAAGGTGGACCGACAAGTCCAATGGCAACTTTTCAAAAAGGGGAAAACTGTTTTCATAAACTAAAAATGACAACTAATGAGCCTTGCATATGAAAATGTTTTTTTACAAAATATCCAAAGCTCCACATAATAGGTGAAACTCTATTCCTTACGGAGGACGTGGGCTTGCGGAGTACGTATGTACTCACCCTTGCTTTGTTGTTGGTTCACACAAAAGAAGAAGTCATCATGATCGTGTAGTGTAAGGGCCACGACCTGCTTCCCAACCATGTCCTGTGGAAGTTGGGCCTACGTAATAAATTCAGCTGCGTAGTGCGTACTATGCAAACGGGCTATGGTTCAATTCCCTGTGTAGATCTAGCCCCTTTTGTCCAAATCGTTAGGGCGGACCAGACTTCTGGAATGGTAATAAAGCACATTTGAGTCCCTATGAGGACTGGGGCGCTCCAGCTTCCTATAAACCCAATTGATATTACGATATTTGCGATGAAAATAAAGATAGAGCATGGAAATTGCAATAAAAATCTATTATACGCTATGCTAAAGGATTAAACTCATGCTAGGTTTGCTAATGGTACAAAACCGGAACTTCCATTGATTAGGGCTAGGCCTAATATGTTAAATTGGCTTTGTCGAAACGCATCTAGTAAGACAGAGACCAAAAAATCGACTGACGTAGACCGCTGAAAACATCCCAATCACAACTAGGACAAACGAACATATAACTTAATCTGTATTAAAGAAGATCAACCCAGACCACCCCATCAACAGTAAGCACGAGCGACAACTGCAAGACAAGTGCATGCATATGGTAGAAATTGTGTGCGGCACTAGCAAGGCGAGCAAAACACTCTAGACATGGGTAGCGGCCCTCCAACTCTTCCGCTTGCCCTCCTCCGGGTCGTGTAATGACTACAATGTGGCACATGCGGCGTGAAAGGATCAAGATGTCGAAGAGGGGGGGGTGAATTGGACTTCAAATTTTGAAACTTGAAATTAAATCCTATCATTCAAGTTCCAATTCACCCTAGTGCCTATAGAGTGTGTCTAGAGTTGCTACATGATAACAAAATTTTTGCAACCTAGAGCCAAGCATGCAATTCTAGTAAAGTACAATGCGGAATCTAAATGCATGAAAGTAAATAAAGAGAGACAAGTCGTTTTTTCCCGAGGTATCGAGGATGCACGAACCTTATTTGGAGCCCCTCTCAAGGCCTCGCTCTTACTTGGACCGCGCAAGGACTAAGGCCCCAATCCGCACAAAGATCATGGATGGCAAGGTGACCCGCGCAATGGTCAAGCTTCCCCTTGATCCGCGCAAGGACCAAGTGCTCTCTTCATGGATATCCTTCTCTGTTCTGGAGTGGTGGACACTGAACCAAGCACAATGCCCGTGCAAGGGCCTTCTCTTTCTTCTTCCCCAACCTTTGGGAAGCTCGCAAGAGGCATGACTCACAAACCATCTATAGTTGATCGCGATCACCAAGAGTAACAAGCCTTGGACTTCACTTGATTCAACCTCTCTCAAGAGGTTATATCTCTCTTTCTCTCAAGTCTCATGACCCAGAGCTCAAAGATGTGTGAATTTGGTGCTCAATTGACCTTTGTGTGCGTATGATTTCTTCCTAGTGGCAAAGGTAGCAAATTAGGGAGGAGAGCCTTTAAACAAGATCTAGCTTAAAAAACTAGCTGTTAAAGTGTGCAGTCTGCGGGACCACCAGATGGTCTGGTGCATACAATTTTAAATCACCCTTTTCGCGCCAAGTGAACGTTGAACACACCAATGGTGTGTTACGTTCAAATGGCTTTGATCAAACACAGGGCGCGCTCCCTGTCTAGAACATTCAATGGAAACACCGGACGGTCTGGTGCATACATTACGCACAAGGATGGCCTAAACACCGCTTCTACCCAAAACGTCCAATGAATGCACCGGAAGGTCCGGTGGTGAGACCACCAGACAGTCCTTGCCATTCAAAATGCACACTACTGAGATTGGGTTGGGCGATAGTGTGTATAATGCAATGGATGGTCCGATGCTCACATGGACAGTCCAATGCGTACAAAAACTTGGATTTTTTTGTTGTTCTATTTCAAAATGATTTGGAAACTTTTTGAAGGGGTTTCTTAGGTTCAAGAAAGTGTAGGTGAGTGTATTTTAGCACTTTTTAGGTGTATGACCTTTAGGACCAAGATAGACTCGAAATTGACAATAACTTTGAGCAAGGTCTATCAAGCTACTCATCTTGACCCCTCTTGATAGTAGACACAAACTAAGAACCTCTATGTGTCCTTCTTTTGACTTTGCGATACTTCGAGATATCAATCCTGGATCTTCTTCCTAGATGATCCAATCCAAAGCCGTTCTTCAAGAATTCGAAGTTTAGGGGTGTCCTTTGGTCAACCAATGAGCATGTTCATAATACAAGTGTCTTTCATGTCATGAACTCATTAGTAACACAAATTAAGGTTGTCATTAATCACCGAAACCATTACCTCTAAAGGCATGTTTCTCACAGGGCGAGCGTTTGTGGTGGCGCGGCGAGGTCAAAGGGGCTGGCAATGCGTGGGCAGTGATAGCTAGGAGATAGAGAACGAAACCAGACAAGTGGCAGGGAGATAGAGTTGGGCGATGGTAGGCGATCGTGAGAAGAGGGGTGGAAAGAAGTGGGAAGAGAAAGGGATGAAGTAAAATAATAAACAATTCCCTCTACAAATGGGTCCCCCATGTCATATATGAGAAATAAAGAAGAGGTGAATCTTGCATGTGGCCTCTAGCTGTACCCTAACTCTAAAATCACCTTTAGAGAGTGAGAATAGTAGTTTTGGGACTAAGATAACATAATAACCAAATTTAGAGGTTTGCATTTATGGTTTTCTATGTTCATGAACTTAAAACCGTGTGACACACCTTGTCAACTTTGACGACCATGTGCGTGTTTTACGCCATGTTCATATTCAGAGTTACCTTTGGCTTAGAGTTTGGCACACACACCATACCAAACCATGTAAATAAAAGGTATACAACCAATCCGACCCGCCGAGAAGGCCTTGCCTCTAGGAAGTGGGACCACATGGGGTGTGCTCTTATCTCGGATGATTATGATCAAAGCCCAATTTATGGTTTATTTAGACAAATTAGGGACCTGATGTATGTGCATTGCCTCTCTTTGTCTGAGGGTTCATATTTCTGTAGCAGACAGGTTGGCTGCCCATGGGACAAATGTTGTAAATTCTGGTTCATGTTTATTAATGTGCCAAGCTCCCCATTTTGTTTTCGAACTAGTATCCAATGATATGCCTGAGCCGGTGAGTAATGGAAAGCAGTTGGTATCCCTATAAATACCCCTTTAGGGCTACCTTGTAAAGAGAGAGACACTATAATACAATAAGTTTCCGCTACTGTTGTTTTCCATCGATGTGAACACCGGTTCGCCGATACGCATCACCAACATGGCTAGACTGCGGCACCTATAGCATGTAGCACTGTAGCTTAAAATGGTGAAATTGCAGCCGCAGCTGCAGCCCGCTAAACCAGGCGTGCTGCTGACTGGGCAATAACTGCAAGACGTCTAGGAACGCGGCGATTCTTTCCCGGGTAAGAAGATGATAGTAATAATAATAGTGATCGAGGATTGATCAGGGGAGCAGGTATGAGTGCGTCCTCTCTGCTTTCCTTCGGCGTGCTGCTCGGCCAGGACCTAGGAGCACGAGCGAGCAGGTGCCATAACCATTCTTATCCATGCGCTAGATGGTGACTGGGCAATAACGCAAGGCGTCTAGGAACGCGTCGATTCCTTCCTGGCCCATCGGACCCGCCGAGAAGCCCATGGGCCATGGCCATGGGAATTAAGTGGGCAGGGCAGACGACCAAGTAGCAACTCGAGGACGGACATAGAACAAAATTTAAGTAGCTTAAGAACAACTAAAACTTAAAAGTTTAAACATGTTGAATTATTGTTTTTACATTAGGTTAAAATTTAAGTGGGGGCCCATGCCCCCACTCACCATAATTTTTTTAAACTAGTTTTAACCATGTGTGTTAACTTATTACAATGTGTTTGGATGCAAAAGAATATAGGATGTGCGGGAGTGCCAATGTACTAAAGTATATAAAATAAACAAAATACAAAGAGACGTGGAACTTGTATCTTATTAAACATCACGAAAAACAAATAAATACAAGTCCCATTAATGTACGCTCCATGATCCGCCGGTGGCGGCGATCTGACTTGGGTGATGTGTTCTACTGGTCCCGGGGGCCTCAGAAGGCTCCCGGTTAATACCCTCGCCAGTTTAATTTATTGAGGCACCTCCAATTAAGCTGTTGTGGTCGTTGTCTTCGGTCTTCGATTCACTCCTCCTTGCATGTGATAGTGTTAGTGTAGGTGTGGCCATGTTGGCATCATCCATCGCCTCGTCGGTGTCCATGATCCGATGTAGCCCCGCATCCTCCGCCTCATCGGTGTCAAACGACCGATAGTAGATGTAGTGGTAGTAGTAGATCAACATGTAGGTAGGTGTACCTAGACTAGATCGGACGTGTCACAGTAGCATCATAATCATCGGTGAGCTTAATCAGCATAGAACACAACAGGTGGTCAAAGTGCCATGAGCACGGTATGGCCCTTCCTGCCTCTATAGATCTTACATGGCCATACGCATGGCGTGTGTATTCGGTCCTTCAGCGCGTTCATCGCGCCACTGTCAGCATCAGGACCGGCAGATCGATGACGATGGCCCCCGGTGTGGTACACGCGCGCTAGGCGATCGTGACGCCGGCGCATTTGCTCCGTCGTGGCCGGTGCAGCCGCTCACGTCCTTTACGTCTTCATGCATGGATGCATATGACAAGAGTTGATTCTAGGGGGAGAAAGAGAAGCATGAGTGCAGATGGAATTGTACTCCGCAAGTGTAGGCAAAAGATGACATGCATGCTGAGACATGGCTTGTTTTTGGGTTGAACTCGTGTCTAAGCAAACCCTAAATTATCTTAAGTTCTTAGCACCTATTTACTAGGTGTGAAACAACCAAACCAACAACGAACTAGCTTTAACCATCAGATCTCATTCGATCCACAAACCAACTGCCTCATCCAACCATTCTATTCATGAAGGAGTCTATGGCCGCTCTTGACCATGAGCACGGCCGATACATTAGTTTTACACTCTCGAGAGGCTGCACACTTTCACCATAGACAATGTTTTCCCTTTTCATTATACACTTCATTTTTGGCTAGGGTCACACAACAAGGTCGCTATATAACTCTATCCGCTCAGCCTTGCACCCACTAAGGTTTCACCTCGTACTCAAGTTTGCAGACCCTAGGGCCCCCTGTTGTGCCACTCAAACTTCTACGATGCATATAAGGCTGGAAAAGTTAAATTTTGCGCTGTAAAGATAGGAAGACAAGTTTCTCGAACCAGTCCTTAACCCAAGGTAGGAACTTGCACCAACCCAAAAACATCAGAGTATATCAAAATGAACAAACTATGGTACCATACTTTCCATCCTACTCAGGTTTCTCAACACCAACATACATTATCGAGGTTTCCAACCTCCTCGTGACCCAAGATCACAACATAACAAGATTAATATTAAGGTTATTATACCCAACCCAAACCAATCTTCAGGGTTGAGCATGATCTACCCAAACCAACCAAACCTAGGGGTTCAAGGAGTGATATCAGTAAACCCTAGCATGTGATTCAAAATTTATGACACAACATGCATACTATCTAACTACTCTACAAATAAATATAGGTAGTTGAAAATATGATCAAAGACACTTGCCTGATTCCATTTGCTTAGAGAACCACGTTCATCTCACTGGAGTAAACAACTAAAATAAAGCATTGCATACAAAAAATATAAGAACAGTACACCAAACATATTCAAAATATTTTAAAACATGCTCTAACAGATAGGGCTCATCGATACGAATCCATGTGTTCAAGAATCGCCCAAAATGGACTTAAAACAAGAAAGATATGACCTTTTATGCTAGTTTGATAACTCCATTTTCCTAAAGGATTTGGGGTAATGGATCATCTCCATTATTCCAAATCCCTTAGCGAAATGGGGTTGCGTCCTTAAAGCTTAGTGGCATTTCTGTAAATACCTCTATCTTTTGAATTTCCCGGAAAACATAAAAAACCGAGGATGACGTCAGCGGGTCACTGTGCTGTGGAGCGTCCACGGATCTGTGGACCGGCGGAGCTTCGGTCTGCGGTCCACCATGGACCGAACTCACCGCGAATGGGTATAATGTGGGTGCATTTGGGCCGCTGGATCGCGGATGGACGGTGCGGACGGGTCCCCAGCTCGGGCTCGTTGGAGAAGGGGGCCGTGGCGGCGGTCACCGGGGACGCTAGCCAGAGCTTGGGCGATCTCGTGCCATGGTGCTCCGTTCGAGCGTGCAGAGGCTTGGTCGTAGCTCGGGACGCGACGAACTCAAACAAGGTGACCTCGACGCCGGCGGTGGCTCGGAGAGGCGGGGCTACGGTGGCGGCCGGCGGTGGATAGAGGAGCTCGCTGCGGCGGCGCTGTGAGGCACGGGAGAGGAAGAAGAGGAGCGGGGAGCTGCGCGGGTGGAGGATATATTGCGCGCGAGAGATCCTGGGTTCCTTTTATATAGCTTGGAGAGGGAGAGAGAGGGCTGCACGCGTGGCGTCCGCCATTAATGGCGCGGTGAAGGTTGGGGAGGCGTTACAAGAGGTGGGAGAGGAATTTAAGAGGGGGGTAGTAAGGTGAAGGGTCATGGGCGGCTCGGTTGAGCTCCAGGAGAAGGGAAACGGCCGAGACGAGAGGGGAGGCGGCGGTTTCTTGCGGCGGGGAGAGAGGGCGGCGTCTGGAGGTTGGGGGACGAGCCCGACAGGCGGGGCCCGCTGTCGGTGAGACGAGGGTGAGGGCCCAGCGCGCAGCGAGAGAGAAAGAGGGGGAGCGGGCCAGCGGGTTGGGAAGCAGGGGGCGGTTGGGCCGACGTATTGGGCCGGTGCGGGGTTAGACACAAAGAGAGGAAGAAGGGAGAAATTGGGCCACGGAGAAAGATTCGACCCAAGGAGGGTTTTCTTCTTTTGAAACTTTTGTTTTCAAAACAGATTTGAATTCATTTTCAAATTCGATTCAAACCGCGATTTCAAATTCATTTTTCACTCAAAAAAACTAGTATTTGAGGCGTGAATGCAAAAAACATTTTTATAGCCTATGTAAAATCGAATTTAATTTATAAATTAATTTATTACCTTCACGTAAATGTTTTGCTATTTAATAAATCTTGGAAAATTTTAGAAAATTAGGAAAATCTATTATAGTTAGTGTAATTTAATCATATTCTCAAAATGGAAATTTTGAGATGTGACAGGCATGAGACCCCTTTGTTACATGGTATGAAAATTAAATATGTACGTTGGCCGGCCGAGAGGCACTGTTGACAGCATGGGTTATCCGCCCCTGAGATAGCAGCAACTGACGGGTTCGCTGGCTCTACGCCTCTACGTGCGCCGGGCATGCGGATGATACGCGTGCGTCCTGTTTCTGGAGCCGTTCCGTTATACACCTGTCCAGAGCCGCCACACAAAACAATTAATCCGTGCCATTCTATTGCACTGTGCTACGAGGAACAATCCCCCGTTGACATGTGCCGGCAGCCGTCCGGTGTATCGGCGTCACCGCGGTGTCTTTGCCGCTTTTGACCTGCTCGCGTGGTCGTGGCCGAGACGTGGCAGCAGCGCGCGAACCTGGAGCCATGCACGCCACTGCCGCCTCGCCTGCCGCCGCGTCTCACCGATCCACCAGACCACCACCACATCCTCCTCCGCTCGCCGGTCCCGTGTGCACCGACGACTGCACTCTCTTCCACTCGCGCGGAGGATGCCGACGACGACTACGCGTCTCCTGCTACTCCCTCTCCTCCTCATCCTCCTCGGCGCCGCGCACGGCCGCCGCATCTCCGACCAAGGCGGCGGCGGCGGCCTCCTCCTCCCCGGAGACCATGACGGCGCCACCACAGCCGCCGATGCCGTCCTCCGGCTCCCCTCCGAGACGGAGCCGGCCGCGGGGGAGGCGGCGGAGGGGTGCGAGATGACGTACGGGTTCCTGCCGTGCACCCACACCGCCGCCGGCAACCTGTTCCTCGTCCTCGCCTACGGCTTCCTCATGTTCAAGTCCGCCACCTTCCTCTCCGCCGGCAGCGAGCTCATGCTCCAGATCCTCGGCCCGGGCATCGTCGGTGGCCTCTTCCTGCCCATCCTCGGCGCGCTACCCGATGCCATGCTCATCCTCGGTGCGTTTCTTGATTACATTTTATTTCATTTTCACCGCCGTCCTCTAACCGCGCTCGTCCGTTATAGTGCGGCAGTCTCCATCAAAATTGTACTTTTATCTTTATTTACCTCTTTAGGGAACTAAAATAATAGTTACTACTTATATACTTATTCCTCCGTCTTCAGTGTGTGTTACTCATAGTAAAATGTAAACATTTCAACTTATAGCAAATATAGTTGAACTGACGTGATTTCAGACGACAACAACTAGTTAGTACTACATACTACAAGTTACTCTGCTCATAAGAAAAAAGGTCACATTTGTTTGTCTCAAAAATCTGAATGGCCACATCGGCACTATTTGATAGGGACGTGCTTGAATAAACATTGTCACCGTTCAAATATTCGTCGAGAATCAATAGTCATTGCCTCATTGAGCAGAAGCTTCGTTAGCGCCCAAGTCATGCCCTGTTCATCTATATGATGAGTTGGTGACAACGAAGTGTTGTTCTTATGTTTCAGTTTCCGGGCTCTCTGGCACTAAGGAGGTGGCACAAAGCCAGGTTTTGATCGGTATGGGCCTGCTCGCAGGATCAACCGTCATGCTTTTGACCCTGCTCTGGGGATCTTGTGTTGTTGTCGGCAAATGCGATTTCTCGCAGAATTCAACTGCGATTGATTCTCAAGATACAAAGGCCTTCAGTCTTTTTGGTATGCTGAATGTTCACTGAATTCTTTTCGCGTTTCAGTTCAATTGCTGGTAGGGCACAACTTGTTATCGATATATTTACGGGACATCGCCCTTTTAGCTGAAGGCTGAAACCATATATGGTTCATTTTAGACAACCTGATAACATCAAATTTAGTTCATTTTCGAATGCAACTGAATTGGAATTTAGAGCAACTGTCTGTCGGCAATCTCTTTCTTTAGAACAATCTAATTTGCATGGCTTGAATTTAAGAAATTTTATGCAATGTCTTTCTAATATTTGCTAAATAACTTGTGCATTTTTGCAGGCTCTGGCGTTTCTACTGATGTGCAGACCAGCTATGCAGCAAGAATAATGGCGATATCTGTCCTTCCCTTTATTATTGTTCAGATACCCCAAATTTTTAAGCTCCACTCTGGTCATCGTTTAACAGTCCTGCTTGGACTTATTGTTGCAGCTCTACTTTTGCTTGCTTATTGCCTATACCAGGTATTGTACCAGGAGAAACGTGGCTCAGTGCTATCCAAAGCCATCTAACTTTTCTCCATTGCCTTCCTTTTTGCTGCAACTCCGGTTGGGAATATATATGTTATTTTACAAGCTAATATTTATTTGCACCTCTGAACCTCTGTTACTAAATGCTGAATAGTACCTCCAACCTTTTTTATTTGATGGTTCCGGCTAAGAATTAGAATTGATCACAGGAAAAAAAAAACTGTCCAAAACGTCAAAACAGGCAACCGGGGTAAATATCGTTGTCAATAGCATGTGGAAATTTCTTTGTTGAAGTATACTTTATTACTTGCATGCAGGCTGTGTATTACTCTTAGTTGGTCAAAACAATTTTGGACCTCTCTAGCCCCATTAAACAATACTATTTGTATCTTTGGCAAACAGATCTTTCAGCCATGGATCCAGAGGAGAAGGCTAGAATATTCAAGACTAAAGCATGTAATGTCTGGACTTCTAAGACATGCTCAGAAGCATGCTTTTGGACGACTTCTTCATGAAGATGGAGCACCAAATGTTCCTGTGATCGAGAAGTATGCCTCTGCACCACACCTCAACTTTTAGCTGTTTTCACGGACATTTAATCTTTCTAACCCGATCTCTCGAGACCCAAAAAAAATGGCAGGTTGTTCCATAAGATCGATCTGGACAATGATGGAAAACTAGAACGTGGTGAACTGCAAGCTTTCATTGTTGGCGTCAAGTTTGAAGATGTTGACTTGGACAGTAACCTCGCTGTAGATCAAATCATGGCGGACTTTGATAGATCGCAGAATCGCATCATTGAAAAGGGGGAGTTTGTTGACGGAATCTTGAGATGGCTGGAAGAAGCTAAACGTTCTGGCGTTGCCTCTGGTGGCGGTGCCAACTCGAAGAAGGCTTTGCAAGATTTCCACACGGTGAGTTTTTCAGTTCACAAGTTTATAAAGTCAGTTTATCCTTCATGGGCACTCCATAATTATGTTGAGTCCCTGTATTTTTTTTTTTCCTTTGCAGAGAACCAGGGATGAACATAATCTGCTCCTTGGAGAGGAGGGTGAGGAGGTCGACGGCGAAGCTATCGAAAACCCAACCTGGACCTGCTTCAAGGCCATTTTACTTCTGCTCCTGGGAACCGCGATGGCGGCAATGTTTGCGGATCCGCTGGTGGATGCGGTGCACGGTTTCTCAAATGCCACCAGCATTCCTTCCTTCTTCATTTCCTTCATCGCAATGCCCTTGGCTACAAACTCCAGCGAGGCCGTGTCGGCGATCATATTTGCAAGACGAAAGAAGCAGCGGACTCTTTCGCTTACATTCTCTGAGGTATGTGTTGTATATTGACTTGATACTGCCTTCTGCATCCATACAAAGTTTCAGATACGTACTGTGGTGCCATGTGTGTGTGTGTATACTACATAGTATACATTTGTTTTGAATCGCAGGTGTACGGTGGGGTGACCATGAACAACACGCTGTGCTTGGCCGTGTTCCTGGCGCTCGTCTACGTGCGGGGTTTGACGTGGGATTTCTCGTCGGAGGTGCTCGTCATCTTCCTTGTCTGCACCGTGATGGGGCTCTTCGCCAGCTTCCGGACAACGTTCCCACTCTGGACGTGTTTCGTCGCCTACCTGCTCTATCCGCTCTCGCTCATCATCGTCTACGTCCTTGACTTCAAGTTCGGCTGGTCCTAGACTGCGAGTACACCTGGGCTGGGCTGTGTCAGGTAACCAGCACACAGATTAATTTGTAGGACGACACGACCATGTGGTCTGGAGAGAGAAGGTCGTCGACGCTCGCAAATTATTACTCCGGTAGTAGTTTGAAAATTCCCGTGTTTTGCTGAAACCATCGAATGGTTTTGAGAAAAAATATATGGCTTCTGTAGCATAGGTGTTAGTGGTGTCTCATCGCAGGCCAGGTAGCTGGATGGAATGGAATTGCATCAGTAATTTGCCAACACATCCCAATTTAGGCCTGTTTGGTAACCGTTGGATTGGAGTTATTATGTATTTAATAAATTTATAGTAGATCAAAATCTTCTTTAATCCCTTCTAATATATTTCAACTTTTTTTAATCCAAGAAATGGAAACGATTTTGATCCAAATGAATAGCTCCGCTGAAATCAGTCTCATCCGTTTTCTTTGTTTTAAACCTTATTTAGCCATGACCAAATTTATAGAAAAATGCACAAATATAATTATAGGGGAATTTTTGTCCATATAAATATACAGTGGCTGCTGCTGGGCCTAAAGATATTGGATACAAAGTGAAAGTGGCATGCCTCATGTAGAGAGAATTATATATAGTTGTATGGCTCTAAATAAATGAATTAGCAGTAGATTTTGGCTATAAATAGATGAATTACAGTACATTTGAGTCTAAATTGATGAACCGTACCGGGAAATTTTCAAACTTAAGGCCTCTTTGGGACACAAATTTGGTAGGAAACGAAAAACACAAAATTCAAAAAAAAAAGTTCTGTTCTAAAAAAGGGCGCAAGTAGTCGTAACGGTACCAATTCAACCGACCCATGGCAAGGTCCTATCAGTTGCACATATGCACAGCCTTCAGCAGGACATCTAATAACTGTTAGGGACTGGGACTCGGGCAATCCCCAGAGAATTATGGAAATGACGTCATCAGCCATGCATATGTACATGTAGAGGTATCGACGTTGATATGACCAGCTATGCATTGACGACATTTACAGAAACTGAATTTATCCGGATCTAAGATCCAGGTTTTCTAGTGGTTGCAGCAGCGAACATACCTAGTACGTTAACTATACAGGCTACTATTACAATAACTTGAAGAGAAAACCCAAACCCCATGCATGCATGTCTCTTGCTAGGAGAATTAATGCAATCAATCACAATTAGAAGCCCAAAGGACCAACCTTTCCAGCTCTACCATCTAGATAAGGAGATAGAGCACTAACAGCTAGCACAATCCCAGTCCCAGAACCAAGCACGCCAAGTAAATCTCCCAAAATTATCCATGCACCAAGACAAAAGCCACCAAATCGAACTGCCTTCAACACGTGACGCCTTGATTCGTTCGGAGGTATTGCGTCGGGCTGGACGAGAGTGAATAACCGTTTCTGCGGCATCGAGTCAATTATATTCAACAATGAGACGGTAAACATAATGAGAATGAAATAGGAGAAAAAGAAATAATAATGTTGCACACAGCTTTGTCCGTACATCGATAAAATCATCCGAAAATCTTCTCGAACATTCACAAATTCTCAGCCAAAATGCTGAGACACACACATAAGAACCAAGCAAATAGCCACCATATATAAATGCATGGAACGGGGCTCTATGCAGATCGGTCAAGCTGCCGAAGAGAAAAAGCATATGCAAGGTAGTAAGACAAAGATAGATAGGTAGAACATTAATTTTCGAATAATCAAGCCATAATTTAGAACTAAAAAAATGTCGCTTGGAACTTACGCCGGTGGTGGTGTTGTTATGTAGTACAAAATCCCATCAACTAGAAAATATTCTTGGAAATGATAACTGTTGGATATTTTCCACGTGCCGAGCAGATTCAATAGTCTGTAATCTCCACCATATGTCAAGTACAACACCTGCAAACAGAAACAGAAATCAAAGCATGTTTTACAGAAAAATTAAAAGCTCAATAGTAGTATCAGTATACCAGCTGCATACATGTAACAATGCTTACAATTACCTTAGAGAAGTTGTACATAAGTGAAACCGACGATCGATGAATGATGATGAGACCAAAGAATATATTAGAGACCTTGATGACGTAGTTGACTTGAAACCGAGGAATATTATCTGACTTGACTGGCAACACAATAGACATGCCTTGGAAGAAAATCGTGATAAGAACAAATACAGCAAGTAGCTAGTAAATTGGTAATATGTGGGAGCTTTTGATTGTAAAATAATGCTTCACGCATTGCAGAAAATCTGTCTGTCCTAGTAATCAGAAGGCGAACCCAAGCAGTGACAGCTCCCTCAAATTGATCAGTGCCAGCTTGTTTAGGATCAATAAATAGCATGGGGCTAAATGTTTTCCACAATATATTTTCACTGTACAAGAAAATGAGACAAGTGTGTTATTTTACAAGGGCAAATTAACCAAATAGAACACCATGCCTGCTTGTAGTTTCAAACCCTTACCAAATAGTGCTGGCAGTGAACAGAGAGATACTAGGGAACAATCCATATCCCTTTTTTAGGGCGTCGTCAATATAAATAACAAGTATACCAAAGAAAACAAACTGAGCAAGTATCAACAATGCAGTGCCAGTGCCACAGTTGCCCAAGGAACAAAGACCCTGCACATGCGCGGTAGCTCCTCCGATGGTAACCAATATCCCTATCAACGTTGGTACCTTGTTCCTGATATTCGTAAAAGTTTCGATCTTGAAGAATATAAAAGCATATAATGAGTAATTAAAAAAAACTTAAGCCACCCTAAAGAAGCACAGCGCAAACAGCCTTAGCATTTAAAAGTAGACAAATTTTGCTACAAGGCAATTTCAATTTGTGCATGAACTTGGTTGTTTCATATTGGAAACAGAAAAACTAACCACAGGACACTAGAATTTTTTTTTGGTCCTTGCTGTCCAGTATCCTGCAACTAAATTCTTCCATTTCCAGAGTCAAACAGCTAATATCACAAGTGACGAGCATTCTATTGCAAAATTTCGTTAAAATTATGATACATGGGCCAAACTCACAATATTGGCTCCCCGCGAGCAAGCATTGGAACCAGTGGTCTATATCCAAAAGAAATGTGATAAACAGTGTATTGCATGCTACTACATTCCTTTCTAAGGTTCAGACTCGATAATGATGTAGCTAGTCTCCATTTTACTTACAGGATAATAGGGTGCCCCACTTTGACAAATTCTTTAAAAGAAGGGATTTAACACTCCATTATCGTTCAAAAGTTAACAGTTTGAAAAAAAAGCATCACAACTTGCAATTTAAAGTACTTGAGATATTATTGAAGGAGAATTTTTATGATATACTTATTCAAAGAATAATTGCCTACTTATTTATCTAGTTAGTAAGCATGTTTAGTCAAGAGTGACTATATGTTATTTGAAGAAGTAGTAGTATCCTTAGAATGCCTTCAAACAGATAAAACATAGCATTACACGATACAACCACTCAGTCCATTTCACCAAGAAATGTCTTTCAGCCACACATTAATTTGAATTGAGCAAACAATCAGCACTTACAGAAGTTTATGAGCCTGTAGTGGGTCCCTGTCCATATTTATAATCCCTGATGCCCCCAGCGTGTGTGTGATAATTTCAGATACTAGCATGGGGAGGATGCCAAGTGTCATAAGTGAACTATTTGATACAAAAGAATGCCACCCCTGGCCTAATGGCTCAGAGGCAGCAGTGACTGGTTCCAATGGGACCCCATAAGGTGGAACTAGTCTGGCCATCGAGAAGATGAAAACAGTGAGGACTGTGTATGCCACTTTTACATCATTAGGAATCAGCCGGTCAGCACGCTGCACCTCCGGTAAGAATCTTATGAGTGCATAGAGCTTGGACCAATTCACCATTTTCTCCGATAGCTGATAACCAAGATATACTCCTGGCAAAAGAAACCAAAAAAAGACACAATTACATGACCGCAAATATGTACGGCACCCTCCATATCCATAGTGAATATATTCTTACTCTATACTTTCATCACGGTTTGCCCTAGGTCGAATCCAATTAAACATGAAAACTTGATAACTTTAGGCACAAAAAATCAAAGTTAGTACGCATTATACAACTATCTACTTGTAATTAGATAAAATCCGAATACTGAATACAGATTGCAAATAGTTTGAGTTAAGTTTTGGGTGCTTGGTTTCGCACAGCAGTAACCTGGTGGGTGCTTGTTGCCGACGAAGGCCCCAGACGAAGATCTGTCAGGGAAGCGGCGGCGGCGGCGGCGGTCGCCGAGTTAATCGCCACGAGAGAGAAGGGGGAAGGAGAGATAACGAACTTGAACGGGAGAAGAAAAAACAGGGGCTCCAGATCGAGCCCGGGAATCCCCGTAGAAATTTGGCTGCGCCCCTAGGTGATGCTCTGGTGTGATCAGGTTTGGACTCTGCGGGAACGGGGGCGGATTCGTTGTAGGTTGTGATTAGTTCCGAGGCCGGCCAGGACGCTTGGTTACACAAGTACTCCTGTAGGTAGAGTCCGATTTTTCCTCACCTGTGTTGGTCTCTGCAACCTTTTTTTTTTAAGAGTGGAGTCCAATTTATCCTCCTAAATTTATCGCTCAATCTAAAAAAATCTCCCTCAACTCGAATACCAAACAAACCATTACCCTGAATTTACCTTTCCTCTAAAACGGTTTCGCAGAATAATTTTCTCTTGACACGTGAACCATGCTTTTACCTTATCTTACTGACACGTGGGTTCCATTTTCACCTCTTCTTTCTCCTCCCCCTCTTCTCGCTGCACATCTTGAAGCACGACCTTGTGCGGGGTGGCACGGGCCACGTGGGCGCTGTCAAGCGTGGTGCTCATCGCTACTACTCGCTCGTGGCGCGCCTATCCATGTCCCTCCATGCTCACGATGTCCCTCAACCCTTTGCCCTTTTCGCAACTATTAATCAAACCCTATTCGCAAAATAAAAATAGCTATGTGTACTAAGGTTTTGCTAAATGTTGCTAACTCTATTGTGGTCAAGTCTTACAATCTAGTTCCACCTATAAACCAACCTAGCAGCAACGAGGACGCGCCGGCGGCCGAGCTGGAGGTGGCACGCGGGGCGGAAGGGGCATGAGGAAGAAGATGAGCGCTGCCGGTGGTAGTGGCACGCAGACATAGGATAGGAACCCTGCTCAAACGGATGACTTATTTGTGTTATGCATTTTGGGTACAGGGAGAGTGGTGACCTATAGAATGGGTCGGGCATCTCCCGCACGCAGCAATACGAGAGCAACTACCTCAATCGATGCCCAACACGCTTTTTGCCTACTCAGGTTTTTGTGTACCCAACTGCACCTCGCCCACCCACCGGCCGCGAGATCAAACGAGCAAATGGGTCTCTGTCTTTTACTGCTCGGTTGGAGACATCCTAGCTTATACATACATAGGATCTCTTTTTCAGCTTTAGAATTAATTGTGTCTGCTGTAAGCATAGTTGGATGTTCACCTATTTGCATGTGAAACCACATCCGTGGGATTGTTGTTGAAGCACTAAAACTTCTTCTTTCCTTTTTAAATCAAATATTTTTACAAGCTTTATGCTAGTGGTGCGTTGCCTCCTGTCCTGTCCGTGGCTTCTGGCAAACAGTGCAAACTACTGAACCATGAGGAGTAAAACGGATGGCGATTATTGCTCATCCAATCTGTTTCGCCGGGAAGACGCCAATCGCTGGTCCGATCTCAACATCTCCCTCAGCACGTCGGTGAGTCTAGAGGCGGCAAAAGGAGAGGGGGCGGTGTGTCTCTGGGTCTGGGGCCCATGGTCAGCGCGAGAAGAGGATGGGCCGCGGCGCCCCGCCCCCGCGTACGGAAGAGGTTCGTAACGGAGCCTTTCATCTTAGCATAGATACAACTATATACAAGTAGATGCTAGATATCCCCGGCATATAATCACATAACGGCGCAAATCAGGTGCACCAAACAAAAACAGGATCGTAACCAACACCCTCAATTTTTAGAGTCTGTCTACCTCTTGGCATCACACGCAGTCAAATCATCATCCGTGGTATCATCGGAAAAGCGCACGGGCAGTCACTGCAATGACAGCCACAGCAAAAACAGAAACAAAAACAGACACAGCAAGAGGGGTCTCGCTGTCAGGCGCTGGCCCTCGTCGAGGCAGCACCTCCTGTGGCTCCTGGAGAATCCTAACTGCAAGAGATCCAGATAGACAAATAAATAAATAGACGTTTTTTTTTCATATATAAATGGAAATTTTCCATCGATTTAAAAGCACATACCAATGCGGTCAGCAACTACAAGACATGCAGCAGTTGTTGTAAGTAGGATGGCTAGCCACCAACAAATCAGATCAAAACAAGAGCGAGCTTCGGCTGGTGGTAGCGGGACCTGGTCCAGCAGCTGGTCACGATATGGATGAGTGTGGAGTGCCTCGGCCGCCATATCCAAATCCTCAAACGTTCGAAAGCCTTTGGAGCAAACGAGTATTACGATGGTATGAATGATCGACCAAAAGAACGATATAAAAAATAACAAGCAAGCAGCCTTGCGAATGTCATACCTCCGGCAGCAGGGATATAAGCAGTGAATAGGAGCACAGCGATGATGATCCCTCCCCTTTTACGCCATCGTCTGGCTGTGGCCTGGTATGATCGATTAATGGGCTGCAAAAAATCGGTAAGTTCCAGAAAATTCAGAAGGTATCGCTTTGATCAACGACAAACAATCACCAATGTTATAATCTGCATCACTACTCAGAACAGCAAGTGCATGTCAGGTAGACCACTACAAAGTGGTGAATAAGCAGTGAGTTTGCCATATTAGAATGCAAATAATAAGTTTGCTGTTTCAGTCGGTGAGGGAAGCAGTGGAGAAGAGAAGACGCGTGTAAGGACTATATAAACCACAAAATTGAATTGCTACAGAACTCACTAAATATTTTCATCTATCCCAAATCTTCAACTAAAATAAAAAAACTCCTGTATAAAAATAGATTGGTTTCTATGTTGCTAGATATCATTTTCAATAGTAACAACATTTGAAGTCCAATTCTTGTTTTGGTTATTAGATACACAATCGCAGACAGAGGTGGATATGTGCAATCAACTAGTTAATTAAGGACATAGATCACTACATCCGATACAGCTACAGATCCTATTTTACCACCTTCCAGCAGAACAATAGTTATGAAAAGCGAAAAACAACGTGAAGTAATCCAGTTGTGTTTAACCAATCAATGTTCAGAGGTGGGCACTTCATTGTGTGACTGGTCAACCTAAGAACACAGAATAATCGTGGGATCGGAATCAATGTATCATCAAGAAGTGGAGATGATTCGATCTTTCTTTTTCGGAAGCTCCTCACATAGTCACATTATCTTAATTGAGATAAAAATAAAATTATAATCATGAGAGTTCAACTATTCCTGAACAAGACATTTTGATCAGAACCTAATACTTTATAAACAAGCAGAACAGATATCTATCCTTACATTGTCAGAATAGCACAAGATATTTTTCATGCAGTAAAGGAATGGTATTGTTATGCTTAGCCACGAAGAAGAAGAACAAGCAGCAGGCAGTGCTTGCACAAAATTAGAGAAAAATTTACGAAGGGAGAAAACCGATTGATTTCCCAGCAGAGCTACATCACCAAGAAACGGAACGAACCATCAAGAGGCAGAACAAACAAGTCAGAGGCATAGGCGCAAAATAAACCTGAAACCAAAAGTTTGTGACATGATTTTATTTTTAGTTTGTCGGACATAAGTGTCATGTTTTTTTTACTTCAGAAACAAGATGTTCTGAGTTCTGACATCCAGAATCACAAGTACTGTCACAAGATGAATTAATGGGAAATGCGTATAATGATTTTTAACAGTTAATCACAATACCATGCTACTAATAAAGACACATGAGCTTGAAAATCAATCGCAAACAAGCACTAATATTATAATACACATTGCTAACGAGCCCCTACATAGTGGTGTAAAAGCAGAGTGCCTTGATAAGCTACTATACTATAATGAAATAACATTTATACAATGTCAGTGAGTCAGGGAAGCAGTGGAGATGCCTTGTTCAAAAAATGTATATGGACTAAACAAGAAAGCTAAAATACAATAGAGCTCCTTAGATCACCTCATATTACCCAAGCCTTAAACTAGAAGGCAAGTAAGTCCTGTATCAAAATAGATTGGTTCTATGTTATGAGCCAAGTCAAATAACAATGTCTAGTGTCTAACTCTAATTTGTAGTATGAGATGCACATCAAAGAGAGAGTTGGATATGTAAAGGAAAATAACTCCAGTATCAAATTAGAACGGTTTCTATGTTACGAGCCAAGTCAATCTGATGTTCAATAGAAACAACATTTGGAGTCTTATTCTTGTTTTGGTTATTACTGTACATACTAGATATACTCATACGCATCACAGATGGAGTTGTATACGTGCAATCAAATTGTATAACGACATATAACACCACATCCAGTACAATTACAGACCCTAACTTATCACTTTCCAGTAGAGCATTAGTTATGAAAACAAATTATGAGGGGTAATCCAGTCGTATTTAACCAACCAATGTTCAGATGTTGGGACTTAAATGTCCCGACGCCAATGTAACTGGATCGTCCCTTACTTTACAGACCAGCATAAAAACACAGAATAACCGTGGGATCAGTACTCAGCAAAAGGTAGAGATGATTCGATCATTTTTAGGCAACTCCTCACATTATCTCATTTGAGATAATCACGCAGAGTTCATTTATTTCCGAACAAGATATGTTGATCAGAAGGGAGACTTTCTTTTGCATGCAATAAAGCAATGTTATATTGTTATTATTTAGCCATGAAAAACAAGTAGCAGGCAGTTCTTGAACGAAAATGCAATTGATATCCCAAATTCCCAACAGAACTTCATCACCGAGAATTCAAGAAACAGGGCGAACCATCAAGAGGCAGCATCAAGAACGCATCCAAGGAATTCAAGAAGTTGATATCCCAAGAACTCAGATACCTCGAGCAGTTTCTTCGGTGGATTAGGGAGCTCCTCTGTCCCATACGCCATCTTTGCAAACGGCCCCTGCTCTTGGCCGTCGGCGCCCTCCTTGATCTTGGCTTCTCGATCCCGCTCCGGCCTGGCTTCTTCCTCGCTACAGGTTCTTGCTGCCACCCGGGGCGCCGACCTTGACGCGCCGACAGCGTCAGACGACGCATGTCCCCGACGATGCGGGCATGTGGCAGGCGACCTCCGGGTCGGCGAGGTGCTGTCGGAGGGGCTCCTCCTGGCGACGCCAAGGCAGCATCCTGTCGTCGGCTGCCGCTGGCGCTGGGGGGACTTGGCGGCCGAGGAGTTCTCTTGAATCTCCCGCTCGGCGACGCGAGGCAGCTTGTCCTCCAACTCGTCGTCCGCCGAGCTCCTGCGGCTGGAAGTGGAAGGGCGCAGCGACATTGCTGCTTCTTGGCGGCGAGGTTTCTTGCGCGGTGGCTTCTTGCTTCGAGTTTTGGACGAAGAGCCGTTGGTAACTAACCGCCGTCTTTGAGAAATAGGCGCTGGTCTTCCTCTGCTTTTATACCCTTGGCCTGGCTGGGTCGCGAGGTGGGTTGCTTCTGTCGAGGCGAGGCACGCGGACACGATGCGGGGGCAAGCGGCTGATAGCCTGATGCCCTGGTGTACGGCGTGACGGTCTCTGTCAGGCAACGGCGATATCCAATCAAATTCAGAAGGGAAATGCAGGTCTTATAAATTGTAGTGTAATATAATCTGCTACTAGTATCTTTCATCTCGTGAGTACTGGCCGACATCACTAGCCTCAGTGCCCGATTGTTGTTGATTTTGATCGTCGATATATATATCCCTGACTACCCTCTGACCGAAGATTAGATTACACAGCAGCTGGGATTCATGTACGTACGTGGTGTGAGCCAGCTTGCTGAACACATCAATCGCCAATGTGGTGATATTTTGAGCCCCCCACGATGCAGGCCGTGCATGGAGAGCAGGCCTCTGCTGACACTAGTCCCTGCGGCTGCGACTCTGCCACATGCCCGCATCACTCCCGATCTCCGGCAATGCGCGGCAATCCAATTCCAATTCAATTGCAGCATAGACGACTCCGTTGAACTGAGCATAATCTGATGTCTTCGAGCACCACGACTGAAAAGCCGCGACTCGCGAGACTAAAGAGAACATGGCCCCGCGACTTGTGCTCCTCCCTCGGCATTTCATCAAGCACAGCCAATCCCAGCCGTGCGCGATGTGCCTAAGGTCCCCGCCCGCTTCATGCCGAGCCGTCGAGGCAGTAGCAGTACCGAAGCAAGAGAGAGATCGGAGATCCCTGGCCTTGGAATTTCGTCGAGCACCAGACGTGCCTCGCTCGCCCAGGCTCGCCTCACCGCGCCGGAGCCACCGACTGACCAGACCAGGTGTGCGTGAGGCGTCCAAGACGGCGACCGAGCTGGGGGGCGGAGAATAGCCCGAACCTTGCCACTTCGCTTTCTCTCCACACGGTTGCGCTGGAGTCCGTTCCGTCACTGCCACCGGGAACTTCCGGGCGGCATGCCGATGCCGCGCTCGGCTCTCGCCGCCGCCACCCACACCTAGGAGACCAGCACACTGCTTTGGTCATTGGTCCACTGGAGCGGAGGAGGAAGTTTTTTTTTCCCCCAGCGATTATATATCCAATACATTCTATCCACGACCACGACTGCCCTCTGTTTTCAGATTTGTTTCTAATCAGGTGATTTGACTGATTTTTCAGTTGTACATTAGTCAAATTTCTGAACCGTGTAATGTAAATCTGAAGGAGTATATTCAACTGTGTTTTTTCTAAGTTCCCGTCAATCACATTTTCTAACCATTGGATACAAATCGTATGGTTGAAGAAGGTGGCTGATGGAATGTAAATTTCATTCACCTGAGGTTTCGTTTGGGTCGACGTGTATTGGTGTGGATTGAGCTCAATCCATGTGGTTTGTGGATTGTTTTCCAAGGGGGGAAAGCGGGAGTGCGGGACGCGGGGCTTGGGACAGCGTGTGCAGCGTGGATCAAGGCCCACGTGGACGAAATACACAGGACGCCAAACGAAGCCTGACGTGGAGACACGCCCTTATATTTTAACCCTTTTTTGAATTGAAGGTTTTTTCATGAATCATGCGTTTTTCTATGAAATTAAACTGATTTATATAAAATTATTATGAGATTCCTATGAAAATCATGCGTTCCAAAAGACCCTTATTAAAATGTGATACTCCCTCCGTCCCAAATTATAGGTCATTTGATTATTTTTGGCACCAAGTTTAAACGGTTTTTTTATTTAAAATATTTGTGAAAATGTAGAAAAAAAATCAGTCCATAGTTAAAGTATAATATATGATAAACTAAATCACAATGAAAATAAATGATAATTGTGAAATTTTTTAAATAAGACGAGCTGATCAAATTTTAGTGTCAAAAAAATTAAACGACCTATAAATTGGAACGGAGGGAGTACTGTATTTTGCTTCATACACTTCTAAAAGATTTCACATTTCAAACTATCATTTCACATAATGGAGTCCGGGTGAGCAGGAGAAAACTAGGGGGGAGAGAAGTAGTGGGGCCATACGGACCAACTTGGCACCTCAAATAGGTTTAACGGGTTTGGTTTGTATCCATTTAGACCTAAATGCCACGAAACACAAGTTCGGTAGACAAAAATGGAGGTCTAGATGACATAGCGTCCATGCATTTTTATTCTTTAATTAATTAGTTATTAATTAACATACTACTATGGTGTCCAGTGCGGACGAATGAGTATACCTGGAAGTATTTGCTTCACGTGTGTGATTTAATGTCCATTAAACAACTCGTGGAGGTTATTACATGTTCTGCCATTTATACAGAGTATATATATATATATACAGGACGCTCTACTGCCACCTCTTTATAGTTCATAGTTCGTCTTCGTTCAGAGAACAATGTCCGGACAGTTTTCTATAGGAACAAATATATTGTGCACCAGCCTGCTTCCCATTTACAAATGAAAGGAAGATTGGGACATAACATAATTTGGCATACGTACTAAAAATTTAGCAGCAAGTAGTTACGTACAATTGACATGATGAATAAGCAATATGCGAGCATGATCTACATGTACAATGTACTCATGCAGTCAGTCACTATTCCTATTATTGCTTCTGGATATGAGTTCTCTCGACGACGGTTCAAATTAAAACAGAGATTAAATTAATAATATGGCCCTTTTTGGCAGGGTTTTTTGAGCGGCTCCGGCTCATGGTGAAATCGTACCAAACGAAATAAAAAACGGCTCCTGAAGAGGAGCCTCAAGAAGAGCCGAAACCCTTTTTACACTAGGAGCTGGAAAAAAAATGATTTCTTTTGGCTTTTTCCTCGCAAACAGCACGAAGAGCCATTTTGCCAACGATTTTTTAAAAAAGCTCTTGCTTCTTCAAATAAATAAAAAAACTGAAGGAGGTAGAGCCTGAGCCATTTTTAGAGGAGTCATAGCCCTGCCAAATGGGGTCTACGTACTACTACTTGTCAACCAGTACAAGTCACAGGTACAGCAGTAGTTTAATTAGCATGATTCTTAATCCTCCTTGTGAAAGGAGACGATGAGGCTGTAGACGACGGTGGCAGCCAGCATAATTCCGGTGCCGGTGCCGATGACTCCCGTCATGTCAGCGAATATGGTGAGAGCTCCAACGCAGAGCCCTCCGATGGCGGCGGCCGTGGGGATGTAATGCCTGAGCTGCAAGTAAGTAGAGCCCTCACGCCTTCCGGGCAAGGCGAGGCGCTGGTCCGCGAGCTGCCTGGCGACGTCCCTCGCCGACGACCCTGAAGCGGCCGCCCACGCCTGGGAGAGGAACGCGCACGAGGTGAGCAGCAGAGCGACGTAGATGAGCGCGTGGAGCGGGTCGGCGCCGAAACTGGCCGGCGGGGTGACGTAGTAGACGAGGCCGCCGACCGGGACGGCGGCGTGGCTGGCCTGCTTCCAGACACCGAGCGTGCGGGCGAGCATGGTGCCGCCCAAGAAGCGGCTGTAGTGGAGCAGCTGCGACACCATGTAGAGCGCCGAGACGGCGGCCGAGTGCAGCACGATGGGCATGGTGGAGGTGTAGAGAAGCTTGATCGGGAAGGTGGCGCGCCGCCCGCGCGTGTCCCTGGACTGCAGCGGCAGCAGGATCCGGACGCCCTCGAGGTAGACCGCGGCGAGCAGGACGAGGAAGGTGGCCAGCAGGCTCGCCACGTTAGGGAGGTGCCGGCGGAGCATGGTGGCGACGAGGGCGCGGGGGGCCTTGACGGCCTGGTGGATCACGGCGAGGACGGCGCCCTCGAACTCTTTGTTCACGGTCATGGGGCTGAACGCGTGCCAGACCACCTGGCCGCAGGTGTTGGTGGCGGAGAGCAGCGAGATGACGGAGCACCCACGCAGGCCGTAGCCCTTGTCGAAGAGCTCGTCGAGGAAGACGACGAGGACGCTGGCGGTGACGAGCTGGAGGACGATGAGCGCGCCTCTCAGGGCGCCGACGGGCCCGTACATGCCGAGCAGGACGTGCGCGGCGGCCTCGGCGAGCGCGATGGCCACGGCGAGCGCCTTGCGCGCGGCGTCCGTGAGGTCGCGGTCCCCGCGGACGTTCTGGTCGACGCGAAGCAGCTTGGACCCCGTGACGACCTGCATCACCGTGCCGGCCGTGACGACGGGCCCCACGCCGAGCTCCATGAGGGTGCCGCGGTTGGAGGCGAGGAGCGCGCGCACCCAGTACAAAGGGTCGGCGCCGGCGGAGGCCGCCGGGACGCCGTAGAGCGGCAGGTGGCTGCACACGAGGAAAACGGACATGGATATCCCGGTGTAGAGCGCGCGGCGGCTGAACGGCACCACCCTATCCGCGAGCCGCACCGCCGGCATCAGCGTGGCCAGCGGGCGAATCAGGTGCAGAGCAGTGGAACCGCGGGCGGCCATCTTCGATGCTGCGTACGGTACCGGCGGTGACCGATCGATCGTCTCGCTCGTTGCGCGCTGATGATGAGGCTTTATTTGCTGTACGTGGTTTGCTTCACGATGGTCTCTCAGCAGGCCCTAGCGGCTAGCGCTGTTTGGTTGTCCAATACCTTGTGGCCGTGAAAATTTATAGGGCACGAGGCGTCGATCGGGTCGAGTCCGACTGGGAGCACAGCTTTTTGCCAGCCGACTCCGATTCGACTAATAGAGTATAGCTAGTCCGACTAGAACTCTAGAAGCTTCCCGTGGGGCGTTGCCGCCGGTTTCTGTGGACGTGGTTCGTGTACTCGATGAGGTGCAGGGAAACGATGGTAACCCACGTACACGCATCTCTAACCCATACTATCCTACTGTCCACGAGAGAATTAGACACGACAAAAGAGCGTATCCACACTTCAAAGATTGTATTGGTGTTTTTGATGGCACACATATTCATGTATCTCTGTTAATTGAGGAGCAAGTGGGGTATTTTGGGGAAAAATTAATACATGCACGTAATATTTTCGTAGCTGTGACTTTGAGGTGCGGTTCACCTAACTGTCGATGGGATAACCAGTGCCACGCATGACACAACTGTGCATTCTAAGGGCTTGTTTGATAGCAAAGTTTTTAAAAACCATGAATTTTTGAATACTGTGGTTTTCAGCTGTCCATGACACAAATACCACAATTTTCAAATACCATGGCTTTCTTACAATTTTGATGAAAATCGAGCTTGTTTGGTTTCACAGTTTTCAACTACCAATGTTTGGTTCTGTACAATCTACCGTCACCTCTCCTCTCCCTCCCATAGCGCAGAGGCGCCAGCGTCAGAGTGGGAGGAGACTGGGCCACGCTGGCGGAGGAAGCAGGCGGCACCGGATCAGGCGGTGAGGCGGAGGGCCTACAGCTGGGGCTGAGGCGACCGACGACGGGTGTGGGAAGCAGCGCAGCGGCGACGGGATGTGAGAGGCCACGCGATGGCGAGACACGGGAGTCCGCACAGCGGCGTGTGAGGGAGGCCGCACGGCGGTGGGACGCGGGAGGCAGCGCGGCGGGGGGACGCGGGAGACCGGGCCGGGAGGCCGTGTGACAGCAGGTGCGGGAGGCCAAGCAGCGGCAGCGGGAGGCGGCGCACAGAGGGGCGGCGCCTGGTGCCGCAGGAGGAGGAGGAGCCGGCGGTGGGGCTGGTCGTGGGAGGTGTCGACCGCGGAGGAGGTGCCGGCAATAGGTGGCGGGGCTGGCCATAGGAGGAGGAGCCTGCGACGAGCGTCGGAGACGGGGCATCAAGCGAGGCATCAAGCGTCGCTAAGCAAAACCGAGAAAAACCGAAGTCTTGACCTTAGAAAATACCACAGTTTTGAGTAAACCATGGTATCCAAAACCGTGTTTTGCTGGTATCAACCAAATATTTTTTGGCTTCTAAAACCACAGTTTATGGCAAAAATCATGGTATTGCTTCGAAATCGTGAAAAAACTGTGGTTCCAAACAGGCCCTAAGATATGCACAATTCTTCCTGCTCCCTCCACAAGGTAATTAGCAATATTA
Organism: Paspalum vaginatum; assembly: GCA_030272315.1. NCBI lineage: Eukaryota > Viridiplantae > Streptophyta > Magnoliopsida > Poales > Poaceae > Paspalum > Paspalum vaginatum. The sequence goes on along the minus strand of CM059015.1, from coordinate 38,518,774 downwards.
TTTCGTTTTTATTATATAAAAACGTATATATCTCCGACACAAGTGAGGAAGCACTGTTCCTAGCTGATTGCCATGGATACCTACAACTACAAGGGAGAGAGGTATCACTTACCAGAGTGGCGTAGAGGTATGGAACCCAATCCCTCTATGAATCGGCGGTAGTATCCCGCCAATCCGAGGAAACTTCTGATCTTGCTGACATTGGTGGGCTGTTTCCATTCAGCCACTGCTCTTACTTTTTCTGGATCCACTGCTACACCTTCCACTGTCATGATGTGTCCCAGAAATGCCACCTTCTGCAATCAAAACTCACACTTGCTAAACTTAGGTATACAGCTGATGCTGTCTCAACTTCTATAGCACTGACCGGAGGTGCTGCTCATGCTCTTCCTTGCATTTGGAGTAGATAAGTATGTCATCAATGATGACGAAGACATTGTTATCCAACTCCTCCATGAACACCTTGTTCATTAAGTTCATGAAGTAAGCAGGGGCATTGGTTAATCCAAAAGGCATTAGGGTGAACTCATATTGCCCCTATCTAGTGACGAAGGCTGTCTTCTGGATGTCTTCCTCTCTGATCTTAAGTTGATGATACCCTAATCTAAGGTTGATCTAAGATAAGTACTTGGCTCCTTTGAGTAGATCAAATAAATCATCGATCCGTGGGAAAAGAAACTTGTTTTTGATGGTAACCTTGTTCAGCGATCAATAATCTACGCACATTCTCATGCTTCCATCTTTCTTGGTGACAAACAACACCTGTGCTCCCCATGGTGAAGAACTTGGGCGAAGAATCCGTTCTGCTGCAGGTCTCGAAGTTGTTCTTTTAGTTCTGCCAACTCTGCAGGAGCCATCCTATAGGGTCTTTGGGCGATCGGACCCATCCCTAGGATGAGGTTGATGACAAATTCAATCTCCCTGTTGGGTGGCATCCCAGGCAGTTCCTCGGGAAACACATCGAGGAACTCTCTAACCACTGGCACATCTTCTAGTGTCTAGGCCTCAATGTGGAAATTCATGGGTTCCTAGGTGGTCCCTTGAGTCTGACACTCTACTTGAGTTCCATCTGGATGGAGTAAATATATGGTCCTATCTGCACAGCTGATGATCCCTTTGTTCTGGCCCAAGCAATCCATCCCTAGAATTACGTCTATCCCTTGGGATTCCATTACCACTAGGTTTGCCTGGAAGGCTACCACATTAGAAAGATGGGAACCCCGGTACATCCGAGGCGACAAGTGATGTCTGTCCCCGGTGTTCAGGCTAAAAGGATACTTTTCAATTTTGCTATAGGGATGCTATGCCTCTTCACAAACAATGCTGAAATGAAGGAATCCAATGCACCAAAATCAAATAAAACAATTGCCATGGTTGAATCCATAGGAAACTCACCAAGTGCGACTCTAGGGGCCTGTTGTGCTTCCTGCGTGTCAACTAGGTTCACGCGCGCCTTCAGCTGCGACTGCTTCACGGATTGGGTGCTTGCCGTTGGATGGTTCCCGGTGGTGGCGGTCTGCTTAGGGCCATTCATTGAGTTGGAGGAGGTCGATGATGCTAGGGGGCCACAGTGGGGGCAGTTGTACTGGAGGTGGGTAGGGTCGTTGAAGGCTGCTTGATGCTTTTCAGACCACTGGAATGGAGATGTTGATTTCAACAGCTAGAAGAAGAGGGGGCTTCGGTCTGCGGATTTGGAGATGAAGCGGCTTAATGCTGTGTGCGACCAGTGAGTTTCTGTACATCTTTTATGCATGTAGGGGGACTCATGATGACGATTGCTTGGATTTTGTCTGGATTGGCTTCGATGCCCCTTGCAGAGCCTATACATCCCAACAATTTTCCTTTGAGGACGCCGAAGACACATTTGTCTGGGTTGAGCTTGAGGCTAGCCGAGCGTAGATTTGCGAAGGTTTCGGCCAGGTCTGAGATGTGATCCTCCACTTTGATACTCTTGACAATGATGTCATCCACGTAGGTCAACAGGTTGCATGGGATTTGGGTTCCCAGCGCTATTGATGTCATTCTTACAAAGGTGGGCCTATGTTTTTGAGACCTTCGGCCATTCTGACGAAGTAATAGTGTGTGATGAAACTCATTTTCTCTTCATCATCTCGATGCATCTAGATTTGATGATAGCGGACAAGCAGTCCAAGAGACTAAATAGCTCATAGCCAGATGTGGAGTCCACCAAGGAGTCGATCCTTAGGAGGGGGAAATCATCCTTCGGGGCAAGCCTTGTACAGGTATGTGAAGTCGACGCACATGCACCATTTGTCGCTTTTCTTTTTGACGAGGACCACATTGGTGAGCCATGAAGGATATTGGACCAGCCTGATGACGCCGACGTCTAGGAGGCGCTGGACCTCTGCCTTTGCTGCCTAGATTCTTTCCTCCGACATCTTGTGAAGCTTTTGCTTTTTAGGGGACGCCAAAGGGTCAATGTTTAGCTCATGCTCAATGAAGTCTTGGCCGACACCTTGGAGGTCCTTTGATGACCATGCGAAGATGTCATTGTTTTTCAAAAGAAAACTGCAAAGGTCTTGTTCTAGCTATGCCGGCAAGTTGGCGCTAAGGATTACGCTCTTGTATGTTACTGCTGGTCAAGAGGTACTGGCTTTCTTGGCTCTTCACCTTCAGCCCTCTTATATTGGAAATAGAGTGGAGCTGGTGGGGCTTTGTCATTTTGGTTGATCTCTCCCTCTTTTATTTCATCAAGGCACTTGGAGGCCTTGTCGAGTACATGACCATTCCTCTGGCCGGGGGTGCATGCCTTTTCGATGTCGCGAGCCTCTTTCTGAGAGCCATAGATTGCAGTTACCCCAAAAGGTGATGGCATTTTCATACATAGATAATGCGAATGTATTGCAGCATCGAAAGCGTTGATGGTGCCCCGCCCGAGTACAACATTTTACGGATAATAGATGTCGATGACGTCGAAGGTGATGGTTTCAGTGCGAGCACAAGCATCATCCGTGAAGGATACTGGTAGGTCAATCTTCTCGATGCATGTAGTCTTCTTGCCACCGAATCCGTAGAGAGGATAGAGAGAAGGCTCCAGACTCTGGCAACTGATGTTCATATCATCCAGTGCATTGGCTAATATGACATTTGCGGAGCTTCCCTTGTCCACCAGGACTTTTGTGACGGTCCATCTCTCGATGCCGGCGTGGATGACCACCGCATCATTGTGGGGATAATCGTTGAGCTTGAAATCTTCTTGGGTGAACATGATAGGGACGTGGGACCAAGTGGAGAGAACCACCAGGCCGTTGACTAACATGTGGTTGACTCGAGAGAAGTAATGGCACCTTTGGCGCTTGGAGCCGAAGTTGACCTTTGACCCATCGAAGATTGGCAGTATGACGCCTTTGCTTGGGAGGTGAGAACTCGAAGGCTTTGGTTGTTCTGGGTCAGCAGGTTCTATTTTTGGTTGTGCAGGCTAGTGATTCAGCTGATGTGGTGGTGGTTGGGGAGAAGGACTAGGGAGCTAGAGGGGTTGATATGTGGGCTTGAACTGGAGAAGGTATGTAGGGGTGTATGTGAGCTGTGATTGGAAGGCAGGGGGTAAGAGGGCATGCTGGAAGCTGTGCTGTTCATGGAAAAGTGTTGACAAAGGCGTAGGTGGAGGAGTGAAGTGGTGATAAGGTTATTGTGAAGGCGCGAAGGTGGTTGCATTGACCAGCTTCTGGTTGGGCTTCTCCTGTTTTTCCCTCTCAATTTTCTCTTGGATTTCTTTGGTGTATTTACAGTATTTGGTCAAGTGGCCCCGCATCTTTGTCATGGAAGATGCAGTAGTATTTGCGGTGGTTCTGGGAGCGATGCTTTGGTTAATCTCTGTGGGGAGGCTTTTGGTGCGAATGGTGGCTTTGGTCGGAGGTAATATTAGATACTTGACGGTGATGGTAATGTTGATGATCGTTGCGGGAGCTTCGGTCATCACGACTGCTGAGATCACGATTATAGTGGTTGCTATTGTCTTCGCGGTCACAATGGCTGCAGCGCTTGTAATTGTAATGGTCGGTGGCCCTAGAGGAATGCAAATTTTGGAGGCACTACCTCTTGTCATGGTCTTGGTTACAATACTTCTTCATTACTTTGAACATTTCGGCCAAAGAAGTTGGTGGCTCCAAAGCGAAGTGCTCCGCGCATGGGCCGATGCCTAGGCCCTCGATGGTTGTTACCATTACAGTGGTTTTTAGAATGTGGGGAGCTTGCGCTTTCAGCTGAAGGAAGCGGCGAAGGTAATCTGCCAGCAACTCATGGGGTGTTTGCTTGCAATTGAATAGGCCGCTGATGGTGATAGGGTTGGGGTTGAGGAAGTTTTGGAGGATTTCTCTGTGGAGGTGGGACCATGAGGTGATGGATAATGGGGTGAGAAAGGTGAACCAAGTGTGTGCGATATCTTCGGCGGCAATAACGAAGGCCTTAGCGAGGACAGCTTCGTCTCCGCCAACGGAGGTGATGGCGGCTTCGTAGCTCATGATGAATTTCTTGGGGTCAGTGATACCATCGAAGCGAGGCAAGGATGCGGCTGGTTTGTAAGTGGCAGGTGAAGCGCTTTAGTTTTCATAATGGGACTAAAACGTGCTTTATTACCATCCCAAGGTTTGGTAATCACATTCTTACATCAGAGTGATACAGATCTGCCCTAAACGGGTTGGACAATAAGGGGCGCGGCCATAAAAATCTGAGCAGCATAATATAAAACGTAGGCCCACATCTTCCTCACAGCAACAGTTGGGAAGCAGGTCGTAGCCCTTGCTCGTTCTCGGACGAATATATGTCCATAGAAGTGAGAAAAACAACAACAAAGTAAGGGTGAGTACATACGTACTCAGTAGCCCACCTTCCTCCATAGGAATTTTGGGAAAGCTAACACTATATGCAAGGATATATCTGGAGCTTAAGATAGTTTTGTAGAAAAGTATTTGTATGCAGGGTTTGAGATAGTTATTAGGTTTTAATCTTTCTGAAAACTGAGTTTTTCCAAAAAAAAGGTTTGCCACAGGACTTTCCGGTCCAAGATGGCCCGGCCGACACATTTTTCATGCATTCAGCATTCACTGCTGAACCAAAAATCCATTTTATCCAACCCCAAACCAATTCCATTTTATTTTATGAAAAACTGCTAACTGAAGAACCAAGTCGTAACTCATCTATACCAGTGGACACGGACAATTCGAATAGGTTTTACTCTGATCAGAGGTTGTACTAATTCCCACAAGTTGGACTCAGCGGCACGTTACCGTCGTAACTGCCCAAATTCCAAATTAAGCCGTTGCCTTTGTTTCATCACCTAGCAGAACTTTAGGGATTCGGGCTTCCGAGCCACTCCATTACCCCGCAGTACTCCCGTTGGCACACCACACATCCCCTAGCCCCTTGTGCACCAGCATAGAAGCTACTAAGCTATCCACTCCGGCTCGGGCCTGGCCAATGCCTCATACAGAGCGAGTGGGGACACGTGGCGGTTGGGGTGGACGGTGGTGTAGGGGCCATCTTTGGCCGACAGCGGGCGCGTGGGTGCACTGCAAAAGGAGCAGGTGGGGGCAGGCAGCATGCGCATGCGGCGGCAGGGGTGAGTGGGGTCCGGGGCATCGGATGCGGCGAGTGCAGTGGAAAAGGCAGGGCAGTGGAGAGATGTGACTGGCGGGGGACTGTGGTAGATACTGTTGGCAGGGGGGCTATGGTACGGGATGTTTCCTCTGATCTTATCCATTTTTCCAGTACATTGTTTCCTTTAGCCGTGCCTTCCTTGGGCAGAGCTTTGTTAGCTGCTGACCGTCTTTTATTTTGACTAGAGCTTGTTCTGGTCGCTTCTTTTAGAAGGCACTTCTTCTAGAAGGCACTTCTTCAACCGACAGGCTTTAAGGTGAGAAAGAGACAGCAGAGGTGAGGGCTAGTTCTAATGGCGATTTTATTAGCACTCAAACAAGGCAATACTTGATTCTGCCAACACAGCAAGTGACAAGCCACAACAACAAAACACAAGAACAAAAACAAACACACAAACGCGACTACTCGCGCATAACTGACTTCAACTTCTGACTGCCGGAGGCTCCGTTTGGTGATGGTTGCTAGACATGGGATCCTTCTCCTAGAAGTGAGAGTGTCAGGAGGGTGCCCAAGCTTTCTCTATCTTCCTCTTGATGGATTGTTACTAGGGCTCCTCCCTGATTCTGCTGTTGCTCAAGCAGGGAGTACTGGAAATTAGCTTGGTGACTTGGCTCCGATTGCCTAGGAGGGTTTGATATTCCTCCTAGTAGGGGGTACTACATTCCCAACGGTGATGGTTAACGGAGGTCAAACAAACTCCGTGTGGTCGCGCTGCTTCGATCAGGGTTGGTTTCTTGCCTTTGGCACAGAAGTCTAGCTCTGTACTGAGATAGGAGGTCTTCTATTATTCGATTGGGAGCTTCCAACCTATCGTGCATGAGGCTCAGCTTGTCGTACTCATCATCCAGGGCTTGTAGATGAAGAGCAAGGTAGGCTACGATGGGATCCTCGGTTTCCTTCATTATCTTCGAGACTTCAACTTTTCTGGCCCAGCTTGTGGTCAACTTGTTGAAGGGTGAGAAGAATCTCATAGGGGTGTCCTGGATTGCCCAATGATAGGTTGAGCACAACTTTCTAATTGCATCACGAGTTGTAACGTGACACACATCCACAAACCGATGACTGGTAGCTATGGAATGTCATCCTTGAAGGGCGCGGTTGTCCTTGATGTACAGCGAGACCATCCATTTCTGTTCTCCACTCTCGATGATTTCTTTACCTAGGTACTCAGGGTATCCAGAAATCTAGAGATACCTTATGGTATCCCTTAGGAGCTCTGTAAAACCTTTTACATCCTCACATAGGCTGACACGTCCAACAGTTGCCATCTGAATGAGACTCACATGACTTGGTCCTAGACCAAAACTACTAACAACACACAAACAAGCAAGACAACGTCTACAACACACACGATCTATATGGGTAACTCTTACAAGGGTGCTAACCAAAGTGAAGGAAAAGCTTCACTACCCAAGTGCAAGAGTGACACTGGATACAACTAGCTTCGGACCATGCGACTTCATTCCATGCCAGGCTTGGAGACATCATTCTGATTCATCTGAGCTGATGTTGATGTTGTCCTCTGGCGGCGGCTGAGTTGCGACGACTGGGTCATCTTCTTTAGTTAGTCCCCTGGGCGAAACAATGCCTAAGGGTTCAAACCTTGCTTCTGAGGTTGTTGGTGGAGCCTTTGGTTTGCTCGAGGAGACAGGGCTTGGAGGTGGGGCTTTGGGTAGCTCTTCTTCCAGGCACCTGAGATCTGGTATGGGGATTCTTCTTAAGGTGGGGCGTTCTGTTAGTTCTGGTGGAGGATTTGGGATGGGCTCTGGAGGGTTTGGTTGGCTCTCAAGCTCGGGGAAGATAATCGGTATGCCTTCCAACACTGGGACTTCCACCGAGAGGTCTATGCGTTTTCTCTTTTTAAGGGGCACGGGCCGGCCGTAGAGGATGGGTTTTTTTTCTGCCATTCCTGCTTTGCAATGGAGCGGTCCCGGGTCCTTTGGGTCCTATGGTGGTCCCCTTAAATAGCTTAGTTGGCTCATCTTTTAGTGGTAGTGACTGGCGTCCATGGCGCCAGATGGCGCAGAGTTGCCGATGCATTGTTCCAAGGGGGGCCTCTTTTCAACTGTGTTGTACCACTTGGCCAATTTAAGCGAGATAGCAAGGTCATGTCCTTTCTTTCCTTATTTTACATTGCACGCTTTCTGCCTATCCATCGGGTCATGTGCTTGACCAGGGTGGTCCATTTCTTGAGATTTAGCCATGTGTCCTTGTGATGGTGATGTGTCTTCCGGCGGGCACTGGTTTCTTTAACATCGATCCATCATGTCCGTCCATGTATCCTGGCATTATTAGTGTGTCGTTCAAGCTACCAGCTTTCTTCTGCTAGAAGCTTGACTCCTTGGTGACGGCCGTTGGGGTAAGAAAGGGCCAAAACTTTTTGAAATAAAGTAAGATGAGGAGCAGAAGTGTTTTTCAAATTGATTTTGGAATCAAAATATTTTTCCAACCTTAGGGTTACGTCCTACGGCCAACTACAGCTCTGATACCACCTGAAGCGCCTCAGTTTTCATAATGAGACTAAAATGTGCTTTATTACCATCCCATGGTTTGGTAATCACATTTAAGTTAAATCAGAGTGATACAGATCCGCCCTAAACAGGGTCGAACAACAAGGGGCGCAGTCCTAAAAATTTAAACAGCGGAATATAGAACGTAGGCTCATCTTCCTCATGCCATAGTTGGAAAGCAGGTCGTAATCCTTACTCGTTCTCGGACCAATATATGTCTATAGCAGTGAGAAAAACAATAACAAAGCAAGTGTGGATTGCGGAGATGAGAGTCTGCTAGGTTCTTACTGGTGGTATTACTGCAAGTGGTTGGGGTGTAGCGAGTTTTCGGGCGAATTGGCGGGCTCGTTAATGACAGTTACGGAGACACCAAGGTAGGGGTGGTGGACGCGAGATGCGGGGTCGACAACGCCGAAGGGGTGGCAGTCGCATGTTAGTGTTTTGGAGAAGATCTTTTTTGGAGTGGTGGAGAGAGCAATGATGTTCAGATGATTTTTGGTATCGGCATCATCTAAATTCAGGGCTCGGACACGCTAAGACAGAAAACTTTAGGATTTATGTGGAATAGGAGATTAACGGCATCGGTCACCAAGCTCACAATGTTTGTGCGACCGGTGCGAAGCACTGACTAGGTGTATGACGGCGTCATGGTGGCATGATGACGGTTTCCGGCCAGGACAAAAGATTATGTAGAGTGTATGATAAGTAGAGCTTGATTTAGATGAATTTAGGCGAAAGAATCACCCAAATCGGAGTTGGAACGGAGAAGATATGAATTTTGTATATTCAGGAAAAGAAAAGGAAAAAGAGAAAGTAATATTCCTGAAATATTCTAAAATCCGAATATTTGGAAACTGGAGAATAAAATCGTATTTTTGGATTCTGGAGGAACAGAGATTATTTTCAGAGTGCTTGCGAGCAGAGTTTCAGGCTGGTGTCAACGGTCCAAGCCTACGGTGTCAAATGTGGCACCGGCTTGTAGGCGGCTTTGGATGCTTCTAAAATCATGAAATTAATTCAAGTGGTAGATATAGATTTTAGATGAATTTAGAAAGAAGAATTAGCAGAATCAGAGCTTGTATGGTCGAGAGATTAATTCGGGAATGAATGGATAGGAGAAAATAATGGTACACGATGGAAGTGTTTGTAACCTCACGTTACTGGATAGGGGGCTGCTACTTGCTAGCATGGGACATATAAAGGGTGGGCCTACCTGTCATAGGCATAGGAAAGGGAGATGGAAGTACGGGGCAGGCTGCTGCTCGGCTTCCCGTCTCGCGCCGCCGCGCCAAAGTAGGGGAGCTCGACGGAGCTCGGTCGCGGCCTAATCCGGCCACTGTACTTCAATCTGATGGCACAGTAAGTGAGAAGAGGTGGTGGGGATTCATGTTTGGTGGTTCTTGCTACGATGGGAGCTGTGGAAAGGGGGGCCACGGGCGGCCATGGCCACGGGCAGGAGCTCCGTGGACAGCTCCTTGCTGGCATGGAGATGGGGGAGCGAGGCTAGGCGGAGGTTCAGGAAGGTGGGGAGGTGCTCGCTGCCAAAGTAATCGAGCCATGGTGGTCTCTCGACGAAGGACGCAGAGGCACTCTGCTCCCGTGCATGAACACAGCGAGGGAGGAGAAAGGGGATGGTGTTCGTGGCGCACAACACCCGGGTTGAACCGGGAGCTGATATTGCGGCGGTGGTGAGCTTGGTGTGGATGGAGGCATGGGGTGGGGGCTATTTATAGCCGGTGGAAGAGGGCTTGTCATGACGTGTCGCGGAGATAAAGGGTCCAAGTGGCGCAGGAGACGGGGTCCAAGTGGCGCGGAGACGGAGGGTCTAAGTAGCGCGGAGATAGAGGGTCCAAGTGGCGTGAGGATTTTGGAATTGAATTTTGGAAAGAATTTTGGTGGAGAGTATTTGCGATATTTAGAATTTCGTTGAGCTCATATTAACACACTCAAAACAAATAAGCAACGTCTAAAGTTTTCAAAATTTTGATTTTGAATTAGGGAGAAATTAGAAAAAAATTCTAGGTGCTAAATTTTGGGGCGTTACAGCTAGCCAGGGTCAGAGCTGCAACTCGATGGATAGTGGTGACTGAGAGTCAAAGGAAGCAAGTTGGAACCTGGATATTCGAGGTTCATGGTTGATGTTTAAGTGGTGGCTGGGTCTGGGTGGTGGTTGAGGTTTGGGTTTGGTTGCTGCTCCGGAGAGAGGTCTTCGGGCTCTGTGATGTTGCTTTTGAGACCCTCGGCGGTGCGCAACACCTCGAGCTCCGTGCTTACTAGTGGGAACGACCGCTTCGCTTTCCTTATCTGCGCCTTGATGGCCTCGATGTAAGACCACATGCAAGCCCTGTCCTCGAACTCCTGCTTCTTTTGGCGCGTGAGGTCGAGTTGGTGTTGGATCTGGCGAAGGTTCTCAGCCTCTCTCCCTGTCTCTTGGTCATCGTGGCCCGATGCGAAAGTTAACACTGCGCCCTTTGCTTTGGCTTGCGAAGCCAAAGCGGCCTCTCTCGCTCTGGTTTCTTCGTCTTGGGTTGTGGATCTTGGGGTGGCCAAGGCATTGGAGGTGTTGGCCTCTAGCCCACTTGGTGGCAGAGGCGTGCCACCACCTCCGCTAGCCAGTGAAGGTGACGCCTCTGAAGGACTTAGGGGGTTGATGATCTGCATCTTTGGGAACTCGTCCAATGGGACGAGCTTTAACGGTGGGCGCCAACTGTTGGACCTCAGTGAACCGAAGCAGCAAACGAAGGTGGAAAACAAACGCAGACAAAAGGCTAGAAAAGAACTCTAAAAGCTGCTCTAAAGCTAATTTCTTTAGAAATTTCCTCCTCCTTTCTAGTTGCAGGGCACCTTTTTATAGGGACTTAAACCGACTTAATATACAAAGACCGATTTGTCTCCCCTCTGTACTCAATAAAAACTGGGAATGAATGAGGAACAAATCGGTCTTTTTCCTGAACTACTTTACAACTCATGCCGGCGTGTGTACTGGGGTCCACCGAGACCTTCGCTCTGCTTCTTCAGGGCTTCGCCTCCGAAGACCATCGAGGCCTTCGCGACCATCTTCGTTCCTCCACGCTCACTTCGGACCTTCGCGTGGGCTTCGCTCCCGACGATGGGGTTAACTTCTGTAGCTCTACTCGAGGCTTCGCAACGATAGCCGAACTTTCAAACTGGCCTCGGATTTCCTTGATTGTCCTAGGACCTTCGCTTAGTGCCAGAGCTTCGCCAGCTTGTTCCTGAAACACACTTGTTCGGAGTTTTGTTAATGAATTAGCAACTTTCGCTGCACTTTTGAGCTTCGCGGGGGCTTTGGGGATTCTGTCCCCCAACACATGGCTCACACGCGTGGCCTGCCTACTCCCTAGGGGCACTGCCGGCTGGGGAAGGAGTCCAGCTCCTCCGGCATGAGCCTTCAATTCGGCCGGCGGCGACGGCACGAGCACCCTTGGCTCCGAGACGCACAACACGACGGTGGCAAAGCACGTAACGCGCGCAGCCTGGCTGAGCGACGAGGGCTCACGGTCCATGGGAGGCGAGCAGTGCACGCGTGTCCATCGCTCGGTGAAGCGATAGCGACGAGCCGACGATAGCTAGCTGGTCGTGCAGCTCGGCGGCGCACACTGAGATATGAAGCGATAGCTAAGCATTAGATTCATGTATTTGCTACAGACATGAGAGCCTAGCTGTTAGGTGTTCTCATCTGGTAGTACTATTTTGTGCTGGTAATAGTATTGAGCAGTCCTACGCTGTGCATGTTGATGTCATTACTATAAATTCGCACTATAGGAGCGTCTCCCTTTTCACGGTAAAAACAGCTCAAGAGTGAAGCCATCTCAACTGTTCTCAAAGTGGACCCCACAAACCGCTCATAATTTAGCAGCAGCGGTGATAGCATAAACCGCTCCTAAAATAGCAGAAGCGGTTTATGACATCCACCGCTTCTGTTATTTCAAGTTAGCAGAAGCGGTAGAAGGCACGAACTGTTTCTACTATTTTTAGGAGCAGTGTATGCCATCCACCGCCCTTATTAGCTGAAAATAGCAAAAGTGTAGATGTCACAAATGGCTCATGCAATACCATGCACTGCTTCTGCTGATTGGAACTAGCACTGCTCCTGCTGTTCACCTACCGAGAGCACGTATAACATCACTCCTATGCAGTGCTTTCTATCTTCTCTGCGTGCCTATCTCTCTTATCCCTCCCTCTCCCTCACTCTTCCATTTCTCCACCGACGGCGAAGCCTAGACCACCCCAACTCAGCTTGGAAAGGAGGGGGCAGGGGAGGGACATAGAGAGGGAAGGCGGGGGCGCGCTCACGGGCGGCGCCGGTGGCCGGAGATGGGGGAGGTGGCCGCGTTGCGCTAGCTCATCAGCCAGGTGCAGGAGCTCTGGGACTGGGACCTCTACGATGCCAACGCCCACCTGTTCCCCAGGCAAGCAAAGGAAAAAAAACTTCCGTCTCCCAACCCCGCCCCATTTCTCTCGGCTGGTTATCCTGCTCCTTGCTTACGTGTGCTCGCGGCTTGGCACGGGGGCTCATGGCGGCGGTCCACGGCCAGGTGCCCTACTAGCGGCGGCCAGGAAACGGCGGCGCGGCAGCCAAGCGCCCTACTCACGGCAGCCAGGTCGGCGGCTCGCGGAGCGACGGCGGCCCAGCCGAGTGGCGTTCTGCCCCCGTGGGGGCTAGGCGCGGCGGCAACCCAGTCGGGCGCGTGCCGCACGGCCCTGCTCGCAGCGGCTAGGCGGCGGCTCGGCAACCCAGCACATGGTGGCAGCAACGGGTTGCTTTTTTTATTTCTTTAATACACAGCAGGAGCGGTGGATGATTTGAGCCGTTGCTATAAGCTCCTTAGCAAGAGCGGTTCGTAACTTGAGCCGCTCCTGCTAAGTCCTTTATAGGAGCAGTTGATGTTTAAAGTCCTTTACAAGAGCAGTTGATGTTTAGAGCCGTTGCTAAAGATCCATTTTCTAGAAACGGTCCAGCCGCTGCTCTTGAAAATGTTGATTTGTAGGAGCTCACGAGTAGCAGCGCTTTCTAGAACCTATATTACAGAGGTCTCTAAAACCGTAGTGAGTTTGTGTAAGCTGGTCCTACTTAACAAAATGATTCTTGCTATGTAAGGCATATGTTACACATTGGTATTTTCTATTTTAAACCAAATTTGTAGCCGGTTCATGTGTGGTTCTTGAGCCTGAAATTTTATATTCGGTTTCATGAGTTGGCTATCTTCATCTCGTGAAACCTAGGAAACATGTTCCTTATTTAATCACGATGCTTGATGACACCGACAAATTACCAAGTGTTGTGTCCAGATCGCACGACTGTATCTGGAGGTTACTGCTCGTTATTGCTGTTCTATCATTAACGCTTGGTCTTTTCTCAACCCATGCATCTAAGTCTATTCTCTGGAGTGCACTTTTCTCTGAAGTGTGTGCCGGCAGTCTATTCTCATGAAGTAGCCAACATTGCCATGGTTCTTTTCCTTTTGCACGTTTTGTTGTATCATTTTCAGAACGAACTTTTCGTTCGGCAAGCATAGTATATGTTCTTTTAATCCATCCAGGAAGAGGGACTAACCTGCTTGCTTCTGCCGCTTGTAGGTTATAAACATGTTGTAGTTTCTCTTAATTTTCTCATTAACCCTGCTTACTTCTGCACGAAATGATAACTGTTAGCGTGGATGGTTTGGTACTTGACAGGATAGCTTGCACGTGGGCCCAAAGACAGCAGATGTGTACAAACTGGTGTCTCACTCGGAGGGGTGAGCTGCAATGGTTGGTTTTCAATATGGTGAATTGCAGCGGTACTTCTGTAGATCATGAAAGAGCAATGGCACATATTCAAATAACCCAAATTTCAAAAAGAGGCTAGTGAATCGTTCGTTTGCTCGGTGCATGTCCACTGCACCACATCTAGAATCTTCCGGCTATACCATATCTTACAGTACGTGCAGTGTCACCGTGCACACATGCAAGCAAACACATGAGGTCATGGCATGTTTGGAAGTGTAGTATTTTTGTAGTTTCTAAATAATACTATGGTATTGAAGAATAATACAGTATTTAGAAAGAAAATTGTTTGGTAGCTCTTTAGAAAACTCTATTTTCAAAACTTTGGTTTTAACAATACTACGGTATTTTTGAGGATATTGGAAACTTTACTCTAAAACAAAGTTTTGGTTCATCACACATAATAGTTTGAAACCAAACAGAACTTGTTATACCATAGTTTCGCTAAAACCATAGTATTATTTACTATAGTTTCAAAATACAACAAAAATAGAGACTTAACCTGCTTGGCTCATGTGTGCCATGCTGTGTGTTAGGGGCTTCCTATGGTTGGGTGTGTGGGCCATGGCCTGCGGCAGGAGGTGTTGCTGCTGGCCCAAGCAATCGACGACGAAGTACAACAGGAGTCTTCGTCAAGCCTCAAGTCTCTCTCTTCCCTTCCTTGTACCTGAAGCTTTTTATGTTCCCCTGGTCTACTTGAATCCCTTGCTTTGCTACTTATCTCTAGTTCTATTCCTCTCAGATTGTATATTACACTTGAGTGCTTGTATTGATTTGGTTGGTAATGAAATCGATGGATGGGTGTGCTAACACTGAGATTTGTGATTTCAGTCACTTGGTCAGGTTTGCCGGTGTCTGTGACTACTGAACCTGCAGTCAAACTCCCATAGAACTAGATATGGAATCCAGTTCCATATAGAAGGGAATTATATATATATCGGATAAGTCGCATGAGAATAGCCTAAGGTTACCAGTAAGGCAGTAAATCACAGCCATTTCACTTCACAGCTTTGAAACAAATCATGCGATATTCAACGTAACCACAATAGCATTAGCGCAACAATTCAAGAAAGGTCACGTCAACACAAGAGCTTGCTATTCGAAAGATTAAACTGCAGATTTATGCACAAGTGACCTGTCGAAATCTTAACAGCCTAATGCTGAATGTAACACCTCGTTTTCCGTTTTGTCATGTCTTCACTACCAGTGCGCAATATCCTGGTCCTCTGAACCACTACCACCGCCGTCCTCCGACCCAGAGTCATCCTCACTGACCAAGTGGTCTGAGTCTGACCCAGAGCCATCCTCACTGACCAAGTGGTCTGAGTCTGACCCAGAATCGTCTTATCGTCTTCACCATCCTCGTTCCTCGCCACCCAAGTCATCCTAAGTATCCCAATGCCCCTCTATGTCGCGTTCTCGCCAGACACGGGAAACTTCGGTAAAGATAAAAGAGTTGTTTAACTCTAGATCATGTCCAGGGAGGTGATGCTGACCCAAACGTCCTTGAATAGGATTGCTGATCTTTGCACATTGCTCGCACAGATCAAAATTCTCACAAGCTCTGCACAAATATCGATCGCCTTCAATTGGATAAATCTGCATCAAGCATGTTCAATAAATAATATCATAAAGGAGAATATTACAAAGGAGAATGATGTTTAATTAATACTGTAATAAATAAACCAAGAACTTTGTACTTACCCCACAGGAGTCACAGCCGACCCCAACATGTGTGTGTAATACTTTTTGATGGATCATGGCCTCTCTCTTTGACGAGATACCTAGTCAAGAAGGGGGGAAATTCTAGTTAGCTAAGAGAAAAATCGTCTTTGTGCTTATTGCAACACAAACGCATCTTCGAAATTTTCATGAGGGGTAATTTTTTACCAAAGCATTTTCCTTACATAGATGAACCAAAAAAATACAAATCCGCCATGCATGTTATCTAGACAGTCAATAGAATTAACCTAGCCACATATCATGTTAGGAACCGCCTCCATATGTACTGAACAATAGGAGGTGATAACCCAAGTTTACTAACCACTCACTCTGAGGACATAGATGCAGAGGAATGGAATTTTGGGGAGCATGACCTGAGAACTAAGTTGACGGAGATCAGGAGGGGAAAAAAGAGGTGATAGGGGGAAATTTCTTGAAAAGGAAAGAAAGAGTTGAAAACCCTGCACACAATGCTGGTCATCGCCATGGGCAATGCCCCAATCAGACATTTTTTTAAACTAAAAAACGTCAAATAAAAGTCCGCTCTAAGTTTTTCAGCTCTACTCCTCCAACTCTACCATGGAGCAGTTCCACCATAGAGTTGGAGTGAGTAAAAGGAGTGTTTGGTTTGCAAAACAACTCCAGTTTGTACAAATCATGGTTTTTTGTGAGTTTCCTGTTTT
Source organism: Paspalum vaginatum (assembly GCA_030272315.1). Classification (NCBI taxonomy): domain Eukaryota; kingdom Viridiplantae; phylum Streptophyta; class Magnoliopsida; order Poales; family Poaceae; genus Paspalum; species Paspalum vaginatum. The sequence goes on along the minus strand of CM059015.1, from coordinate 38,502,456 downwards.
ACCTTTGATGGATTGTGGATCCCTGCTGGGATGAGGTGGGCTGAAAGCGTTGACATCCGCACATTCACGTAGTGGGCTGGACAGTCAGCCTCTTCGCGTGCATGCATGGCGGCCAAGGCTGCTCACCATGCACGCCATGGACACATGCATAGTTACAGATTTTTTTTTTGTTTGCCAATTACAATACAAAATTTGTGTCAGAACGATATGACACAGCTACTTCCAACAAATCTTTATAGATAACACACATTTTAGCACATAACATGTTGAGATAAAATCAAATCTAATTCCATGAAAGAGCAAGAGCGGTGGCTAACTCATCACGGAACACATCCGTAGTTGGAGCATTTGGCATAGGGGGTGCGCCGTCAAGAACGCCAGCGACGCGCCCTGCCCACGACCAGCTGCGGTTCTGAGCGCATGTCCTGTGGCTCCCTGCCCACAGCCAGCGGCGGCGCCCAGGGCATGTCCCGCAGCGGCGGCGACCTGCCCACGCCCAGCGGCGGTTCCGAGGGCATGTCCCGCGGCGGTGCCGAGGGGAAGACCCACGATGGCGGCTCCCTGCCCACGGCCAGCGGCTGGCCCAGGGCATGTCCCGCGGCGGCGACGTAGCCACGGCCAACGGCGGCGCCCTGGCCGCAGCCAACGGCGACCTGGTTTGTGTAACCAGTGGCAAGGTGGGTAATTTTTCCACAACTCAATGGGGAGATTCCAAAAAGTGTTTCTGGAGCTCCCTTTCATGGGCTTCAGAAATTTCTTGGAGTTAGCCCCTAGGCCCTAGCTTCAAGTTTTTTCCGAAGTTGGAGTTTCCAGAGCTGGACATGTTTGGATGGAAGAAGTGGGAGTGGAGCTGGATTTGTTGGAGTGGAGCTCTCCCAAACAGGTCCTGAGTTTGACAGACATAAGGCTGACAAGGAAGAGGATGAGGAGCAGGATTCTCCAACAACTGACCCAAGATCCAATTAAAGAGGTAAAGCTATTCGCCAGGGTAGTAATGTTGAGAAAAAAGGTGCAGAAGGGCATGACGATGGAGACTGCAATGCTGATATAGAAATGGACATGGAGATATGGTGGATTATGAGCCAGAGCCACTTTTATAAGGAAAATGGAGAGGGAACAGATTGAACAAAATTTTGAAGCAAGAACCAACCAGCTTCCATCTATGCTCAAAATAGCAGCTCATAGAGACATCCCTCCTCAAACTTGAACCATTTTTAGCAAGAAACAAGGATAAGGGGTGAAAGAGGGCACATAAAGTTTGAACAAGAACCAGGAGAACCCTGCTCCCAAATCTTTGGTGATTAAACATGTTCCTATAATTGCCCTGAGGATCAGAGCGACATTGGCTGAGAAAATGGATAATGCTATGAAGCCTACCACCTCACACTGTAGAAGGAATATCACGCCAAGTAATTCTGAAACCTCCTGTCTTAAATTCTCCAAATCATTTCATTTAGTTAATATTGCTGGGTTAGTGGGTTCCAACAATTAAGAGGCTAGAAAAACGGTAACTTCTTTGCAAGATTAGCCAATGCTGCACTGACAGAAAATGAAAGCCAAGAGTAAAAAGGAAGAGCTAAGGGTAAACAAATTATCTAAATCTAGTAATGAAGTTCAAAGTCAGCAAGATGTAGTATAGTGCTAAACTTGATGTAGGAGTGCACAAATTCTATATCCTATCACTGAAGCATGCCTCATTAGTACTTTAGTAAAAACATTTTACAGGCATCCGTATAGAATTTGATTTGTTAATAGATGCATCTTCCATTATAGAAAAGCTTACCTGAAAATGCTCGAGGCTTCTCCTTCCTTGATTTGTAAGCATTTGGAAAACATTTCTCTATAAATTGATTCAATTTTCTGCATGGCTTTAGAGAATCACTGGGGTGAACAGTTCTACAATCTGGACATTCGATCGTCTCTCCACCAGCAGGCACACATGATATGCAAAACACTTACATAAAGGAACAATAAATCAATTCCTTAAGAAATGTTAAAATGGCAATAGTTTGAAACATTTATTCTGACTTACCATGGCCACAGTGTAAAACTGTAGACTGATATAGCAAGTCCTTGCACATCATACAGCTCATATCCTCTGACGAAACCTAAATATTGAAGTGAATGCCAAACACAAAACACGACGTATGTATCAGCTTACAACTGTAGAACAATCTGTAAGCCTCTCAACTCACTCAACTGAACAAGAACTGAATGCTTCAAAGAATTTGGCGCTATGAGTGCATCTTCTGTTTATGTTGCTTGTTTATTTTTAGAGTGATTACATGGCGATGAGGCCTATGTGATGCCTAGAAAACAGCCATACTCCCTCCAGTATCAAAATACTAGATGTTTTGGTTTGCGTGCAGACAATATATTTTAGTTTTGGCCATCAAGATTTTTTCAAATATTTCAACTCATGTTTTAAAAATGGTACAGCAGTCTCCAAACGTAGTTTCAAAATGTTGTGCACTTATTTTTTTTTCTCGAACATGCAGGAGAGCTGCGTATCTTTGTATTAAGAAGAAGAATAAAAAGAGAAAGAACCCCATTACAAACAACCTCCAACCCTTACTCACCCGTTTTTTCAGGCAAGCAAACTTGAGGTAACTCACACACTGCCAACACTACCAGAGCATCCTGGTCTATTGCTACTCCTGCTGTAAGGTTGTCAGGAAAGAAATCCCTCTAGCCCCAGCCAAACTCCAGAAGCGTGCCTCTTCGTTCGCTAGGATTAGAGCTCTATCCAAGCTAGGGGAGATCCCATAAAAAACGTTTCAGTCACGTATCCCTTTTTTATTCATTTCTACCCATCCAATACGGCAACTGATATGTATCTGGGAAGCTGATACGGCCCAGCTCAACTTCCCTGAAGCCCAGTATATGTATTGCACCATTCCGTCTCTTCTTGCCACACGAATCCTCGTATCAAGCCGCAGACGCTGCAACGCAAGAATGAGTAGGGGGATGATCGGAGCAGCGCCGCCGCTGGCTGGCTGCCGGCGACGAGCCTTCGCAGTCGTGCGTCCACGGCTACAAACTCCAGCACAGCAGCAAGCCAGACCGCGAGTTCATGTCTCCGTGACAGTGAGTTGCTTTCCGATCTGCTACAGCCTACAGAAGTTCAATTCTATGTTCCGTTCTCTATTCCTTCCATTTGTTCTTTCTGATTTCATGCTTTTATCCAGTACAATCAATGGCATTCCAAAATTTGAATAACCCTAGTCCGGCCAGTGGTACTGATGGTGGTGGTAGTGTGGTATCTAGGGCTAGAGAAAAGACTGATATTATAATATAATATACACTATTATTTATTTACTTTAAAAAATTAAAAGATATCTGTGTATCGGGTTTTTGAGAAAAATGACGTATCCGCGTATCTGTATCCTTCCGATAGACCGATACTGATACACAAATCCGTATCCGTGCTGCATAGATCGCCATCGCTGGCACCCAATTCCCCCCAAGCATAGATCCCGCAGTTGAGGTATTTAACCCCAATGAACTAAGGTTCATGACACCGACCAGATCAAGTCCAATGTGTGCCTGTGGTTTAGGCCTCTACATATGTGTGATCGAATTGGTTTTTGGTATGGCTGGAAGGCAGGAGGGGTATGGCATTGCCATCGTTGTGGAACCTTAGGCATCCAACTTTTTAGCCAAGTTTCCAAGGCTCCCAAGCTACAATTGGACCATGCTGTTGCATGGGGTGCAAAAACAATATGTTTCAATGCATTTCTCTGTGATCTGTACTAAAAATACATTATGTCAATATAAAAAAAAGTTATTTTAGTACTACACTCTGTCTTTGATTCCGTCCAAATACAAGGATTCCTAAATATGCAAGACATTAGAAGTTGAGTTGTCAACTCCTTTTACATTAATCTCTGTGGAAGATGATCATCCAGCGTGCAGTTGCAGAGTCCTTATCTATAACACATTTAGCTGCCATAACATGTGTGGACAACAGGGGAAAGTAAATTTTGTTTAATTGCTATAGTTTGTTTGTGGCAATCAGAATTGAGTTAAGGTTATATTCTGATATCTTATGCAATGATCAAGTTTTCAAGCGTTCCAGTCGCTTTCTACTTGTTTAAATGTGCAGTGTCTATATCCTAGATGTTCTCAATTCTTAAACTCTTTCAATGAACTGGTATATGATTTTCCCCCCTTATACAGGTTCTAGATGAAAACATAGTCGCTCTATTAATAAACAAGCAAAATAAACAGAAAAGCTGCAGTTGCAGCATGAAATCCTACGGAGTATTCAGCTCTAGTTCAATTGAGTGAGTTGAGGCTTACATTTACAGATGATTCTGCAGTTTTTTCATCCTCAGAAAAAAGATCAGCAACACCAAGCAATGGGTCCATCCCTGAAACATAAGTTAAACTGGTGTAATCATTAACCCTATGCAAGCACCCACAAGATGCATTCAATACATACTAGGCAGACCACTCACCTTCTGGAGGTTGGAGTTTAAGAACCAAATTTTCAATCAATTCACAACCATGTGGAAGGTAATCGTAGCGACTTTTGCAAGAAGGACATTCAGAGCTTCCAGCTATATTCATAGCCCTCTGAGTGCAACCTACACAAAAGATGTGACCACATACTGCAATAGAAATGGTAAGTGTTATATAACTATTGGTACAACATTAACACAAAACATATAAAAATTCTTACCAGTGACAGCAGATTGATACGAAAGATCCCTACAATAAAAATCAAAGGAAAACATGAGATCAAATAGTCATTTTTTTTCATCAAGTGCACAAGTACTTGGTTCAGTATTAACACATGCACAATAGCTTAGTTCATTATTAATGTTAGCCCAGCAGCAGCACACACACTCACAGCTCACACAACTGCACACACACACCGAGTGAGGAAGAAGAGAGTTCAGGTTGAACTACTTTGTATTGCCTCCATACTGTGGTATAAATACAAGGGAGAGGGGAGTAGAAATGCAGTACAAGCATGGGCTTTGCCCCAACAACTACCAACTACACCTAGAGTCAACTACCAACTACTAGGCCTTGTACAAATGGCTGTATAGCCATGCTTCTACTTCTACTAACTACTAGGGCCTCTAGGCCTCTATGATACATGGAGCATGAGCTCCTTCGGCCTGCTTCTTCAAGCAGACAAAGGCACACAGATTACCATTAACAATTAACACTTGCAACTCTGATTCTCGATCTTGAACTCTCCTTGGAGCTCAAACGATCGGGCGACTCAAAGGCGGTCATGGATCCTTGTGTTAGACCAAGGATTCCAAGTGGTTCCAGTCCAAATCCCACTCGTTTTTCCCAGCCTTTCCACTCATCGAAGTCATTCGGTTTCAATTTTGTTCTCTCTCATCAGCTTCATTCGCCTTTCCCATGTCCTGAGGTGGTGTATGGTGGCTAAGTGTCAGAGGAGGAAGAGAAGCTGTGGGGCGTGCGTAAACCACTTTTGGGGAGGGAACTTCTTCGGGAGTGCGCCTTTAAGATGAGAGGGTATTGCTGGGTGAGTTGAGGAAAGGAACAGACTGAATCATAACCAAGAAGTGAGAAAAGGGGACCTGGCTAGAGGTATTGCGGTGGAAAGAAAGGAGGTGCTCAGACAACCAGTTGGCCTGTGAAATGTCCCGAGTTGAATACACAACATGTCCCTGAGGGAGAGATGGATGCGGATCAAGGAAGGGAGAGAGTGGAGATTCACTGCTATTTATGGTGAGCCAAAGGCAGAAGAGAAGGATAAGACCTGGAAGCTAATGCATATCTTGAAGAACAAATATCAGATGCCATGGTTGTGTGCAGGTGACTTCAATGAAGTTATCTTTAGCTGTGAGAAAGGTGGACAGCCCAGACAACGTGGAGAAGTTTCAGCAGACACTGGAGGCATGTGGTGGAGGATTTGGGATTTGGTCTATGGCTGTGGGACTGGCCCCACATAACAGTGTGTTAGTCTATTAGGAAGACGAGAAAATAGTGGGTTTTGTCAAACAAGCTTGTGAAAGAGGTTCAATATGTAGCTTACAGATTTCTTGTCTTCCTTCGACAGTGGAGGAAGATTGCAAGATCGAAGGAGGAGGAAATCCAAGGAGTGCTGTCCAAGATAAAGCAAAGCAAAGAGTGGGGAGTGGTGAAGATGCTGTGAAGACAGACTAGAAGCTGTTGCTATCATAGTCGTTTGATATTTATTTGTTTCACTCGGGCAGGGTTTCCGCCTGTTTGACCTGTAATAAGTCGTTCTACTTTGGTTTCTGCTTGCTGTGTAGACCATGTGTGTTTTTGTTCGCTAGTGTCGTCGTGAGAGTGTGGAGAGTGTTTTGGTCATGGTAGTAGTGGCTTAGATGCACGCGAGTTTCAGTCAGGTCTGGCGGTTCTGTCATGTGTGTGTTTCTACTATGTACTGAACGCTGGTGTCCCCAGCTCAACTGTGATGATCTACAATAAGGCCAATGTGCCTTTGGTCTAAAATAAATAAATATCTGATGCCATGGTTGTGTCTAGCTGACTTCAGTGAAGTTCTCTCTAGCTATGAGAAAGGTGGATCAGGTTAATCAATGGAACGGAGTTTAGCAGTCAAACTTAATACTATACAATAATTACCAAAGAAATGAGAACTTACAAGCATAGTGGACATTGGAAGAACTCTGTCGCAAGCTCCACGGCAATCTCAGGTGTGAGGCTCTTTCTGTCCAGGGTGACGGGACCCTGTTTGTCCATCTTCATGGGTACAGCAGTAGCAGCAGCAACGGGCACCTTGACCCCCTCATTTCCCTCTGGCTCTTTAAAGTCACAGGCAATGGGACCAACGTCGTCCGCCTCCCCTCCCCTCTCTCCCTCTGGAGTGGGACAGATGGAAGAGATAGCCCCCCCCCCCCCCCCCCCTTCCCCTTCTGTGGCATGAGAATAGAGTTGCCCGTTGTATCAGGGACATCCTCCTGCTTCGCCGAAGCGTGGCTCTCGCTGCCGGCGGCAGTTTCCATCTGTGGTAAGGATGTGGCAGCGGAGGAGCCGATCGAGGACAACCACAGAAATAAGAGATCAAAGATCAAATGAGCAGATAAAGTGCAACTATGGACCAGAGCACAAATAGATGGTTTGGACAATAGCAAAGTAAGGAACACGGAAGATCAAACAATCGCAGTCTGCTGGCAGTTGGCGCTCACTCACTCACACTAGCGCTGAGCTGAAAGATCTACACAAGTAACTGCTGCCACATATCAAATTGTCAACAAGGTTTATTAAGATCTATACAAGCAAGCAACACGTAGTCTCAAATCTACAAAAAGCGGCTTGTACAAGCAATGGTTAAGCTTATTCGAGCAGGAATGAAAAAAAAAAACTAGCAGAGGAAAATAGAAGGGAAAGAATGAAAGATATATTCCAGGTACCTGTTGTGGCATTTGGGACGGTGAGAGTGTGACGAGCCAATCCGGTGCCCTTGGAGCGGACTGCCTTTGCTCGGGTTAAGACCAAGCACGGAGACTTGCTGGACGGAAGGCAGAGGTGTTATAAACTCGGGATCCAAAGATCGGCAGGGAAAAAACGAGAAATCGATTGAATAGCAATCACCTGCCAAGGCGAAGGCCCTCTGCTCCCCGCTATCGAAGCACGTTGAACGTGTTGGAGCGGTATGTGGCCGGCGGCAGCGGTTCCTTTGCGGCGTGGGGGCTTCCCGGATCGAGCGGAGAGGATGGAGAATCGTCCGGAGGATAGCAGGCCAACGGTGGTGCTCTTGCGGCGGGGGGAGCGGAAAGGGCGCCGCCGCTGCGACGGGAACTCCCGCCACCATAATTTTGCATGTACCTATTCTAAAACTTTTCTTTACCAAATTACCCCTATGCCTAATCTTCTCCCTCTTCTTCCTCTCCGGTCGTCTTCGCTGGAGCACAGCGGCAGCTTGTCTTCCTTATTGCGCCGAGCTCCCACGACTATGGAGCTCCCAGGCGGAGCCCGGCCCCGATGAGGGCGTGGCACAGGCTGCTCCCACGACCATGCGGCTCCGAGGTGGTGGAGCCTGGCCCTTGCGAGCACACGCCCCTGGCCCTCCCACGAGAGCTCATACCCTGCGAGCACGCACCCTAGCCTCCCCGCGAGAGTCAGCACCGTCCACCTGTGAGTGCGCGGCGCCTGGCCCCAGCGAGCGCACCCTTCCGCCTGGCTCGGCAGAGCCCCATGCCGTCAACCTTGCACCACACCCGGACTGGGCGTGTATCGTGAGGCAAGTTGCTTCCCACGGGCAAGGACTCGACGGCCAAAGAACGGTTGGGATTTGGGAAAGAAGGGAGGAGGAAGAAGATGTGTGGGCTTGGGGTGTACGCGAGTCTTGTCGCGACGGCGAGTGCGGGAGAAGCAGAGAAAAGGGAAGAGAGAAGGGAAGGCAGAAGAGAACGGTATTTCAATCTAAAATTGCATGTTTCAAAGACCATTATTTAAAATTATAATGGTTTATATATAATATCACGAATAGTAATGATAGATCTCAGAACAGAGATATTTATGATGGTATATATCTAATTAACTTAAGAATGTACTGGCTGTTTGGCAGCCGTGCATGCCACGCTACGATACATATGTATAACTTGCACCACTATATAAGTTTTTTTTTTCTAAAAAAACATCCGTAGCCTGTTTGGTAGTCATGCCACTCCAGTGCGATACATATGTACAACTTGTACCACTATGCTAGTTTTTTATAAAAAACATATGTACTTGCCCCACTGCATAAAGGTTAGAAACCGTCTAAAACTCATATAAAAGAAATGTTTTTACGGTTTTATTTTCTTACTTCATTTTGTACCATATCCAATTATCCATTTTGGTATTTTTTTTGGCTTAGAATTAATGAAAAAACGGTTTCGTTGCTTTTAATTCTTTCTTTATCTTTCATTTCCCTAGCCCTCTACTTTTGTTTTACGCCTTTTACTATTCATGTGATCCACATGGATTTAGATTGAAATGTGGTTTCCAGCGTGTACGTCGTACGTACATCTACACTAATGAGGTGTGAAAGGAAATTGTTGGAGAATGAAGTATAAAATACTGATAAGATTTATTCCATCACTCAAAACTATCTTCGTATCTTTCAACCTAAACGTGGGATAAACTTTATCGTATTCCTTTTTTTATCCCATCTCTTCTATCATATTATCTAAACGCCACTTTCATCTATTTTCTCATAGTGCTTTTTTCCCATATGGTTTTGGGCTTTTTTGGCCCAAACTGAGTGTAAAATGAGCTTTTAATTGTATAGACAAGAGAAAACTAGATTACTAAACAACTTTTTTAGGCATTGAATCAAACATGGAGGCCAAAAGGTGGAAGCGGATGAGACAATTTTGTCCGTGCCTTCCTAACTACTATTTTAAGAAATTCATTAAGCTAAGGCCATGTTTGGTTTCTTAAGTGGTGTTTGGATATAGAGAAATAAAAGATTGGATAAATGGGGGTAGGATAACTCTATCCTTCATATAGATTAGTACGATAGGGAAATATGTGTGAGGGCATATCCTTATCCTACATCCTAATTCTTATCACACTCACTATCCATATCCACATCCCCATCCCAATCTAAATGCCACATTATAGTTAATAGTTAGCTGCTAAAATGTTAAAAAAACATAACCATGTAATATGTCTCGTACAATTAGCTGGACTCCAACATTAAACTTATGAGCTAATAACATATATCGATGTGTACATCATGTGTAGAGGGCATTCAAGACATATATCAACCCAAACATTTATCAATTAATATATTAGCTACTATGCTGCAGTAACAATTAACTAGCTAGTTTTAACTAAGAACTATTAGCCAACTAATTAATTACCAGCTCGTTGATTTTGAGAGTGCAAACCATCAAACCACTAGCCTTCAACGGATGTCCCTCTGTTGCAAGTCTCAACCTCCCAAGGTCCTCCTGACTCGGTCTAGCCCCAACACAACTACATCGTCATCGTCGCACTTGTGTGCCCTTGTGCTCCTTGGACACAATCCAATCTCATTCGACATCCTCTGGCCGTAACACCGACTGCCTTCGTCGCCATATGGTTGCCTAAGCATACTATGCATGCCACTGCATGACCACTGTACCTTAGATCATCCCCAATGCGACCACACGGCCTGTCGGCGTGCTTCCTCACTAGTCCTAAGGCACTCGAGTACTCGACATTGAGCACCATGCCATCAATATGTCGACACATCATGAGTCAAGAGATCACGCATATACGTAGAGCACGTAGATTAGTCCACCCAACTCACACCTACACACTCCACACGTTGACAATCACTCATCACACTAAGGTCATTTGAGACAAGCAAAGCGAAGCTAGCCAAAGATCGATCCCCTAAGATAAGAAAAATTGATCAACATGACCAATCAAAACAAAAGCATGGCCCCTCAATAAAGAGGTAGGGCACAATACGGTTATGCAAGAGCAAAGCAACCGGTTTCTCCAAAAAAAGGCAAAGGCTCAACACAACTGGTTCAAAAGAGCAAGTCAAAGCTCAAACCTCAACCTAATGTTGATGGCACTTAACCACGACAAAACCTTATACTGCAAGTGACAGTATTAATTGTAACATTTCCCCAAGATGAATATCAATGGTTTGTCAATCGTGGAAAACTACATTTAGTCTACTACTAATCAGGATTAACCAGCTACTAACTAGCTCTAATAGATCTAATAAGCTAAGGGTGATTGTATGAACGAATAACTAGATCTACTACTAGGTCAAAGCACCAACTAGATCAAGATCAAAGAACTAACAAGAACAAACATGATCAATAAAAGACTTATACGACGAAGGGATTAGCAAGAGGTATGAGACAAACTTCTTATAAACTTGGAACCACTCGAGTCTAGATCTAGGGTGAAGCGTAGGACAAACATGACGGTGAATGTCATGAACTTGATCGAACCTTTTCTTCCAACCACTTGTCACATAAGTCAGGGTAATCGACGAACGAGCAAGGCCAAACCACATCTAAGCATGAGCAAATTCAATCAACTAATCAAGGTAAAAGATCCACTAAAAGATATACATATATCTATCTTGGCCAACAGCATGTAGACAATTAAGCATTGAAAGGCATAGATCAAATATCATGTATAAACAAAGAACTCATTGCTCAAAGGCATATTCATTGGTTGAACTTAGTGTTTATCATAGCTTCATAAGAAGAATATGGAGTTTACTCAAAGAACATCATGAACTCAAAGAACAAAGTTGTAGATTTCGATGAGTTGAAGCTGTTAGGAAAATGTCCTCATATTCCATATTTCCATAATTGTGTTTTGGCGATTGATTGACAACCAGCACTTGGGCTAATAAACTTACCTAGATGCACATTCTCAGGTGTTAGGTCCAAGGAATGAAGAAGAAGAAAACCCGAAGTCAAGGCTTGAAGGGCCACCACAAGTCCACAATGGGGGTTCTGCTCGAACGGGAGTCGAGGGGGATCCACCCCTTGCGGTTCTAAGGGTAGTGCCTTGATGCCTCACAGGGTTTATGAGGACCGGACAATATGGTCTTCATGATCGTCCTATTGGACGGACCTATTTTCCCAAAGGGGCAAAGAATTTGGACCGATCAAGATCAATGGATCAAACGGTACGGTTTGACAGACCGTACTAAACATCAAACCATTCTATCTGAGGAAGTGAAGATTTGGAAGCTTGGCAAGTTATAATGAGTGGACGGTCTGAACCCCTAGAGAAACTATGGACCGAGAAACTTAAGAGGAGGCAGCAATAGAAGCAACCAAGTTTGATAGAATGGATAGTACGGTCTAGAAGACCGTCCTAAGGGTCAGACAAAGATGGTTGAGCATATAAAGATTGAAGCCATAGCAAATTATAATGGACTGTATGGTACGATATTGAAGATAGTCGATTAAGCTTCCCGAAGGTGTGAAGTTTGAAGAAGTAGATATGTTACATGGACCATATTGTATGGTTTGAGAGACCATCCTATATATCGGACCTTTGGCAACAGTTAGTTCAACGGCTAGTTGGCAAGTACAACGGATCATATTGTCTGAAGTATGCTAAAGTGAACAGACCGGGCAATACGGTCTAGGCACTTTTTGATAGCCTTTTGACCACCGGCTAGTTCGTGTTTTGGGGGTATATAAGCCACCCCACCCGGGCATTTGGTGAGTGTTGGAGCCACTGAAGGTTAGAGCAAGTGTAGAAGAGTATTCCAAGCATATCTACCACTTCAACCACCATATGAGAGCTTAGTTCTAATCCAAGCTAGGTTAGAGCTTAGAGAGAGTGAGCTTGCGAGCTCTTCTTGAGTGTAACTCCTGCATGAGCAAGAAAGAAGCCTTGGCTATGGTCAAACCACATTGTACTCATTGCTAGACCCTCCTTCACTAGTGTGGAGCGGCGGCGACACCTTGTGCGGGAATGAGGAGACCCTACAAACTCTGTAGTGCAATTCGGCACCTTGTGATCGAGAGAGACGATGGCAGTGCCCAACCTTTGGTAGCTTAGTGGCACTTAGCCTTTGCTTGCTATGAGCCACTCAGTGGCGAGCACAAGATGGTGATCAAAAGAGTCCTGGTTCCTAGCTCAGATATTGCCTTCTGTGGTGAGCCCGTGGACATAACCCTTCATGGTGAACCACGTTAAACCCACGTGTCTTCTCAGGAGTTTACATCCTCCTTGCCCTTACCTCTTTACTTACGGCATTTATGTTTCTGCTGTAAGGAAAATGGTCCCTAAGCCTTGTGCTTAGTTCCCTAATGTGATTTTGGTGGTTGAGGTGACAACACGTACCATTTGGCTGGCGAGAACCATCGAAGGGTCTAGAGAGAAGAAGAAGGCCAAGATTGAAGATTCAAGACCCAATGCGAATTATACATCGGACGGTCCGATGGTCCTTCGGGTGAGTTGGACAGAAGATCAACAAGTCAAGACCTCGGGCAAAACCAGCTTGGACGGTCTGATGGTGCCACCATCAGACGGTCCGATGGTCTCAACAGTCGGCTGAAGACTCAACGGTCGACTTCAACAGCTAGTTGGGAGCACGCATCATATGGTTCAATGGTTCCACCATCGGATGGTCTGATGGTCGTAGGAAAAGGAGATCAAGTTGCTCACAATGGCTAGTTTTGAGGCTTGGGCTATAAATACCCCCTTGGCCGGCCTCCACTCTATGGTTGGTGACTCCTGAGTTTAATATAGTGCTAAGGCACATTCTCCACATCACTTAGACATATTTTGTGAGCCCAACCATCACAAGATCTAACTAGACACTTTCCAGCATAGCTAGTGCTTAGTTGCATCTTTGCTCAGACCTATTTGTTTCTTACCCGTGCCTGCATGCACGTTGTCTTTGTAAGGGTGTGATTGTAAGTCTTGCAAGACCCTCTGGAGTGTGGAGTGGCCGCCACCTTGCTTGTGAGAGGAAGGAAGGCCCTCAGGACGTTGGCCAAAGCTTCCTTAGTGGAGACGGTAGGGTAGCTCCGTGAGAAGGCTTGCAGAAGACCCCAACAGCCCCGACAATCCTCTACCCTTGCGTGGGCGAGGCCGTAGTTCAAGATTACATGGGAGAAGGGCTCGTGTGGGTGTGTACCAATGATATCCGGAGACCTGACCGGGTTGCTTGACCTTTGCGAAGGTCACTTTGTCATCCACCACCCTTGTGTGGTCGAGGCTGTATTCCTTTGAGGACTACATTAGAGCAAAGCCCTGCGAGGGTCACCAAATGAGGAGTAGAGGGTAGAGGGACGTTGGCCTCCTCAAACCTTGGGAAAAAATCTTCGTGTCTTCATCGTGTGCCATCGACATCATCATCATCGTCATCGGGAGTTTGCATATCTCTACTCATCTCTTAGCTTTTGCATTTACATTCTTGCAATTACGTGCTTACATTCCTAGACTAGCTTGATAGGTTAGTTTCTAGGTAGAACTAGGTTGCAAGACTTGGCCACGGTAAAGTTAGCAACACTTAGCAAAACCTTAGTGCACTTAGCTAGTTTTATCTTGCATAGGTTTTCTTAGTAGTTGTAGTTTTTAGAAAGCTTTAGTTTTAGAAATCCTAATTCACCGCCCTCTAAGGCGTCAGTCCAACCTTCATCCACAATTACTTTCTTGTGTGCATTTAGCTTTCCTAGTTAGTTTGGTTAGGTTTTGCTCTAGGTTGCAAGTCTTTTGTGTAAGTTAGATAGCACATACATAAACCTTAGACTTAACTAGCATGTGTAGGATGCAATAGGTTTATCTTATGCACTAGAAAGCCTTAGGTTTTAGAAGAGCAATTAGTGACCCAAATCACCCCCTTGTTGGGTCGGATACCCCCTGGCACGTTCCTTACAACATACTCAAATATAGGGTTAATTGTTAGTAAAATGTGAATCCAACATATGATTTATCTCTCAAAACACATGAAAACACCTCCAAATTAGAGCATAAATACCGTCATTATCTTGTACCAACACCTACATAGAATATCCTCTTCACAAATGCAATCTCTCACAAATGGATGTGCTCTTATGACCAAAGTACCAACAATTTATGTTTTCTGTGTTTTCTATCTATCACATTTTCTCCCCCTTGTCGGCACATACACACATCGAGACTACAAAGGAACACTCCCCCTTGGACTAAGAACTGCCCTTGAAAAGATGTTACGTAATGCCGAGGAGTGTCTGTGAAAGCAACTCAGGTACATAACAAATAGCATTTGCAAGTGTTAGTGAGGGTACTATACAAAGACGATGCTTGAAAGTTCTAAGGAATATTGACATTGGGTAGTAGAGCAAGCATTTGTCATGAATTTAAAAGAAAAACAACAACCAACATGTAGCATGTAGGTATGATAGATTAGGAGAACACTACATCACATGGGGTGAGAAATTCTCATACTAAGTTTGTTGCAAGTAGCTAAAATGTATTCAAGTCTTGCTTTGTTCACGCAATTCAAAGAAATCGATCATTTAGCATTTTAAAACAAAATAATCAAAGCAAGTGTTATACAAGATATTGTAAGCCTTGTCAAGCTTTACTTATCAACGTGCCAAGCCTGTATCAAAGACAATAAGAAGTTTAAGACAACAGTCTCAGTTTGTAATGGATCTATGTTGGGGGCGTCTGACCCAAGATGGGGAGTGAATTGGATCGCTATTCGCTATCTAAAACGTAGGGCTTTCTAATGTATAAAATAAATCTAATATGCCCTACACATGCTAACTAACTCTAATGCTTATCTAATGTGTTCCCTATCTAGCAAAAAGACTTGTAGCCTATAAACCTAATAAAAATAGCTAGGAAATGCAAAGGCACACAAGATAGTAAATGTAAATGCGGTAAGTAAAGACTTTTGGGCAAGGGGATTTAAACTCCTGATAAAATGCAAGAATTTAATATGATTGACCATAAAAGAGTTGCGTCCACAGAGACTCGCCACCAAGGCTAACCAAGGCACCAAGACTCTTTTGATCATTGTTTTGCACTCGCCACCAAACTTTTCAGGAGCCCGTGGAAAATAATCTATGGATAACACTTGTAAGGTATGGCAAACATTATCAAAGTGCCCCCCATATACTATGAATTACACTTGCAATGCATGGTAAATGTTGCCAGGTGCCACATATACTACGAATTATGCTTGCAACTCATGGTAAACGTTGCTAGTCGTTTGCATATACTACGTATAATGCTTCCAACGAATAGCAAGAACAACCTATAGCCAAACTTAATCAACCTAACTAGAAAAGGTAAAGGTACACAAGAAAGTAAATGTGGAAACATAAATGCTATAAGTAAAGACAGTAAGGGCAAGGGTATGCAAACTCCTGAGGAGACACAAAGATGTAATGTTCACCATTAAGGGCTATGTCTACGAGCTCACCACCAAAAGCAAATGAGTCGAGCACCAAGACTCTTCTGATCGCCGTCTTGCACTAGCCACCAAGACTCCTGACAATTAAAGGCTAATTGCCACCAAGCCACCAAGGCAACGCTATCGCCACTGTCTCTTCAGTCACAAGGCACCATATCTTCACAATGGAGTTTAAAGGGTCTCCTCGTCCATGCACAAAGTGTCACCATGGATCCCCAAGAAAGAGAGTCTAGCAACGAGTATAATGTCGCTTGACTACAACCAAGTCTTGCCAATGGCCCATGTGGGAGCTACACTCAAGAAGAGCTCGAAGCTCACTCTCACAAAAGCTCTAAACTAGCTTGGATTATGCACTAAGCACTCTTATGGTGGTTGGAGTGGATGATATGTTTGGAATACTCCTTTACACTTGCTATGGTCTTCAACAGCTCCAACACCCTTCAAATATCAGAGAGGGGTTGCTTATATACCCCCAAATTCGAACTAGCCGTTAGCCAACAAACTGCTAAAAAGTGTGTAAGTGCAACAAGGCTCCTTAGTGGTTTTGGTGTGTTGAGTGACAACGCGATTAAAGATCTAACTTCTATGTGAAGTGATGTGGTAGGGTTTCATAGGTTTATTAGTTGTGATCTAAAGGATGGTTTTTCATGTATACATCTAAGTGTCCAGTACGAATATTCTCATGTGTTGAGATACAAGGGATTTCATTGTATACTATTCTATTGTTGATACTAATGGATCTTTATTGAATATCTATTGCTAAAGAAGGATGTTTGGTCATGGATCATCTTTGTGTTGGATCTACTCATGGATCATCACATTGGTTATACTTTTGATGTATTGGTTCATCATGACTTGGATACATATAATATTGGACTTCTTATATTGGTCACGGTGTCAATGGATAAATCAAATTGAAAGCACTAACTCAAGTGCTGGTTATCATTGGTTCTATATCTTAATGCACTTTAAGGCACTTGGTTATCATTGTATGGAAAGTGACATGGAATCTATCTCTTTCATTTGGACGTCACTATGTTAACTGAATTCTTCCAAATGATAAGTGGCTGACCTTGGAGCATTCACATTGCATATCACATCCACACATAATGGTGATCAAGTACATTGAACGTTTAATGAGTAAATGTGTTCCATCTACCTAGAGAAGAGGTTTTTCAAAATGAAGTCCAACTTATCTAGCTCAAAGAGGATTGCTCTCAGAAGAAGCTCAGCTTGGTTATCCCTCTCTTTTGGAATTGATCAAGATGATATTGTTCATCAAGCTCAAGATTCAAGTGGATTTCAACTAGATTTAGATTTTAATCTTGAGTATAGGTATGTCGTACTAACAAGAGGAAAGCCAAGCTTGGAAAATCACTGGTCAACATGTGCACTAGCTAGTCTCAGAGAGTCTCGGCCCATTTCATCACTTGTGATGACTTTGGCAATTTGAGGGTGGCACACTGTTGACGCAAGATTTTGACTAATATTTTATATCATTTTATGTGGGTTTTCACTGTTTTTAAGCGTCAATCGTATCTTTTACTAATAATTATCACCAATTATCATGGATTTTGCAACATTGTCTTGGAAATGTGCTATACTTAATTTTTGCAGGATTTTGAGCTATTTTTTTGCAAAATTCATCATAATCTGCGTCGAGTAAGAAAAGACCTCTGAGATGGTATTCTAGAAGGTGAATAACAAAGAAAGATTGATTGATTCATTCCGCCCGTGAGTTGATCAAGGCTTCCTATTCAGGAAACTTCTAGAAAACATCATGAGCTATGCTGGATTACAAGTTTCTGGAAGCATACAAGGGAAAGACACTTCATATCTATCCAAAACCAGAAGAATTTATCAACTTTCGATCAATACCGAAGATTCCAGAACTCTACGAGTCCGAGTAATATTGCAAAGTCCTTACTTAGGCAACAAGGAAAGACCCCACAAAAGATGGAAGGAAACGAACCATGGAAGGGCCTGGGTCGGCCGGCCCCACCCCCCCAAGTTGGCCGACCCAGGGACTCTGGATGTCGGTTGATGATTTCATGTTTCCCACGTCTTCTCCAAGGTATAAATAGCGAGTCTCGGCCACGAGACGAGGCATCCAATTCATTATCAAGGCGCAAGGGCGACGACAAGAGGGACAACAACTAGAGGAGAGTAGAGGGTCGAGTTTCTAGTCTAGGATTAGAGTTTTTCTAGTTCATAGAGGTGATTAGAGGCCTTGCACGGTGCTTTAATTATCTAGCTCCAGAGACCTAATTGTATCATCAAGGGAAGGTATGATCATGGCTGTATATATGATACAATTTATTAATGAAGCATTGATCTTGTCTAATTATCATGTTCTTGTTCTAATTATGCTTGTTCTAGCTCTAATTAGCTTTAGATCTAGATGCTTGTTGATTAGAGCATGTCATTAAGGGTTATATTCTTCTAGCATTCTTGATCGTTAATCTAGTTTACTAATGATATAGTTGTGTTTCTAGTTCTTGTAATCATGGTGATTAGAGGTTCTAGTTGTGCCAATTATGTTATTAGACTATGTGAAATAATTAGAAGCGTGTTCTCTAATTATGTATGCTCGTTGAGAGTTTCTCGTCGATTAACTGGTTTTAGTGACAGTAGATCCGGAGAAAGGTTAAACTCGATCTAGGGGATTAGATTATTCGATCTTGATTTAATTATGCTATGAAGTTTATGCTTGTTCATGTTTATTTCTACCTTGAGCTACTAGTTATCTTGCTGCTTTACTCTAGTTGTGGCGCCCGCAATCATGCATGTCTTGGATCCAATTAGAGCTTGATTGGACTCTAGTTAATACCTTTTGATTAGTGCTCTAATTCTGTTCTAATTGCCTATCTTATCATATAATTAGTACAGATTATACATAGATTAGATATAGTTTAAGGGCTGGTTTATAGATATATTAGAGCTTATCTTTTACTTTTAAATTTATCCTAAACTCTTGTTAATTAATCTCCAATTAGTTAATTTCCTGGATTGACAAAACCCATGATACTCATCCTAAGGAAAAGCTACACACGATACTGTGCGCTTGCAGTATAAGGTTTGGCGTGCTTAAGTGCCGTCAACACACACCATACTATCCAGTAGAGGTAGTGCCTTGAGCTTCAGTGTGAGAGTTCTCTGATCTTCTCTTGTGCTTCATCTCTTAGCCTGGTGTAACTCTTATGGAGACAAACATCAGCACATCTTCTTACCTAGTGACTAAGGCTTTGTTCCTTAGCCATCTGGCCTGGGAGTCCCTCGCCGAACTATTTGGTAGCTTCTATCAGACTGTACGGTGAAACGGTTTGAACCCCAACGGCTAGTCTGTGAGCAAGTGTAGAAGAGTATTCCAAGCATATCTACCACTTCAACCACCATATGAGAGCTTAGTTCTAATCCAAGCTAGGTTAGAGCTTAGAGAGAGTGAGCTTGCGAGCTCTTCTTGAGTGTAACTCCTGCATGAGCAAGAAAGAAGCCTTGGCTATGGTCAAACCACATTGTACTCATTGCTAGACCCTCCTTCACTAGTGTGGAGCGGCGGCGACACCTTGTGCGGGAATGAGGAGACCCTACAAACTCTGTAGTGCAATTCGGCACCTTGTGATCGAGAGAGACGATGGCAGTGCCCAACCTTTGGTAGCTTAGTGGCACTTAGCCTTTGCTTGCTATGAGCCACTCAGTGGCGAGCACAAGATGGTGATCAAAAGAGTCCTGGTTCCTAGCTCAGATATTGCCTTCTGTGGTGAGCCCGTGGACATAACCCTTCATGGTGAACCACGTTAAACCCACGTGTCTTCTCAGGAGTTTACATCCTCCTTGCCCTTACCTCTTTACTTACGGCATTTATGTTTCTGCTGTAAGGAAAATGGTCCCTAAGCCTTGTGCTTAGTTCCCTAATGTGATTTTGGTGGTTGAGGTGACAACACGTACCATTTGGCTGGCGAGAACCATCGAAGGGTCTAGAGAGAAGAAGAAGGCCAAGATTGAAGATTCAAGACCCAATGTGAATTATACATCGGACGGTCCGATGGTCCTTCGGGTGAGTTGGACAGAAGATCAACAAGTCAAGACCTCGGGCAAAACCAGCTTGGACGGTCTGATGGTGCCACCATCAGACGGTCCGATGGTCTCAACAGTCGGCTGAAGACTCAACGGTCGACTTCAACAGCTAGTTGGGAGCACGCATCATATGGTTCAATGGTTCCACCATCGGATGGTCTGATGGTCGTAGGAAAAGGAGATCAAGTTGCTCACAATGGCTAGTTTTGAGGCTTGGGCTATAAATACCCCCTTGGCCGGCCTCCACTCTATGGTTGGTGACTCCTGAGTTTACTATAGTGCTAAGGCACATTCTCCACATCACTTAGACATATTTTGTGAGCCCAACCATCACAAGATCTAACTAGACACTTTCCAGCATAGCTAGTGCTTAGTTGCATCTTTGCTCAGACCTATTTGTTTCTTACCCGTGCCTGCATGCACGTTGTCTTTGTAAGGGTGTGATTGTAAGTCTTGCAAGACCCTCTGGAGTGTGGAGTGGCCGCCACCTTGCTTGTGAGAGGAAGGAAGGCCCTCAGGACGTTGGCCAAAGCTTCCTTAGTGGAGACGGTAGGGTAGCTCCGTGAGAAGGCTTGCAGAAGACCCCAACAGCCCCGACAATCCTCTACCCTTGCGTGGGCGAGGCCGTAGTTCAAGATTACATGGGAGAAGGGCTCGTGTGGGTGTGTACCAATGATATCCGGAGACCTGACCGGGTTGCTTGACCTTTGCGAAGGTCACTTTGTCATCCACCACCCTTGTGTGGTCGAGGCTGTATTCCTTTGAGGACTACATTAGAGCAAAGCCCTGCGAGGGTCACCAAATGAGGAGTAGAGGGTAGAGGGACGTTGGCCTCCTCAAACCTTGGGAAAAAATCTTCGTGTCTTCATCGTGTGCCATCGACATCATCATCATCGTCATCGGGAGTTTGCATATCTCTACTCATCTCTTAGCTTTTGCATTTACATTCTTGCAATTACGTGCTTACATTCCTAGACTAGCTTGATAGGTTAGTTTCTAGGTAGAACTAGGTTGCAAGACTTGGCCACGGTAAAGTTAGCAACACTTAGCAAAACCTTAGTGCACTTAGCTAGTTTTATCTTGCATAGGTTTTCTTAGTAGTTGTAGTTTTTAGAAAGCTTTAGTTTTAGAAATCCTAATTCACCGCCCTCTAAGGCGTCAGTCCAACCTTCATCCACAATTACTTTCTTGTGTGCATTTAGCTTTCCTAGTTAGTTTGGTTAGGTTTTGCTCTAGGTTGCAAGTCTTTTGTGTAAGTTAGATAGCACATACATAAACCTTAGACTTAACTAGCATGTGTAGGATGCAATAGGTTTATCTTATGCACTAGAAAGCCTTAGGTTTTAGAAGAGCAATTAGTGACCCAAATCACCCCCTTGTTGGGTCGGATACCCCCTGGCACGTTCCTTACAACATACTCAAATATAGGGTTAATTGTTAGTAAAATGTGAATCCAACATATGATTTATCTCTCAAAACACATGAAAACACCTCCAAATTAGAGCATAAATACCGTCATTATCTTGTACCAACACCTACATAGAATATCCTCTTCACAAATGCAATCTCTCACAAATGGATGTGCTCTTATGACCAAAGTACCAACAATTTATGTTTTCTGTGTTTTCTATCTATCACATTTTCTCCCCCTTGTCGGCACATACACACATCGAGACTACAAAGGAACACTCCCCCTTGGACTAAGAACTGCCCTTGAAAAGATGTTACGTAATGCCGAGGAGTGTCTGTGAAAGCAACTCAGGTACATAACAAATAGCATTTGCAAGTGTTAGTGAGGGTACTATACAAAGACGATGCTTGAAAGTTCTAAGGAATATTGACATTGGGTAGTAGAGCAAGCATTTGTCATGAATTTAAAAGAAAAACAACAACCAACATGTAGCATGTAGGTATGATAGATTAGGAGAACACTACATCACATGGGGTGAGAAATTCTCATACTAAGTTTGTTGCAAGTAGCTAAAATGTATTCAAGTCTTGCTTTGTTCACGCAATTCAAAGAAATCAATCATTTAGCATTTTAAAACAAAATAATCAAAGCAAGTGTTATACAAGATATTGTAAGCCTTGTCAAGCTTTACTTATCAACGTGCCAAGCCTGTATCAAAGACAATAAGAAGTTTAAGACAACAGTCTCAGTTTGTAATGGATCTATGTTGGGGGCGTCTGACCCAAGATGGGGAGTGAATTGGATCGCTATTCGCTATCTAAAACGTAGGGCTTTCTAATGTATAAAATAAATCTAATATGCCCTACACATGCTAACTAACTCTAATGCTTATCTAATGTGTTCCCTATCTAGCAAAAAGACTTGTAGCCTATAAACCTAATAAAAATAGCTAGGAAATGCAAAGGCACACAAGATAGTAAATGTAAATGCGGTAAGTAAAGACTTTTGGGCAAGGGGATTTAAACTCCTGATAAAATGCAAGAATTTAATATGATTGACCATAAAAGAGTTGCGTCCACAGAGACTCGCCACCAAGGCTAACCAAGGCACCAAGACTCTTTTGATCATTGTTTTGCACTCGCCACCAAACTTTTCAGGAGCCCGTGGAAAATAATCTATGGATAACACTTGTAAGGTATGGCAAACATTATCAAAGTGCCCCCCATATACTATGAATTACACTTGCAATGCATGGTAAATGTTGCCAGGTGCCACATATACTACGAATTATGCTTGCAACTCATGGTAAACGTTGCTAGTCGTTTGCATATACTACGTATAATGCTTCCAACGAATAGCAAGAACAACCTATAGCCAAACTTAATCAACCTAACTAGAAAAGGTAAAGGTACACAAGAAAGTAAATGTGGAAACATAAATGCTATAAGTAAAGACAGTAAGGGCAAGGGTATGCAAACTCCTGAGGAGACACAAAGATGTAATGTTCACCATTAAGGGCTATGTCTACGAGCTCACCACCAAAAGCAAATGAGTCGAGCACCAAGACTCTTCTGATCGCCGTCTTGCACTAGCCACCAAGACTCCTGACAATTAAAGGCTAATTGCCACCAAGCCACCAAGGCAACGCTATCGCCACTGTCTCTTCAGTCACAAGGCACCATATCTTCACAATGGAGTTTAAAGGGTCTCCTCGTCCATGCACAAAGTGTCACCATGGATCCCCAAGAAAGAGAGTCTAGCAACGAGTATAATGTCGCTTGACTACAACCAAGTCTTGCCAATGGCCCATGTGGGAGCTACACTCAAGAAGAGCTCGAAGCTCACTCTCACAAAAGCTCTAAACTAGCTTGGATTATGCACTAAGCACTCTTATGGTGGTTGGAGTGGATGATATGTTTGGAATACTCCTTTACACTTGCTATGGTCTTCAACAGCTCCAACACCCTTCAAATATCAGAGAGGGGTTGCTTATATACCCCCAAATTCGAACTAGCCGTTAGCCAACAAACTGCTAAAAAGTGTGTAAGTGCAACAAGGCTCCTTAGTGGTTTTGGTGTGTTGAGTGACAACGCGATTAAAGATCTAACTTCTATGTGAAGTGATGTGGTAGGGTTTCATAGGTTTATTAGTTGTGATCTAAAGGATGGTTTTTCATGTATACATCTAAGTGTCCAGTACGAATATTCTCATGTGTTGAGATACAAGGGATTTCATTGTATACTATTCTATTGTTGATACTAATGGATCTTTATTGAATATCTATTGCTAAAGAAGGATGTTTGGTCATGGATCATCTTTGTGTTGGATCTACTCATGGATCATCACATTGGTTATACTTTTGATGTATTGGTTCATCATGACTTGGATACATATAATATTGGACTT
This sequence comes from Paspalum vaginatum, assembly GCA_030272315.1. Taxonomy (NCBI): domain Eukaryota; kingdom Viridiplantae; phylum Streptophyta; class Magnoliopsida; order Poales; family Poaceae; genus Paspalum; species Paspalum vaginatum. The sequence goes on along the minus strand of CM059015.1, from coordinate 38,478,715 downwards.
CTTATATTGGTCACGGTGTCAATGGATAAATCAAATTGAAAGCACTAACTCAAGTGCTGGTTATCATTGGTTCTATATCTTAATGCACTTTAAGGCACTTGGTTATCATTGTATGGAAAGTGACATGGAATCTATCTCTTTCATTTGGACGTCACTATGTTAACTGAATTCTTCCAAATGATAAGTGGCTGACCTTGGAGCATTCACATTGCATATCACATCCACACATAATGGTGATCAAGTACATTGAACGTTTAATGAGTAAATGTGTTCCATCTACCTAGAGAAGAGGTTTTTCAAAATGAAGTCCAACTTATCTAGCTCAAAGAGGATTGCTCTCAGAAGAAGCTCAGCTTGGTTATCCCTCTCTTTTGGAATTGATCAAGATGATATTGTTCATCAAGCTCAAGATTCAAGTGGATTTCAACTAGATTTAGATTTTAATCTTGAGTATAGGTATGTCGTACTAACAAGAGGAAAGCCAAGCTTGGAAAATCACTGGTCAACATGTGCACTAGCTAGTCTCAGAGAGTCTCGGCCCATTTCATCACTTGTGATGACTTTGGCAATTTGAGGGTGGCACACTGTTGACGCAAGATTTTGACTAATATTTTATATCATTTTATGTGGGTTTTCACTGTTTTTAAGCGTCAATCGTATCTTTTACTAATAATTATCACCAATTATCATGGATTTTGCAACATTGTCTTGGAAATGTGCTATACTTAATTTTTGCAGGATTTTGAGCTATTTTTTTGCAAAATTCATCATAATCTGCGTCGAGTAAGAAAAGACCTCTGAGATGGTATTCTAGAAGGTGAATAACAAAGAAAGATTGATTGATTCATTCCGCCCGTGAGTTGATCAAGGCTTCCTATTCAGGAAACTTCTAGAAAACATCATGAGCTATGCTGGATTACAAGTTTCTGGAAGCATACAAGGGAAAGACACTTCATATCTATCCAAAACCAGAAGAATTTATCAACTTTCGATCAATACCGAAGATTCCAGAACTCTACGAGTCCGAGTAATATTGCAAAGTCCTTACTTAGGCAACAAGGAAAGACCCCACAAAAGATGGAAGGAAACGAACCATGGAAGGGCCTGGGTCGGCCGGCCCCACCCCCCCAAGTTGGCCGACCCAGGGACTCTGGATGTCGGTTGATGATTTCATGTTTCCCACGTCTTCTCCAAGGTATAAATAGCGAGTCTCGGCCACGAGACGAGGCATCCAATTCATTATCAAGGCGCAAGGGCGACGACAAGAGGGACAACAACTAGAGGAGAGTAGAGGGTCGAGTTTCTAGTCTAGGATTAGAGTTTTTCTAGTTCATAGAGGTGATTAGAGGCCTTGCACGGTGCTCTAATTATCTAGCTCCAGAGACCTAATTGTATCATCAAGGGAAGGTATGATCATGGCTGTATATATGATACAATTTATTAATGAAGCATTGATCTTGTCTAATTATCATGTTCTTGTTCTAATTATGCTTGTTCTAGCTCTAATTAGCTTTAGATCTAGATGCTTGTTGATTAGAGCATGTCATTAAGGGTTATATTCTTCTAGCATTCTTGATCGTTAATCTAGTTTACTAATGATATAGTTGTGTTTCTAGTTCTTGTAATCATGGTGATTAGAGGTTCTAGTTGTGCCAATTATGTTATTAGACTATGTGAAATAATTAGAAGCGTGTTCTCTAATTATGTATGCTCGTTGAGAGTTTCTCGTCGATTAACTGGTTTTAGTGACAGTAGATCCGGAGAAAGGTTAAACTCGATCTAGGGGATTAGATTATTCGATCTTGATTTAATTATGCTATGAAGTTTATGCTTGTTCATGTTTATTTCTACCTTGAGCTACTAGTTATCTTGCTGCTTTACTCTAGTTGTGGCGCCCGCAATCATGCATGTCTTGGATCCAATTAGAGCTTGATTGGACTCTAGTTAATACCTTTTGATTAGTGCTCTAATTCTGTTCTAATTGCCTATCTTATCATATAATTAGTACAGATTATACATAGATTAGATATAGTTTAAGGGCTGGTTTATAGATATATTAGAGCTTATCTTTTACTTTTAAATTTATCCTAAACTCTTGTTAATTAATCTCCAATTAGTTAATTTCCTGGATTGACAAAACCCATGATACTCATCCTAAGGAAAAGCTACACACGATACTGTGCGCTTGCAGTATAAGGTTTGGCGTGCTTAAGTGCCGTCAACACACACCATACTATCCAGTAGAGGTAGTGCCTTGAGCTTCAGTGTGAGAGTTCTCTGATCTTCTCTTGTGCTTCATCTCTTAGCCTGGTGTAACTCTTATGGAGACAAACATCAGCACATCTTCTTACCTAGTGACTAAGGCTTTGTTCCTTAGCCATCTGGCCTGGGAGTCCCTCGCCGAACTATTTGGTAGCTTCTATCAGACTGTACGGTGAAACGGTTTGAACCCCAACGGCTAGTCTGTCCCTACCGGACTATCCGGTGTTGCCTGACACAGTGCAATGGCTAGTTTTGTGGAGGGGGGTATTTATACTCTCGCTCCACCTCTTGTTGGGGATGCTGCTTCCCTTCAACATCCATATACACTTAGAGGCTAGAGAAACACTCCCCAACACTCTCTTTGTGAGATTGAGCCAAAAGTGTGAGATTCTTGAATTGGGAGAGAACTTGTGAGATTTTGTGTGAGCTTTTGCGATCAACCTAGCTTCTTAGCACAAGTTGGCATTGCATTTTCTGACAAATGCTTTTGTTACTCTTGGAGGAGCATCCCGAAGGCCACCTAGCTTGTGGGTGGCATTCTTCAAGCTTGTAATCACCCCACTCTTTGGAGCACTGATAGTGAGCAGCCTCATCGTACCTTGGTGGTTGGTGAGGGGAGGTCGTGAGTTGAAAAAGACTCGAGCACTTTGTGGGCACCTCAACGAGGACGTACGGGACATTTGCGGGTGTGCCTAAGCCTCAAGAAATAAATCTTGTGTCTTGTGTGTTGTGCCCCTGCTGGGAGTTTGCATCAAGCTTTGTGCTTGTTTGCATTTCTTTCTTGCATTTATATTTGTGCTTCTGCTATCATTCTTGTGCAAGTTCTTGTTGTGAGTGCAGATGTGCAGTGCAGAGAAATCCACAATCATCATAGGAACACTTGAGACTGCATTGCTTAGCTCGATAAATGTTTATGTTTTCACATCCTTGTGCCTTCTCTCTGTGAGACACCGGACTATCCAGTGTTACTAGACTGTCCAGTGTGGTGCTGACATTTTGTTTTAAGTGCTGATTTTTTTCAAATTAGCCTATTCATGCCCTCTATGGGACATTAAGATCCTTTCAAAGTGCATGGACCGAATGATCTGACCAACACTTTTTGGCATACAATGGATCTTCTAGTCCACTGTACTTGCCAAATAGCCATTAAACAAGCCGTTACACTCCAAAGGTCTGACCAGTAGTCCGACCAATGGGGGTCGGACCTTCCGATCCATGTAACTCCCCCGCTCCTCCATTTTCCACACCTTCTGCTAAAATGGTATGACCTTTGTCCGACCTTCAAGGGTCAAACCTTCTGGACCTTTGTGTCCAGGCTTTCTTCAGCTTAATCTTGTAGCAAAGGTCCGCTTCATTCAATTTTTGGAGGACCTTCCGATCCTCATATATCACTAGGTGTTCATCTATCAACCTTTTCGGGAGAAATAGTCCTGACAGTTAGTTCGACCATGAGGCTTCAGACCCTCCGATCCTCACAAACGCTGTGAGGCACACACACTCTCAAGCGGGGGTCTTCTGTGGACCTCTCTTAGATGCTCACCACCATTTCCATTAAGGTGAACTTTGGCCAAAACGCTAAGGGACTCTCTCTCACAAGCAAGATGGTGGCCACTGCATGCACAACTCAGAAGGTCTTGCAAGACTACAAACCCCACACTTACAAGTCTTCGTATGCGCAAGTATGAATGCTAAAAGATTCACAATTCTCACTATAAACACTTGGTCACAATCAAGGGCTATGCGCTAAGCAAGGTCAAAGCAAGAGCTCGCAAGCACTAGTTATGTTAAAGTATGCACTATATGCTCTCTTGATGAATTGGAGTCTAGAGAATATATCTCAACACTAAAATGAACTTAGGAGTCACCAATCATTTAGTGGAAGATCGGGAAAAGGGCATAAATAGCTCAAACCTCAAACCTAGTTGTTGGAAGAAAACTGCAGCTCACAGACTTGTGTGTACACCATCGGACCGTCCAATGTGTACAACCAGACTAGCCGTTGGAGTCGACCGTTGACCTTCATTTGACCGTTGATGATCACCATAATGTCCGATGCGTGTTACCGCTCGAGATCTTATTGTTGGATGTCTTGGCCTATAATGTACGGTGCTTCACGGGACCGTCCGGTGTGTGCACCGGAATGTTCGGTGTGTACATTTTGCACTATATCTTGATCTTTATTTTGCTGCGATCTTCTTGTTGGGCCGTCCGGTGTGCATCGCTGGACAGTCTAGTGCGTGCAAATATCTAGCCGCTGACCGCCATGTTAGGCACTATGGCTTTGATCATTGATGCCTTTGTCTTCTCTTATGCTCTTTGTGGCCTCTATCGAGGTGTTTGTACCTAAATCCATCACTTGCATCTCTAGAACTTAAACAAATAAACTTGTACACACTGGTCTCAAATGGTGCGTGTTGTCACTTCAACCACCCAAATTGTATTAGGCATACTAAGGCTGAGTCTAATGGGAGTCTGTAAAGGGGTTCCTAAAATACTGTTTTGCATTGTTTGGTATAAACGATGATTGTTTGGTATAAACGATGCACTGTAAACAGAGAATGGGTAGTTAAAATAGTGATAGGGAATATGATTTCGAGATTCCCATTGGACTTAGCCTAAGCACGAGGCTCAGGGTCTATTTTCTCTACACCTATAACATGACAATTTTATATAATACATTGAGAATAGCATTAGTACTCATAGTTCATAGACTTCATTTCATCCCTAATAACATTAGATCATTCAGATAAATGCTCATATTTTATGGCCTCTTGAAAGGAGGTGGGATCAATGATCAAATACCAACTCATTCATATCTTCACTCATTTTGTCATGGCAATTGTAAATGATTTTAAAAACTAAGCTTTTAACCGTTCTAATGCATGATATTCACATGGTATTACATAGTTAAGGCGTAAGAGCATGGTTTGGTGGTCAGAGATATCATGTGGTGGCATAATAGAGTTGCTCCTATTTGCTATCTTATTAAATGAAAAAGTCGATATTTGTCCGATATTTTTTTTGAAAGTTATATGTTGAGCCCGATCCAGTGAGCGGTAAGCAAGAGTCCGGCCTGGTTATATGCCAATAGTAGCCCTTCCCGGCCCCCGGATCACACCAGCCACCTTCTTCCCCTTTGCGACCAATTTTTTATGCGCCCTCCGCCTGCAACTTGCAACTCTCAATGCCCCCCATTCCAATCCCTTCTCCTACTAAAATACTCTTGCCGACTATAGAAATTGCATCCGCATTCTTGCCTTTACCCTCCCCACTCCTCGCCCATCCGATCCTCCGTCAACACCCCGGCGGCCTCTCTCTCCCTCTCGCGGCGACTGGCCACCGCCGCCGCCCTGCGCCAGGTGGTCTTCGTCGCGCCCGTCGGCGGCGGCCAGCAGCTCCAGCCAGGTATATTCACCCCGTCTCTCCTTTCCTGCCGCCCGAAACCGAGCGCCCGGACCTAACTTAAGCTGTTTGGTTCTCTGCATTCGGATCTGATCTGATTACAACTCTGTACACGCCCACTCACTTCGATCCGCACACCCATGTCCTTCGCTGTGTCCGCTGCTGCCGTTTCTTGGTCCTTTGTTGTTCTCCCCCCTTTTGTGATATGGGGTTTGCTGGCCGGCTCAGATGGTTCTTCTTTCAGCAGCTGCGCTGATCGTTGCTCATGGGTTCTCTTCTCTACGTGGCTTGCCACGTGTTGTGAGAACCTCGTTGCAGTCATAGGACCTTATTACCAATTTCGCTGAGGAAGCCTTACAATTGACGGGTTATGCTATTTTACGTAGAACCAATGCAGTGTGTATCTTGATTGTTGCTTTGCTAATCACTTGCTTGGCCTATGCATATAAAAGTTTTATATATGCATTGCATACCACCTTTATGTGGGAAGCCTTATTAACAATTTCGTTGAGGAAGGCCTTACTGTCTGATTAATTTCAGTGTTGTTAAGCATGGTTATATTTTTCTCTTGTCCTTACTCCTTAGTGCTCTGAGTGTTTGCGTAGTCATCTACCTAGGTTCTTTGTTCATCACTAGAGTAGTAGGTACGTCTGTTGCTGACGTGCTGAAACTGTACCACATTTATTATTCTTGTTCACACACACTAAAGCAACACAATACATCACTTTCAAAACTATAAGGACATAAATGGAAATACATTATTAATTCCTGATTAACATCTTTAATACGGGATACGTAACTCTAAATACCACCATTCTGACTCAATTTTGACTGATGTTTCTTGGACATCATTTTTCACTGTCAAGAAACTTGGATTCTCTATTTTGTAATTTGTAGCATATACTAAGCAATGAGTTTACATGCTAGAGGTTGATCATTAGTTTTCAAATCTGTAGCATGTATTAAGTAACGAGTTTACATGCTAGAGGCTGGTCATTAGTTTTCAAAAGAAAATAAAGTTAATGGAAAAGGTGAACTTTTTGTTTCATGATGAGCTACATATAAGTTTAGAATGCAGAGCTGATTGTTCATTGCATACTCATCAGATTGTTCAGGCAGAAAAAAATGAGCAACTTTGCCACCTTTTGTTGATTAAGCATCACATGAAAACTAGCCATCCTTGAAAATAATAAGATAACCATATAAGTGACGTTTAACTTGAATGATTCAAGCAGTTGTATGTTGGGTTAAGGTTTGTGCATTATTTTTTTTGCTCTCTCTCACGAGCAAGACCTAGTCAGTAGTCACCACCCATAATTGCTTGCGGTTTTGCATGGCCTTCATGCTTTGATCAAATATGTGGGATGGTTCATTGTTCAATGAGGGGCTATATACTATTAAACTGTAACTTCTCCATTAGTTTATAATCTTTAGACCATTGCTCTATTAGGTCATACACATGATTTAGCTTTTACAATACTCTGTCCTACAATTTTGTCAAGCTGGGTTTTACAATTTAGCTAAATTAACTAATGAAACTTACTGGGTGTACACCATAGAAGTTGTTAGTTTTACCCTTTTAGCTAATTAATTTCACTCAGTTTACTTTTCTAGTTTAAGGAACATTTTTTGCAGTATTCAAGACTGTATGTTCTTCATTGACATTTTACTCATGACTACTTGCCTTGTTTTTTTTCTGTTTTTATTTTACATCCTATTTTGCTTGCTATGTTTTTTTTTTTTGCGAGGTATTTTGCTTGCTATGTTGACTGTAATGGGCAGTCAGCTGAGCCTACTGTGCCAAGTTTGGCAATATGGCCCGTTAGGGTTAGTTAGGGATAAGATTAGAGATATATTAAGGGCTAAGGAAACCTCTCTCTCTATATACTACAAAGGTAGTGGGCGACAATTGAAAAGAAGTGTTGGACTGAAGCATCTGCTTCAAGTGTCAGAAGCTTGATCGAGATGAGACCAACTATTCGGTCAAGAATATGCATAGGAACAAAGAGGTCAGAATCCAGGAGATCCCACTCTCTGGACAGGTTGCTGGCAATGCAGGTAGAAAAGGGTATTCTGTAACCCAATGCTCTGACAAAACATGAAGTGTCAAGCCAAAGTTGTCAACTCCGACGAACCCAGGACGCACCCTGAGTCCAAAGGATCTGGACGTTTCCCTGAAGAAGGCTTTAGGGAATTGCTAGGCCATGGTGCGGTTGCATCGTGGCATCTCCGGAGGAGTCAATATTAGGGCTATTTCAATGGGATCCATGCGGAGAACTGCATGTATATGTCTGTCCACATGGAGCTTGTCTCCAGCGTTGAGACTGATTTTTTGGGTGGCGATTCTGGGAAGCTAATTCTATCTCTCTTGGTGCATCTAGGTGGGGTCCACCTTTGTTTGTCAGTGCCACTGCCAAACATATGAGATTTAGGATTTTGTTAGCATATTAGTCAGGAATAAGAGAATGAGTTGAGATGTAAAAGGCTTACTTTTTAGGTGATATGTTTGTATCGAGTTGAGTCGAGTGAAGCCATCATCGTGTGCAAGTTCTCATGCAGCTCAAGGATGAGCAATGTAATTGCCAGTTAGCTGAGCCTATTGGGTCGGGTTTTGGCAATACGGCCTGTTAGGGTTAGTTAGGGATAAAATTAGAGATATCTTAAGGGTTAAGGAAACCTCTTATATAAGGAGAGGGGATGTATCTATGTAGGGAAGCAAGAGACATCAATCATATAAGGTCCAGAACATTTACTGAGTACATGGAAGAATTATTCAGAAGTGTGAACTTTTTTGTATTCAGTAGCCAAATAGTTCATTAGAATATGATTCTGTTTGTTCTATTGTGACTATTTGCTACTGAAAGCCTGAGAGTACTGTTATTTTTCACTCTCATGTAGTATATGTTGAACAATGGTTTGGAGCTGGCAATACAGACATCATCATTTAGTTTTAATAAAAAATTAAAAACAACCGGAGTGTAGTAACGAATCTCAAATCGCTTACAATATAACAAGTAGCTTACCTCATTCATATGGTTTTTCCATGTCAGAGACTTGCTATCAAACTGGTAATCAAGAAAAAAAAGGTTAGCTAGTGGTGATATGTAATGGAGCTATCATATATACAATAATAAAAGTGAAAATTGTGGCCTGCAAATAAGACAGTTTCCATCTTCCAGGTAAATTTTACTTAGAGCAACCAATCTCAGTGATTGGGCATGGCCATGCTCCTCGGCAAGGCGTAATTTTACCGTATTCTCAGCAGTTGAAATTGTGCTATTTCACAAACTACTTCAAAAAGCTGTCCTTTTTGTTTGTTCTAGCATGTCCAGTTTTTCACTCCATTCAGGTGTATGTTTGGGAGCCTTATTTGGGTCATGGTGTTTTCATCACACATATATTTACGGGTTACTGATATGCTATTTTTGTTTCATTATCTGACAGATTTATGCTTGAAACTTCTGAAGAAAAGACACAACATTAATGGGGCTTGACCATATGACTCGTATAAAGGTATCTTGGACTGTCCTTTAAGTAGGATGTTTAGGTATATGATCACAATATCCTGACTCTTTCTTCTTCTTTTTGCGGGAATACAGATGCATATGGCGGAAGGTTCTGCGGGTATGTTCTACATGCCTCGGTGCAAGGATACATCTTTATTTTGGATTTTACTGAGTTGGTGCAATCCCCATTTCTGCTGCTTGAACTTGAACTAAGTTCCATTATGATTCTCCTCAAACTAGTTTATGGCCATGATGCTCCCTCGGTTTTTGTAGTGCACTAGTGTGTATGGCAAGTTCTAGTGCGGTGTTTTGCCCCTTTAGGGGCTGCATGAGTCCTCTAGACTCCTCTTTTCCTTCTTAATATAATGACAAATAGCTCTCCTGCGTGTTTGAACAAAAAAAAAACTTGCCATGAAGTTACTCTACCTCTTTGTTCTGTGGGTTGATAAATATCTCTTCTCTTGAATTTTTGAACTGATATATGATATGTTGATGTGATCAATTACTTCTGGTTCGTTGTGTTTTGCTATTTTTATTTGATATTTATATCCATTGTATTTTATACATTTCTAATATATTGATTTCCTGCAAAACAGATAGGAACCGTTGCCTGCAACCTGGTTGCAATGAGGTTATAGATGGAAGGGTAGTGTACTGCAAATTTCACAGCGGAGGGCTGTCACGCCAACAATTCAATGACCTCCAGAGTGCACACGAAAGCTCAGGGTTATTGGTGCCCTCTGCTAATGACAGCCAGTTCAAGGGAGTACTTTCCAGTACAGTGACATGCACTGAGCAAGCTATGCATGTCAAGTATGAAGGGGATGACCGAGGTAAACTAAAGGATAGTTCTGGGAACACTCAAGGTCTGAATGCACAATTTGTCTTCTGTGGGGCAGCCATGCTTTGCAAGCATGAAAACTGCAGCAGACAGGCACAGCAGAACTCAATTTACTGTAAGTTACATAGTGGTGTTAGCAAGGGCTGCATGGTACGGGGCTGTACAAGAGGTGCACATGGAGGTACACCTTTATGCATTGGGCATGGAGGAGGGAAGCGGTGTATTATCCCTGGGTGCCCAAATGCAGCATGTGGTCAAGGCCACAGTGACCGTTGTGTGAGACATGGCGGTGGCAAGAGATGCAAATTTGAAGGATGCGCAAAGGGCGCACAAGGGAACACTGATTACTGCATCAGACATGGTGGGGGAAGGCGGTGCAAATTTGAAGGATGTACAAAAAGCGCACAAGGACGGACAGATTTCTGTATCAAGCATGGTGGAGGCAGTCGGTGCAAGTTCCAAGGATGTGGTACAAGTGCGAAATGGGGCATGGATTTCTGCTCTATCCACAGGAAGAGCTTGTTGAGTGGCGACAATGCTAGCCCCGAAGCTTTGCCAGCCTCTTCAGAAAAGAGACGCCGTGCCAAGAAACCCAAAAAGGAAGCCAAGATGTCTGAGCCCTCCCTGGAGAATGTCACCAGTGCAGCTATTGTTGGTAGCAGCACACAACAAATGGGTGTTCTTCTCATTGCCAACCCGGGTACCAACCATGACATGTTAACCAAGGGTGTGAAAGTGACAGGGGCAGCTGCTGTAGTTCCCCCACAGGTAGTGGCACCCCTGTCCATGAAATCGCCAATTCCATCTGGATCAGTTGCTTCAGTGGAGAGGGAGACGGGAGCAAGCAGTGCAATGTTGGGTCTGTAGAAAGATGGTGGTGGTGCATAATTTGGGAGGCTTGGAGATGCCTTGCCAATCTGATTATTGCTTTCCACTGAGAAGGGTCGGAAATTTAGGAGTGTTGTTCATATTAACAGGCTCTCCCCGTCAACTGACTCTAGTGATGTCCAGTGCCTTTCCATGTTGTCCTGTGAATCTCTAGATGTTCTTGTGTACGTTCTCTTGTGCCTTGTGATAGTCAGTCAATGGACCATTTGGAACTGTGGACAATAAGCAAGAATGTTGCGTCATTGCCTACTTTGTGTTGGAAGGATCGTCCGGGTGTAGAGGGCAATTTATGCCTATGTGATACCAATGCTTGTGTCCCTGACGTCTGGATTAGATTGGAAGTCAATTTGGTTACTCGAAGAGTATTCCTGGCAGTGTATTGTTTTCTGCAATATTTTGTTCTGCTCCAGTTTGTGTTGATTTTAGTAGTGTCGTCCGGAGCTACCCTACCCTAGTCAAAGCAGAGGTTCCCTTTAAAAAAAAAGAGGTTTTACTTTTTTTCTTTTGTAAAAGAATTCTTAGGCTCACGAATTTTTTAAATGAGCGTTTAGACGTAGGAATTGATTATGCTGCCGCTCATTAGCAAAGCCAACAGTAGCGGTCGGAAGCCTGTGGGCTGTGGCAGCTGCGTGCCCTCACAAACGGCTTATGGTCTCATTCAAAAAATGGCGGGAATCACCAACCATGGACACAGTTTAATGCTATTGATTTTTAAAATAATATGAATGCAACTACATTTCTACAATAGCTGTCAAAACAAAAGGATTCAACAGCTGCAGTAGAGGAGTGGCCATAGCATACACAAATCAGCTTCACAAGTGATGCCCAAGGTTGTAGTCAGCTAGACAACGAAGTATCATACAGAGCTAGACATTTTTCCATTTGCCTGACTCTTCGTCAAAGAGATCGTGCACTTTAGCTAATAGACTTAAAAACATATATATACAAAATGGACTTTCAGTACCAAAAGATCACATAGTCATAGTTCAGACAAATAGGCACACCATGTGGCCATGATTACATTTAACTCACATACACTAGTTAAAATAACTAAACTTGGACCAATGTCACTTCTTCTTGACATTCTCCCAAGTCCATTGGAGCCATGCAAGTCGTTCTTCTGCACTTGTGAAGAGCTTAAAAGCTGCACGCCTTGTTGCTGTCCTCAATAGCTCTGTAGCTATGAAATACAACTCAGAAGCTCGTGGCACACCATCCTCTTCTAAGATCTGCAGCAGTTCCGTCATCTCCCTTTCCTCACGCGTCATCGCATCTTTTTCATTCCTACACCTTTCAAGCATGCTCTCAGATATGAGCCGGACATAGTACTCCATACTCTTAGTCCTTTTGGCTGGTGGACCATCGACAACTTGCTCCTTCCCTGACCTTTGGCCGCCATGATCCACGCTCGACCGTCCAACATCGTCCTCCGACCAGCCGACAGTGCCCTCTGGAGGTTCACCAAGGTTGCCATCGCTCCCACCACTTGGTGTTCTGTTCCCAAGACCTCCAACGCACGAAATTGTCCCATCTTCGGAGCTCATGGAGCCAAACAGAGTGGTCAAATCCTCGTGTGGAAGCCCTCGGTTGCGAAATTGTTTGTGGTCGCTATTCTCCTGCAAAGAAACAATGGACAATATGTAACCTTTAGGACTAGCAAAGTCTATCAGAAAAAAAAAATAGGGATCCAACGGTTGCTGTTGCAAACGTACCAGTTCTCTGCTTCGATAAGAATAACACATTTTTGTAGAAAGAAAAATAATAGGGCCACCGAAACAAACAGACATTTACCATCAATCACCATACAATTATACAGAATGTTAGACATGTTTATAGCAGCCATAGGAACCCTAAGCAATCCTAAATCCATTTATACAGAAAGCCCAATCACTTTTGCTGACGCCATGCTGCAGGAAATCAAAACCTTAAGAAACGCCTTAAAATAATCTATAGATCTCAAATCGGATGAGCACCACACATACGTGCACTCGCAGCCAGCCATAGAAGAAGAAGAGGAACGCGTGCGTACCACAGAGTGGTGGGGATGTCGTAGAAGACGATGTAGGTGGGCCTCGATGACGACGGCACGCAACGCAAGGGATTCTCCGGAGAGGGGCTGCGGCCGCCTGGATCGGGGCCTGCGGCGTCGGACACTCGGACGCCGCGGCCAAGGCCGAGACAGGTGGTAGCGGTGAAATGGGAGCTCCGGACTTGGGCGGCGGTGCTAGCGGCTTGGTCTGGAAGGGTCGCGGGGTCAATCCATGGCGGCGCGGCGGACGGGAGGAACCGCGAGGGTCTGGTAGGGCTCAGCAGCAAGATGCGATAGGTGAACAGCTATTGGGCTTTAAGCTGCCTCTAACGGCGTTCTTTATCATAATTTCTCAAATTCCATCGCACTCTATACATCGCATCAGTTACAATACAAAATAGTGTAATACAGTACCCAATAATATCGCTATGGTGTTTTGAAACTCTCCTTTAGAAAATCCATCGAAGACAGCCAGTCATTCAGGATTGAGAACTGATCAGCTAGGCTGCAGCAGATGAGCCGCCGATCGGCTGGGAAAAAGCAAAGGAATTCCAAAAGCAAAATCAATCTAATCCGATCACCCTAGTACTAACTTTTGAAGTGGTCTTTTCGAGCGAGAATTCGGTTTATGAATTGGACCTCGTGCGTTTTAACTTTTAAGTATATGTATATAGTGGCGGATCTAGGATTTTTAGAGTATCAGTATTTATTTTTTTCTTCCTATTCTTTTTCTCCTATCTCTTTTCTAATTCTTCACATTTGCTTCTTATAATTTTTTTTCATGTATATATATTGTTGGAGGAGCATTAGGAAGAGTTTGAATTGTCCGTGCAGGTTAGGGGCAGTTGGAGCATCCCAACCCCATGCTAGATCTACCACTGAGTATGTAGTCACAAGAGAGTTTATGATAGCAATTAGGTGAATTCGGAAAAAGTTTATGGGGCCAGTGTATTTTGGTAAAAGCACCTTTGTTTTCTAGGTGCTGCAATTGTGCGCGTATGGCTTTTCTAACATTTCACACTCAGGTATATACCAGCCTGGTGCCTGGCCAAAGCCCGCCTCGAACTTCAGGCCAGAGTCTGCCCGAAGTCCAACTCTCAATCCTCTAAAAAGCAGTTACCCATTTAACTGTCACATACAACAACTGCGGAGAAGTGGAGACGCAAGCCTGGAACAAGTAAGGTAGCAGTTTTGTGTTGAGATACACCGTTATTTCATATTACCAAATTTGTTTTCTTCCCTTCAGGTAGCAGATCAAGCGTGATGGAATTGTAGATATTGTATTGTCTTTACCAAGAAGTAAGAGCAGGACAAAAAAAGCAAACGATAGACAAGATGTAGGTGAATCTACCTACCACTTTTCTTAATATTTACAAATGTGTATGGGTGCTTGTATATATGAGGTAGAGAGTCTTTAAGTGGTATATTCAGCAGTGGCGGACCCAACTTCCACATATAAGGTATGCCAATAGGACTCGAACTCGGGTCTAGAAGACCAAAGCAACACTTACTGACCACTAGGACTAAGCATCGTTTCATGTTCTTAGGGTATGCCGTGGTATATGTAGACCACCCTGCGTCCGCTACTTGATATTCGGTATGAGCTATATAACCCTATTTAGGGTTTAGGGTTCCTTAGCACGTCCTCTTGGACAAATACCACGATCAACTCATAGCTCGTCAAAATTTCCAAAAAGCCCAATGAAAACAATATAGAGAAAGAACGCATAGTCTTCTTGAAGCATTGCTACTCTCCCGTGTAAAGAGGATGCCTCCCAGTAGAGATGATACTTTCCTGAAAAAATAAAACAAACAAACAAGTCAAAGTTGAACACCGATATTTATTTTTTATAAAGGGATAAAAACTTATACAAGACTTGAGATAAAATAAAATGAGGAACCGAATAACATGAAGTTCACCAGATAAGCGCATGTGCATTTCAGAAGTGTATATCCGTACACTTGTAATATACTCCTTACGTTTAACGTCATATATTAATGACTGGAGGAGTATAATATATTCTTTAGTCCTTACCAAAAGGTTTGGAATGGCGGCATTCTCTAATGCTATAAAGACAAACCCAAAAGGTATGGAGTTATTGGCAAGATATCGCAATTGAACCAGAATGACAAATTGTAAATGTTATATGATCAGTGAAGATCGTTTAAGAATTAGAGATGGTCTCTAATGGACCTTTGCTTTGTTACACCATCATAAAAGTATAATGAACTGAGCACCTCGAGTGATGAATTATATCTGAAATATGTACTCTTGCAAACTATGCTGTTCCGTAAGTCATTTGGAAGAACATGGTACTTGCATTACATAACTATGCATGTTGTGGTGTATGATAGAAATGAAAGTGTGTCACCTCACTAGGTTCTGCTCAGCTCCTTGTCCGAACCCTTGTCCTATCGATTCGATCCAAGATTTAGTCACTTTGGCTGCCATCAAGGTAGAACCCACCATCCCCATGGTGGACTTGATCAACTATGGATGGGATTCAGCCTATTTGGCTCTCTCTTTGGTCAACTCAATCTCCAACACCGTTCTCCCCGTTCATGCCGATCCCGCCTCCATCTCCATCGATCGGCAGTTGACAATAGATATTGCATCACGCCCAGTACTTTTCCATACTAGTCTCTCCCTTCGACATGTGTGTTGCAAGTTGGAGTTCTTGGGTGCTGTGGAAGCTTATCATCTCCTCTCCAACGAAGTTATAGATGTCCAAATGGGCCGCTCGGCCCTGGGCATGGCTGGCACGGCACGAACAGGGCCGTGCCTGGTACGGCACGATCTCTACACCGGGTTGTGCCGTGTCGGCCCACGTGCCGGTGACCCTACCCAAGCACGGATGGCCCGGCGTGCCACCACGGGCTGTGCCGTGCCAGTGCCAGTGCTTGGAAATAATACCTCAATCACAAGATCATCACAAACACAAGATCATGACAAGATCCAAATTCACAAGCAAACCAGCACAAGATCACAATTTCTAAGTTGTCAAACCTAGAACCATCACAAGATGACAATTTCACAAGCACCATCACAAGATCACAAGCACACAGGTGACAGATGAATATCAAATATTATGGAGCTATTAGTGCAATGGCCGCCTCATTAAAACCTTCTTAGGTAAAAACTCACACCTTGTAAGAAAAACCTAAGAAGGAAAATAATGCAGCCCAGCTCCTAAGTCCTAATTAGATAATATAGGTTCATAGGTTTATTACAGTCCAGCCATTCCAGGCATGATAACAAGAAAGCAAAGACAGGTATATAACATCCTATAGAGTGACGGACTCATCCTTCATCTTCAGCTATGCTGCTCATCCTTCATCTTCAGCTGCATCAACATCCAGGTACATGTTCTCATGTACCTCTTCTAGTTCATTGGTGACTTCCTCCACACTGTGCTTGTAGGTGAGTATCAGCAAGCTCCTAATCTTTGATGCAGCTCAATAACTCTACCATGTCAGGAGTTAGGCGGTGTCGGCTCTCCTCAATGACCTTGCCAGCAAAACCTAAAAATAGACTATGAAGATATAGTAGATGCAGGAACTGTCAACACATCTTTAGCAAGCAGGAAAAGAATATGATAAGTAAGCTTATGTTTCTGCCACCAAGATAGACAGTTGAAGTCCTCATCAAACTCAAGTCAGGATGTCACTGTCTAAATAAGTTGCTAGCTCATAAGTGGATGCAACAGTTGACAATGCATGAGGGGATGAAGAAGAACCTGGTCTCCTTCCCAGGGGAGTAGAAGGGAACACACCATCAATGTCATCATCATCATAAATGTCACCCAAGCCATTTTTTCTTACCAGAACCATGTATTGCTGGTTGATGAGCGGCCACCAAATTTGGATTCATATATATGATAGATCTTGGTTAGCTTAGTACGAACATCAATTGGAAGCCTAGAGTAATCTGTACCAGTCAAGTTAGATAACCTGACAAGCAGTTTGTTAAAACCCCTCATCTTAGCTCTAGGATCCAAAATAAATGCAACTGCATACAGAATTGGTATTTCCCTCCATTACTTTAGGAATTTATCTTTTATAGGAACATCATCACATCTAAGTAGTTTATCATTCTCATAATCATTTAGATGTCTAGCTATCCTCAGAATATGATGCAACATTAAAGGAGCAGTAGGGTAGTAAACACCAGACAATGCAACAATTGACTCATAAAATAATTCAAGGAAAGATAAAAAAATAAAACATTTTCAGCAACTGTCAATGATCATCAGTGAGCAAAGGAGTCACATCCTTTTTCAAAGGATACTGAGTTTTGATAAAAATAGAAAATGTGGACTTGTATGGTAACATGTGCTTAACCATTAAGTAGGTAGAGTTCCATCAAACATCAATGTCCACACCAAACTTACGAGGACAAATAGCCATACTCATACAGTAACTTTTGTGTGCAGCTGTACGTTGATTGGAAGCATTTAAAAATGTTATAATAGTTCTAAAGTCATCAATATATGATTTCAAAGGATCCAGACCAACTTTAACTACTAGATTAAGAACATGGCATGAATAACGTTGATGCAAGAACATAGTACACAAGTCATCATCGTTAGGTGTGTCAGCATCAATACTATTATCAGGCACAACAGGAGCAAGCACACCAAGGTAACTAGACAAGAAAGGTTTAAGATACTTCATGGCAGTATTATTTGACGAAGCATTGTCTAATATGATTGCAAAAACTTTATCAGTTAAGGACATAATCATCAATCACAGTAGCAACAAGATTTGCAATATTAGCACCAGAATGCTTACCATCAATCAGCCTACGACCAAGCAACATTTTCTCTAATTTCCACTTAGAATTAACAAAATGAGCAACTACATTTAAGTAGTCCTCCTTTGCCTTTCCAGCCCAGATATCAGAGGTTAAACACACAGATGAAACATCAGTTTTTAAAGCATCAATTAAGTTCACCTTATGATCATTACTCCCTCCATACAGAAATGATCTACATATTTCCTCTTGGCTGCGATACCAAGGAGATAGGAGCGCTCAGCTATCTCCCGTGCGTGGCCTGCAGCTCATCGGTTCCCTGGGCGGCGCAGTAATTGCGGAAGGAACAGGAAACGAACCCACGCACGCATGCAGCCCGCGCAACTAGAACCGCATGCAGCATAGAAACCGGAGAGGAACGGCCACATGCATGGAAACTGAAACCGCATGCAGCATAGAAACCGGAGAGGCCACAGGCATTTACTACAGCACACGCGCAAATAACAAATACGAAGATCAATTATGGACACATTTTCCCACCCAAATACGAAGATCATTTCTGGACGAAGGGAGTATATAGTTTAATTGTGTCCCTTGCAGTTGTCTGCCTAGAAACATGAATGAATCTAGGGTTATGGGCACGATTGATGTACTCTTGAAAAGCATGGGTAGACCCATGCCATGGAGGCAGATCATCTCTAACTATCAAACGATATAGTTCAGTCCTTGCAACAGCAGGAGAGTTTAGGGTGCAAAACATCCGGTTTTGTAGATTTAGGGGCTGATGTGTTCCACCGTATATACTTCAGGGGGCTATATAGACCTTTTTCCGTTTAGTGGCTGTGCAGCTCAATCCGGGCGAATGCGAAGGTTGTTGCGGTGGTGTACTGTTGATTCGAGGGCACCTCGGGCTGACCACGTGAGAGGAGTTTGCTCCTCCGCCCACGGGGTTGGGCCGCTCCTCCACCCGTGGCATCGAGCTGCGTCGCCGTCCGCCATCCAGAGAGCAGATGTGGCCGAGCCGCGAGACCGGATGCGGGATGCTAGTAGGAGTGGAGACAGGGAGGGGCGGGGAGGGGCAGGGAGGGGCCAGGCCCCCTATGGCTGGGAATTTTACACTAAAATTTTTTAAATTTAAATAAAGTTTAAAATTTTAGTATTATCGGTCCCTCCTAACAATAAAAAATTCAAGTTTCAATCCTCTACGGTGAGCCCCCAGAGTGACTTGGACATGAAGCTGGAGGTCGATGATGACGAGGACATCGTCGAGGCGGCATCGTAAAGCATGGCATCGCCAGTCGATGCCTGACGGGGAAGATGGAGCTACAGACTGACATCTGACGAAGCCTGAACAGATTTATTTATAGAGGCTTACTACAATGATTGGAAAGTACCATTGGTTCTTTTAGAAAAAATGGTAAGTACCATTGGTACTTATAGTTTTTTTTTCCAATTACAATTAAGTTCATTAAATAAATGTTATGGAGGGCATCATGGTAATTGTACACGTGGCACGGAAAAATGTCCCCTGATGGAATCAGATGGCGTCGCTGGTTCTCCGGCCCCCGGACACTGCAGTCCTCGCAGGGAGCGTCCACCGCTCCCTTTGATTGCTCCGTTCTCCTAGAGTTCGGAATTGCAGGGGAGCCGCCGGCCACGGCTCCATCCCTAGGTCGGCCTCAGCGGACTGCGGGAGCATCATTGCCCCTCCATCCCTAGGTCGGCCGTGGTGGACTGCGGGGGCGCCGTAGCCCCCCACATCTCTAGGTTGTCCGTGGGGGACTGCGTGGGCGCCGTAGCCCCTCCATCCCTAGGTCGGGCGCCATGGCCAGGTTCATGTCCCCAACGCGCCGTTAGGCTCCTCCAACAGTGCTTCTCCTTTGTCGGATCCGGGGCTGCAAGGCTGTCACCGCTGCTCGTTCCCTAGGTCAGGCGTTCGAATCTGCCACGCCATCAGCCTTGTACATTGCTTTCCTCCTCCTGGACGCTGGTGGTTGTGGCGTTCCCACCTCAATTGCAGCACGGGCATCGGGAATTTGGGATCAGTAAGGTACAGACATGCGAAAGAATTTATTTCGAGCTCTATATATGCCAGGTGCAGAGCATGCCTTCGCTGCTATCATTCCATCGGGCTGCAGGCTAACGTCTCCAGCATTAGCGCCCTGGCCGTTGCACGCCCCCACCCCCACTGCCGCAGCAAACACCGCCTGCCTGAGACTCAGAGCGTGCAAGTGCAATCCGACGAGGGTCGCCTTTCTGCTTGGCCCCGAGGAGACGTGGATCCGACGAGAGCCACCTCTCCGCTTGGGGCTCCTTGCCGCAAAGCTGTCGTGGAGGCCAGCGCCGCAAGCCCGCAACAGCCGCCGGTACACCGCAACTGTGTCGTTCGAATGCAATGTAATCTAAAAAAATTAAGTAGACATATAAGATCTCAAACTCTCTGCAATGATAAAATAAATTACAACAAAATAAATAATAAATTATATATTTTTAAATAAAAATAAAATTAATCATAATTTATATTTAAATATGGAAGGAGTAGGACGGCGTGCATCGGAGCGCTCGCTTTCTAACGACAACCCATGCAGTGTGGTGGTTGACACGCCTGCAGCAGCTTTACGGTTGCGACCGCATGCTCGCTGCCGAAGAGACGGCTCAATCAAACCGTCTTCGTCGCTGGGTCGTAAGATCCAATTATTAAAGGGTTAAAGAGCAACGTGAACTTGTTCCCTGACCAGTTTTAGAGCTTGGATTCGTCATATCAAATCAGACGACCAGTTTTTCCACGTCATATTAAAAACAATTTCCCCAGTATCTTTCCCAACAAGTAATTTAAAAGAAATTTATTAACACTTTGGTAACCGGTTATCTAATTACGCTAGAAACCGTTGGCACTGATAAAGAAATCTTTGAGATATCCACAATGTATCATCTATATTTCATCCTAGCAATGCTCACACCTTGCTTAAAAAATTTTGCCCTCTAAATCACATGCAGCCGCGACGGTGTCCTCTGTCACATCCTCCATACCCACAATTAAATATCATATTATTTCACTAATGTTTTTATATTTATCCAACTACCACCATAATCCACCCATTCACACTCCAA
Source organism: Paspalum vaginatum (assembly GCA_030272315.1). Taxonomy (NCBI): domain Eukaryota; kingdom Viridiplantae; phylum Streptophyta; class Magnoliopsida; order Poales; family Poaceae; genus Paspalum; species Paspalum vaginatum. The sequence goes on along the minus strand of CM059015.1, from coordinate 38,457,923 downwards.
CTCCCTGGCCCACTCTGTCTCCACCGCCACACGTTCTCCGCCCCATCACCGCCTCCACCGCACGTTCTTCGCCCCCTTTGCCGCCACCATCGACCAGGCATGTGAATCATGTTGGGGGCCGCATCCCTACCTCTCTAGCTCGCAGTTAGCGTCCTTTCTACGGTGGAGAGGATAATTTTATGCTAATAAATTATACCAACAAGCTATATTATGTCATATAGTTGTGATAAATTATGCTACTGTAAATTATTCTAGCATAAATTATGTTAGCATATTTTTAATATAAAAGTTGTGATAGAAAATAATTCTCCTAAAAATAAATTATGTTAGCATAATTTTATGCAAATAAAATTATACCAAGCAATGTTATATCGTATAGTTATGCCAAATATGCTACCGTAAATTATGCTAGCATAAATTTTACGTCCTAAAGTTGTTACAATGAGCATAATTTACGTTAGCATAATTTTATGTCATACAATTATGATAAATTATGTTAGTATAATTTTATGTCATAATTTTTACTAAAATATTATGAAAAAGAGAAAGAAAAAAAAGGAAAAACAAGAAAAAAAAAAGAAAAAAAATATTGGCCAACCTGGCGCCCCATGCCCTCACCTGGGCCCACCGTGCGTGCGGGAGGGAACGGCATCACTCGCTCAACAGGATTTGCGGGTGATGATGCTGCAGGGACACTTGCGGTGTGGCTCAAAGTACGCGGTTCATCTTGGCTGTGTTTGTTTCCGGTCACAATAGGTCAATAACATGCGACTGAGGTGAGCAGCGATGAGGAGAATCTAGATTTTGACTGCGATATGGGATTCTTGATTATCAGTTGAAACATGCCACCTTGTAATGAAGCTGCGATGAGGAAAATCTGAGCCAAAAGTTTAGCGTTCAGCGGGATTTTTCATGATTCTCGCGTTTCCCCACCGAAAAGCGGCTTGTAATCGAAAACAAAAGGGCCCCTCATATGGGCCGAACGCGGGAAGGGCAGGAGGAGTCACATTGCAGCTCAATGGGATTTGGTGGTCGTGCTGCTGCCCCCCTCGTTTGCAGGGACACGCCATCGCCCCCAAAGACGCAGGCCATTTTAGACCATCTCTAGCAGAGCGTCTATCCACTTTTATCTATCACTATTTTAACTATTTCTCTCTGTGTATAGTAATACTACAATGTCGTTTTGTACTATATACAGTCTTTTTATACACTGCACTGAAGACAGCCTTACCGGTCCTCTGCAGCTCTTTTTTCCCCTTTCATCCGCTATTGTTCCTGTACGTCTACTCGTCTAGGACGTTTCACCAGCCGCTGCTGCTGACAGCCGTAGTATCCCAGTGAACACAGCAAAGTTTTAAAAGTTTTAAGTAACGTAGTTCAAAGAAATCTGCACTATAAAACAGTGAGTTTTCACAATACCATTTTTCATCCTAACAAAAACATTTATACCATTCACATTAGCCACACTTGACAAGTTGAAAAGTTTGGAAATGGTTGCTAAAACTGATAGAAAGAAAAAAAAATTCACCTTTTTATGCTTTATTTTATCACATCTTATTATACCTATACCTATACCTATCTAATTTCCATATCTTTAAATTAATGAAAAAAGAATGACATCAATGAATCGACATCAATCAAACGGGTCTCTTTTTTAAATTCCTTATTTATCTTTCTTTTTTCCTTCTTTGATTGTCGACCTATCAGTTCTTTCATTTTCTTCGATAATTTGGATTCACCGCATACATGTTGCAAGTATCTCTTTGGCTAAACCATGAGCCGCAAATTGAAATCACACCGAGTACGGTGATAACACCAAAGAAACAAAAAGGCAACGCACGTTCCCATTCCTATCGAACGGAGATAAGGTACCATGAAATTACTAGTTTAACTTAAGTAGCTAACACAAAAGACCAGAAGGTTGAAGTTGTCTTCAGTAGCAATTATCGATTAAACGAACCCAGACAGCAAGGTTAAGGTCATGTCCTGCCTCCACGAATATTCAACTTTAAAAAGTACCAGGGGAGTGATAGCTGCTTATCCTCTGCAAAGTAAGAACTCGAACTTATTGAGCATCTTCCATTTAGGGAGATTTTCCAAAATGCATAGACTACAGATATTTGTTGCCTTTGTTATTTTAGACGACCAAAATACGGTCTGCTCAGAAAACTCTCGTGCAAACTCATCATCTTGGACATGTTAAATTCATACAAAAAGTTTTTCACTAAGAATACCCCTACATAACAGCCCAAGCAATTAAAGACAACAAATGTAAGTGCAAACAACATATTCTTTTCCCTCTGTGTTCCGGCCAAAAGTAAATTTGAGAAAGCCTTACTTTCACCAGATAATTAATAAGGAGCTGTTCCAAGGACGAGCTCCATAGCACGCCTTATGCAGCTGCCATCAATTTATCTGTCTTCCTCTTCAAACGTTCCATAAATTGAGAATTACCCTTAAGTCTTCCTTTAACATAAGCATTTCTGGCATCTTCAACAAGTTTGTCAGCTTTCATTGCATCTTCTATTAGAGTATACAGTGTCCTTAAGCAATCTTTTCTGTTCTCTTCGCGCTGCTCAAACCTGTCAAAGTAATTCAATTGCAGTCATAAGGCTATCGTCTTGGAGAACCAGATAGTGGTATGAGAATGAAGCAGAGCCTCAAATAACACAGCACAGTTTCAGAAATGCACACGTCTTCTCATTAATTGGGGCTCAATATCTTCACCTAGACATTAGGCATCCAAACAACGAATGAGATGGAAATAACCCTGTGTCTCCAGGTTCAGCTAGTGTCTAGGTTCATAAGTGATAGCTAGATTTCAGCCTCTAGTTATGGAGAACAATGGGCATATTATATGGGGGCATTAAGTGCACTTATTAGGAGAATATCATGGGCAGGTATGCAGTCTTGTATCAGCTATACATGAGAAAACGGTGAGAGGTTAGCGTGGCCGCATCAACCAGAAACTAATCGTACTGTTTTGTGCCTGAGGCTAGTGTGACCGCATCGGCCAAAACTACCGGTATTGTTTTGTGGTTGTGTATGCGTCTATCAGAGAAAAACAAGGGTATTTTCTGATAAACATTCAAGAGAGGAGCAATTTCCAACAGATATTGCAGTGGTGGAAGATGACTTCTTCCTAACAATGTTTTCAAATCATCTAATCGATCTGTCGCCAAGGCACCGACCAGACGACTTGTCGTTGACTAGCCCAATTAGTGGACCCTAATCGTCCCTCTGATTGTTCTGTATATACTAGGACCAATATACTATATAATATTTGTAGTGTAAAGTGTAAACCAAGCAACAAGAGTATAACAGCACTTGATCAGCAGATTCATGTGAAATTTGATGGTCAGTTGGTCACTTGTGAGAGGCAAGAGCTGCATAGATTTTGAGCAGCAGTAGCAGCACTAGAGCAAGTGGCAAGAGCATCAGTAGAGCAAGAGTGAAAGAGGAAAGATCAGTGGCAGAGCAAGAGCAAGGCATGGTCATAGAGGCGCAAAGCACAAATCTAACAATAGAAGATGGAGCCATGGAGGAGGATTGGAGGAAGAGGACAGCCCTAACCGTTGGATGAGAAGGTCGTCTTCACGAAGGAAGAAGGGGCCCAGCCACACGGTGGTAAAGTCCAACAGCGGTAGTTGTGTCGGATCTCATTCCCACCCTGCAGTGGTGCTTGATGCCTAGAACCTGATGGAGGCAGGGACAGGAGCTGTGGCAGGCTAGCTGCTAGAGGAAGGGATCCAATGATGCTAGCAGGGAAAGCGGATGGTGACAGCGGACAAGTGATGGGTGACGGCGCGAGCTCGAGGACAGTACCCTGAGTCTCCTCCCTTGGAGACACGAACCTGTGCGCATGTAATGGGCCCAATTCCCTACCCAAAAACTAAGCTTGAAGGCTCTGAAGCCCCAGCGCCCGGCCTCAACAGGATACTGGGTTGTTCCCCTCCCCTGGTTGAACGACTAATTGCAACAAGTCAACGCCTAGTCAGATGACTTGAAACTGGTCGAACAAATCTCCTCGGTGAACCTAATGGGAGCCAGGGGCGATTAGGATGATTAATCACGAGTATCAGATGACTTGATAACATTGCTTCCTAAGCCTCATCATGGCCCATCAAGCGAAAAAACACCACATTTCAGAATATGTGAATGAACAATAATGCTGGGGGTCCAAACTGCCATAACATGAAGAGCACTAAAATACTTCTACCTTCACCAAAGTCCATATTTTGAAAACACAAATGCAAGCACACCAAAACTAAAGCAGATTAAATAACTGTGCTAGATTGCTAGTTGTCCCCAACTTTCAGCAATCTCCAGTTTCAAGTATATCATGTAAAATAAGAAAGAAATATAACTAAAATAATATAGTACATGAATATGACAATTTCAACAAGTTATATTTATACCAAAACGAACAAAAGTGTCTGACATAGCAACCAGAAAACAAAAGAGTTTTAGAATATAAGTATTTTACCTAGAAAGGGAATTTTGATGTTTGAGAATGTGTGTTTATCTAACATTCCATATTTCATTTGATTATTCAGTAACGAAAGTGCAGTCATAAGTTATAACCATCATCTAGATCCTACGCAAACGTACTTCCAATCTGGAACAAAATCCATCCCACATTTTTCTTGGATGGACTAAAACCGCACCATTCATATTAAAGCCAATGAACTATTACACAGTAGTTTTAGCGCTAGGAGAAAAGGTCCAATTCTGATCATGGGGGCAACATTTCATCAGCAATTTTAGTGATGGATGACATGCATTAAATAATTTCAGTCTTGATGTTCAATGAAGGAATTCACCATACCTTTCACTGATTAATGTGAGTTCATCTTTCCCAGAATTATACCTCTTTCCAACAACCTCACGGAGCCGACGGAAAGCATGTCGTGAAAGTCCCAGTTCCTTCACAGTTACACTGAGTTTGACTTTTCTGTTTTTGGGATGATATGCATCACCACTAGGAGCAAACACAATCCTTGTTTCCCACCTTAGAACAGGTCCCACGCCAGGTGGATCATCTAACTCAACTTTCTTACTTCCTGATTCAGCAAGTTCATCAGCATCAGTTGGTGTCTCTGTTTTAATTAGCTCACTGCATTCCTCGACCATCTTGCCCTCAAATTCTTTGAATAATTCATATGCCTGCTCAGGTTCCATCTCTCCCCTCTCACACATGTCTCCCAACTCATTAAATTTGGCCTCCACCTTTTGCTTAATCTCATCTGAATGTAAAATGCAATTTGGAAAAAAAAATCACAATAATGTAAAAATTACTGTATAAGAAAAAGGAGAAAAAGACAGCCACAGCTATTCTACTCAAATAATTACAAGGAATTATTACTTAGCTGTATTCAAGTAAAAGATAAATAATCTATTGACAAGCATGGTCATTACCACTAAGTATAGCCTGGACAAATGTCAACTTCTATAATGCAAGTGATGGTGATAGACTCAATTCTTTGGTTTACACCCAGTGACCTAGCAGCTAGCAATCAATCTGTTCCTAGCCATATTTTTCAAAGATCAGTATGAACTTTAAATGTTTGCAGCTACTGCTGTCCCCTGCAATACATTGTTGATGACGTGATTACCCCATTGATGCATTCTTGGATGTACCATAGTTGGGAGAACAGGTAGATGCCTGAGACCAATTTGCAGAGGGTGGCACATTGTACCATCTGAGCACAGCGTACGGGAAGTCAAAAATACAATACCTAAAAGGAGGAGCTTTCATAGCAATCTAGCTGAAATCTGATGAAGCTAAAGAGATGCTAAACTAACTCATTTGTATACCCAATTGGCACAGAAGAACGTGGCAACACTACACTCTTTGAAGTTACACCATAATTGCCTCTGGAATCCTTTTTGCATGCTGTCAGATTCATAGTATTATTTGGGTCACATACCGACTACTGATGCAAAGTTTAACATATAAATGGCATCATATGCTAAGTTCAACTTATCGAAAGTCACACCCAAATGAGTTAACAATGAAATCCTTTGCACATAGGTTTAACATTCGTTAACAATTTTGCAACATGTTGACCACATTTCTGACACAATAAATCAAATGAAGAAAGCTACTAAATAAACAAATCACCATGTTCTGTCCGAATGCTAAAATACCCTTATGTGCATCAATTATACAAGAATTGGACAGTAAACATAGTATTATGTGGTATTGCATCATATAACCAGTTGTCCACTTATCGAACAAAAGCTACAATCAGACGATCATCACTCAACAACTAACTCAAAAAATGGAAATAAAACAAGGTACAGCATAATTCCCAAAATAAAAAGTCTGCAGCATTCAATATGGCTCATATATGTACTTGCACATCTTGAAAGAGGTCAAGCCTCAAGCCAATCAAGCCAACAGCAAATGACATTTGACTTCTTCCCTTCAAATCAAAGCAGACACAAATTTTCTCTACCAGATCATTAAACCACTCTTTTATGTTTCCAACTTGCAAGCAAAAAATAATAATAAACAATTAACAGAAACAAAAGGAAGTATCACTTAGAACTGTGGTTGGCAAACTCTTATAGGGTAACATTTCACAAACTTGGGTACAGCTACATCTATAGCTATAGCTGTTATGATTGGCAATGTGTATCAGTGCCGAGCCAAGCATCAGCGTGGCTAAACAGGCCTCACCGAAGACTTGGTTTTAGATATTAGCAGGGCTTAGTTTGTTAGCAAGTCTTCGATCAGTTTGTTAAGATTAGGCTATATAGTCAAGGAATAAGTCCACTTTTAGCACCTCAACTATCTCATTTGTCCAACTTTAGCCCCCAACTGTTCTTTGGGCTAAACCGGGCACCTAAACTTACAAAACCAGATACTTTTGACACCTGGGACGGATTGATGTGGTATTCATCTGATGTGGAGCGGTTTTGACTGCCACGTTGGCATTGACCGAGATTGGAGGCACATCTCCTGTTTCTCTCTCTCTCTATCCATTTTTCCCCAATGTCTCTCGTTTCTTCCCTCCGCGTGAGCCGCTGCCAGCCTCTTCTGCCGTGGCAAGTAGCCGAGCCCCCTCCCTAGCCGCGCTCGTGAAGGTCGTTCGTGACGAGAAAGCCACGCTTGCATGGGCCGAGGTCACCTCATTGGACAACGAGGAGGGAGTCATCGGTGCCGCGGCCACCTAGGTGTCGGCAACGACGTCATCCGCAAAGAACGGCATGAGCACCTTATCTGGCCCAGCCCTTCGTTGTAGGCGGGGTCAGATGGGAGTGCGGCGGGGACGACGTTGCGGCGGCGACTGGCCGCACCACCGCTACAGCAGAAGCAGGCGAGCAAGTTGGGGAAGAATAGAGTGAGGAGAAAGATGGCAAGCTCGCCGGCAAGCCCTGTCCTCGATGAGCTCCAGTTGCAAGAGCAGCTCGTGTTCCTCAACGACGGCGAGGAGAGGGCTACTGCCTGCCACACGGACGGATCCGGGCATTACGAGCTTGAATCGTCGGAGTAGCAGGTGACAAGGCAGCGACGTGTGACCAAGCGGAGCAGGGCGGCTGCGGGTGCCCAGGTGGAGCCTAAGACGGCGGCGGACACTCCACCTAGCCATGGAGGGGTAGGAGGCGATGGCGGCCCGGCAGAGCGGCGGTGATGGCCTGGCGGAGGGAAGGAAGGGGAGAGAGAAAGAGAGAGATGAGAGATGGAGGAAGTGTATGACATGTGGACCTAGTCCAAGTGGCAAAGTAGTGTCAAAACCACTGTCCATGTCATCCAGAATACCACTTAAAACCATCTTAGGTGCCAAATTCAACCGGTTTTGTGAGTTGAGGTGTCTAGTTTAGCCAAAATAAAAGTTGAGGGCTAAAGTTGGACAAACTGAAAAGTTGAGGGGTCAAACGTGGACTTATTCCTATAGTCAAACAAGCTCATCTTTCCGCAGCTGTGGGTAATGAGGGGGGCGCACTGCCACTGGGGAGAAACCTAGCACCAGATGACTACGATGATCACATGATTGCCCCTATTGGCCAGGATCACATAGACGTACCATGCGGGACTTTCGCCCTTCTTTTTTTTGCAACTTGCAAGCATGGTTCTTGAGGCATCGCCTAGGTGTCTAGGCAGAAAAAAAAACTCTGGCTGTCCACCGTCGCCTTACCAAAATCAGGGAGAAATAGGTGCACGATGAAGGGAGAAAGAGGAGAAGAAGAACAGGAGAGAGGCGCAGACCAAGAAGCAGTGGCATCCCCATCTCTGGCAGCTCCGGCGGTAGTGGCTGGTGGAGAGAGGTGCATATCCTCCTTTTGGTCAGCGGCAGCGGCGGCCGATCTGGAAGGAGACCGGCGGCGGCCGATTCGGAAGGGGAGCGGTGGCAGGGATCCATTTGAGGGCCAGGGAAGTGGGGGAGAGGCTGATGGCTAGCGGAAGACGATGCGCAAGCAAGGGACAGTGCTGCCATGAGAGAGGCGGGTGTGGTGATGGTACACGGAGAAGAGAGCGAGCAGGGAAGATGATGGCATCATTGTTAGCTGCCTGGGCCTGGGCTGCCTATGTAAGGGTAAGATATGGGCTGCTTGGTGGGCTAGGGCCAGTCTCTTTTTTCAGTTTTTCCCACTCTTTCCTTTTCCTTTTCTCTTTTTCTTCCATCCTCCTGGCTGCTTGCTGCTGCTTCCAGACATGCATAAGGTGTCGCCTTGCCTTGCCTTGCAGAAGCCTAGGCGTCCGGAAGGTGGGCAAATGCCACACCTCGCCAATTGTGGTTAGCAGCCAAAGAAAATAAAAAAAAAAGGTAAAACAGAGAAAAAAAGAAACATCACTTCCAACTGTGGTTAGCTTTACTCTTCTAGGTAACATTTGGGTAGAGTGCAAAGAAGTTTATGTTATAACTAAACTCAGATTACCAAGCTCATCTATGCTGTGTATCCAGCAGTCCAAGAATAACTCAAATCTCAATGATATTACGAGGTGACATGCTGACCTTACTAAAAAATAGTCACTCAGTCATAATTGTAGAAATTTCCCCAGTTTAAGGAAATGCTAATAGAAAAGAATTTAATAAAGCATAGAAGAAGAAACGAGATTCTTTTTAATCACAAAATACTTGGCCAAGTCAATCCAATGATGCCTGTAAAATATCAAATCCATTCCATCTTTTATTTCCTCTGAAGTTCTAGTCATTAACTTCTACTCATAACAAGGTTTATTGTATCCATAACACTGAGAACATGATACAGATAAAAGTTCAACCAAACATACCAGGCAGTAGCTTATCCCAGTGGAGCATGTCCTCGAGGATATCTTCACACTCCTTCAGGTGGGTGAGGTGCCCCTTGTCCGTGGTCTCCTTGATCATGGCATCCCACTTGGTGTCATCCATGTTAAAGAACTCGGTGAGGTGCCCCTTGTCCGTGGTCCCCTTGATCATGGCATCCCACTTGGTGTCATCCATGTTAAAGAACTTATTTCTCTTGATCTTCTTCTCAACATGCTCTCTGGCATTATAGAGATCATTCAGCTCCTCATCAGTTTCGTGCATGTCCTCAAAGTCAGACTCAAAGTCACTGACTTCAGGTAGTGGCTTGCTACGCAGCTCCTCAATAAGGTCATCATCTGTCTCACTGTGGGCGTCTGCAAGCTTTCGCTCAAGGATTGCCTCAGCAACGGATGGCAACTCTGTCTCTTCGTTCACTCCAAAGTATGCCTCCAACCTTTTCTTCAACTCTGCAGTCAGAGGCATCGTAATTATGGATCAACAGTATTATTTATGCAGGAAATTTGTTGGCAAGCAAAGGCATTGTGCACAAATGTGGCGCACAGTTTCTGGACACAGCATTTGGTCGAACAGGTGCCGTACGTGCCACAGCACCCTCCCTAAAATTGCGTTTCACTACAGAAAGTACGAAATGCTCGCGGAAAGAGAGTTCCTCTGGGTGGCTCAATCTGCCGTGCACGTTGTGCGCGAGGGGCGGAGCGGAGACTTGAGAGTTCCACAGGGCAAAGGCTACGCCCAAGACCGGATGAAATGCAAATGCATGCCCTTTGAAGTTGGATTCTCGGTTTTCCTCTGCCGATTGAATACAAAAAGTGCGGGGCGTGTGACGAAGCTACCTGAGTTCGAGACGTCGGCGGCGGGCGGAGGAGGCGGCGGCGGCGGCGTGGCGGCGGGGGGCGAGGCATCACTGGAAAGGAGACGGCGGGAAAGGAGGAATGGGAGGTTGGTGGTGGAGGAGGGTTTGCGAGGCGGGCGAGGGAGGAGGCTATGGGAATGGCGATGGAGGTGAGCGAGGAAGCGCCTCATCGCGCCGGCGGCAGGGATGGGAGGGGTCGCCGGGGCGGTGATTCCGGAGCGAGGCGGAGGGGGTTGGGCTGTTTAGGGTTTCCGATTGGCCCACCTGGCGGTCGGAGGAGGAGGCAGACAGGTGGGTCCTGTTGGACTTCGACCTCTTTGCGTTTGGTTTGACGGACTGAAGTGGGACGGGATGGGACCTGACGATCCCGCTTTTCTGCTGTTTGGTTGGAGGCACGGAGTGGGATAGGATCGTCCCAGGATAGGATCAACCTCCAAATTATGGGACGGGATCGTCCCGGGACAGGATCAACCTCCAAATTAGGTAGTGTTTGGTTTGAGGGGTAGAGTGGGATGAGATGGCCCGTCTCTTTTTTTCGGCTGTTTGGTTGTGGGACGAAGGGGACGGGATCATCCCCGCAAGGGAATATTCCCTCCAGACGTCGTCCCCTTCGTCCTTTTTCAAAGCTGGGACGAAGCCATCCCCAGCGACGGCGTGACTCTCTCGTCCTCTCGCCCGTGCCTCGCCCGCCGCCGCCGAGCACCTCACTCGACGCTCCCGGCCCCCCGGCGGCGAGCGCGCTTCTCAGGCCGCCGCTCCCCCGCGCCGGCACGCCCGCCGCAGGGCCGCGCGCCATTGCCGCCTCTCCGCCAGCAAGCTTGCCTCCTAGCCCGTCCTCGTCCCAGTGGCGGCGTGCCCCTCCCCGCCTCCCAGCCTGTCCTCCACTGCCGCCCGGGCCCGCCTCATCCCCAGCGATGACGCGCCCCATCCCCGCCGCCCAGCCCGCTCCACCGCCTCCAGCCTCCTTCGTTCCGGCCTTGCCGCTTTGCACCCCCACCCGCACCGATCGCCAGCGAGCCGGCCCTCTACGCCGCGCACATAGCGAAGGATGGAGGAAGAAGATAACCAAGGCTATGACAAGTAGGGCCCATGAATCGTTCTTCTAACGGTGTGAAATAGGAGTGCATCCTATCCCTCCTTCATCCCTCGAACCAAACAAAAAATAAGGATGACTTCACCACTCGTACCAAACATGAAGATGGGCTCATCCCATCCCAAAAACCAGGGACGAGCCATCCCATCCTACCTTGCCTCTCAACCAAACGCTACTTTAGGGGACGGCGTCGTCCCTCCAAATCGAGGGGATAACACCGTCCTTCTTCGCCTTCAACGCGTGAGGACCCGTCCACCTCCTTGGCTTCCTCGCCCCTGCCATCTCCTTCGCATCCGGCGGCGAGCTTGCCCCCGCTCGTCCCCGTCGAGCTCACACCATGCTCATCCCCGCCAAGCAGCGAGCGGGGTTGCGGCGGCAGCAAGCGGCGTACGGGGCTGTAGCGGCGGCAAGTGGGAGAAGGGGTGGTAGGGCGGCGGCCATAGGAGGAGGGTGGCTCCCATGGATAAGGATGCGGGCACAAGAGAAGATAGGCGCGCAGCGCACGGCGCTGCCGGTGGCGAACCTGAGCGAGTGGTGAGGTGCTGCCGGAGCTAGAGCAGCATGGCGCGGGTGCCTACCAGAGGAGCCGGGTGTGGCGCGGGCCCACTAGAGGTGGATCCGGGCGCGTGGCGCAGCGCTGCCGGAGGGGCATCTACCATCTGCAGTGGCACTGGGAGGAGGAAGAAGATATAATAGATGCCGACAGCCGGGGCCTACTTGTCACATGCCTCTAGCCTCAATAATCTTGTCCCCAACAAAATGTAGAGCAAGTAGGACGGACCCATCCCTAAAATCAGGGACGGGGCTGTCCCATCCCTCGTTGTTCCGAAACCAAACGCTACTTTAAGGTTATCCTCAATGGAAAGTTTCATTTCTGTGTTTTCAATGTGCCACGTAAATAAAAAGAAAATGAAATCATAGATAAAACTTCCTATTGTGAATGCAGTTTTATTGCTGCAGTTTCATAGGCAACATGGAGACACAACTTATCTAGGTAACAGTGTGTGCCGGGTTTCGTCCAGATGAAACTCTCTCTTCATTAATTCACTGCAACATCATCAAGATCGGCGTATCCTTTAATGAGAATGAAACTTACACTGAGAATAGCCTAATGGCATTTCCGTAATCCATTCTGGAATAGTTGTCACATAATAGTGTTCTCTCTCCATTCCAAATTGTAAGTGGTTCTAGACCTCAATTAAATCCATTCATTTTTCTATGTTTGTGTGTTCAATATATTTCTAGGTTCATCAACATCTATGCGGATGTAGAAAAGAAAAAGAGCTATAACCTCTTGCAATTTGGAACGGAGGGAGTATTGTTAAATATGAAAAACTGAGGGATTACTCGCTCCAGTTATTGAATAAAAAACATTATATATTAATAGGAGGATGCAGTAGGTGTTGTTTAATGCGCAACATAAACATTTTTTATGATGTGATAAGAAAGTTAAGAGAAAGGGGGAAAATGTTGTATCCTAAGGAAGATATTTCTTGGGCACCAAATTATATATATTGAATTTTGAATAATCTAAGAGGTCTATAATTTATATACTCATGTATACATATAGCATTTAATGATTTTATAGAAACGAATAAACAATAGTATATGAATAGCAAAGAGAAGTATAGTATATGTAATGGGATAGTTGTATTTTTTATAGGTTTATGATATGACAACTTTGGATATCACGACAATATACAGTTGTATAGGAATAGCAAAGAGAAGTCCTCTCTTCGTTCTCAAAATTTGTCGCGATTGTTTTTTCCTATAATTTCGGCCATTCATCTTGTTCCAAAAAATTAGGCAACACAGAAAAATTTATTATATTCAAACTATGTGTAATGATAAAATAAGTCCCAATAAAATTAAATGATAGTACCACAATAAATTTTTTAATAAAATGAATGATCAAACTTATAGGAAAAATGTCAACCATGATAAATAATTGAGGACAAAGGGAGTATTACATTACTACATGTCAGCGGTTTGACATCTCATGTAATACTACGTAGGAGTTCCGGTGATCTAGTGGAGAAAGATCAATCTACACTACTAAAAAAAGTGAGTTTTTTGTAATATCATTTTTTCTCCTATCGGAAACATTAGCCCACTATACAGGTTTGAGAGGACTAGAAAAAGTTGAAAAAAGTTCTAAACGATAGAATGGAAATATTTCTGCCCTCTAGTACTGAATAGCATTGCTATTGTGTAGTTTCCGGCCTCAACGCCTTGCCGCTGTCCTCCACTAGCCACCAGATCCTAAACTTCGTTGCTCTCACTGCCACCACTTCTCTCTCCGGCAGTTAACACCACCTCCGCGCAGCGGCCGCTAAACTCACACCATTGTGTAGTTTCTAACCTCTATGCCCTGCCGCCTCCACTGCATGCCCACCGGGCATCTCCAGCCATTAGCGCCGGTGGCGCCCCACTGCCCGGCGTCCACAACCTGCCAACAAGCCTCCCCCGAACCCTCCTGCTGTAGCAGCACGGCACAAGAAACCCCGACAGCTCCGAACTCTGAGGTGATAGCGGCGACGCTGAAAGTGATTCTCTAGTGAAATCATATGATAAATTTTATGAAATGTCTGACTATTTGTTTAGAATAAATCAGAAAAAACAACTTTTTTTTACTCCTAGCCTCCGGTTTATTTTGGAGAATCACCTTACAGAATTCACTTTGGAAGTGATTCTTAGAAAATTGCTGTTTGACAGAGCTCTGCAAATTCACTCTGCAGAATCTAAGAGCGGAACTCTGACAAACGGAAACCTTACATACACCCAAGTAAAAATTAACTACTAAAAATTAGCTATAAAGTGTTAAACTAGTCTAGCTAATTTATAAATTATGTCTTAACTAACAATTAGTTACAAACTACTAATAAATTGGATATATCAAATACTGCTGATAGACCGAGCTGATAGGGTCCGCGGAACGCGCTGAGGTACGGTGTGAGTGTGACCCATCACCGCTTCTTTGTGGTCTTTTGGGCTGCTGCTAAGCATCCGCGTCCTTGGAGTGGCGACGCGTTCTACTTCACAGGTTGCAAACTTCGACTTTGCTTTGGTTATTGCGTCGGTCTGCTGCACTGCCGGGGTCACAAGTACGGATGTAAAAGTATTGAAAGAAAATAAATAGATTGAATTCTCTTTAATCTCCTGCAATACTTTTATATCCAAACAAATCTTTGCTAGGTTATAACTTGTAGATTTCACAAGGTATATGAAGGAATTTCTATCTTTGGAGGGTAAATAGCTATCACTCCCACAATATTTAAATATAAATCATAATTAATTTTTCGATAACTTCAATCGTTCGTCTTATTCAAAAATTTTGTATAAATTTATAAAAAACTAAGTCATGCTTAAACACTTTACAATAATAAAACAAATCACAACAAATTAAATAATAATTTATATTTTTTGAATTAGAAAAAGTCAATCGAAGATTTATATTTAAATATAGAGGGAGTAACTTCCACCTTGAGATTCATGCACATGCATAATATTGAACTAGTTTGTCTAATATGTTAAATAAGATCCAAAGAAATATTAAACCTATTATTTCAAAATATTGATTACTCCCTCTGTCCCAATTTCAATTTATAAGTCGTTTGGCTTTTTAACACTAAGTTTGACCTATTCGACTTATTCAAAAAATTCATAATTAGCTTTGTGTTTCATTGTGATTTATTTTAGCATATAATATACTTTAGCTATGACTTGAATTTATTTTCATAATTTTTTTAATAAGATGACCTGGTCAAATTTGGTGTAAAAAAAAGTCAAATGACCTATAAATTGGGATAGAGAGGGTATATTACATTTGTTGATCATATCTTAGTCTCCTTAGGCGTTACGACGTAGCATGTTAACTTTAAATTGTTGAAGTACTTTAAAATTTTGAATGTTGATTATACTTGTGCTAGATCCCTTCAATCTACTCTTCTCAAAGATAGCGTTATATAATAAGGCCCTCCTCATTGAAGTCAGTTTTTTTTTCCGTAAATTCTGCATTTTTATGAAATTAAACAGTTTTGTATTAAATTTCTACCCAACTTCTATGAATTTTTTACATTTTGAAGGGACACTAATGGAACTTGATAAACTTTGTACGGTTAAATAAGCTAATTTTCTTCTAATTGGATCCTATAGGCATTAACATAAATATATCATGTGTGCAGTGACTGATTTTTTTCACATTTTTTATTATTTGTTTTATTGAGAAGATTTATAAGCTACAATAGTACAGAAAATAGAAAGGGCCGATAAGAGCATTTTCAGTAGGAGGATAAAAAACGGAATCTGCCTTGTAGGAACAATTTAGAGCAGCCTAAACTATGCTAGTGCCAATGTCGGGTCTGCTGACCCCACGCAAGCTCCCCCTGCAAGTTCAAAACCTGCTGCACCGAGCACCGTTGGACTAGTAATGAGAATGGAGCCGATCGAGCTAGCGATGGGCGTGGAAGTGGAACAACTACAGGCGCCCATGCTCCTGTCTGCCAACTCAATGGCCGCCGCCCTTCTTGCGCTTATGGCAATGGTCACCCTTGTTGCCGTGAGCCACTTGGTCTCGTCATGGCGCTCTCCTCGGCTTCCCCCGAGCCCCCCAGGCCGCCTCCCGGTGATCGGCCCCCTCCACCTTCTGAGGCCGCCGGTGCACCGCACCCTGTACAAGCTTGCCGCGCGGCTCGGGCCCCTCATGCACATCCGCCTCGGCTCCACGCACTGCGTCGTGGTGAGCTCGGCCGGCGCCGCCAGAGAGCTCATCCACAGCCACGACGCCGCCATCTCGGGGCGGCCGATCACGGCGCTCGCCCGGATGTTCTCCTACGGCTCTGCCGGCTTCGCCTTCACGCCTTACAGCAATCAGTGGCGCTTCCTGCGGCGGCTCTGCGTGTCCGAGGTGCTCGCGCCGCGGGTCGTCGAGCAGCTGCGCGCCGTCCGCCGCGCCAGCCTGGTGTCGCTGCTGCGAGCCGTGCGGGCGTCGTCGGCGCGGGGCGAGGAGGTGGACCTCACCCGCGAGCTCATCCGGTTCTCAAACACGTCCATCATCCGGATGGTGGCGAGCGACGACGACGTGAGCGTGGCCGATGAGGCGCAGGAGCTGGTGAAATTGGTGACGGGGCTGCTCGGCGCCTTCAACGTCGAGGACTACGTCCCCCTCTGCCGCGGCTGGGATCTCCAGGGCCTCCGCCGGACGGCCGCAGGCGTCCACCGGCGGTTCGACGCCGTGCTGGAGCAGATGATCAGGCACAAGGAGGCGGCCAGGGAGCATGTCCGCCGCGCTGTTACGCCGCAGGAGGACAAGAAGGCGGAGGCGCCGGCGGCGACACACGAGCGCAGCAAGGACCTGTTGGACATCCTTCTGGACAATGCAGAGGACGAGACCGCGGAGGTGAAGCTCACCAGGGAAAACATGAAAGCCTTCATCACTGTAAGTTTTAAGGCGGGCATGGTTAGTTTTAAGGTAGCGTTCATGGACGCTTCGGTACTAATAGACGGCACTGCGCCGGTGCAGGACGTGGTGACCGCTGGGTCGGACTCGTCGGCGGCCACGGTGGAGTGGATGCTGGCGGAGCTGATGAACCACCCGGACGCCATGCGCAAGGTGCGGGACGAGATCGACACGGTGGTCGGCAGGGACAGGATCGTCGGCGAGGCCGACCTGCCGAGGCTGCCGTACCTGCAGGCAGGCGTTCAAGGAGACGCTGCGGCTGCACCCGGGAGCGCCCATCGCGCACCGGGAGTCGACGCGCGAGGTGGCCGTCGGCGGGTTCACGCTGCCGCCGCAGACGGCGGTGTTCATCAACCTGTGGGCCATCGGCCGCGACGCGTCCGTCTGGGAGGAGCCGCTGGTGTTCCGGCCGGAGCGCTTCTTGCCCGGCGGCGCCGCCCAGGGGCTGGAGCCCCGCGGCCAGCACTTCCAGTTCATTCCCTTCGGCAGCGGCCGCCGGGGCTGCCCCGGCATGGGGCTCGCGCAGCATGTCCGTGCCAGCGGTCCTCGCGGCGCTCGTGCAGTGCTTCGATTGGGCGGACGCCGTTGCCGACGGCCAGACAGCGGTGATAGACATGGACGAGTCCGACGTCGGACTGGTGTGCGCGCGCAAGCACCCGCTTCTGCTCCGCCCCACCGCTCGCCTGAATCCGTTCCCGGCAGTCGTCTAGGTCTAGCTCGAGTTGCCGGCAATGCCATCCGTACCGTACGCCCGAAATGTATTCCTAGTTCCTTACAGTACCGCACCCCCGCTGTAAAAAAGTTTATTTAGTTGTCTTAGGTGAAAGTATCTTAAATTTAACCAAGTATCAAAATTTATGTAATCAAAGATCGATGTATTATGGAAATGTATTTCATGATAAAATTTAATAATACTATATTGAGATGTACAAATATTTTTGCTTTTTAATAATTTGTCTA
This sequence comes from Paspalum vaginatum, assembly GCA_030272315.1. Classification (NCBI taxonomy): domain Eukaryota; kingdom Viridiplantae; phylum Streptophyta; class Magnoliopsida; order Poales; family Poaceae; genus Paspalum; species Paspalum vaginatum. The sequence goes on along the minus strand of CM059015.1, from coordinate 38,440,299 downwards.
CTTTTTTATAATTTTGGTCAAATGAAGAATATGGTTTATCCTAAGAAAATTTTACACATGAGTTAAGCGCACCACCAAATAAATAAGTACCACAAGATATCCTCTTATGTTGTATAATAAGAAAAATAATCATGTGTGTTAACACCCTCCGACACAACCCAGTATGCATGAGGGATGATGAATTTTCAGACTATCGGAATCGAGATAACAATATTTCCACTGTGATTATTAGCTAGCTAACCCAAGTGAGTATTCCAAATAATAGCAACCCGCGCACTACAATACTACCCGTAATTTTTACACGGCACGGAAAAGTAAACTAAATGAAAACTATGCATTCATATAAAGCTATAAACATACTATCTCTTAGCCTATCCTTCATAAAAAACTCATCCAACCATTTATATTTCAAACTACTCACAGGTACGCGTACAATACAAAATAGTGCATTGAGCGTCCCATTTGGACCTCAGTACACACAAATGGCATATGTACATGCAAAATACACGCCCATGTTCTACCGTTCAGTCCAACAGAGTGCACATCAATGTTGTGCTCCTAAGATCGATTCTAGCAAAGACTAAAGAACATGACTAAATTTAATGTAGATTCTATCCTTCGGTCTCTGTTGAGAAATTAGACAAAATCCGTATTAAATTTCTGAAAGCTGTAGAAACTAGCATGAACAAAGATCTTGCGGATCATCTCGCCCCGGCTCGAGCCCAGCAAAGCGAGATGCGCAGGCTCTTTCTTCTCCCGTCACACCCATAATTTAGTAGGAGAACAGAGCTTCCACTTTTTAAGTAGGTGCTTCTCCTCTTCTATTAGCAAGGTAGATTAATTAAAGAGTTCCACCACCCCTTTGTGTACACACACATGGGTCTTTGAGTTTTTTCAAAAAGTAATAGATTAGCCAAGCCCATTTATTCAACAGTCTCTTTGCTGAACATGGCTTAAATGTTCTAGATCGAGAATCGGAATATTCTGCACTCAATAGCTTGATAACTCATATTGGTTCTAGATGCTGTACAGACTGTCTTCTTCCTATTTTTTTTTGTGCTATAGTTTTCTTTCTCTTGCCTGCGGGCCTCCGTACTGGCTCCATCCCTAGCTGTATCCCCAACACCAAAGTCCACCACTGCCAAGGATAGGGAGATTTGACAAAATTATATGCAGAAAGTAGCAAAGTCGTCATAATGCTATACTCTAAAACCAACTTTGAACAAACTAGGGCAAGTACAACTCCGACGGCTACTGTATATTTGCCTTGAACACAGTAGAGAATTAATGACTGAACAGGTGATCTGCGCTTACAAGTTAGCTTCCGGTAATTAACCAAGGAATCAAAATACACATAGAGAGGAGAAAAAACATAAAAATCAGAACATTGGCACGTTGGGTCTGCTCGTTTTCAACGTTGCAGAGTCATCGCACGGCAGCACACACGGAGAAAGAGGATTCTCGAATTGCGGTGCGGTGCGGTGGCACTGCATTTGGTCAGAGTCCCGTCAAAACGCTCCGCAGCACACACGTGACACATGAGGCCCTCGATCGCCTCTGTTGTCAACTCTCTCTTTCTCTCGCATGGTGTGGGGCAAGAGTGGTGATCGGCAGGCCGCGGCGTTTAGCCCAGCATAGCGCTTGGTGGTCTATGGAGTTTAGATGCTCACACGAGCGTACTCACACCTATAAACATTACCTATAAACACATGCATGTTTACCTAACCCAACGAGTACCTCCAAAAACCTGAGTCTACAGTTCATTATATTTGAGGATATCACCACGGACGCTCTCATGTCAATGACTACGGTGACACTTACAAGAAAAATTATGTCCGTTGTTATGGGTTCTTATCTCATCTATGATGTCACTGGCTCGATATTAGGTTGCTTAATTTGTTTTTCTATTTCATTCGTGCACTATTTACTACTAGAAGATAGAAAAAAGTTAGGGTTTGTTTTCCCCACATCTTGGAATTTTCATTTGTGCATTTGATGAATGCCTTCCGAGTACACATAGGCATGTTGGCGCACATTTACGTCAGTCCCAACCATATTTTTGCTTTCACTTATATCTATTCTCCGTACCTTTCAATGTTTTCTCTGTCTATGCCAAGATGCATAGCTGATGACTGCATGGGAAGGCGTCACTCTACATTATGGCGGATGATTCCATCAATGGGTGGCGCAAAGAATATATGGTGTCCAATCACCACTAGAAACTTTTTCTATGACTTCATATGATTTCATATCCTTCATAGGGAAGAAAAATTTTTGCGTGATTGACATCGTCACATGGGTTCTTGCCAAATTATGGATGTCATCCTATTTTGATCATCGATTCTAGGTGAATTTTTAGGTGAGACCAGTTAGGTTGGAGAGCTCATCTCTTTAGCTTTCCATCGATATATGTAACATCCAAAATGGAGTGCTTACACAACAAAGCAGCTCACCTTAGTGGAGATGGCGGTGAGCGCCCGTGACAGGCCGGAAAGACCCCAAATGAGAGTGGTGTGTAAGGGATATCCGGAGATAACTGACTGAGAAGCTTGACTTGCGTATGTCACCTTGTCAACCTTGATCTTTACGCGGATCGAGGCCTTAGTCCTTGTGCGGACAAAGATGAGCAGGCCTTGCAAGGGGCTCCAAACGAGGATTAGGGAAAGTCTTGCGTGCTTTCCCGCTATCTCGGAAAAAATCTCTGCATCTCCAACTTGTGTCACTATCGCCATTGTTATTGGGAGTTTGCATCACTCTATCTATCTCTTTAGCTTTCACATTTACATTCTTGCAATTGTGTACTTACTTTCCTAGACTAGCTTGATAGGTTAGTATCTAGATGGAACTAGGTTGCAAGACTTATCCTCTGTAGAGTTAGCAAAACCTTAGTATGCATACTTGCTTTATCTAATATAGATTTTGTTAAGTTGTTTTTAGAAAGCCTTGGTTTTAAGAATCCCAATTCACCCTCCTTTTAGGGTGTCTTGGTCCTTTCATGCACCATGAATAAAAGACGACCTTATTCCTCCTCAGGTCGTAACCCGAGGAGGAAGCTTGGGGCCAAGAATGGTGCCCCAAAATTGAGAAACGGAGGGGGAGGTTCCAACCTAGTCTAGGTAATGCTACACTATCCTTAAGTTTAGTTGAGTATCATGAAGATATTATGTGGTAGATTATAATATCTTCATGTATATTTCTCTCTCATCTAGTGGTATAAATGCTTGATAGATCTAGGTGTAGATCAAGATTTCTGTAAAGATAAACCTTGCTAGAGCTATGTAGATGTACTCTAGCACCCAAAACATTTATAGATATTGTGCTAACCTATTTATTATTTTATCCCTGATTAGTTAGGATAATATTTGTAGATATAGACCTAAAAAGGTATAGCTCTAACAACAGATTTCTATATCCAAACATATATAGATATTATGTTATGTTAGTTATTGTTTTAGTTAGCCCTATCTAATTAGGATAATATAAGCTAGGAAGCTAGGCTCTCTCTTCAAGCATGGATATTTTGTTGACCTACTATCCACTTTGAATATTCGTCTAATGGTTAAGAAATAGGAAAGGAAGTTTTTTTTCTTTTTTTGATTCATATTTATCTCGATCTTTTAAAGCATTGACTTTAATTTCATAGATGGACCACACATGGATGTATAACATGCCAATGATGCAGAGGCCTTTTTGTGAGAAACTACATAAATTCATTGAAGTAATGAAGAATTATGCTATGATTAAGGAGGTTTGGTATTTGTTGTCCATGTAGAAGTTGGTCAGGTCTTGTGAAAATTAGATCGCATGTGATTGTTGAAGGATTTGAAAGACTACTCATTTGGACACATCACAAAGAGAAAGAAAGATATACCAGACGATGCAACATATCATACCAACTAGGGCACATATGAGTTCATCGGTGAGATGACAATGTGGACGTCTTAAGGGAATTTTTTGATGCTGACCTTCAATTGTAGGATTGTTGTATAGATGACAATAATGGTGGTGATGGTTATGAAGGCATACCTTCTTGTAGTATCAATGATTTGGCTATTGATGGTGATGACAGTGATGTTGATGATCATGAAAAAATGCGTAAGCACTTTGAGGTAGATGTCCTTCTTGGGAATGCGAATGGGTTAGAGAATTTCAAGGCGGTAAAGGATGCAACAAAGCAAAGTGTGTTTAAAAAGTCAAAAGGGTTGTCATACTCATTGTTCATTGTTCTGTGCTACAATTTGTGATATAGCTGTTGATTCTGAAGGCCAAGTACAGATGGTCTGACTCTAGCTTTAATGATTTATTGAAACTCTTAACATGACTGCTTTCAAGGTCTAACTTTGTGCCTATCAACACATATGAAAAAAGGAAGGTTATTAACCACTTGACAGTGGGAGTTGAAAGAATACATGCTTGCCCGAACCACTGTATCTTATACCGAGGGAAATTATTTAAGAACCTGAAATAATGCCCAACTTGTTGTACCAGCCTTTACAAGAGGAATGGCATATACAATGCTAAGGGTTCCTCCAATGGGAAAAAGAGGAAGAAGAACCTAATCATAATGAAGAAGCAGATACATGCTAGGCACAGACGAGAACAAAAGAAAAATCTTTGTTGTACTTATGTGGTACATCTATCCAATTGATCTCTTAATGCGTATGTTTGCAAATCCTAGGGAGGCTAAGGTGATGCTGTCATCGCCAAAAGCCGATGGGCTTAGGCGGTCAACACACCAAGGAACTGGGAGGTACGCTACCACTGCGGTAGATCCCTTCTATCGGTGGTGTGATGCCCCAGGCATCTCAAGCGTATTACATTAGAATCATTAGCTAAATTGCATCATTATATGAACATTTCATATTAGGGACATGAATGGATTAAGTCTTTTGAAGCGAGTTAAAACCGATTTTTCTGCAAACTGCATTTTCATTTGCCCGGCAACCTTAATACTGTGGTGAATCTGATAAAACTATACATACCAAACTTGTAGACAATTTCTTAATGAACAACTTTGGTATTTTGTGTCATGACATGCATAAAGGTTTGAATAGAGTTTTAGGTCATTTTCTGTAAAACTGAGAAATCTGTCCAAATTTGATCTGAATAGAGATTTCAAATTTTTGTGAAACAAAAGTCCACATTTTGAAAAAACTTTGTATATCAAAGTTGTAGTTCCTGAGCAACTGAACAACATTGGTATATAACATTTACCATGAAAATGCATAAAAATATGACTTGTAGAATTTTTAAGTTGGAAGTTTTTTTGGTCAAACCGGGGTCAGCAGGTTAAACTCAATTTAAATCATATTTATACTTGGAATCTGGTACTACTCCTTTTGACAAAGTTGTAGATTATCAAGTTTACAATAACTTTTCTATTTTAAGTTTGGTCCAATTCTGCCTCTAAGATATTCAAAAATGTGAAATTCAGAACCCTATCATCCTGGTCAAATAGCCATTTTTCCATTTTCGAATTTTATTTCCCTTTTGTGTGTATGACGCGTGGGACCCACCCGTCAGGCTTTGGACCCGGGCGTGGACGGCTTCAGTTGTGGGCCCCACCAGGCCATCCCACCCGTGCACCCGGTCCATACAAGTCAAGTTTATTTCCTTCCCGCGGCCCACCTGTCAGCGACCTCTAGTCCATGGACCGAGTCCACGGCGCGCCCTCTTTCTTCCTCCTCCCCTCCCCTGCGCCCACGCGGCGGGCGAAGGGCGCCAGCGCGCCACGCCCCGGCCACGCGCCGCCCTGCCCGTGCCCCGGCCTGCCGTCTGGGAGGAGCAAGGCGCGGCTCTTCGATCCCGCATGCGCGCCCACTGTCATCCTAGCGTCCTCTCCGCCACTCTCTCGCCCGAGCCTCTCGCTCGCTCCAGAGCTGCGGCCGTCATAGCCGGCGACCTCGAGCTCGCACTCTGCCCTCCTCCCACCTCCCTGACGTGCTCCTCAGCATCGCCCTGCCCCGAGCCACGTTTTCCCTAAGCCTTCGCCCACCGCCGTCGTCTCTAGCACCAGCCCCTACGCGCCGCCGCCGTTACCATCGGCCCGAGCTCGAGCTCACCGTGGCCGGCCACCCTGGCGCTTCCCCTCGCCTCCTCGACTCCGCCGCCGGACTCCCCACCTCGCCGCGCCTCTCACGCGCCCTCCCGCTCCGCCGCTCCCTGCCTCCCCGACCGGATTCCGTGCAACGCGGCCCCGAGCGCCGTGCGCCGCCACATCATCAGTTCACCGGCGTTCCTCGCGCGCTCCGGCCTCCCCGTGCGACGCCGCCGTGGGGGAAAGAGACCCCGTCGCCGGGAACACGTCCCGGGACCGACGCGGCTCCAAGTCCCCGCCTCCACGCACCGGCGACGCCGCCGGAACGCGAGGCCGCGCCGTGCCCCCTCCCTGTCCAGAGGTAGAAGAAGGGGATGGCAACTTTTAGATCCAGCCCCTTAGCTTTTTGTTTTTATGTTTAAGTCCAGTGAACAGTGTTATGAGTCTTGGGTTATTTCACAATATAGCCCCTGTAGTTTACAGTTAATCACGAAAAGGACCCTAGATCTGTGGTTTTTCATCTAAATAATTATTAATTCGGCTGAAACTTTGAAAATTCATAATAAATCAAATAAAAATCAGAAAAATACAAACCTTGTTGCATTGTACTCCTCTTAGATAAATCTACAGAATGAATAGGATGGTTGGGCATGAAAAGACAGTTTTGCCCCTGTTTTTGTGCATGCTTGATAAATCAATATAATTGGGAAATGTGGACTAAATGGTCTCCAAAAATTGCCAAACTTGGTCAGCAGTGTTGTTAGGGTATATAGATTCATTGTGATTTTTGGTAGCTCAAGTGCTCACTTTTAATTACTATTTCACCCCTGCATGTGATTTTAGCATAAAAAGAAATAAGGAAAAGGTAACCATATTGAAAATTATGCCCTAAAGGGGTTTTACACCTTTTAATTGTGCTCCCTGTGGTATAAATAGCTCACTGTTGAAATAGGGTACTGTGCACGTAAGGTTGACCCTATTTTTGAAAATGGTAGGCATAATGCTTATTTAAGTAAACTTCGGTTGCCTCGCATAAAACGGTGTTACCTCGTCACACACCCCACGTTGTTATATGTGATAAGCTAAGTTACCGTAGGTGATGACTTGTACGATTTCTTAATACTAAACCAGTTTCATCACGAAAATGCATCACTTTAGTCCCTAAATCATGATTCCTTGCATCACACTCACATCATGAAGCAAAGCATTGCACTAATACGTACTCCGATTGCACCATGTCATGCATATAGATCCCGCGAGCGAAGGATATCCGCCGGGCCAACCGATCGTAGAAGAGCACCAGAAGGAGCTGCATCAGGAGCCGGAAGACCAGCCGCAGGAGCCCGACTTCGTTCAGGAAGCAGCTACTAACCCTAGTGAGGAAGGTAGGCAGGACCATAAATTCCCAGCAAATATGATATTGAATGATGTTTAGACATCCGCATTAGGAGTTGTTTGGAAACAATTGCATTAGACTTCTTGGCCGCCCTGGCCCTAGCACCTACAATAGAGTACGTAGGACGAGTATGCCTAGAAATGCTAGGTGCGAGTAGACACGAGTGAATTGGAGTCACTCGTTGTATAGGTGTTTTCAAAGGAAAGGCTTTCAAAATATATGGAAAACTTTAAACATGATTGTGATGGAACTAAATTGAGGCCGGGCGGAGATTTGGGTATATTATGATGAAAAATGATGTGGATGGTTGGTGGACTCCGCCCGAGCCGTTTAAGGCCCGATTCGCTGTTCGCCTGCTGATCGGCATAATATTGCTAGAGTGCTTATCCGGGATAATGGACCGGTGAAAGTCTTACTCGTACCATCCGAAGAACAGAGACAGGTTCCTACCATTCTTGTTGGAGGGAGTTAGGCCTGGGGGAGCTTGTACTTGAGGGAGGGCTGACCCGGTGCGGCCGTGGTATCGCTCCTGAGGGAGGGCTGACCCGGTGCGGCCGTGGTATCGCTCCTGAGGGGGCAAAACCCGGGGGAATGGCGGGATTGAATCGAACTTGGGATGGGACGAGTGGAGATGGGGGCTATATGTGGGAACGCGATGGCTAGTAAGCATATACCCCTGGCATGATAGTTATTCCCGGGAATTAAAAATCGATTCGAATCGCTGATGCTCACCAGGTGTGAGAATGCCAAGGTCACACACGGGCAACGTAGTAACAATCTAATTGTATTTATGACTATATATGTTTTGTTTTCAATACCACATGTTCGTATTTGTATGTTTACATTCCTGCGAGTTATATTATGATGATGAATATTTTGATGATGTTGATAATTACATGTTAATTTTTAATTACTATAAAAAGAATGGCTAAGGATCAACTGTTAGTTGCTAGCTTTGCGTCAGCCGTAAGCTCTTCCATTAAGTCCTACTGAGTAATTAGTACTCAGGGTTTGCCCCCACTTTTTGAGCAGGTACTGATGTCTTTTGGACACTAGCTTGGAGGAGAGCAGTACCGGTGGGCTCGGTGCTTCTCGCCTCATTCTTTATTGCCTGAAGACTCCTTCTTAAAATATTATGTTTCCGCTGTGAGATTTATTTTGAACAACGCTTCCGCTTTGTATTTGATTAGGTATTTGACTACCTATATTCGGTTTGTAAGCACTTTAACTTATTTTTTAAAAAAAACTGCCTGTGATGATGTAACTGTTGTGGCTCCATCGAGGGCTGGATGTGTGTGATGTCGGTTCCTCTGGGAAAAGGTAATATCGGGAGTCGTTTTGACTCTCGACGGACGACCGGGTTTAGTTCGGCCTAATCACACTGCAAGCCATGGGTGGCAGGTGTGCTTAGTTCGGATTAAATCGGCGGTTCCGCCACAGCTGGTATCAGAGCCGATCATACACAGACAACAGTCATATCATCCAGTTTTGGATTTACAAATCTATTTTCGAAAACCCCTTTTCAAGTAATTGGAAAATGAGAGTATCGATATGCCCATATTAAGGATGTTAGTGTATTATCAGGTGACATCACTAACATTTTAACCTAGATAGAACTCATATGCATATTCGGCGCTTTGGGAAGCAACATTTCGGCCATAGCTATCCCCAGTACTGGTGGAGCGCTATTGGGATTTGCGGACTGTTGCGAACCCTGCATTCATGCTGATAGGGCAGAACTCTTTAAGGAGGGTGGTCACGCCGTTGGAGTGTTTCGTGACCACTTCTCCTTCGACCAAAATTATAGCTAGATCTTGTTGGCCACCGTTTCTCTCCCCAGCAATTCCCCAGTATTGGAGGAACGTTGGGTGCGTTGGGAGAAATGGCGCCACTACGTCGTCCACCAGACGTAGCTTAAAGAAATTCGTGGATGCCACTTTTAGGGTTAGAGTGGTAATGTATGATGATGGTGATGTTGGTATGAGCATGCATTTTTCTGCAGGTACACTAACTACGCGCGAAACTAAGATCGAGTAGTGACGACTAGTTGCATTAGAGAGTGCCGTGCATATGTGTCACCAAAAATATCGGTAGTTATATATTGAATATAGGGTGTGAGATGTGAGAACGAATAGGACGAATCATGCATCATGACATCCACGCTTTCATGTATTTATGCGGTATCTATGATGCTACGACCTTTTTATCACTGCATCGATTGCGCTAGAGTTGCTAGACTAAACGCCATTGGCCTCATTCATGCAGATGGTCACCACACCTGAGACATCAGCTCGAGGGGCTGCTCATGGAGCACCACCTCCTCCTGAGTTGGCCACTCTGGTCGCTCAGCAGGGTCAGCTCATCAATTTGATGGCTCAAGAGCAACAAAGGAGTTACCCGCAAGAGATTGGTTATACCGACTTTGCGGCACTACAACCGCCCATCTTCACCACTGCCACAGATCCACTTGAAGCAAATGACTAGCTTCGAGTCATAGAATCCAAGCTCAGTCTACTGCCCCAACTCACTGAACAACAGAAGACTCGCTTCGCAGCGCAATGTCTACACGGTCCCTCGGGGGCCTGGTATGCTACATTCCTGGCAATGCAACCTACCGGGCACCAGGTCACGTGGGATGAGTTCTGTGTGGCTTTCCAAGCTCACTATCTCCCGGCTAGTCTCATTGAACTCAAGCAGCGGGAATTCTGTGCCCTTCGTCAAGGGAACATGTCAGTACTCGAGTACGTACAGGCCTTCATTCGCCTGTCTCAGTACTCCCCTAAGGATGTCGACACTAACTCGCGTAGGGCTGCCTGTCTGTTGGATGGGTTTGACCCCACTCTGTTAACTCACTTGGGGTGCCGCTACGATAGCTTCACTGAGTTGGTGGACGCCGCCATCGACATGGAACGGCGCCTCCGCGAGGCCCAAGAGGACCAGCGGAGAAAAAGACTTGCAGCCACACCGCCGTTGACTTCCTCACTGCGGCAACGAGTTGTGCACCAACCACTACTGCACACATGTCATGTCAGTCGGTCGCAACAACTTGAATGGGGCCCTCAACCTCAACAGCTTCAATACATTGGGACATGGCCACAAGTTCCAGCCAATCGTGCTCCATTCTAGCTCCCCACAGTGCGTGCCTTAGCCACTCCTTTTGTGGGTGCTTGCTACAACTGTGGGAAAACGAATCACCTCAGCAGAAACTGTCATGCCCCTCGACGAAATCAGGGGGCAGTGCTTGTTAAGGGCAGCCAACAGCAAAACAAGAGGAAGGGATCAAAGCCAGAGCTATCCCGGAGAAAGGGTCAGGTGCACTATACCCACTTGGATCAGATTCCAGAGGGTGAACCAGTGTTGGCAAGCACATTCCTTGTCAATGAGCACCCCACAGTGGTTTTGTTTGATTCCAGAGCATCAAATACCTTCATCAGCAGGTCCTATGCAACAAAACATGGGTACCACATTGATGATATGAGGACAAAATATCACATCATAGCCCCGGGATCACAAATTGACACAAATCAGATTGTGAGGCACTTACGCCTGCGCATAGGCGCCGAGGAATTCTATGTTGACCCTGTGGTACTTCCTAACCAGGGGATTGACATTATCTTAGGGATGGATTGGATGAAAGAGCATAACGTCATGTTGGATATTACTAGCAGGATAGTTCAGATGAAGTCTAGCCAGAATGGGAGGATCATGCACATCCATTTGCCAACTCATAAGCAGTTGTCACACACAGCAAATGCCACAGAAGTCCAGCAAATCAAGAAGATACCGGTGGTTTGTGACTATCCAGATGTGTTTCCAGAAGAGCTTCCCGGACTCCCACCGGATAGAGATGTCGAGTTTTCCAATGAGCTTATGCCTGGTACAGCACCTGTCTCAAGAAGACCATATAGAATGGCGCCTGATGAGTTGAAGGAGTTGAAAGTGCAGCTGCAAGAATAGCTTGACAAAGGTTTCATTCGCCCTAGCTCATCACCATGGGGTTGCCCGGCCCTCTTTGTTGAGAAGAAAGAACCTGGTGGTAAGAGGTTATGTGTGGACTACCGACCACTGAATGCTGTCACAGTCAAGAACAAGTACCCATTGCCACACATTGATATCTTATTTGATCAACTTGCGGGAGCCTCAGTTTTCTCCAAGATTGATCTTAGGTCCGGGTACCATCAAATAAAAATCCGAGAGGAAGACATACCAAAGACCGCTTTTTCAACGCGGTATGGGCTGTATGAGTACCTTGTCATGTCTTTCGGACTGACTAATGCACCGGCTTTCTTCATGTACATGATGAACTCGGTATTCATGAATGAGCTTGACAAGTTCGTGATAGTATTCATTGATGACATCTTGGTTTATTCTAAGAATGCGAAGGAGCATGAAGAGCACTTGCGAGTAGTGCTATCTCGGCTTAGAGAGCATAAACTCTATGCCAAGTTCAGCAAGTGTGCTTTTTGGCTAAAGGAAGTGGCATTCCTAGGCCATATCTTGTCAGAGAAGGGTGTGGCTGTTGATCCTAGGAAGGTGAACGATGTGCTAGAATGGAAACAACCACAAACAGTGACAGAGATACGGAGTTTTCTTGGTTTAGCGGGCTACTACCGCCGCTTCATCAAGGACTTCTCCAAAATTGCAAAGCCAATGACAGCATTGACCCAAAAGAATGCAAAGTTTGTGTGGAGCCCAAAATGTGAAGAGTCATTTCAAACATTGAAGAAACTCCTAACTTAAGCACCTGTTCTTGCTCAACCGGACGTCACCAAGCCATCTGATGTTTATTGTGATGCCTGTGGTATTGGCCTCGGTTGTGTTCTAATGCAAGAAGGAAAGGTGATTGCCTATGCATCTCGCCAGCTTAGGAAACATGAGGTGAATTATCCAACTCATGATCTGGAACTACTTGCAGTTGTTCATGCCCTGAAGATATGGAGACATTACTTGCTGGGCAACACATGCCACATATACACTGATCATAAGAGCTTAAAATACATCTTCACCTAGCCAGAAATAAACATGAGGCAACGTCGTTGGTTAGAATTGATCAAGGACTATGATTTGGAAGTTCACTATCATCCTGGAAAAGCTAATGTGGTAGCAGATGCATTAAGCCGTAAAGCTCATTGCAATTTCATTGAGGCTCGACCAACAGTAAGAGTGCTATGTTGTGAGATTGCAGAGATAGAAACACCCATAGTGCAACGAGCTGAACTTTACAATCTCATCATTGAACCCACTATAAAAGATCTAATCATAAAGGCACAAAAGAAAGATAAGGGTATGGCACATATTCGAGATGGGATCCCTGAAAAGAAGAAGGCTTGTTTCAAGCTTGATGAAGAGGGAGTCCTATGGTTCAAAAATCGCTTAGTGGTACCAAAGGACATGGATCTAAGGAAGAAAATACTAGATGAAGCCCACAACTCCTTGCTTGCTATGCACCCTGGGAGCAACAAAATGTACCAAGATCTGAAGCAAAAATTTTGGTGGACTCGTATGAAACGAGAAATTGCCAAGTATGTGTCTGAATGTGATGTATGCCAGAGAGTGAAGGCTGATCACTTGAAACCTGCCGGTATGCTCCAACCACTAGAAGTTCCAGCATGGAAGTGGGAAGATATCCACATGGATTTTATCGTAGGTTTGCCTCGTACCCAAAAAGGCTATGACTCCATATGGGTGATCATCGATCGGTTCACCAAGTCAGCCCATTTCATTCCAGTAAAGACCACTTATAGAGCAAAGAAGTATGCAGAAGTCTATATTAACCGTGTTGTGTCCTTGCATGGGGTTCCGAAAACCATCACCTCTGATCCGGGCTCTTTATTTGTATCCCATTTTTGGGAGCATTTACAATCAGCATTGAGTACAACATTAATTCATAGTTCAGCATACCATCCCCAAACAAGTGGGCAAGTGGAAAGGATAAATCAAGTACTTGAGGATATGTTAAGGGCATGTGCGCTAACTTACACTACTAAGTGGGATGAATGTTTACCCTTGGCTGAGTTTGCGTACAACAATAGTTATCAGAAAAGCTTGGAAATGGCACCCTTCGAAGCCCTATACGGTAAAAGATGTAGAACACCTTTAAACTGGTCTAAACCAGGAGAGCGTGTGGTCTTTGGTCCTGATCTTGTGAAGGATGCGGAAGAGCAGGTGCGATTCATTCAAGGCAATTTGAAAAGAGCACAATCTAGACAGAAAAGCTACTCAGATAAAAGGAGGAGACCGCTAGCCTTCGAAAAGGGTGATCATGTGTACCTTCGGGTGTCACCAATGAAGGGAGTGCATCGATTTGGAGTAAAGGGAAAGTTAGCACCATGGTATGTTGGTCCATTTTAGATCATAGAGCAGTGTGGGTCAGTTGCTTACCGGTTGGAGTTACCACCAAACCTTGCAGCAGTGCATGATGTATTTCATGTCTCACAACTCAAAAAGTGTCTTCGCGTGCCAGACCAGATTGTAGATACCTCAAACATTCATATTGAACCTGACCTCACATACCAAGAACATCCCATCCGAGTGCTTGATCAAAAACAAAGGGTAACCCGGAAAACAAGAATCAATTTCAACAAAGTTCAATGGAGTAACCAATCCGAAGAGGAGGCAACTTGGGAGCAAGAAGAATATTTGCGCACTCATTATCCTAATTTTCTTCCATCAACTCAAAAGGGGTACGTCGCAAGTACCTTGAAGTCTAAATTTGAAATTCACACACAATGCACATTCCTTCTCTCTCTTAACTTATACCACCCACGTCACATCAAAAATCTCGGGACGAGATTTATTTAAGGGGGGTGGGCTGTGATGCCCCAGGCATCTCAAGCGTATTACATTAGAATCATTAGCTAAATTGCATCATTATATGAACATTTAATATTAGGGACATGAGTGGATTAAGTCTTTTGAAGCGAGTTAAAACCGATTTTTCTGCAAACTGCATTTTCATTTGCCCGGCAACCTTAATACTGTGGTGAATCTGATAAAACTATACATACCAAACTTGTAGACAATTTCTTAATGAACAACTTTGGTATTTTGTGTCATGACATGCATAAAGGTTTGAATAGAGTTTTAGGTCATTTTCTGTAAAACTGAGAAATCTGTCCAAATTTGATCTGAATAGAGATTTCAAATTTTTGTGAAACAAAAGTCCACATTTTGAAAAAACTTTGTATATAAAAGTTGTAGTTCCTGAGCAACTGAACAACATTGGTATATAACATTTACCATGAAAATGCATAAAAATATGACTTGTAGAATTTTTAAGTTGGAAGTTTTTGTTGGTCAAACCGGGGTCAGCAGGTTAAACTCAATTTAAATCATATTTATACTTGGAATCTGGTACTACTCCTTTTGACAAAGTTGTAGATTATCAAGTTTACAATAACTTTTCTATTTTAAGTTTGGTCTAATTCGTCCTCTAAGATATTGAAAAATGTGAAATTCAGAACCCTATCATCCTGGTCAAATAGCCATTTTTCCATTTTCGAATTTTATTTCCCTTTTGTGTGTATGACGCGTGGGACCCACCCGTCAGGCTTTGGACCCGGGCGTGGACGGCTTCAGTTGTGGGCCCCACCAGGCCATCCCACCCGTGCACCCGGTCCATACAAGTCAAGTTTATTTCCTTCCCGCGGCCCACCTGTCAGCGACCTCTAGTCCATGGACCGAGTCCACGGCGCGCCCTCTTTCTTCCTCCTCCCCTCCCCTGCGCCCACGCGGCGGGCGAAGGGCGCCAGCGCGCCACGCCCCGGCCACGCGCCGCCCTGCCCGTGCCCCGGCCTGCCGTCTGGGAGGAGCAAGGCGCGGCTCTTCGATCCCGCATGCGCGCCCACTGTCATCCTAGCGTCCTCTCCGCCACTCTCTCGCCCGAGCCTCTCGCTCGCTCCAGAGCTGCGGCCGTCATAGCCGGCGACCTCGAGCTCGCACTCTGCCCTCCTCCCACCTCCCCGACGTGCTCCTCAGCGTCGCCCTGCCCCGAGCCACGTTTTCCCTAAGCCTTCGCCCACCGCCGTCGTCTCTAGCACCAGCCCCTATGCGCCGCCGCCGTTACCATCGGCCCGAGCTCGAGCTCACCGTGGCCGGCCACCCTGGCGCTTCCCCTCGCCTCCTCGACTCCACCGCCGGACTCCCCACCTCGCCGCGCCTCTCACGCGCCCTCCCGCTCCGCCGCTCCCTGCCTCCCCGACCGGATTCCGTGCAACGCGGCCCCGAGCGCCGTGCGCCGCCACATCATCAGTTCACCGGCGTTCCTCGCGCGCTCCGGCCTCCCCGTGCGACGCCGCCGTGGGGGAAAGAGACCCCGTCGCCGGGAACACGTCCCGGGACCGACGCGGCTCCAAGTCCCCGCCTCCACGCACCGGCGACGCCGCCGGAACGCGAGGCCGCGCCGTGCCCCCTCCCTGTCCAGAGGTAGAAGAAGGGGATGGCAACTTTTAGATCCAGCCCCTTAGCTTTTTGTTTTTATGTTTAAGTCCAGTGAACAGTGTTATGAGTCTTGGGTTATTTCACAATATAGCCCCTGTAGTTTACAGTTAATCACGAAAAGGACCCTAGATCTGTGGTTTTTCATCTAAATAATTATTAATTCGGCTGAAACTTTGAAAATTCATAATAAATCAAATAAAAATCAGAAAATACAAACCTTGTTGCATTATACTCCTCTTAGATAAATCTACAGAATGAATAGGATGGTTGGGCATGAAAAGACAGTTTTGCCCCTGTTTTTGTGCATGCTTGATAAATCAATATAATTGGGAAATGTGGACTAAATGGTCTCCAAAAATTGCCAAACTTGGTCAGCAGTGTTGTTAGGGTATATAGATTCATTGTGATTTTTGGTAGCTCAAGTGCTCACTTTTAATTACTATTTTACCCCTGCATGTGATTTTAGCATAAAAAGAAATAAGGAAAAGGTAACCATATTGAAAATTATGCCCTAAAGGGGTTTTACACCTTTTAATTGTGCTCCCTGTGGTATAAATAGCTCACTGTTGAAATAGGGTACTGTGCACGTAAGGTTGACCCTATTTTTGAAAATGGTAGGCATAATGCTTATTTAAGTAAACTTCGGTTGCCTCGCATAAAACGGTGTTACCTCGTCACACACCCCACGTTGTTATATGTGATAAGCTAAGTTACCGTAGGTGATGACTTGTACGATTTCTTAATACTAAACCAGTTTCATCACGAAAATGCATCACTTTAGTCCCTAAATCATGATTCCTTGCATCACACTCACATCATGAAGCAAAGCATTGCACTAATACCAGCCGCAGGAGCCCGACTTCGCTCAGGAAGCAGCTACTAACCCTAGTGAGGAAGGTAGGCAGGACCATAAATTCCCAGCAAATATGATATTGAATGATGTTTAGACATCCGCATTAGGAGTTGTTTGGAAACAATTGCATTAGACTTCTTGGCCGCCCTGGCCCTAGCACCTACAATAGAGTACGTAGGACGAGTATGCCTAGAAATGCTAGGTGCGAGTAGACACGAGTGAATTGGAGTCACTCGTCGTATAGGTGTTTTCAAAGGAAAGGCTTTCAAAATATATGGAAAACTTTAAACATGATTGTGATGGAACTAAATTGAGGCCGGGCGGAGATTTGGGTATATTATGATGAAAAATGATGTGGATGGTTGGTGGACTCCGCCCAAGCCGTTTAAGGCCCGATTCGCTGTTCGCCTGCTGATCGGCATAATATTGCTAGAGTGCTTATCCGGGATAATGGACCGGTGAAAGTCTTACTCGTACCATCCGAAGAACAGAGACAGGTTCCTACCATTCTTGTTGGAGGGAGTTAGGCCTGGGGGAGCTTGTACTTGAGGGAGGGCTGACCCGGTGCGGCCGTGGTATCGCTCCTGAGGGAGGGCTGACCCGTTGCGGCCGTGGTATCGCTCCTGAGGGGGCAAAACCCGGGGGAATGGCGGGATTGAATCGAACTTGGGATGGGACGAGTGGAGATGGGGGCTATATGTGGAAACGCGATGGCTAGTAAGCATATACCCCTGGCATGATAGTTATTCCCGGGAATTAAAAATCGATTCGAATCGCTGATGCTCACCAGGTGTGAGAATGCCAAGGTCACACACGGGCAACGTAGTAACAATCTAATTGTATTTATGACTATATATGTTTTGTTTTCAATACTACATGTTCGTATTTGTATGTTTACATTCCTGCGAGTTATATTATGATGATGAATATTTTGATGATGTTGATAATTACATGTTAACTTTTAATTACTATAAAAAGAATGGCTAAGGATCAACTGTTAGTTGCCAGCTTTGCGTCAGCCGTAAGCTCTTCCATTAAGTCCTACTGAGTAATTAGTACTTAGGGTTTGCCCCCACTTTTTGAGCAGGTACTGATGTCTTTTGGACACTAGCTTGGAGGAGAGCAGTACCGGTGGGCTCGGTGCTTCTCGCCTCATTCTTTATTGCCTGAAGACTCCTTCTTAAAATATTATATTTCCGCTGTGAGATTTATTTTGAACAACGCTTCCGCTTTGTATTTGATTAGGTATTTGACTACCTATATTCGGTTTGTAAGCACTTTAACTTATTTTTTAAAAAAAACTGCCTGTGATGATGTAACTGTTGTGGCTCCATCGAGGGCTGGATGTGTGTGATGTCGGTTCCTCTGGGAAAAGGTAATATCGGGAGTCGTTTTGACTCTCGACGGACGACCGGGTTTAGTTCGGCCTAATCACACTGCAAGCCATGGGTGGCAGGTGTGCTTAGTTCGGATTAAATCGGCGGTTCCGCCACAGCAGGTGTGCTTAGTTCGGATTAAATCGGCGGTTCCGCCACAGCTGGTTCCGACCGTCCCCGAGCTCGGTCGAGGCGGTGAGAGGGGGTTCTAGGTGTGCCACCTAGCTTGACCTGCTAGCCAAGGAAGTTGGGGAAGTGCACGTGCGTTGGAGAAATGCCTGCAAACACATGAACGACAAATCGACATTAAATTCCAGTCGGATCGCTGGAATCGGCTATCTCCGTGGATCGGCTCGTATGAGCCAATCGCCTCCTTGTACCCTGCATGGTTAGTGCGTCAATACAGCATAACTTGGAAGCAAACCCTGTAGTTGGGGTGAACGAACTAAGGTGTTATGCTTCCTAGCCGAATTGGGATGAACGAACTGTGCGCCATTGGGGTTCGGCTAGGATTCACGGCAACAGATGCGTCGTTGGGATGAACGAACTAAGATGGAAAGCTTGCACATTGAGCTGGTGGCATGGAATGGAAAGGTTTTGATTATTTGTATCTTGAGTTTGCGAAGGATCCAAGGAACACGGGATTTGCACTTTTACAGATGGCATGAACTCATTTGGAGGGAAGAGTAGTACACACAGTACATGGACGATTATATTGACCATATACAATCCTCCCACATGGCCACATGGTTTTGTCAGAAGCAAAAGTACCTATTTTCACGCATCTTGATACAATACCTTACACAACTTAGCATTGATATAGATGTCTTCCTTGAGCCTTTGATGGAAGATATGGCAAAGCTTTGTAATGAGGAGGTTAAGATATGGGATGCACTTGCTAAGGAAGACTTGGCAATAATAGGGATTATAGTAGTTACGATCAATGATTGATCTGTGCTGTTCACGTTCTCCAGACAAATACAAGGAAAGATATGGTGTTTAGTATGCTTGGATGACACAAGTTTGTGATCGTTTCCTAATTGAAGGACACATGTATCATAGAAAGTCGTTCTACAAGAACTTTGATGACAAGCTAAAGTTAAAATTTGCGCCGAAGAGAAGATATGATATCAAACATGTTTTTGATATGATCAGTACGATCAAGGTTCACTATGGGAAGAAGATCAAGAGAACTAAGGCCCCCATATATGGCATGCCTTTCAAGAAGATGTCAATCTTCTTTAAGTATTTGCTATATTAGAAGGACTTAGAGGTTCCACATGCAATCGATGGTGTACACATAGAGAAGAATGTGTTTGATAGGAGTATTTGTTTGTTGATGAAACAAAAGGAAAGAAAAGGATGGGATGAGGTCACGGCAAGATCTAGAAACAAAGCAAATCATAAATGACCTCCACCCAGTTGTTCATGGTAATGGAAAATTCATGCTTCCTGCAGGATACAACTTGACATCAGAAGAGAAAAGAATGTGCATGTGCCTATGTGGTATAAAAGTACCTACCAGTTTGGCATCTAATATCAATAAGCTAGTTTCCATGAAAGATTTATCGATAAGTGGGTGCAATGCTCATGATTTCCATATGATGCTAGCAATGATAACATTCGGATGGTCATCACTCGAATGGTATACCTTTTTCACAGGTTCTCACAAAAGGAGATTTATAGACATGAATTGGATTCATTGCAAGAATTCATGATAGATACTGGGTGGCTCGAGATGTGCTTCACCATCCTTTTTTGACATAATGCCACATCTTATGGTACTCATGGTTCACCAGATCCGTGCACTTGATCCAATGTACTACATGAAATTCCATTATGGTTAATGGTCCAATGTACATACATGAAATTCCATCATGAAATCCTAGCCTATCTAGGATCACCGTCAGGTCGACTGATGTGCTTAATGGGCCGCTCGTTCGAAGGTGGGTTTTTGTATCGTTTGAGCCTAATGGTCTATGTATCTTAGTATAGTAGATTTATGGTATTTGTAGGGTTTTTTCCAAGTAAGCGTCATGCTGGTCTAATGTGTTCTCTAGTAGATCGTGTTAGGGATGTTTGGTCTTATGACTATGGTAGAACTTGTACTGAAGTGTTTTTGATGGTAATATCTGCTAGTTATCCCGCGTGCTATCAATCTACTATTGTATCCGTGCACAACGCTATAGATTGGTATCATGCGACTAGATGTACATAGCTCACTTGGTTGCTACAATCCACGATATGCACTGCAACATATGCATACGGCAACTCGAGTGATCGATGTGCACCTAGCACCCTATCTTTGCATGTTCTAGATGTGTTTCTGTTTTAGATAAACTTCTTTGGAGGTTCACCAATCTGGAGTAGTTAATCATCTAGATCATGGTCTTAAGCAGGTTTATCATCTTTTTGTTACTTTATTGCCTTGATCTTTTGACCCGCAAGAAGATACTTGTCCACCAGATGAGCCTATCGGTGCGACAGTCGAAAGCCGATCCTAGTGGTCTCGCTACAATTTAACGTTTAGTTTTGTTGCATTTTCGCAGGGCGATTCCCCAACGACCACAGCGCTCATCGCACCACCTCCCTAGCTAGTGGGTCAAACCAGGTGACACACTGAAGTGCCTCTGCGCTTAAGCGGGACTAAAATGTGCTTTATTACAATTCCCAGGAGTTATGGTAATCACATTCTTACATTAGATGATTACAGATCAGCCATAACGGGACACACCAAACGGGGCGTACCCCAAGAACACAGTAGCAGAACTTTAAAGCAGAGCCCAAGCTTGCCCACAAGCACGGTTAGGGATAGGCCACAATCCTTACACGTTCACTATCATCTTCTTTTCTCTGTAAACTAACAACAAAGCAAGAGTGAGTATATACGATACTCCGCAAGCCCACCTTTTTCCATAAGGAGAGCAAAGTAAAAGCTATCACTATAAGATATATCTGGAGCTCAATATAAATCTGCAGTAAAACAATTTCACATGCAGGGTTCATTAGTTCTTAGTTTTAATTGAGAACATAGTTTTTTTCCCATAAAAGTTTGTCATTGGACTTGCCGATCCATGGCTCATGGCACTCAGGACAACACATTTTCCACACTCCTCTTCAACATCTGCTGTCGAACAAAACACCATATTTTATCCCATCCAAACCCATATTTTTATAAAAAATCTAATTGCTGAAACCAAGCCATAACCTGTCCATACCGAGGGACAATGGACTATTCGGATAGGTTTATACTCTAGCCAGAGATGCACACTTTACCCACAAGTTTGGTCCAAGACTTTCATCATCGTGAGGTCCTTTCCCGCTCAAGGTCTTTCCCACACAAGTATTCCCTGGACGTCAACCATGAGAGACTTAGGACCACCTGTCGCTTAGACCCACAGGTAACGCGACATCGCCCAATGTCCACAGACACGCGACCACTCCCCATTCCCAGTATCCCATGCATCCCAGCTCACCGGCTTCCACCCGGTTATTCCTTGCAGGTTCCAACCAAGTGTTGTCACATACAACATTGAGAGGTTGCATGAAAAGGAGTTAGGCAAGATTGTTATCACTATAATTTGGACGATTAGCAATAATTTAGTATATTTATTTAATTTTGGCCAAATATGGTGGTTTTATGCATAAGGCCCAAATGAAGATGGAGTCGCAGGCCCAACTCATATGGAAGACCGATTTATTCGCGAAACTGGTTCGGACTACAAGAGTAAGCTGCACTAAAATGGATGCCCAGGCCACTTACAGACTCCTTTTTGGATATTCTACATATACATATAGATGGAAAGATAATGAGATAAGCTTTCTAACGCAATCAGAATCACATCCAAATACGCTCGGAGTCAACAGGAATTGCTAAAACAATAGGATGACCAGAATCTGCCAGGATTTATACGGCATGTTTTGGCTGATATTTGGAAGCCTCGTGAAGATCTGGACCAATAGAGGCAAGAGTCCAGGTCATGTTATCAAGTCATAGAGTCCTAGTTAAGTTATAATCTATTAGTTAGGAAAGAGTTTTAGTCTATTTTGGAAAGGGTTTGTCTTGAGGGCTAAGTCTCCGGACTATAAATATGTATCTTCTACTCATGAATAAACCAGCGACAATATTGTTATCAGGCAGCGGTGTCTCACTCATCAGCTCTCGGCGGATCGCCACCCTAGCTCTCAGGTTTTTCTCTCCAAGTAAGCATCATGCTGCCCTAGCGGGTTCATCCAGGTCGGCTAGGGCAGCGAAGCATTTACTGGACCCGTTTTTGATGGCAAGGTTTGCTAGTTATCCCGCGTAACATCGATATGCCTTAATGTTTTCTCTAGTAGATTGTGTTAGGGCTGCTTGGTGTCTTGTGTTTACCCCGGTGAATCTCGTACTAAGCTTCGCAGGTTGCGTGATTCGCTAGTTATCCTGATGAATCTCGTACCAAGCCTAGCTCGGCATGAGATCCATTAGTTACCTCAATGAGTCTCGTGGCAAGCTTTGCTTGGCGTGAGATCCATCTTTACCTTTGCATGTCCATCGATCTGTTTATGTATCTATGCTTTATGTAGTAGATCGATCTTCATATAGCTTGTTCTGTGCTATCTAATCGCTTGTTACAATCCACGACAAATCGCTGCAGCGTGTGCACGTGACCTGTCGATAGATCAGCGTAGTTCGAGCATCCTAGCTATACATGTCGTAATTTGTATCTGTCTAGTTAGATGGACTTATTTGGAGGTCCTGGTTGAAAGCCGATTTAATTATACAGATCTGTTATATCATGTTTTTAGTTAGAGCTTTTATATTTACTCATCTTTGGACGCGGTTTTGGCTTTTACTCTATTTATTTATGCACACTCGATGGGCTAACTGATGTTCCTACATCAGCCAACCGGAGTACACGACATCTCGTGGTTGCCGATCCTAGCGATCAGGTAGAAACTTGATGTTTACATCTGTTGTGTATGCTTTACAAGGAGAACAAAAGCCAACAACCGCGACCACTCGACCTTCCTGGCTGCAAGGTCAAGCCAGGTGGCACGCTTGCATCACCACGCACAACCAGGATTGGCTCCCCTACTGTGAGCCGATCAGAGCCGCACGATAGGGAGACGAGTGCAGCAACTAGCACGATCCCCGATTCCCATGTACTCTGCGTCCAAACCACACCTCCCGTTGGTATTTGAGCGCAACAAAGATGAATCGCCAACCCGGTCCTTTAGGGTAGAGCTCCCACAATGCCCATGCTTAAGCAAACACCAGCCCAAATCTCCTCCACGAAGACTCGACTCTGGAGATACCGTGATAACAGCTCCTCGAGGTTTCTACCCTGTAATGTCTTAGCTGACTGAAGTCGTATGCCGGGGTCTTACCCCATGTACACCTTTCACAAACACATTTCCACATCCATGTTCCATCATATCATCAAGAGTAGTATAGATAATTGAGTGAGCGATCCACCTATGCACGCTACATCTAAATTGGTTCGGGTGGGTATCCTACCATGTTTCCTTAGCAAGCAAAATATGCAAGTTTTATCATTTAACAGGGTAATAGGGTTGTGTGTATTAAACTGGATAATTTATGCATCAATTGGGGATTCTAGTGGACTTGCCATTCACTTTGTTGAGGTAGTAGATATGGGGGTTGTAGCACATGTTGAACTTCCTGCTCTGGTCTACTGAGTTGAACATCTCAGGGATAGGACCGAATGGCTCTCCTTGAAAGCCTATGCTCACAAACAAGGCAAAACACACAAGTCAAGGTACAATATGAGCTCAACATGAGTTGGATTTAGTTTAGTTAGACAGACCTTGATTTTAGAAGTATTTAGGTGAAGGAATCATCGGATTCCAAAATAGGAGGAGCAATATACAGAGTTTTTCCTACATAAATGCATCCTAGTAATTTACATCCATATGGAAAGGAGTCTTAGGGGCTCTTTGGTTGCCCGGCCAACCCCGTGGCCAGGCCAGGATAGTGCAGGTGTGTGTGTTTGGTTGCTTGGCCGAGTCTCCTAGCCAGGCCCAGATTGGACAAATTAGCTCTGCAGGGTGGCTCCGGAAGAACGCTCAAATCGGCCGTTTATTTTTGGCCAGGCCTCCGCAGTGCTCCGCTTGTGCAGGCTTCTCTTCTCTCCGGTTCCATCTCGCCTTATTGGTGCCTCAACATTCGCCGTCGTGCATCCTCCCTAGCCTACTGCGCTGCCTCCCACGCCTTCCTCATCGGACCCTTCGGCTCTTCGGCCTGCCAGATTCACCTGCCACCCTGTAGCACCGCCTCCCTTAGTCCTCCTAGCGGCGGAGAAGAGGACAGGGACACAAACCATGCCCCGATGTTCACCGCCTCACCACAGCTTCTCCCATCCACCGGATTCTCCTATCAGCCCCGTCACGCCACCTCCCATGGCCCTCCCTGGTGGCAGAGAAGGGGGTAGGGACATGGATCACCGCGCCAGCATTTGCCGTCCCAGAATGGCCTCTTCCACCCGTCGGATTCGTCTGGCGGCGTGAATCTAGGAGAGGAAGGCGCTGGCGGCGGCCTCTACGATGAGGACCAAAGGAGGAGGGGCTAGCGGCGGCTGCCTGAAGTAGAGGTTGGCGGTGCTTAGAGGAGAGTGAGCTGAGGAGAGGCGAGATAGGGGAGACGGCGAGTGGGGCAACCAAACATGAACTGTATGTAGCCTGGCTTGCTATTCTTAGAACCAAACGCAACAGCTTGCACTTCCAAGGCCTGGGTAAACCTAGGCTGGCTAGGTAAGGCAAGGTGGCTAGGCTAAGCCTAACATCCAAACAGACCCTTATGGGCCCGAATGGCGCAGCCAGCCCATTTCCACCATGCTATTTCCTTTCTCGCCTATCGCGACGGTGTTCTCACTAGTGCGAAGGGGAGGAGGGATTTGACATCTTGATTGGCACCCATGTCATGCCCACGTGACTGAAATATGGTGACATAGGGAAAGCAGGGCAGCATCTTGATTGGTCTAGGACTTGGTCGAACGGCTTGGTGGAGGTGGTGCTAAACTGTTTCCGGCTATCATACCAACAGGCTACACGTAGGCAACATTGGATGGACATATGGATAGAGGTAGAAAAATTATGAAAAGAGTGTGAGTGGATAGAGCTTGATTTATGGAGAATTTAGGCCTAGGGGAGAGGCAACATAGGCCGAGAGAAGGATTCGGCCCACATGGCCTTTCCTTTCTTTCTCTTTTCTTTTCTCCTTTTCTGGCCTCTTGGCCCATGCGTGCACAAGAGGCCTATTAGGCTAGCCCATGTGGCTAGGGGGAATAGGTAGGCATGTAGGGGCAGAGGCGCTTTGGTGAGCGGCTCGGCCAGCTGCCATCGTCGCCGAAAAAACTCTAGAGCTCACCGGAGTACGTCGGAACGGGAGCTCCCAGAATCCATTCACGAATCCGAGAGTACCGGTGTGAAGAGGAGAGTAGCGCGATTCTGTTCTGGGGGTTCCGGGAATGGGAAGAGGTATAGGGGTGGGTCGGCCATGGGCGCCATGGCTAGTGGCCCTGGTGCTCGTGGAGGGCTTTACTCGAGCATGCGAAGTAGAGATTGATGGTGAGCGAGGGTAGAGGAGGGTGGTGAGATGCTCATGACCGAAGCAATCGAGCTAGGATGGACCCAACGGGAAGAATCGCTACAACGACCTTGCTTGTGGGAAAGAATAAAGCCATGGGGAGGGGATGGCATCCGCAGTGAACGATACCCGGGTCGAGGAGAGCTAGGGGCGGTCTGAGGCGGCAAGGTGGAAGTAAGGTGCAGTGCCAAGCCAATGTGCCTAGGGTACTAGTGGCCAGAGGCGGTGGCACGACGTCAGCATGACTCACCGTGGGTGAACTACGCAGGCGGTGCAATGTGCGTAAGATAGGGAGGGAAAAGGCGAACCTGGCATCGGCGGCGCTTCACCGAAGTGACGATGATGCAGAGCTGCGCAGGAGAGAAGGGGTGATGAGATCGGTGAGCTCAGTCAATAGAGAGAAGGGAGGAGTTCACGGTGCCGGTAAGGCTCGCAGTAGGTATGAGCATCGTAGACGACGAAGGAGCAGGGAGAAAGGAGACAGGGTGGAGGCTCCTTTATAGGCGCGGTGCACAGAGAGGAGGGAGAGCACCTGGGGATGTCGGTTCTCGTTTTCCCTATGGTGGCATGCTTGGCGACGGAACGTGGTGTGAGCAGGCATGGTGTGTGCAGCGAGCTGGTAGAGGAAGAAACAAAGGAGAGGAAAAAGGTGGCCTACTGGGCCGCTCAGCCTGGGAGAGGGGTGTGTTAGGCCGAGGTGTGACCCAAGCGGGAGAGGAGAACGGGCGGAAAGGGAGTGGGCTGCGGCCCATGGAGTAGGTTTTCCTTTTTCTGATTCTAGATTTCTTTATTTGAATTTGTATGGATTTTTGGTAGAAGAATTGTAGGAGAATTTGTGGAGAAGATTGTGATAAATATTTCTAAGAATATTTGGGGAATCCATAGAAATTTTATTGAGCTCAAACTGTACACTCACCGACAAACAAGTTTTCGAAATTGATTTTGAATTAGGAGAGAGATCAGAGTAATTTTCTTAGGGTCAAATTTCAGGGTATTACACTCTATTGCTGCGAAGAAACCGGAAGGAGAGAGCCTCGCAGCTGGACACACGAGGAGCCAGGGATCGTCCTGCTACTACACTTGTGTCCCTGTGCACGGCTCCGATCGGTTATGGACAAAGCCGATCAGTGGTGGTCGTGGGCATGCCACCTAGCTTGACCTCGCAGACAGAAAGATTGGGTGGATGCGGTGGTTGGCTTTGATTCTCCATGCAAAGTATACATGACAGATGCAAACTCTAAATTCTTGCCTGATCTCTTAGATCGGCATCACGAAAGCTCATGAATTCCCACTAGCAAATAAGCCGATATTTGATGGTCCCTGAGATGTGTCAATTCGTAGTAATAAACCGCATCCAAAGCAAAGTACATATAAAAATATAAAACCTATCTAAAACATGATATAAGAGATCTACCCGTCCAAGTCGGCTTCTAACCAGGACCTCCAAAGAAATCTAACTAGATAAACAAATGCATCTTAAGACATGTAAAAATATGGTGCTCGAAATACATTAATCTATCAGCATGTCGCATGCACGTGTTGCAATACTCGTCGTGAATGGTAACAAATGATTACGTAAAGTATAACGAGCTCCATGAGAGTCGAATCTATCGCTTGAAGCACAAACTTATAGAACAGATCGACAAACATGCAAGATAAAAGATGGATCTCACGTCAATTGAGGCTTGACAGCGAGATTCATCGAGAAACTAGCAAACAAGATTCATCATGAGGCTCACGCCCTAATTGCCCTAATGAATCTATGAAAGAAACATCAGAGCAACATGACGATTACCTTGAAAACCCTAATTGCTCACGGGTGGCGATGCGTCGAGAGAATATGGAGACAACCTGCTGCTAGAGAACAGTATGTCGTCAACTTTATTATGTAGGTATGGGTTGATATTTATACTCCGTAGACTTAGACGTCAAGTTCGATTCTTTCTAAAGCTAAAACCCGTATTTAAGTGGGCTAGTCCCAACTCGACTCGAATTGAACAATATACATGGCCCATCAGGCCTTGCAAACGTCACTTCCTTGGATGACTAACCACTGCCCACTAGCTGATCTGAGCTCTTATGGATCAGCTGACTCAGAACCATTTAGCCGATCTGGCCTATATATCAATCGGCTAAATTCTGGCGATAACACATGTTCCCTGGTTTTGGCAATAATAATTTTTCCAGAACCAAGAAAAAGAAAAACCTAAAGAGCCACATGGTTCCGCGGTTCTAGTCACGTCCGTCCATACTCTTCCTTGAAAAATGCACTCGACGCCTCTTCAGCTTCTCCACAAGCATTATTTAGCCAGCGTTGGGGCTACAGTTGCCATTCCTCCATCCCACCTCCCATCGACAAGAGCAACCCTCTTTGGTTATAGCCACCAAATCCTTTGATGGAGTCATCAACCGGCACTAACACTGCGCTGCCACCGTCGCCACCCTTTTCTCCTCCATTGCCACCCTTTTCTAACATGCTGTCGGGGTTTAGCACCTCTCGTGACAGGAGCAAAGCAGGCGCCTACCATCTGCGGTGGCTAATGTGGAGAAAGACACACCGTTCACCAATGAGGATTAGGCCTGGCTGGCTAGTCTAGGGTCCAGACATCCCAGACCCTCCATCCGGGGGCTCAGCGGAAGATCTGGAAGATGCTATTGCGTCTCCATCATGGAATCTGTCGCCACCACCACCTCCAGAGCTCCCTTCCAACCTTGACGATGGGGGCCTTTGGGATTTTGGAGTCAAGACTGACTCCGAGACAACCTAGGCGACCAATAGCTATGACGATGCCGTGGGCGGTCCTCCACTATTGCTCCTCTTCTTCCGGCATCGACACCAAGATGTCCTGGAGTGACGTGACATCAAGGAAGAGCAAAGTAGAGGTGTCACCATCCATCTTCGATGCATAAGCGGAGTCAAGCAGGTCTTTGGTAGCAACATCGACTGAGGACCAATGATGGTGAAGGAAGGATGGCCATTAGTAGCATGAGCCATGATAGCCGCAGCGTCGGCTCAAGGTGGTTAGCCCCTGTTTATCCTTTTGCCCCTCTTTCTGCTTAATTTGTACATTATGAGTTAACGAATGAAACATTGGCTTAATTAGTTCTTGCTTTTCCTTCATTACTGTTGTCCCCCTTGAATTTCTGAGTTTACTCAATAATGTATTGCACCAGCCAATCTGATAGCCTCGCATCGGATCTAGCCTCCGAAATCGAGTCGATTCACCCTCTGTTCTGGATCAACCGACAGCCTCGTGTCTGTCCCCATTTGTCTGAAAATTTCAGCCGATGCTCAATTGGCAATGTGGCCAGCACTTGAACCAGAGCGTGGCATAACAGAAATATAACACTTTCCTTAGCTCAAGAAACCCTATTGCGGCGGGTCTCTCTATTAGACAGAAACACAACATCATAGTAGCAGTCCCCCTCTCTCCCACTTGCCCCAACTATGGAGGATACGATTGAGCACAAGACAGCGGAGACATTGCCTCAAAAAATTTTTGGCCTGAAGGTACAAATCTCCGGCCCTCTTTCCTTGCGTCTTGAGAAGCAAAGCATTGGATTTGTCTTTATTTACCCCTTTTTTCTGCAAATTTTCTAGGCGAAATGACATACTCATCCCCTAATCTTCCACTTCCAACTCATTCAGTCTAGGTCCCCAATCTTTCGAGCCTCCCTTAGACATCATTGCGACCGAGATGAACCGAATCCCCATGGATGGACCAACTTAGGGTATGGCCGTTCCCCATGGAAGGATGAGTGAACTTGTATAAATGAGTAGCCAAGTACCATGAGTAATCTGTTTGGCAGAACATAGGTGTAGCCTGATGCCCTTTACTTGACTTTATCCCTGGTAGAGAAACATGAAAATTTCTTGAAAGCAATCGGCTATTTTTGGTCTGACGCCCTAAACTGCTTCTTGTTCGGCCTTGGCCCCATGACCCCCACTGTAATGGATGTGACCATGATCCTAGGTCTTAATGTCCACTCAGCTTGCCCTTCTCCCTTCTCTTTGGAAGATTGTAGGCACAAAATCATTGACAAGGCAACAACTAAAAACTGGAGCCAATACATTGACCACCACAACAAACATTCAGGCCCGGTCGATCACAGAGAACACACAAGCTTTTCTGAACCTTTGGCTAGATCACTTTCTTCTTTGTGGTCTCTCCCTTGCTCCGACCAAGAATTAGTTGGATTTGGCCAATGATCTAGCTAATGGACAACAATTCGCACTAGGAAAATTATTTCTCGGCATACTGTAGTCGACACCTTTCCTTGAACACCAATAGACTCTTAAATATGAATGCATCAAATCAGGTGGCCCTTGGTGGTTCATACAACTTTGATGTCAACTATATTTCCAACGATACATCCCGTGTTTTCCCTGTCTGCAGGACACATCTTTCCCAACTTCTTCAGGCAAACTCATCTCATGCACCTCCTTTGGTCAGGCACTATATCAACTTTCTAGCAGCAAACCCAATGAAATAGAAATAGCCGAAATGGTTCAAATTATTCTACTATGAATGTACCAGTGGCCATCTTTAACGCTTATTCCGATCAAAGAGTTTTGAAAACCCTTCCTTTTTTAGGTTTGACAACTTTGCTGATGATGATAATACTCACCAGAAGTATGCTGTCATGATATCTCCTTGCCGGTTGCCTGTGAGTATGAGTACCAGCAACAGAATCACCAAGCTCGGATATGAATCTTACCAGCCAGTAATAGCTACCTGGCAATTTGGCTTGAACCAAATTTCCCCTTGCTTCATCATCCATGAGAAATTCCTGAGCCGAGCCGATCTTGCCGAACGGTTATTAGCCTTTCATGCGTATAATCTTTTCTCTGAAATTCTCTATTCCAATCCCAAGTGACATGGAGTTTGTCTATTCTATGGACACCTTTGACACCGGGTGGGAGACCTAGAAGCCACATTTGTTCCGTGGCCCAATTGGCACCATGCTTTGCTGCATCGACTCTTCCAACGACCCCTCATCAGTAGAGGTAACTTAGCTTGCTATAGTTGTCCTGATTGTGTTACACCCTGTGACTCTTGGTCCATGTCGATTTCTTCATGCAGCATGAGGAGAAATCTATGCCCATTGACGATTCAGGAGAGCCATTTAGTTATTCGCTAACTGCTCCCGTACAACAGTACAAGAAATCGATGCCTTCTCTAGACAAGGTGTTGCTTTCTAGCGGCCGCTCGAAACATCGGCGTGATGATGCAGGTGGATCATCGGCCAAACGACCTCACTACAAGAAAACTAGGAACTCCAAATCACAGTCTCCTACACCTTCTGGTCCTATTCATATGGAATCGTCGGTGAGTTCCCATGCTTCCTTGCACTCATACTTACGATGCTCTATTCTTTCCTAGCCCTAGGATTCTGCCAGCAGTGGTGACACTTCACTATCTCCAGTGGGAGGGAAACAAACCCTAAAAACATCAGCGATTGACGTGTCTCTGGTGAAACTAACACCCAACATCGCAAACCCGGTCTTGAGGCGGAGGAGCATCAACATGTCGATGAAGCAAACTCCTCACTACCCCTTGCCAACTTAGTCCACATTAATTGATGCTGATGTACCAATCTTGTATATGTAGCCCTTTGATTTGTCAGCATTGCTCGATTTCGATCCTTCCACTTTGGGTGTCATTCCTGAGTAAGAAAAAACATCATCGCTGATTGAATCTGTCCATGCCGACGTTGCTGATTGGCTTCAAGAGATGGCAAGACTCCTTGGCAATCCGGTCACCCAACTGGTCGCAAAGAGTGAAAACCTCCGCACAGTGTTGGAACTAGTGGTAGACCGGCTCCCTGCCAATTTAAGGCAAGTACTCCGACCTGTAGCATACATTGGTTTCTTTACGGAAGAGGTGGAAATGGCCGTGGCCCATATTGCGTCCTGAGAGACTCAAGCTCCCTTAAAGAAAGAGATTGTTGACATAAGCATGGCTTTAAATCGGCAAAAGGTTGTCCTGGACAACGATGATATTCTATTAGAGCTGTCCTTGAGACTCAAGACTTTACAGAGGACGCAGGAGGAAATCGCCAAAGAAATAGAACGCCTTCGGCAAAAGGTCTCGATGATAGATGACGAAATCAAAACTACATCGTCTGAGCTTGACGAAGCCAAGGCCAGCAAACAGAAAATGAAAGAGACCTTATTAACGGGCTTTGCTAAAGTTCAAGCACCAACTGCTCGTGTGACTCTAGGTGTAGACGAGTTTGGTAGAGCAATTATTTCTTCTAGTTGACTCTAGGGTTGACCTAGGCCTAGGGCCCCTAGGGACACGGCCCTAGTCGTTGCCCATTAAGGCCACTACCCCCCATTAGTTTTTGGCCCAGCCCAGGTAAACATCCAACAGGCTAAGGGCTTAGGGCAGGGGCGCAGCCGTGCAAGAAAGGCATAGGCCGCCTGCCTCCCATCGCCCGTCCCCAGTCCGGCCGTCCTCGACTCCTCGTGCCGCGCCTCCCTTCGTCGGTCACCCATCCCCGCCGTGGCGCCGCCACCTCCCGTCGCCGGTCACCCGTCCCCGCCTCGGTGCCTCCCCGCGGTGGAGCTACCACCTCCCGTCGCCGGCCTCCCCGCCGTGGCGCCGCGACCTCCTATCGCCGGTTGCCCGTCCCTGCCTCGGTGCCTCCTCGCCACGGCACCGCGACCTCCCATCGACGGTCGCCCGTCCCCGCCTCGGCGCCTCCCCACAGCGGCGCCGCCACTTCCCATCTCTCGTTCGGCCCTCGGACCTACTCCATCGGCCATCACTGATTCGGCAGTGGCCGGCATGGAGGCAGGTAGGCAGAGAGGCAGAGACGGAGGCGGAGGCGGTGGAAGGGTCCTCCGCCCTAGAGGTGGCGGCCCTATGGACTGTGGTGGTCTATAGCGCCGCCCAGCAGCTCCAGCACCTCCGTGGGCGTGGCTGTGGCTCCGTACCCACCGCCGCCCCTAGGCAGAGAGAAGCCGACAAGCCGCTAGAGCCTGGAATGTCGAAAGCAGCGCTAGAGAGGTGAGATTTCTTCTCTCCTTCACTCTTTTGTATGCAATTGATTAATTTCTTTTGGTCATGCCTAGTAGTACTAGTGGTAAGTTACAGTCAAATTGCAAATGTGTTCCATATACAATATTACTTCTTTTGGTCATCTTTAGTTACATTCCAAGATTTTCCATTTCTAGGTACTATTGATGAAGAAATGGAAGATGTGAATGCAACAAATCCGCTCTAGGTATTTTTTCTAAGTGTTCTATGCTATTTTTATCATATTGTTGCACTTTAAACAATGATGATCAACTATTCACTAAATTTGTACCTCGTTCTTTTAGTTTTACATATTACTCCATGTGCGATATTATATATGAGGCGGATAGCCGCTAAATTTAGGCCCTAATCTTGGCCAAATCCTGGGTCCGCCACTAGGTTGACTCGATCCGTCTGAAAGCCATCATAGCCATCCAACAATACCTTTAGTGAACCGTGGGGAGTCCTCTGGACAAGTATTCTTTTGCTCTTGCCCCCAAGTACGATGTCTTGTAGCTGGACATTAATGTATTTCTTGAACTATGTGTTATCCTTCAGTCTTTATGTACCAGACATGACAATGTATCGGCTATTGTAGTGAGTAGATGGCTTCTGCCAAATGGAGAATTTCTTCGCCCGTTTTTTTATATAGGGTACCTAAAGTC
Source organism: Paspalum vaginatum (assembly GCA_030272315.1). NCBI lineage: Eukaryota > Viridiplantae > Streptophyta > Magnoliopsida > Poales > Poaceae > Paspalum > Paspalum vaginatum. Next base: position 38,406,920 of record CM059015.1, on the reverse strand, counting down.
GATGGCCACACATCGGCTCTAAAAATCTGTTTCACATATTCTTTGGGTCGATGGCAACACAGTCGGCCTTAGAACGGCATACAAGTGCCCCCCAGCATGTGGGATCTAGAAGCCAATCCACATGCTTGGGTAGTACTTCTTCAAGTACTTTCCATTCGCGTTCTTGTTGAACTTCTCTCCCTCGAGAGTCTCCATATGATTTGAGTTGCCTGGTGCCACCTCCAATATATGATAAGGACCATGCCAATGAGGTGACCACTTGCCGTATGTTGGGTCTTTGGTTCCAACTGGCAGGACGAAGCTCCCATACTAAATCACCAACTTGGAATCCCTTCGGCTTAACTTTCTTGGTCAGTGGCCGGTCACTGGGTCCAATGTCAACTGCCTCGAGTTGATCGATTGCCGTGAAGCCAAGACCCAACTTCCCTTCATTTGCAAACTCAACATTACAGATCATAAAGGGAGAATACTGGTCAAAACAATCAATGGCCTGATGAGGACCATCGGCCAATACTGTTTTATTATCAAATAATGATGATGCAAATATTTTTTTGAGGCCGATCGCTCGGATCAGCAACACAACTTACAACAATACATGATTCTTTAAAAATTGGCCGATCGCTTAGATTGGCCCTGACATTAAGACATGTATCTAGACATCGACGCCGGCTGCTGGAACCGATGCCAGACCATTTTTGACTCTTCAACGTAGTCCTAATCCAACTGCTCCCTTCCAGTAAGGCATTCTGCTCCTTCTGCCCCTAGAACAAAGATTCTATAATAGTAACATCGTTGGAGTCATCAGCTGGAATGACTTCAACTTCATCGCCATCCCATTGCACGAGGCACTGGTGCATAGTTGACTGGTACACAACAATTGGCCATGGCATCCAGTCTCGACCAAGCAGGGCCGAGTAAGGTCCTTTGGTGTACAGAACGAAGAATGATGTATTGATTGTCTTGTGCCCGATTGTCAGTTCAACATTAAAGATGCCTTTGGCTCCCATCGGCTCGCCCTTGAAATCGTTGAGAATGACATTCGTCTTGATGAGGTCATTATCTTCCAGTAGATCGTCCTCTACGCCCTCTAGCATTAGGTCCTCAGCTCATTTTTGTTCTTTCTGCTTCCTCCTCCAAACCGCTGGGCGTTTGGGTAGTGCTGGCAGAAGTTTATGATGATATGATGGTATAGCAACTGGACCTGAGTTCACTTGTTTTAATAGCCGAAGGTAATTTGCTTTGGCTTCCTCCAAACTACGCAGGCGTTGCAACCTGCTGTTTTTGTGAGCGAGAAAGGCCATCAGAGCACCATCTAGGTTGATGACACTCCTCGCACTTCTTGCATGGTTCCTCCGGCTAGGGACATGCTAGAGGAACTATGCGCGCTGCCTTCCCAGTTGTGGCTTCTCCTACTCTGGTTGGTCTGCGTCTCTGTGCGCTGATATGTCTGGTGATAGTTGCAGACTGAGGCCGTGGTGACAACCTGTGGGCTGTCCCAGCTGTTGGAACATGGACACATACCCATCTAGCCCACGAGGAGCCGAGCACTTTGGGCAGTCTTTGATGGTCAGCAAGCAATCCATACCCTGGCTCCAGCAATAGCGAAAAAACGGGTAGTCCCAGTGCTCCTTGGACCTGTGACCCCTGCGATGGTCACATTCTTCACTACGACAATGCTCAAGGTATTGGCATTCTTCATATTGGCAGCGTTCAAAATGATGGCGTTTCTCCTATTCATGGTAGTACTCCTGATGGTGGCATTCGCCGCGTGGATCGTGGTACTAATGATAGTGATGCTCTCGCTGCCAGTTTTTTTGGTCGTGGAAACGATCCTCTTCCTGGCTGCTGTGTACGACACTGCTCATGTCATTCGTGATGATGGGCGTACAATGCCAATCAAAACTGCCCTGACTTAGGGCATGACCGCCGGTTGCCTGGCTATGTCCTATCGGACTGAAATTCTAATGGCCGATCATCGTTTGGATCGGCCTTGGCTTTGACTTTGTTCTGCAAACTAGATATGGCATCCGCCATGTTGATCGTCAGGAAGAAAGGGCTGGGCTGACACTTGGTGATGACTCTGCTACCTTCGATGACACCCTAGACCCGGCGTAGAAACTCGGAGGGTTCAGTCGTGGTCGCAACAATGATTTGATTGCAGGGTCGGCAGTAGTCGGCTTGGCCTGCCCATGAGCATAGGACATCACGTTGATCATGTTGACATGAGGGAACAGAGTGCTTGTCCATGTTCATCTGGCTCCTGGAGTAAGTCAATCTCCCTTGCTCAATGGCGGTTTGGATCAACTGTCACAGTCCCTTGCAATCATTTGTGATGTGGGAGTCAAGTGTATTGTGCCACTTGCAGTACTTGTGTCCCTTCAACTCTTCAGCTAGTATGATCTTGTGGCCTGGCATAAGTTCCAAAAGCCAAATCAAAGATTTGCTCTGTTTTGGTTACATCAAAGTCATAACCAATGGGAGCCTCAGGGCGCTTGAGCCATTGGCAAGGCAACGACTACTTTGGCTTGGCCCATTGTACAATTGCAACATCGGCCTCTTCATCAGTCGATTCCTTGTCCTACAAGTATGTGATGGCCCTCCGTGTCTTCTCTTGGTATTGCTCTAGATGTGTGCGTTCGTAGACAGCCACCTTAGAAAGCAAATGGCTGATGCAATTGAAGTCCGTTGGCCCATAGGCGAGCCTAGGTGGTTCGTGTTGGCCATTGTATGCCATTTTGGCCAGGTTCTTCTCTGATAGATGTAGCGAATAGCACCTATTTCTAGCCTCTCTGATACGTTGAATGTACTGGCCAACAAACTTCCCTGAGGCACCGACGGTGTGCCATAAGATCTGTGCACATAGCTTCTTCCGAACCTGAGAAGAATTGGGTGTGGAACAGCTCTTCTACTTGTTTCCATTTTGTGACAGGCCCAGGTGCCAACGACGTGGACCATGCGAAGGCTGGGCCAGTCAGAGATAGTGAGAAGAGCCGAATTTTCATGTATTCGACTAATGATGCAATCCCCAATTGAGTCCGTATATTGGCTAATATGTTCCACAGTGCAGGTATTGTCATTACCACTGAACTTAGAAAACTCCAGCACCTTGAACTTAGGCGAGGGCGGTAGTTGATCATAGGCCTTGGGGTATGGCTTGGAATAGGTGATTGCGCCTCTTACTGGCGTCACTCCATACCAGCTCCTGAGAATTTTGTCTAGATCTGATGGAACAGACGGATCCATTGTTGGCAACAAAACCAGCCTGGTTGTTAAAAACCGGTCGTGGTCTGTATCGTGGTTGCCAATCTGCGAGTTCATGATCGATGGCCTTTTCCTTGCCACTACCTGCATGACCTCTATGGTAGGATTGTTTGTTTGGCTGGAGGTCGGCAAGGAGACACCTTCCCCTCCCGGAGTAACTTGTACCTGAGCTGACAAAGGTAGTCGTTTGGTATGTAAGATGGTAGCTCTTCATAGCATACGGGTTGGTCATTCAGGTTGCTAGGTGCATGCATGATGAACTCAGCCTTGGTGTTCTCTGGTGCATTAATAGGGGGCATGTAAAGCGGCCGAATGTAGAACTTGGTTTCCCCAACAGAAGTATCGAGTGATGACCCGACGTCTTGTGCGTACTCAGTTAGCTAGAACAGACTTGATCACATGCGCAACTATGTTTTCCAAGTAGTTCAGCAATACTTCAGCATGGCGCAGCATGGCCTGATGGACCATGATGTTGATCTCATCTTAGAGAGTCATCTTAGAGAGCCTTGTTGCATTGCTCCGACCGTGTGGAGATATCCACACCTTCGAGCAAGCTTTCTAGATGCCCTATGGTCTTGATGCCACCGCTCCGAGTCTAGGTGAAGTGGTTGATGAGATCATCGGTAAGCTTAGTGAGTAAGCGGTCATACACCTTCCTGGGATCAAGCGGGAGTTCCTCGAGCTAGGGCTGGTGCGTCCTTGTCTTTCGACCACGTGCTCGGATCATGGCGGGCTGAAAAAACCATCTCACCCTTCTTGGAAGTTTCTAGAGCCATTGCTCAGTGATGAAGTTAACGAAGGTGAGGTCCTATTGGGCATGCCAAAAAGTGTGTTGCTATGAGAAACCAGTGGGCGAGTGTCCCGCGGCTGGACACATGAGGAGCTGGGGGTCGTGCTACTGCTACACTTGTCTCCCCGTGCATGGTCCGATCGGTTCTGGACAAATCCGATCAGCGATGGTGCGAGCGTGCCACCTGGCTTGAACTTGCAGTCAGGAAAGTTGGGTGGATGCGATGGTTGGCTTTGATTCTCCCTGCAAAGTATACATAACAGATGCAAATGTTAAATTCTTGCCTGATCACTCGGATCGGCATCACGAAAGCTCATGAATTCCCATCAGCAAATGAGCTGATATTTGATGGTCCGTGAGATGTGTCGATTCGTAGCAATAAACCACATCCAAAGCGAAGTACATATAAAAATATAAAACCTATCTAAAACATGATATAAGAGATCTTCCTATCCAGGTCGGCTTCTAACCTAGGACCTCCAAAGAAATCCAATTAGATAAACAGATGCATCTTAAGACATGTAAAAATAGGTGCTCGAAATACATTAATATATCGGCATGTCGCATGCACGTGTTGCCGCACACGTTGTGAATTGTAACAAATGATTTGGTAAGGTATAACGAGCTGCATGAGAGTCGATCTATCGCATGAAGCTACAAACATATACAACATATCGACAAACATGGAAGATAAAAGATTCATTGGGATAACTAGCAAACAAGATTCACCATATGGCTCACACCGTAGTGCCCTAATGAATCTATGAAAGAAACATCAAAGCAACATGACGATTACCTTGAAAGCCCTAATTGGTCAGAGGTGGCGATGCTATGGAGACAACCGTTGCTAGGGAACGTATTTCATCAACTTTATTACGTAGGTATGGGTACATATTTATACTCCGTAGACTTGGACGTCAAGTCCCACTCTTTCTAAAGCTAAAACCCTATTTTAGGTGGGCTAGTCCCAACTCGACTCGAACTAAAAAATATCCACGTCCCATCGGCCTTACAAACAGTCTCTCCTTGGATGACTAACCACAGCCCACCAGCCGATTTGGTCTCGTATGGATCAGCTGACTCAGCCCATTTAGCCGATCCGACCTATATATAAATCGGCTTAAATTCTGGTGATAACACAAACTGCTCATGACCACCGCAAGCCGGACCATCCCCTGAACCGTAGGGGCCGGTCGAGCCGCGTCACTAGGAAGAAACGACCGCAGGTGTAGCACATCTCCCGGCTCATTGAGTGTTGTCCTCCATACGATTGTCGGCTGACTTCCCAGTGACAACAGATATTGAATTTTCAATATGTTGGATTAACTTCAAAATGGATAAGTCACCTTTAACAATGCAAGGAAAATTCAATTTTAATACACATTTGCAGAAGATAACTCTTTTCTCGAAGATTTTCAACTTATCGACGAAGATCTAGTCATCCAAAATGTCGGTTCCCACAACAATAGCAATGAGTTTGTCCAATTCTTACGCCAAAGAGGCACTTGTCAATAAATGTGCAAGACAAGAATGGCTCATAGACGATCCGACTACGTACCATCAAACTGAGCTTGCAAAATCAAGCTCTTTGATAGTAGGTAGTGCATTTCATTTTGTTGCTCTTGTTAGACAAATTCATCGTTTCTGCTATTTGTTAATGATCTCGACCCGGACAATTCTGCAGAGCAACACACAACCACTGCAGCAACTAACCCTAGTTGGAAAAGAAAAGGAAACTTTTGATCATAGCGCCCAAGGAAAACATAACATAATCCTAGTCGTCGTTGACTTCTTAGATTATGACACAGAGATATGGAGACATTATGTTAATGCAAACGAAGAAATTAATGAAGTAGTACATATGCAATATAGGACTATAGATATATGTCTTAATATGATAACTTATTTGAGTTGCATCTTAAAAAAATGCATATAGAATGGGTGTAAAAAAGTTTAATCCAGTCGCATCATCCATAATACAAGGATAAGATGGTACTGATATCACATTTCAAAGTAAGGAACACATGCATACATAAATATGAATATTGATATAACAGCCATAAAGTAAAGTTGTATTTTACATACATGCATTGTCCACAAGCAACCGCCGGAACCAGATTACGTGGATACTATATTTTCAAGTTCCTTCGGGCCAATGAGAGGCACAAAATGAACCCTCAAGACAGTAAGCGATGGTTCAAGCCGTAACATCCCAAAATTTAGCGCCTAAAAATCCTCCCCTAAATTCACCGTTATCTCGAAATCAAATCCAACAGTCATGCACTCAGCTCAATATAGAAGCTCAACCTCTCAAAAAAAACTCCCTCACCATCTACCCTACTAGAGGTTTCACAAAAAGTCCCCACAATTTCCACAAAATTCTACTCAAAAAAATCTCTAAATTCCAAATAAATTTCTGAAAAAGATAAAAGAAAAAGGGTCAAACCCCCACCCCCTCGGCCCAGCCCTACAAACCCCCTCCCCTTTTTCTAGCCTGCTCCGCTTTCCCCCCTCTCCCCTAGGCCACTTGGGCCGTCTCCGCCCCCCCCCGGCCCGCTACGGCCACCGCCCCCCTCTCTCTCCCCGACTTGTGGACCCCACCTATCAGGGGCGTCCCCTACCTCACGCCGCGCCCGTCCCCCACCCCGACGTTGCGCCATGCGTGAGCCCGCGCCACTCCCGGCCTTGCCCCGGCGCTGTGCCCCGCTCGGCCCCGCCCTGACCCCGGTGCGCACCGCGCGACGCGCACCGCTCCCGGCTCCGCTCCTACTCCGGCGTCGCACCACGCGCGCTCGGCCCCCACTCTCACGAGCCGCAGCCTGAGCCTACACCGCCACCTATAACCCCTCCTCGCCTTTGCCTCGCCAGACCACAATCACCGCCGCTAACCCCCCCACCTTTGGTCCCCCCACCCACAGCACCGGCGAGCCACTGCTCCCCCCTCGCCTTGCCGTCTAGCCAAGCAGGCGCCACCATCAACGGGTGACGCCGTCACCTGGCTGCCACCGCTGACGAGTGGGCTCGGCCCAGGCGCCGTTGTGCCGCCCCCTCCCTGCGCACGCACTAGCGCGTTGGGCCGGCCCAGCCGCCGCGCCGCGCCACGCATGGGTTGGAGGTGGGCCAAGCCACCTGTGAGTCTTGGGCCGTGCCCCAAGATTCGGCCCACAAAGCTTTAAAGCCCTTTTTCAATTATTTAAATCTTTCTTTTCAATAAAAATCCATATCTCATTCAAATCAACCCCATTGTAGGTGATCCTTGCACCCAAATTCTTCTAAAATTCCCCTCTACCCAACCCACCTCGTTTTAAAGTGTTTTGAGCATTAATGATTGCAATTATTGATTGTTTATTGTTTGTGTACGCTAGACGTCGAGCCTAGAAGGACCCTAGGAACCGGAGACGACCGTTGCGGACCAGGAGGCCGACGACCCTAGTACCGACCTTCACTGCAATGAGGACCTAGACGACGGTAAGTCCATTGGAACCCTTTCTTGATGCATGAAATACCTAGATTTGCAAAACAAATATTTTGGCCAAGTGCAACCAAATAAAAACCTGCATGTTTTGCTTGCTAAGGAAAAACCCTAGTAGGATAGCCATCAAAAACCTATTTAGAAGTAGTGCGCATAGGAGGGATCATTCATTCAACTACATGAACTAAAAGTTTGTAAAAGGCAATGGTTGTGGGTTGCGATGGGATGGGGTTGAGGTCGTTGGGTTGATTTTTGAAAACAAAGTGGGGGAAGATCCCCGGCAACCGACTTGGTCGGAATACGGCTTTGAGCCAAAACAGCCACAAGAGCAGGGTTGAATGGGTAACTTAGCTACCTGCGGTTAACCAATGTCCCAGGATTCATGGGGGAAGACTGGGTATGTGGATGCTCATGGTGACGAGTAAAAGAAAGTGGTATGGTGGTTGCTTCAACCCAAGCTCTCCGTAAGGACCGCTATGATTTTCATCTTGCCTAACTCTACTAGTATAACCACTCGCTCTGTATGAGGCAGTGGCTAGGCCCGAGCTAGAGTGGATAGCCTAGTAGCTTATGTGTTGGCGCACAAGGAGCTAGGGGAAGGGTGGGTGTCAACTGAAATACCGCGGGGTACTGGAGTGACTCGGTTACCCGAACCCCTAAAGTTCTGCTAGGTGATGAAACAAAAGCAAAACACTTGTTTTGGAATTCGAACGCTTATTTGGCTGTAAGCGTCGCTGAGTCCAACTTGTGGGAATTAGTACAATATCTGATCAGAGTAAAAATCTATTTGAATAGTCCATGTCCACTGCTATGGATGGGTTACGGCTTGGTTCTTCATCTAGTATGTTTTCTTGAATATAAAACGGATGGTTTGAATGAAAGTGGATTAGGGTGATCGGTGGATCAAGGTTGTTGATAAGATAGTTGGGCCGCTCAGACCGGCAAGTCTAGTGGCAATCCCCCCTTCATACAAAATCTGTTTTTCGTAAATTAATAACTGGACCACTAAAAAGAACCGTGCATTGTTTCTCCGCAAATATAAGCTCTAGATATAGCTTTGCATCTACAGATAGGTACCCTCCCTACTCAACAGGAGGAAGGTGGGCTTGCGGAGTACGTAAGTACTCACCCTTCTTTGTTGATACTTTTTCAGATAGTTCCGACGAGCTGTTCGAGGCACTTTTCAGCTAGGTCATGATCCTACTTCCCAACTAGCCTATGGCATTGGGCCCTGAATGATTGCTTCCGCTGTATCTTACTTTTTCTATGGTTACCATGTAATAGTTTGTAATCGTTAAGTTGGACTCTATGTTATCTAAAATAAATGTGTTGTTAGAACCCTGAGACTAGCATTTGTATCACATTTAAACTCTCAAGAAATTAAGGACGCTTCATCAACAAAGCATTGGTTCAATTAATCATTGTATACATATACAAGATGGATACTACTTTATTATCACTCATGTCTAATAATGTACAAATATGTTATCAATTCAGCTACCCGATATCCCTAAGAAAGCTACCCGGCTCAAAGAGAATGACCTTATAAATATGGTTGTGGACCTATGTCGTTTCGCAATGCATGAGGTTGTGAACCCGGCAAGGTACCTTCTTCAACCGAGACTCAAAATTAGCAACATATGAAAAGTACTATAAACTTGTTGAATGGGAACATCATCCATTTTATAGATGCATGGGTAAATGATATTTGGTGCCATGTATATATATATCGATGCATGCGATATGGATGTTTTCTATAAATGTTTGTGTGCGTTGCGCAGGGTGTTATTGATGTTGCCTAAGTCATTGTGACTATAATGTTAGATACTTTTACAAGATTTCGATATGGCTTGAAGCATGAACAAATTTAAAATTGGCCCCATTTTTTTAAATAATACAAAGGCAGGTGTATAATATGAACAACTCTACAAGATTAGCGGGAGCGATTAATATTATGCTCCACTCCTGATAAATCTTGTATTAAAAACGGTGCATAGCAAGGCGCTCCTGCTTTACTAGAGCGAGATTGCACAAACTCTTTAGTACATGCATTTTTCTCTTTTCCACCTCTACTAAGCCCTTGTGTACTAGTGTGGGTGTGCCCCAACGATTAAATTCTTTTATTTATTGGAATATTCGGGCGGAGGTGAACGGATTAGAGAAACTATCAAGAAGCAAAGGATAAGCAAGTCGGCCGGCATACGGTACGCATGCATGGAAAACATGCATTTGTTGAACGGAGACGATGCATGCACATGCACTTCTTGGTGTATGTACATGCAGGCAGGGCCCGTGAGATATCGATCCAAGTTTGCTTGCACCCTATCAGAGCAGAGCAACTCGCGTGTGAAAGAAAAGAAACACACGAATCCTTCGGGGGGAAAAAAGGAAAGAAACACGAAGAGACAGAAAGCAAGTAGCCATGACTGCATGAGTATCTTTTTGTTTATCATTGTCCTTGGGCGGTCGGGCGGTCGGACCACCCGCCCGAGTACTTTATTTGGACTTTTGAGTACATACCACTGGATGCAACCGACTACACGTAGCGTGGGAATAAACGGGTGTTTCATGGAGTATTAAGGTTGGGTTAATTTCCAGAGGTTTCAGATAGAAAAAAATTAAATACATACTTTAATTAGGTTAGGATTAAACGTTTTGTGCATCGATTAAACAATTTGTTTTACCCTCTTCATACAAATAAGCATCTTAACACATTTATGCCAATACTAGCGTAGACGTACATGTAACTACGCACGTGTTATGAGATAATTGGTCAGCTATAGGAATGAGTAAAAGGAAGAAGGAATTAAAAGAATGGAGACCTGCCTTGATTGATCTTTCCTTTTCGATTAATTCAAAGACAAAGAAAATATCCAGTGAGTACGGATACAAAATGAGGTGAAAAAATAGAGAAAAAGTGGTAAAACATTTTGCATCTACGGGTTTTGGGCATTTTTATCCCTTTCCAACCTTTTTCAAACTGCACAGAGAGGCCAACGTCAAGTGTATACTTTGGCCTTTTTAGGTAAAAGAAATTTTAAGGAAACTCGCTCTTTATAGTCTAGATGTATTCAATATTTTATCAGCCAAACATGACAAGTTACAAAGCTTAAATGTCAAACGGACTCAATATCTAATCATGAGATATTGTTTTCAGTTAAAAGTCTCCAAGTTACATAAAAAATGTGATACTAATTAGCTCTCTAGTATGAATAGTTTTATCTGCTGTTGTTTTATAAGGAATACACAATAAACAAAATTTGTCTTGGAAACGGTAAATACAAGATGAAATCCATTTCAATTCTTTTTTCATTAATTTTTTACCATACCATTCAAATCATAGACATGTCATCTTATTTAATGAGAATGAAAAAATGACCTAAAACCTGATTCTGGTATCAAACACGAGAAGCACACATTAGCATGGGTGAATAGGAAACCAGTAATCGCAAGTGATGCACACCGGTGTACAGCTCCCTAGTCTTCAGATACAAAACATTTCATACATAGCAACACGGTTCAAAAGACACTATTTTAACCATGAATTAATAGTAATATATTTATTCAAAATATAACAAGTGTAATATTTTAAAACCACCGTTAAAGATGAATCTAACCGTGCCATTTTCAAAATATGAGTTGAAATATTTAAAGAGATATTAACGATAAGATCTAAAATATGTTGACTGCATGCGTAGCTATCCAATTATTTGAAGACTATGCACAGTGCGCACACAAACTAAAATGTTTATTATTTGAGGACCTGATGAGTAATATAGAATGTATCTGACTATTTCTAGTGGAGAGTTTTGTTTTCCTGCTTCCAAGAGTGTCACGTTACCTTTTGTCCAGAAAACCCTCTCTATCGATATTTTCATATATAATTATCTTATTATATCATTAATATCTAATGTGTTATTGTATTCAATAAGAATGTAACTCATATGAAACCTCTACTATGAATGCCTGGCTTAATAATCTATCGCCACGAAGGTAACGTGACCTATTAAAGAAGGTATTTAAATCGTGGCCGGGCTAATAATCTTGCTTTCCCTGGTGATAGCGACATGAATACGCCGGGAGCAGGTGGGAGCGATGCTGTGTACTCTGATTGCGGGAATCGTGGAGATTTTACCGCGATTGAAAAAATACCCACCGTACAACTTGATACCATTATTTTTTATTTCTAAAAGCTTTTATGCCATCCGTAGAATAAAAAATAAAACAATATGGATATTGGTTCCGTCATTTTTGGTATCAGACCTTCCTATTTAGTACCATATCGTATCGGTACCATAGTACCGTCTATTTCTATACCGTTAGATCTTCTCTAACAAACGTTTTATATTTTTTTCAACCACCATAAAATTTATAATATCTTCAACCTTAGTACGTCCAAATCAGACCAGTATTGTTTCTTTTGGGGTGGTGGCACGAGAGCAGAGCAATGTACCTCGCCCCATGTGCAATTGCTTCCATGCAAGGCTGCCTATTTTGTGATGTCTGTAGCGATGGGCATAGTTAACTGAAACCAAAGAATAGAACCAAAATAACTGGAACCGGAACCGAAATAACTAGAACAGAAAAAACCGATATTGAGTTCGGATCCAACGTAGAGATAACCCGAATAACCGAGTAAATTTCGGTTCTAAATCTCAAAGAACGGAAATGACAGAAGTAATCGAACTAACAAAGGGCCATTAGTGAAATCAGGCCCATTAGCAAAGGCCCAATAACAACCCCAAACACTCAGCCCTCACCCCTCTCCTCTGTGGCCGCAACACGCATGCCCCACAGCCACAGGCTGCCCCGCCCACCATGAGCTCTCTCCCAACCCCGTTCTCCGCTCCTACACCGATGGCGGCGGTCAGCCATTCCCCTGTGGCGGCGGAGCTCGGTCACTTCCCTGCGGCGCTCGGCTCCGCTCCCCCTCTCGCGTGTCCGGCCAGCGGCAGCGCTTGGCTCCGCTCCCCTCGCGCGCGGCGGCGGCGCGTGGCTCCGCTCCCCCTCCCGCGCAGGCGGCGGTGTGACTCCGCTCCCCCTCCTGCGCTGTGGCTACGCACTTTTTCGCTCCCCCTCTTGCGGGGCAGCAGCGCGCGGCTGCGCTCCCCTAGCACGCAGCGGCGGCGTGCGGCTCCACTCCCCCTCCTGTTCGGCAGCTACGCACTGCTTTGTTCCCCCTCTTGCGGGGCAGCAGGCGCGCGCGGCTCCGCTCCCCTTGCACGCGGCGGTGGCGTGCGGCTCCGCTCCCCCTCCTCCGCGGCGGCTACGCACTGCTTTGCTCCCCCCTCTTGCGGGGCCGCAGCGCGCAGCTCCGCTCCCCTCGCGCGCGCGGCGGCGTGCGGCTCCGCTCGCCCTCCTGCGCGGCGGGTGGTGCCCATCATCCCCCGGCCCTACCCGTTCTCGCACCTCCACCGTGCCGTTGCCCTTCTTTCCCCGTCCAGTTCACCTATGTAGCGCCCTGTGCCCCAATCAGTTATTTTATTTCAGTTTAGAACCGGAACCGAGGACCGAACAGGTCAATTTCAGATTTTCTACGACCCTATTTCGGTTCATGTCTTTCGAAGGACCTGAAATTTTCAAATAACCGAGCAACTTAACCGAAAACGAAACGAGAACCGAACGCCCACTCCTAGCTGTCTGAACCCTTGGACTTGATCGACGGACGACGGGCGAGGTTGGTGACAAGGCCGACATTTTAAATTGAAATTTGATGCGACTTCGTTTGGGTTCTGATTTGAAAATGAAAAAAACGATAAAAAAAACATTGAGAAATCAGCAGGTGCGGGGTATACTTTTCGAATGGTACAATATTTATCAATAGGGACCGATAACAATTTTTAGAGCGATGATTGCTAAAATCGGTTGATTTCTCGGCATTTATTGACGAATTTCGTTTTTTATAAACTCGGCATTTACCATATCAATAAAAAACGAAATTTGATCGAAAATCATCGAATTTTTGCCAATATTGTGAACCATCCTCCGACCGCACCGGAAAATTGCGTCTTGTTCTCCCTCTTAATGGAAAACAAATATGCATTGCATATTCACGAAAAAAAATGAAAACTGCTTCCTGTCGCAGAGAACAAGCCTGCGTTATCTTTGACTGGAAGGAGACGTGACATGGTAGTTGTTTATACCGTTTGCCTCTGTAGTGGGGACGAATCAGGGGATTTCGGTGACCGCCTCGCCCAAATGCAAACGAGAAGCTATGTATGGCAATTCCGTCGACTTGGACCTGCCTGACGATGAACGTACCTCATCAGGGCCGGGGCTATTAACGTGTTTGCTTAGAATTGTTTGGGGTGGCAAACTCCCAGGCAATCCGCGATGTAACTTCACTATGTTAGAGTTTATACGCCAAGGTCCACAATAAATCTCAAATACCTATCTATGCATGAGGGATTGTGGTCGAAAGTTAGTCAATATGGAAAAGTAGAGATATAAGTAACTATAGCAATGCCTCTTCTCTTTTCTTGAATGAAAAGCATGATAAATGAACAAGAGGTTATATGCATGTGTATATTTGTGTATTTTTCACGTGGATTGCGACTTGTAATGTGACAACTAGCTATATTTGTCTATTTATCTTTACCTAATCTTACAGTTAAATTTGACATTATCTAATGCGTCGAGTTCTGAATCGATCACATGGTGGCCTGAGTCGGTTTCCTTTTTATCTCAAACCCATCCGTTTATAAATAAGAAAGGGCGTGCTCTCCCTTCTAGGCACCGAAAGTCCAATCTAGGTTTGGGCAAGCAAGGTCTTCGTTTCCTCGTTGCTACATGACCCTTCAGGCTTCACCATCCTTGATGTCGACGTGCGGGGAGAGCAATATCTTCGAAATCTCACTCCACTAAAGAAACTTGCACATGTAGAACGAATGAATGAAGTTTATGGGCAACGATCACGTGACTGTTCACCAAGTTGATCTGCACACTGCACTACAATGTTCTACTGACTTCGTAGAGAACAGAACCTATCCTCGAAATTAGGCCCCTGTTGAGATATACATTCTCCGTTCATGATATGTCTGGATACGTTCGACGTGGATCGTAATTTATCTTTCACTTCACATAACTTCTGCTTTAGGAATTCATTTCATTAATAGAAAAAGTTTATATAACCACCTGAGGTTTGAGTGATTGGACACATAGCACCCCCAACTTCAAAACCGGATATATCACACCCTAAACTTTAGAAACGGTTACAAATAACCCCCCAAGGCGGTTTTGAGGGCGGTTACAAATAACCCCCCAAGGCGGTTTTGAGGGCAGTATTGGCCACGTTGTAGGCCACCGTGGCACTATGGCCCGCTTGTCAGCTTGGCTGGAGGGGATGGGTGCACCGCGCTCGCGTTCCTTGGCCCTGGCCGCTGTCGCCGTCAACCAGCCGCCTGCTGCCTGTACCCCCCTCGAGGACGTCGCTCGGTGCCCCGGCTGGTCATCGCCTGCGCACCCGGCGGCCCCCGCGACCCCCGCTTCGCGCCAACGCCCCGCGCGCCCCGCCGGTGTGTCGAGTCTGCATGAGGCAGACGCAGCGCAGGCCCGCAAGCCCCCCGGCGCGCCGGCAATGGCCGTGGCAAGCGAGGTGTCGTCGAGCGAGGCGCACGCGGGGAGGTCGATGCGCTCGAGTGCTGGGGGCGGCGCGCAACAGGTGTAGGAGCAGCTCGCGGCGCACGCGGTCATCCCGGCCAAGGCGCAGCGCGGCGCGGGTGGCAGCCCCACATCGCCCCTAGGTCACTACAGCGGCTGCTCTGGCTCCGGCGCGTCCAAGAGCGGCGACGTGGAGGCACCTTCTGCTCCTTCCCAGCCGGCGCCGCTGCCCGCCGCCGTCTTCTAGCTCGCCATCGCAGCACCCGCACCCGCCTTCGCTGTCACCGGGGTCGATCCGCCGCTGCTCCTCGATCCGGCCTTGTGGGCGTGTGCAGCGGCGATGGAAGACACAGGGACACGGGCAGGCGGAAGCAGAGGAGGCCGGCTCAGGAGGAGTCTACACGGGGAAGAGGCGGTGAACGCCGACAGTCACTAGCTGTCGCGGCGCCGTGCGAAGGTGAAGCGGAGCGGCAGCGGGCCCTCTCCCCAAGCGAGCTTCTGCCCGACCAGGCGGTGATGGCGGCCGCGCAGTCCGACAGGGACGACACACGGGCAGTCTGGGGAGAGGGCCCGACCGGCGACGATGGCGGCCAGCGCAGCCCACGGCGAGGGCGAACGGCCGACAAGGAGGACGCGCGATGGCGGCGCGGGGCACTCATCCCCCTCCAGCCAAGCTGACAAGCGGGCCATAGTGCCACTGGTGGCGTCCAACGTGGCCAATACCACCCTCAAAACCGCCTTGGGGGTTATTTGTACCCGTTTCTAAAGTTTAGAGTGTGATATATCTGGTTCTGAAATTGAGGGTGCTATGTGTGCAACCACTCAAACTTCAGGGGGTTATATAAACTTTTTTCCTTTCATTAATAAAGTGCGTAATTTCGGAACACCCCATACATAATCCCATGCATGCTGGTCTTCGTTATGCAAAGACAGAGTTAATTAAGTACTCGAGACGAAGAATTGGATTTAAGGGAGATGTCTAGCAGTCAGGAGCGAAGCTGCCGCACTGTTTTAGGATGAAAACGTGGATACCACCAGTCTGCTGTTAATAAGCAACAGACTTATTGATGTTGCAGGTTCTCCTGTGGCGTGCAACACCTTTGTGTATGGTGAACTGAAGGTTGAAAATCGTCACTCAAAAAGTGGAAAATTACGAAACGTATCATGTGTGATTCCGAACCAAGCATTGTGGTTGTTTGAGCTATATAATTTTTTTTCCCCGAAATGCTTATACGGGAGAAAGGCAAATGGAAGCATACCGGGAACCTCTCATCCTGTGGGCCGCACGATATGGGCTTCAAAGGACTACCATGGGCCCTATGACAAGCAGCCTGGACGTCCGAATGTGGGAAGGTTAGGCTAGCGTTTTTTTATTTTTATATTTGTTTATTCCTTTTTTACAAAAATATACCACGTTGTGCACTTTTTACACAAATATACGTCCGGCGCTTGGTTCCAGGCCAGGTACCCTGACGCTGGGACCACATGAGCCTAGTCTGCAGCCAAGGGAAGGGTGGGTCCTTGCGCCTAGGGACTGGGCGCTAGGTACCAGGCGCCTGGTCCCTAGGGCACCAAGTGCCTGGCCCACGTAGCAGCGCGCATGGCATGGACCTGGCGCCGGGGGTGGAGGTCATGGCGCCCAAGCCCCAGGCGCTAGGTACCTGGCGCCCAAGCCCCAGGCATCAGGCCGTGGCGCCCAGCCTACTGGCGCTAGGCTGTAGAAATAGAAATACATTTTTTGAATAACTTAGGTAGAAGGACTAGAAGTAACATAATTTTTTGAATGGCAAAATCTTTTTGGTATCGATTGACACGGTTTAAGTCATAAGAAATAAGAAATAACACATGAAACGGAACCAGCTCAGAGTTTGCATATAACTAACAACGTAGTACATGGTTTTGGTATGATTGATTCTACTACTACGCTACATGCTCAACATGCGTTCACCGGTGACTATGACCTAGACATCCTACCACATGTTTGCGTTGGCATGTTCTCATAGTGCCCTATTAGCTCTATGAACTATACATGCCTTAGGAAATTTAAAAGCTATGTACGACGTAGACACCGTTATGTTGAAAGTCTAAGCATAATGTGGAGCCGAGAACTGTGAGGATCCTCCTTCTTCATAGAACCCATGCCACCCAGAAGGTGGTGATTTAGGAGGCCAGTCACTCCTCAGGTGGTAGTGGACACTTGCAGAACGGGTCAGGGCACAGTGGGTCATCAACGAGGCTTACAACCAAAGGGACATCGATAGAACCGACAACCACCATCTATGTATGAATCGAACACTTGCACAACACAGTGCTCCCCATGGCCACACTTTGGCCACTCCTCCCTTCGATCATCATAAGGCCTAAGCCTTCGCCCACCCACGAATGTGTGAATTCCCTCTAGAGGGAACTCCTATAGTGGAGCCTCATACATGTGAGGGCCAAAGGATCCTTCCTAGATGAAGTGGTGAGGTTGGTTTCCCCTCCTCCCACGGCCACGCCCTCGCCCTACTGGTGCGGCCATTGATGGTTTGTGGATTGAGTAGGTGTTGTTTGTGTAGTATGTGCAAGTCTGGTGGTGTATTTGTAGTGGTGTAGGATGGGTGCTTCAATGCAATGGGGTCGCTCTGCATAAAATGTTGTTTAGCATTCACATCAACTAAAAAGGCTACAATGGTAATGAGTATTCACATCGATCTGAAAAAGGCTATGTTGTGTCACTTCCATCTGAAAAGGCTATAGTGCGTCATCTCCATCTAAAAGTATGCCGTGTCACGTCCATCTAAAAAGGTGTTACCTACACCTGAAAAGGCTAGTGCTCCGTCACTTCATCTAAAAAGTAAGTTGCAGTTTCAGTTGTATCTTTAATATCAATCATACAAACTGGCAGCGATTGGCATGGGTTGATACAGTGGACTTTTTATTACAATAGGATACTTCAATAACGACAAACATAGTAGAACCTAGTGCACGATTACATTTAAACTAATTGAAATACTAGCATCGGGATAGTAAACCTACTGCGTGAACCGCAGATTTTTTTCCTTTCCTATCTCCCCTAGAGGAAGATGACTCCTGATTAGTAGCTTCGCATTGTTCGGCTATGCGAACGAGATCTTGGCAGTGTTTTAGTTCATCCTCCCTTCTCTTCAATTATATCTCCCTAGCGATGAGATTATCGCACCTCCTATTCAGTTGGTTATCTTTTCCATCCAAACGCATATGTCGCTGCCTAAGTTGACGTTCACGCTCAAGTATTGCTTGGCGCTCTGCTTCCCGTGCCTCATCCATCCGGACCATATACCTATTCTTTGTTTATGTCTCCTGAGGCCTCCGCATAGGCCAAGCAGGTGCACGTTGCGTGTCAATCCACTCTAAGAAAGTGCATAACTGGGGAGCAAAACAAATATGGATATAAAACTCTGAATAGAAGTATGGTTAGAAAAAGCTCAGTACAAGGATATAGAAGATGAGGATGTAACCACGAAATTGTTGTCGAGGTCAGGACACTTGAAGCATCTACGCCTGTAGTTGCGGTCGCTTGGATTCATTATGATGACCATCCATGCACGAAATCTGCAGCGGCACCTTGGCTGCTCACTCCAGAGCAGAACCCTGAATGGGTCATCCTTCCACGACATTTTGGAGAAGTAAGTTGCTGGGTGTCGGATGCGGAGGTAGACGTGCTAGAGCCTCTTATTTTATAGCTAGAGAACCTGGTCATGTACCAGGTCTAGGACATAGAACCTGGTCATGGACATTATGATATGGCATCCGAGGCAGATAGGACCGCGTACGTGCATTGCATGCGAAAAAAGAGACGGACATGATAGCGACGGTGCACTGCATGCGAGAAAAGAGGTGGACATGATAGCGATGGTGCACTGCATGCATGTGGGGTAGAGTTCACATAAAAGCATCCAAGTGGGGTAGAGTACACGTAAAAGCATCCAAGTGGGGTATAGTACACATAAAAGCATACATATGGACCCTTCTAGATGCCGCTACGACGCCGCTGCCTCGCCCTCTGCTACGCATGCATTTGGTCCGTGGGGTAAGGTGTGACGGTTAGGAGACCTTGCCATTTGCTCTGGACATGGCTGGACTTGAGGGGTCTGTGTGGCCTCCTGTGTCGCGAATAGTGGAGAACTGCCTAGCTGGGATGCGCCAAGGACATCCTGCTGGTCCCCTGCATCCTCGCTATCCATATTCGAGTAGGAGAACGCTTCATTGTCATTGATGTCAGTTCCCATATAAATATTCTGTAGTGCGAGAACGGCCTGTGCCAGCAGACATGTTAAATCCTGCGAAACCAAATATTATGCATTTGTGAAGATAAGTTCATTAGGTACGACAAAAATAGGGAACAAAACAAAGGATTATTTATTCGAACCTGTTGTGTGTGGACTGAATCGGCAGTGAACTGCAGACGGTGTAGGAGGACCCATCAGTGGCATGGTTGGAGTACCCGATCAGTGGGAATGACATCGATGGAGGAGGACCCATCGGTGTGTAAGACGTGGATGGAGCATCCATCGACATAGTATGCCCACGAGGGTGCTGCAACATAAACAAAAAAATAAGGCATGGAACGATACATATCCTTTTATTGTAACTAATACAATAGTTTTAGTTACCTGTGTGCTATGTAGGAGCTGGTGGTTGTTGGACAGGGGGAACTTTGCATGTGAGGGGATATTCCCCATGCGTGCATCATGGAGAGGATACTTTCGTTTGCCCTGGTCAACCCCTGCAACTGCTCGATCACGGTAAAGGGGTCGCCTCCTTGTACCCGCAGCAATGCCGACTAGGAATCTGACTATAGCTGGCAGCATATCTAGCATCTGAAAATGTTAACATAGAGTTTGTGGTTTAGGGTTAGATAGTGTCCTATATTGACGCATATAATTAAAATTTTGACACAGAGAATTAAAATATTGACTTACTACTCCTACAAGGACCTCATCCCTATGGCGGGACATACGCATCCGTTGAGGATGCCTCGTGTGCTGCTTGCTGGGACTCGGCATATGTGATACGACACCGAGTGCGAACCTGGTACCACGTCAGGAAATGTTGATACCACGCATCTGTCTGTGGGCCGATAGGCTCGACCACGTCGTCGTCGGCTTGGTCCCATGCGTTGACGTAGGGCTGTAGCTTGTTCAACCAAGTGGCCGAACAAGGTTGCCCAAGCTTGGTTAACCTGAAATGGAATATGGCATGATAAGTTACACTATAACATGCTTTGCTTTTGAAGTCTAGGATTTTATAGATTGTCTACCTGTGGTCAGCCCGCAGAACCCGATCAAATGCACGTGGTACCGGGAACGACTCTATGTAGCCAAACTATCGCATAACTCTGTCAGGGCAGTGTGGCTCGACGTAGATATCGTACACCAAAGATCTCTTCGTAAGCCATAATCCCTCATTTGAAGTGCACCAAGACGACAACCCGAGAGGAGCATGGGTCGCCACAGTCAAAGGAGTGTACGGCTCCCATACCACATCATCGGCCTTTAGATGATCGAGCTCTATGAGAAAATTGGGATATATACGTCTTGCTTGCTCATGTGCCCAAGTCCTCTGCAACAAGTATGGCACTTGTGTTAGTGCAAAAGCTGTTAACATATTTAATGCCCGAGAAATGGCATTGAAAAGAACGTACCTCGCGTGGGCACACCCAAAGAGTGCCCATAGTCGGCCTATCGTCTTCAAGCTCCCAGTAGTACTGCAACTCGTATGGTCTGTGGTCCACAATAGGTTGACCCACGGCCAACCGCTCGTACGACCACAGCTGAAGTAGGTTCGCGCAGCCCTAAAACCTGGCGTTGTCGTCGTCCTTGATGCATGCGTCACAAAGTCTGTGGTACGTCGCGGTGAAGACGGCTAAACCCCAACTCCAAGTAGGAACCTGGTCTTTGGGTGCATCTGCTATCTTTGCATGTAGGGCATAAGGACCTTGTCGACAGAGTTCCCAAACCGATTCTTCAACATAATGAACCCAAACAACCACAAAAGGTAGGCCTCTAAGGACCAGCTGACGCTGTCATCGTCTGCGTCCAGATGGAGGTTGGTTGCCTACAAGGAAAATGGTAAATATGATTAACTCAACAACCTAAATGTGGTTAAGTAATGATAAATAACAAATACCAAGTACTATACACAAATACCTTAAACTGCAACAACCACTTCTTGGTCTGTGGCAGAACCGCCGATTTAATCCGGACTAAGCACATCTGCCACCTCTGGCTCGTAATGTGATTAGGCCAAACTAAACCCGGTCGTCCGTCGAGAGTCATTTGACCCTCGATATTACCATTTCCCAGAGGAACCAACATCATACACATCTGACCCACGATGGAGCCACAACAGATACATCATCACAGGCAGTTGAACAGTATAATAATAAACTTAGTTACAAACCGGTTTTAAATAAAACACGAGTCCAACATAGTGTTATAAGTAGCAAGTTCGAAAGTTTCTCACAGCAGAATTATAAGTTCAGAGGTCACCATGATATCATCAAAAGATTTGCATTAGAGGTAACAACATCGAGCCCACCGATGTTGCCCTTGTGCCACTCATGTCGTTTCATCCTAAGTGAGGGCATGCGCCACCCCCAACACAAGTGCAGACCATGAACTCCACACCTGCGCTCAAAATATGGGGGCAAACCCTGAGTACTAATTACTCAGTAGGTCTTAATGGATTTGGCTTACGGCTGACGCGAAGCTGCTTACTAGTAAGTGGATCCTTAGCCTTTTGTTTTAAACAGTAACATGTGTAACATAAGTAGCAAGATTTCATCATTTGTATAACCTTCAACATAATAGTAACTCGCAGTAAGGTAAACAGTTCAATTCAATCATGTGGTATTTCAAAAACCATGAATATTAAATCCAGGGTGTTCAAGTAGTTACTACGTTGAACGTCAAAGGTATTGGCATTCCCACACCTGGTGGGCATCAGCGATTCGAATCGATTTTAATTTCCAGGAATAACTATCATGCCAGGGGTATATGCTTACTAGCCATCGCGTTCCCACATATAGCCCCAATCTCCACCTGTCTTGTCCCAAGATTCAAAGCGCCCACACCTAACCCCCGGGTTGTGCCCCCTCAGGAGCGATACCACAGTTCTCTGGGTCAGCCCTCCCTCGAGTACAAGCGCCCCTGGGCCCATCGGCCTCCAGCAAGTGGATGGGCGGAGCCTCGAAAACTTCGGACAAACCCAGGTAAGACTTTACCGGTCCCATTCCCCGGATAAACACTCTAGCAATGTTATGCCGACCAATAGGCGAACAGCGGACGGGCCTTATGCGACTCGGGCGGAGTCCAACGTGCAACCTTATGAAAAGTTTATACCGAAATAAATCTCCGCCCGGTCTCCATTTAATTCATGAGCAACAGTAATAAATGTTGTAATAGTAAGCTTTTGTAAGTTTGAAAGCACCTACGCGACGAGTTCACACACTCGTGTCTACTCGTACCTAGCAATTTCTAGGCTTACTCGTCCTACGAACTCTATGTATAGGTGCTAGGGCCAGGGCGGCCTGGGAGTCTAATGCAATTGGTTCCAAGCAACTCCTAATGCATATGCGTAGTCATCAAGTATAATTTGTTTGCTGGGTTGAGTATGGTCCTGCCTACCTTCCTTGTTAGGGTCAGTATCCTCGTCCGGAGCGTAGTCGTGTCCCGGCTGCTGGTCCTCCGGTTCCTGGTGCAGCTCCTCTTCTGGCTCCTCTATGACTGGTTGGTTCGGCGGTTGTCCTTCGCTCGCGGAATCTATATGCATGACATGGTGCAATTGGAGCATGTATTAGTGCAATGCTTGCTTCATGATGCGAGTGCAATGCAAGAAATCAGGGTTTATGGAATAACATTATGCATTTTCGTGATGAAACTTGTTTAGCGTTAAGAAATCGTACAAGCCATCATTTATGAGAACTTAGCTTGTCACACATAACAACATGGGGGTGTGAGATAGGGTAGTCCTGACTCATGCGGAATGGCCGATGCATACTTAAACACCTATCTTCCACCTAGCTAGCTTAGTATTCCTAGCGTGCATTTCTCAACAGTAGTGAAAACCTTCATTGCGTTCCAACTTAGTGGCTAAGGTTTACATACTCCTAAGTTTCCAAATATGATCCATGGTAGCATTTATTAATATACTAGTCTCACATTTTCTATTATTTACGTAAGTAGGCCTTATTTCTACCATTTTCAAATCAGAGCCAAAATCTTACATGCACCACCTCCTATTCTAGCAGTGAGTCATGTTCATAACCTAGAGCTCATATCAAGCCCCTAAAGTCACATGGAGCATTTTTCACCATAGCAAACTTTTCTTAAATTAAATATTTGCCTAAATATAAGACAAGGGCAAAATAGTAATTAAACAGTCAATGCTAGGGCTACCAAAATTTATACAGAGCCTACATATGTTAATAAGGCCTCTGCCCAAATTTCATAATTTTTGAAGCTCATTTTACCCACATTTCCTATTTATTAAGGTTTTTCATGCATGCACATTAACAGGGGCAAACATGTCTTTTTATGCCCAACCACCATATCCATTCTATAGATCTACATAAGAGGAGTATTTTGCAACAAAGTTTGTATTTTTCTGATATTTACTTGATTTACTATGAATTTCCAAAGTTTACTGCCGCTTTAATAATCATTTTATTTAAAAACCACAGATCTAAGGACCTTTTCGCTATTAAATGTAAACTGCAGGGGGTGGAATGTAAGTCCTATATGACTCATCCAACAGGGTCTCGGACTAAAACGTAAAACCGTAAAACTTCGGGGGCTAGACCGCAAAATGCGCGGCCTTCTTCCTCCTCTCGACAGAGAGAGAAGCAGGCGGCGGCGCGCGGCCAACCCTGTGCCGCAGGGGCTCCGGGGCCTCACTGGCGGCGGTCTGAGAAGAGGGAGGAGGAGTCGAGGAACCTCACCCCGCCACCGAATTCGGCGGAGAAGGCTCGGATATGGCCGGCGACGGAGCTCTGTACGCGGCAAGGTACGGTGTTGGAGTGCGGCCCGGTGAAGCGGTCCCGGCGGCCCCGGTCAAGGGAAGTGGCGGAGCGGAGGTTGCGAAGGAGCAGCGCGGTGCTCCGGAGGCGCGCGGAGGTGCGGAATGGCGGGCCCAGCTCGAGCTTCGAGCTCCCTGCTATGGTGGCGGCGGCGCTTGGCAGTTCCGGGCAATGCGAGCCAGGGGAGGGGCGCGGGTGAGAGCGGAGGAGGTCCGTGGGCGGGGAGCCAGAGGAAGCAGGGCCGGGGCGCAGGCTCGGCCGGCTTGATCTTATGGCCAGGCCGGGGTGGCAGGGCGTGCTGGCGGCCATGGAGGGGCGCACGCAGAGCGCTGCTGCCGCGTGCACGCGAGGAAGGGGAGGAGGAAGAAAGCGATGCGCGGTAGACGCGGTCCGTGGACCGTGGGACGCTGACAGGTGGGACCGGGGCGAAATAAAATGAAGATGGCCTATGGACCGGGTGCGGGAAACGTGGAGCTGTGGGACCCACCCGAGCACCGGCGCAGGCGACCCGACAGGTGGGGCCCGCTTGTCATTGAGACAGAGAAAAAGGGAATTTCTCGAAAATGGAAAGAAGGAGGTTTGACCAGCTAACTAAGTTTCTGAATTTTGCCAATTTGAACAACGTAGGAGCCGAATTTGAAAAGGACCCAATTGAATGAAATGTTGTACCTTTTGAGATCTACAACTTTGTTAAAAGGACTAATACCTGATTCCAAGTTTAACTATGAATAAATTTGAATTTATCCTGCTGACTCCAGTTTGACCAACAACACTTTCCAATTTGAAAATTCCATAAGTCCATTTTATGCTCATTTTCAGAAAAAGAATATTATACCAATGTTGTGTAGTTTTTAATTATTTACAACTTTTTTATATGATGTTTTGCATGATAGGGACTTTTGTTCATTGAAATTTGAATTTTCCTTACCGATCAAGTATAGGCAGATTTCTGCTTTTTCATTAATCGACTCAAAACTCCACCTAAACCTTTGTGCATGTTACCACACTCAATAACAAAGTTGATCCACATAGAATTGTCTACAAGTTTGTTACAGAGAGTTTGGTCCAAAACATATTATATTTTGAACTATAGGCACAAGTGTACTCAGGGGTTTTGCAAAACTGCAATTTCAATTTATGTATGGTCTTTCTTGTTTCCAACTTTTGAAGTATCAAAACGGAGTCCAATAACTTTGATATTAGGTTCGTTTGAAAGGTGATAAGTTTAATTTCATTTCCTAGTCAGGTAGATTTGAAGTTCTATAGCGAAAACAAAAGTAATTTCAGAACGAAGTTTGAGGAAAGATTGAAACGCAGATTTGGGAGTTTAGGTGTGGACTAAGTTTGACCTGATTTGACTTGGCCTTTTGAAGCTTCTAATTCAACATTTTTAACTTGGACCAGAAGGAAATTTGGTCTATATAACAAGAACTAAAACTTTTGTACTTGGGGTTTCTCATGAAAACCTTTGGTTTTTGGACTAAACACCTAAACAACGTGAGGTTTTGTACATTTGAGTAGAAAATTTTCGACTTGTGATTTCTCCACCTTAGTTCTTTCCATCTTTAAACATGATTTAGTTATAAGAAATCATTACCTTAAGTCAAAATATGAATTAGGGCCTTTGAGATGCCGGAGGCATCACATGGTCGGGCCCCGAGAATCGGGGTGCAGCTCTAGTGGATCAAGATGGTCCAGACGGTCAACAACAGTGAACCGTGCCTCAAGGGCGTCCCTCCACGATGACCAAATCACACGGGGGCCGACGGCCTCCCCTACGATTGGAAGACCAAGCAGGTAGGCGACGTCTTGCAGCGTTGATACCATCTCCCCGCATGGGAGGTGGAACGTGTGAGTCTCGGGCCTCCATCTATCAATTAGCGTCGTCATGAGGGAGTTATCAATAGCCAATCGGGGCCTGTCGCGATCGTGTCGACCGACGGGACCACCCTCAACTAGACGAGACCGAGGCCCGCATCGTGCAACCTGGTAGATCAATACAAAATATGAAAACATGAGAATGGAAAATAAAAATGATGAAAAACAACCACCACAAGTAATAAATTACCTCTCCACCCAATGGTTGTCGAGGCAAAGGTACTCTGCAGGGGGACGACATTGAAACGTCCCAAGCTGCTTGTGCTCCATGGCATCAAGTACGAACGGTGACCCGAGTCAATACCAGGGTCAAGCAACTTAGGCGTCGGTGCCTCCTCAGCTATACCTAAATAAGTCATGTAAAACAAATAATAGGTGATCTAAAAGCTTACATAATATGATACAATAATAGGATACACATTACATAGTAGGTCCTTGCAAATCATTATATGTCCTTACATAATACATAATACGATACAGTTGATACAGTTCAACACAAGTACTACATAATATGATACAATTGATACAAATACTTGGTTGAAACGATACTTAAAGTACGCTCGATCGGGTAGACACCGACCACCGTGGTCGAGTACGACTTGTTGACGCCATCTCAAAATTTGGAGGTGCTCCATCTGTTGTATTTCCTGATGGTCTCACCTCGGCAGCTCTAGAAACTACATTTTAGGGATATTTCTTGTAGTTGTGGCCCACAGCACCACGCTGAGTGCACTGTCTGCGCCGCTTTCCTGCCTCTGCCTCATCCATACCATTCCGAGTACAACGTGTCTTACGGCGGCCTTTATATGTAATCTTCATTGATGGATCTAGAATGTACCATGTCGGCACATTTGGTTCGGTAAATGTTCGCACCATGCCATATCCAAAAACCTCTTGGTCTCAAGTTGCTGCAATTTTCTCCTTTTTATAATGTGTGGAAACAAAGATTGTAGGATCTACACTGACCTTTCTACATGCGGCAAGAACATGTGAGAATGGTAAGTGTAACAATTTTGGCTTAAAGCACGAGCAATGAATGATGCCATTGGTGTTAACGAGGCATTCCTGCACCGTCCTCTCTCTACGCAGACCACGACGGCATCTATCCTTGCATGCAACTTCAAACATGTGCTCCCTTATCCCCATAGGAACAACATTATGTTTTTGTGCCTTATCCATCTATGTTTTCATGTATTCTGTTATCCTCGCCCCAAACAACACTGATGGCTTGGTCAAGTCTGCACTTATAGCCATGTAACATTCCCTGAAGTACTTTGCACACCTGTATATGATGAATTCAACAATGCCAACTAGTGTAAGGCCTCTTGAACCATGCATCACCATGTTGTAGGACTCCGCAATGTTTATTGCCATGATTCCATAGCGTCTACCATTTGTATCATACAGTAAAGCCCATTTCCCCTTCAGTTTATCTTGAATCCATTATGAAAATGGTTTCATTGTCCTTGCACTAGCAGTTGCACTTGACTCTGCAGTTTGCTTTGCGGTTAACTCATCTAGCAACTTCCAAAGAGCATTGAACTTCCGTTGTTGATTCTGTGAACACAACCTCTTGAACATGTCCATCAGATCCTTGTTCTTAAAATGATCATGGAAGTTTGCAGCCAGATGCCTCATGCACCTTCTACTGTGGACATCAGGCCATAGGGAGAGATGCACTGTTTCCATGTTGGAGTTTGTGTATTGCATCTAATATTCCTGAATGCCTATCACTGATTAGACAAACATCACGCCGCAAAGGAACCACATGTGTCTTCACACGTTCCAAAAACCAATACCACTATCCGTATTCTCATCCTCAACAAATGCAAATGCAACAGGTAAAACTTGGTTATTCCCATCCACCCCGATTGCTGTCAGTATCTTGCCCTTGTACTGCCCTGTCAAGAATTTGCCGTCAATATAGAGTATTGGGAGACAATACTGAAATGCCCTCACACATGGACCAAGACAAAAGAAAACTCGTTGCACGATGCTTGGACATCCTTCAGGGTTTGCAAATTGCTTAACATTGTAATAGCTTTAAGGATTTCTCTGAACAATTGTGTCAAGCGTATGAGGCAAATTGTCATATGAATCCTTGTATGTGCGAAACCTCATCTCAAACACCTTCTGTTTCGCCCTCCATGTCTTGGCATAACTTATGGTATACTTGTAATTCCGTTCAATCTATTTGATTATCTGTTTTGTCTCATAGTGTGGATTCTCCAAGATGAGACTATACATTTCATTAGCCACGAATGCAGCGGTCAAATTTCAATTGTATTTTAGTACCACTCTCTCCAAACAAGTATGCACTGTAACAATTGAAACCTTCCAAATGGCTTTTCATAATACCTTTGAAGGCATGAACTCGCCATGGACAACCATCCTTAACACAACAAACATCATAGACATGAGGGCTAGATTTCACTACTCAGAATTCTTTCTTAAGAGATACTGACCAGAGCTTTACCGCTTCCTTAAGTTGTTCACTAGAAGCATATTTTGCACCTTGAACTACCTCATTTTATTTGTACTCCCACTCCTGCCGCTTAGCATCATGTACAACAGGGTTACCGAATTCGTGTTCTCTCCACTCTGCTGGTATTTGGTAGTCCTCATCTTCATCAAAACATTCACCGGATTCCTGCACCTCTGCAAACTCCTAATCTTCATTGTGCATTTGTTGCACAATGCTTGATATCCTCTTCCCCTCATCTGCCTATTCTTGCGCCACTTCCTGGTTACCATGCCCCTCATCTATCTATCCTTGCGCTCCTAGTTTACTGCCACGGCCTTCGACACCAATTTCAATACAATCGTCTGTGATGCCCTAGGCATCTCCTGAGCATGATCATGTGCATACTTTGTTTAATTACTTCTCATAAGCATAATCTCATCTCATGCTAATGTGCATTTGAGTCATATGAACAAACATGATGAAAATAGTTAAGTGATACACTCAGTTTTGCAAAAATGACGCTATAAATGTGAGCATAACTTAAATCCTATGGAGATTTAGGTGAAACTTTTTATACCAAACTTGTAGGTATTAAGGTGGTAAACAACTTTGTCAATTAGAGCTTGGATGGAAAATGGGCTTAACTTAGTGTAAAAGGTCCTTTGGTGTTACCCAACAAACACACTCCAAATCTGACATATTTAGAATTCTTCATTTTTCTATATCTAGAGTCCTTTTCATGCAAAGGTCCAATTGGGAAAGTTTTAGGCCATGAAATCTTGAACAACTTTGTCAAAAAGGCTTTTGGGAGAAAATGGTTAGAAATAGGACATTTGAATTATCTAAGGAAAACAGTTCTCAGTCCAAGCTGAGGGCTGATAGTTAAATTCAAATTTAAATCAAATTTAGAGCCAGAATTTGAACTTGGTGATTTTGATAAAGTTGTAGATCTCAAAGGGTACAACATTTCATTCAATTGGGTCCTTTTCAAATTCGGCTCGTAAATTGGTCAAATTTGCAAAATTCAGAAACCTGGTTAGTGGTCAAGTCCCGTTTTTCATTTTTCGGGATTTTCTTTTTCTCATGAGCCTATGACAGATGGGTCCCACCTGGCAGGGCTGCGGGTTCCCGCCCGACACCCGCAGCTGTGGGCCCCACCGGCTCCCTCGCTCCATGCACCCGGTCCATGCGCCTTGTTCTTCATCCCCGGCCTTGGCCCCACCTGTCAGCCTCACCGGTCCATGGACCCAGCCCACCCGCGCGCCTCTCTCCTCCCTCCCCGCCCGGCCGCGCCCACGCGGCGCTGGCCTCTGAGCGCCGTGGCCACGCGCCGGCCTCCCCGACCGCCGTGGCCACGCGCCGCTGCCGCCCGCCGACAGTGCGCACGGCGCGCCTTCAAGGCGGGGGCGAGGCCGACCTCCTTTCCCTGAGCCCATTCACGCGTTCGGCCTTCGTCTCCCTCGCTCCCCACGCCCGGCAGTGCGCGCTCGCCATTGGAGCCGAGCTCAGAGCTCGAGCTCGCGCCTTCCCCTCCGCCGCTCCCCGAGCCTCCCCACCTCTACCGCTGCGTTCGCCTCGACCCCGCGCACCTCGCGCCCTAGACCTCGTCGCCATTCCCCTCCCGAGCGCCGAGATCAGCCCCTACCTCGACGTCGCGACGCGCCAGTTCACCTCCGGTTCACCGCCGCCTTCCACCTCGACCACGCCCTCTTCGACGACGCCGTCACCTCAAGGTAGAAGCCCCGAATGGGGAACACCCTCCCCAACCCGTGTCGCGGCCGCGGCGAGCTCCGGCTCGCCAGCGCGCGCGCTTCTTCCCGCGCGGCCGTGGGCGTCGCGAGGAAGAAGAAGGGGGCGGGCAAATTTTAGATCCGGCCCCTGTTTTTTCCATATTCGCAAATCAGTCCACCGCGCTGTATGCTGAGTCTTGCAAGTCTTGCGTACTAGCCCCTGGGGTTTCGAAACAATCACAATCTAGCCCCTGGATCTAATGATTTTCCTTTTAAATTAATTATTTCGGCAGAAACCTTTGAAAAATCATAGAAAATTCAATAAAAATCAAAAAAATACCAAACTAGTTGCATTGTAATCCTTTTGAATAGATCTGTCTAGTGAATATGATGGTTGAGTAGGAAAGTACCAATTTGCCCCTGATTTTATGCAAGCATGAAAAACCCTAATAAATAAGAAATGTGGACTAAATGATCTCCAAAAACTGTCAAATTTGAACAGCAGGGTAATTAGGGTATATAGGCTCACTATGATTTTTGGTAGCTCAAAGGTTCCCTGTTTGATTACCATTTTGCCCCTGTATGTAGTTTTAGCATAGAAATAATTGAAGAAATGATAATTACATAGAAGTTGTGCTCTAAATAATTTTACACATTTTATTTGTGCTCCCCGTAGTATAAATGGCTCACTGTTGAAAGGGAGTACTATGCATGTCAAGTTTAGTTAGTATTTTAAAAATAATGAATTCATGCAGAAATAAATTAATAAATAGGAAATGTGGTTTAAATGAGGACCAAAAATTCTAAAGTTTGGGCAGAAGCCTTACTAGCATACCTAAGCTTAGTATAAAATTTGATAGCCTAAATGCTTATTGTTTATTTACTGTTTTACCCCTGCCTAGCAATTAAGCTTATAATTAGCAAAAGACAAGGGGTCTAAATAAAAATTAAGCCATAGGGGACTTCATAGTATTTATCTGAATTCTAATTGTTGAAAGTAGCTCACCGCTGAAAACGAGAGGCTATACATGTAAGGTTGACCTATTTCGAAAATGGTAGACATAAAGCCTATGTAAGTAAGTAATAGAAATTATGAGACTAGTACATTAATAAATGCCACCATGGGTCATATTTGGAAGCATAGGAGTATGTAAACCTTAGTCGTTGTTTTGGGATGCAATGTAGGTTTTCACTACGGTTTTAGAAATGCATGATGGTAACGCTAAGCTAGCTAGGGTTAATAGGGTTCAAATATCTTCGGTCGTTTCTTGTGGATCAATGCTACCCCATCACACCCCCACATTGTTTTATGTGACAAGCTAAGTTATCATAGGTGATGGCTTGTACGATTTCTTAAAGCTAAACAAGTTTCATCACGAAAATACATA
The DNA here is from genome assembly GCA_030272315.1 of Paspalum vaginatum. Taxonomy (NCBI): domain Eukaryota; kingdom Viridiplantae; phylum Streptophyta; class Magnoliopsida; order Poales; family Poaceae; genus Paspalum; species Paspalum vaginatum. The sequence goes on along the minus strand of CM059015.1, from coordinate 38,375,298 downwards.
ATGTTATTTCATAAACCCTGATTCCTTGCATTGCACTCGCATCCTGAAGCAAGTATTGCACTAATACATGCTCCAATTGCACCATGTCATGCATATAGATTCCGCGAACGAAGAACAACCGCCGAACCAACCCGTCGCGGAGGAGCCCGAGGAGGAGCTGCACCAAGAGCCAGAGGACCAACAGCAAGGGCCCGACTCCGCTCAGGAGGCAGCTACTGACTCTAACGAGGAAGGTAGGCAGGACCATACTCAACCTAGCAAACAATTATACTTGATGATTACGCATATGCATTAGGAGTTGCTTGAAACCAGTTGCATTAGACTCCCTGGCTGCCCTGGCCCTAGCACCTATACATAGAGTTCGTAGGACGAGTATGCCTAGAAATTGCTAGGTACGAGTAGACACGAGTGTGTGGACTCGTCACGTAGGTGTTTTCAAAGTTACAAAAGCTTACAGTTATATCATTTATTATTGTTGCTCATGAATTAAATGGAGACCGGGCGGAGATTTATTTCAGTATATGCTTTTCATAAGGTTGCACTTTGGACTCCGCCCGAGTCGTTTAAGGCCCGTCCGCTGTTCGTCTGCTGATCGGCATAACATTGCGAAAGTGCTTATCCGGGGAATGGGACCGGAAAAGTCTTTCCTGGGCTCGTCCGAAGCACAGAGACACGTTCCTACCCGCTGGTTGAGAGGAAGGTGGCCCGGGGGAGCTTGGTACTCATGACGGGGAGACCGAGATGTCGGCAGGCTCGTCATGGGGGCACAACCCGGGGGCTAGGCGGGAGTGAATCGAACTTGGGACGAGGCGGGTTAAGATTGGGGCTATATGTGGGAACGCGATGGCTAGTAAGCATATACCCTGGCATGATAGTTATTCCCGGGAATTAAAAATCGATTCAAATCGCTGATGCCTACCAGGTGTGGGAATGCCAATATCACTGTCGGGCAACGTAGTAACTACTTAAACTCTCGGTATTTAATACTCATGGTTTTTGGAATACCACGTGATTGACTTGAACTGTTTACCTTACTGCAAGTTACAGTTGTGTTGAAGGTTATACAAATGATGAAAACTTGCTATTTATGTTACACATGTTACTGTTTAAAACTAAAGGCTAAGGATCCACTTGCTAGTAAGCCGCTTCGCGTCAGCCGTAAGCCAAATCCATTAATACCTACTGAGTAATTAGTACTCAGGGTTTGCCCCCATATTTTGAGCGCAGGTATGGAATTCATGGTCTGCACTTGTGTTGGAGGCGGAGCATGCCCTCATTTAGGATGAAACGACATGAGTGGCACAAGGGCAACATCGGTGGGCTCGATGTTGTTACCTCTAATGCAAATCTTTTGGTGATATCATAATGACCTCTGAAACTTAAAATTCCGCTGCGAGAAACTTTCGAACTTGCTACCTTATAACATTATGTTGGACTTGTATTTTATGTAAAAACTGGTTTGTAACTAAGTCTAATTTTATGCTATTCAACTGCCTGTGATGATGTATCTGTTGTGGCTCCATCGTGGGTCAGATGTGTATGATGTCGGTTCCTTTGGGAAAAGGTAACATCGGGAGTCAAATGACTCTCGACGGACGACCGGGTTTAGTTTGGCCTAATCACATTACAAGCCAGAGGAGGCAAATGTGCTTAGTCCGGATTAAATCGGCGGTTCCGCCACATCGTCCCCATGTTCTCCTACTAGAGCTTCAAATTTAGTATGGCCATCGGCATTTCCTTCGTCGTGTTCCGCCTCTTGTTGTTCCTGCATCCCAACATGGGTGTTGCCGTCATTCTCATCGCCTTCAGATGGAACAATGACCTTTGGAAGGATCTGGACAAGCATAGCAAGATGCCACCCACGATGAATAGCCGTTTTCATGTACATCTTCCAATCTGATGTGTTACGAATCAGCATCAACTCCCAGAAAACACGTTCATTGCCTATGTCACAGGAGTTTGGACTGTAAGCAGATGTGTTTCTATGTTTACTTTAAACCCACTCTCAAGCCAACAGTGCACGGTACCAAATGTTTTATCCCAAGGTTTATCTATACCCTTTAACATACGACTAAACCCGTTCAATGTTACTCCATATGAACCTTCAAATACACTGTCTTCGGCATAATATATTTCAAACTGCAACTTGGTTGACATATCTAGCAATATATCTTTTTAATCAATTTACACAAATGATGAACATATACTTGAATACTACTAATAATTACTAATAACCCTAAAAATAAATTGGTTGAAATATTTAAATGACACTAGTCACATACTTAAATTACAACTTATACCATATCTAAATAGAAAAATAAATCCGACCTACTTAAAGTATATACCTACTGTTTAAACTCACAGCATATTTAAATAGGAAAAACACATTACGTATCACTGCTACAGCTAATAAAATACTGCAGATCTAGCGGTACTAGTACCATAACATGCAGATCTAGTACTACTCCTACCATAACATAAAGATCTATTAAAATATATTATATGTTGTACTCTAAAATCTACTTTATACAAATACAATACAAGTCTAGTGTTCCGTATAACTATCCTAATATAATACATAATTACGTGGTACAAAATAAAAAACTGAGTTAAACATTTACCTGATCCGCGGTCGAATTTCAGCGGGGCTTCGCCGTCCTCCCCTCCTCCCTCCTCCCTCCTCCCTTCTCCTCCTCCCTTCCACCTCTCTTCTCTGGATGTGGGAGTTGGCAAATGAGCCCTCTAAGAAGCCGCACGCCTTTTATACCCGAGGGGGGGGGGGCTTGGCGACCAACCCCCGGGCGCTAGGGCCCTGCTGCCTAGCCTCGGGGCGCTAGGAACTGCCACCTGTTCTTTGGCACCAGCCCCGCGCTCGGCGCCAGCCCCCCCCCCCCACCGGCCTGTAGTAAATAGCAGGCCACGACCTGGCGTCCGGAGCCCTGGCGTCGGGTCCCTGGCGCCCGGAGCACAGGCGGCGTGGTCAACAACCCCGCGGGCCACATCTCTACCCTGGCGCCTTGACCTCAGGTGCGGGAGGTATGTTTGTGTAAAATATGCCCAGCGTGGTATATTTTGTAAAAAAGAAATAAAAATAAAAAAAATAAAAAACGCGGCCTTGTAGTAGTAGTAGCTACAGATTCTTGGCCCATAGATTTTGAGCAGCCCAACGTCAAACATCTCGTCTCGCCGTGCTCTGACCACTGCCCCATTCTGCTTCCTTTCGGAATGGAGTAGAAAAGAACAGCCCAGAAAATTTTGAGGAAGGGGAAGACATACATTACCAGAAAATGCTCAGCTAGCTAGCAGGAGTCACCAGTGTGTATTGATCAATTTTATTGCTCTCAAGAAAAGCAAAGTAATACTTCTTTCAAAAGAAAACATTAAGAAGTTATGCATGCATTGCAAGCATGCGGTAAGGAGAAGTTCGGTTCTATCAAGGAAAGAACTTGAGAACATGCGCAAAAAGTTGCATGTGCATCTAATTAATGATAAGCAAAATAGTGTTTCAGATCAAGAGGACCACTAACAAGATGGATTAAATCCACTAAGAAATAATGTAGCTAGATCACACATGTGATGGTTCCATGAAGGTGGCAAAACACGGTTAGGTAATCCTCACCAGACCGCCTATTCCACCGCATATACTTTAAATTCTTCTCTGTCTACACTGCGCGTATAGTGTTTTGCACCACCATTTAATCTCTCCGGTGAGCACAGCCTTACATACTGCATAATGATGCAGATGGTTGGCATACAGATCAAGTCTCTTAAGAACCAAATCTGGACGGTAATTTCTCTTAGGGCTATTTTGGCAACCTCATTTTTCAGAACAGAGAGAATTGATAGAAAAATAAACTAATTTTCTTTCTATTCTCCTCTATTTCCTAAGAAAAATAAGATTGCCAAACTAGCCATTAAGGTGGTAAAAATATTTCATCAGAAGGCCATGTGGACTGTGGAGAGTGAAGAGCAAGGTTAGGTTAGCGTACATATCAAATCTCTTAGGAACGAAATCCAGACGGTAATTTCTCTTTTCATAGCACCACATCATCGTGATGTCATGAATCATTCATTCCGTTCTGAATGTCATTCTAGGCCTTTTTATGTACTAGCATAGATGTGTCATCACATGAATTAAAAGGAAAAAGACATGCGTGATTGACATTTTTTTTCTCGTTAATTTCAAGAAAAGGAAAATACCCGGTGGGAACAGATATGAAATGAGGTGAGAAAATAATAAAGGATTAAAGGGTCGAAATATTTTTCTTAGACCCTTTCCAACACTTAGGATGAAAGCCGTAACCGAAATTCCGTTTACCGGGACTCGTTTTCGAGGTTTTGCCATGATTTTAGGTGAAACAGGAACAATAGCGGCAACCGAAAAAAAGAAAATGATAACGGTGAAAAATACAAAAACGGAAATGAAAATGATTTTTCTTGTTTCCGACCGTTTCCACGTATTACCGTATTTTCGGTAGTTACCGTTGATATTATACCCTTTTTAGCAGTTTAGTCTAAGTGTCTATATGCAACACAATGGCATCAATCATCATCCATCATACACACTTCTACTACCACCTTTCACCTAGATTTTTTGCCATCTAAATGTAAGTACATAGGAATTGTGAATCAATAATCATATTTGTGAATTTCAATTGTTTAATTATCTTGAGTTTGGTACTATTAGATTTGATATGTAATATGTGGTGATTCTTTATTAGTTTGTGCAATATTTGTAATTTGGCACGCCGCTGAGTTAAAGCAAAGCATTTATATTTATCTTACAATCTATATTTATTAAAACTATAAACTATATATGGTATTCACTGACCTTTTTTCAATTTTAAATTATAGGCTCCCGACCGACATCGAGTTATTCCCGATCTGATAATTTCATTTTTAAAGTTTCCGTGACACCGACACCGTACTCATTTCATGTAATATCGTTTTCGATTCCGTTTCCAAGAAAAAATAAGGAACTGAAAACAATTTAGTCTTCTTCCGATGGTTTTCATACCTACCAACACTTTCCCACCCTTTCCAACCTACACAGTGGGCCCAAAGTCGGGGTACACTGAGACCGTCATTGGTAAAAAAAAATATTGTTCTAAAACTCCCCAATACGAGGACATACCTCTTTTAAGTTTTGCTAGAAAACTTAAACGCAACTTTACATGGAAGTCCTTCTAAAAGGACCAAATTATTGAAAGCCCTAGGGCACCCGACACGCCTACATGCACGCAACGCACAACACACGCCCATGCATCTTGGTCTGCTCTATCTTTGTCAGCGAAGAGAAGGTCACCGCCAGTGTCACTGGGATACTAGAGGCGCGCATAACGCTTGGCCCAGGACACAAAGGCCTCCGTTATGGATCGGAGGTTGAAGAGGATGCCAGACACCGCGATGAAGCACATCTTTGCCGAACCAAAGGTGGGTGAGAAATCCGCCAGCAAAAAGTAGAAGAAGCATCCGACGAACTCGGAGAAAGCAGGTTGCATCCTTTCCATCATTGAAGGGGACGATCATGGATCCGATCACGTCTGCACTTGCACAAGGACCAGGGAGAAGAAGAGGGAACTGGTGTCCCACACCACGAATCAACTGATACGCAACAAGAAGCCTTGGATCCACATAGCAAGGGGAAGGGCTAGGGTGAAAAATAAAGCGGATACGGGGAAATGGCGAAAGAAGAAGAGAGGTCAAACTTGCAGTGGGGAGGAAGAGGAAGGGAGTTAATGAGAGGAAACTCACCTTGAGAAGAACAAGGATGACGATGTGGAGAGAGAGGCCAAAATCCATTCATTGGCCATCTGTGAGCGGCGATGGAGCTAACAAGGATGGCAATGTGGATAGGGGCCAAAATCCATTCGTTGGCCATCTGTGAGCCACGATGGAGCTCCCTGCTCTAAACCAACGCCATAGTGACCTACTATACATAAGCGAAGCCTGGCTCTCCTCCCCCTCATCACCAGCAAGAACGCCGGAGAGAGAGAAGGAGGTGGCTGGAGGTGAGGACGCAGATGACAAGTGGAAGAGGCGAAAGGGAAGGGAATGGGACAACACGAGGCCGAAGGGTAGCAGAAGCCAACCTATCTCCACACCAACCCGATGGACAAAGTTGTGATGGCTACTCCCATCCTTCTAGGCCATTATATCGAGAAGAAACGCGCAAAAAAAGCTAGAGGTTTCACGCGATCCGTACAGTCGTGAACCCGGTTCCTCGCGAATCCTTGTGAACCTGCCGGTGTCACAACCGGCATTAGCCCACCTAGCATGTGACTCCGCTTAGAGCACGGCGGCAGCGCCTATTCCTCCCTGTCGCAAGAATGGTGGATAGGATCAGCGGTTGGCGCACCTCACCCGCTTGGCACCTCCGGTGAGGCCACAATGGCCGCATCTCTCCCTCCCTGCAGGGTGCACAGGTGGTGCAGTGAGGTATGTAGACCGTGATTCATCTAGGCCATGTTTCCTGTGTAATTACATTAGATGAATGGAGATACTCCCACTGTTTCAAACTGACCATTTGATTTTTTTTCACCCGGTTTGATTCTCTCATCTTATTAAAAAAATTTGTGAAAACATGTAAAAATTCACGTCACACTTAAAGTATTTTATACAATAAACTAAATTATAGTCAAAATAAATGATAATTGTGAATTATTAAATAAGACAATTGGTTCAAATTTGTTGCTAAAAACAACCTAAACAAATGGAGCAGGTAATTTCTGTATAATTTAGAGTGTGATTGATAGGGGCCTTTTAAGGCTGCGGATCTCCTAGAGGACGACTCAAATTGCCGTGGAACTCAATTCAATATCAAATATGGACCAAATCGAGAGAAGAATTTGATTTTTCCAGATATTTCTTCGTTGTACTTCTAATTTCCAGGCATTTGTCAAGATATTGACTGTATGCCACATGTTTCTCTTTGATTTCGAGCAGGTAGATCGCTGATTCGCTGTTGGTTGCGCGTGTGTGTACACTGTTAACAGGTTTTGGTGTCAGTCGAGATAAATTTGGATTTGCATCATTTCCAGGCACCTGAGCAGTATAGTAACAGTAGCAGAGTGCCCTTTCTTTGTTGTATGTTAATGAACGCCTCCTAGTGGGGTAAAAATTATTTTTTGGTAGCACATGTTTATCTGCTTGGTATTTGTAATTTCGGTGGTAGCTGTGGCCTGTGGAGACTGGCCGATCCACTCTGGATTTCGTGACGGTTTTCCCCGTACCAGGGCGCCAAACTATATTGCTGGGGACCGGCACGCGTGAACTAACAGAAGCCCCAGGGATCTGATTATCTGTGCGGCTGATTGCCATAATTGAGAACGCCTCCGGAACCCCGATGGGCTTAAACTACTATAGCTTTGCCAAGCATGATGAACCTTAGAACAGGCTCTCTCCGTCCCGATTGGGGTGGACAAAAATAACAGAAACCAAAAAACCGAACCGAAATAACCAATATCGAAATTGAAGTAACTGAAGTTAATTTCGGTCCCAGTTTTCAAACAACCGAGAAAACCCTATTAATTTCGGTCTTAAAGACTCAAAAACCGAACTTTGCAGCCCAGCCCAAAGAATATACATGCGGCCCAATAACACTAACCCAACCCTAACCACAGCCCACAGGCCAGCCACCGCCCTCCTCTGGTCCTCCCCTCGCATCCCCATCCCCACCTCAGCCACTCAGCCAGCCGACTGCCGCCCTCTTCCCCCGCATCCCCATCTGCCTCAACCACCCTCGGCGCCTCCCCGCCTCGCTTAGGCGCCTCCACGAGGCTATGCCTCCACCCCCGCCAGCGGCGCGCCGTCACCTCTTTTTTCCCCGCATGAGTAGCCTTCCCCGGCCTCGACAGCCGGAGCGGTGCGGCGCCTCCCCGTCCCGCCTCGGCACCTCCCAGCGAGGCCGTGGCGTCGCCCCCCGCCCCCGCCGCGCTTTGGCGCCTCTCGCGACCCCGCCCCCACCTCAGTGCCTCAGCTGTGGTGGTCGCGGGCCTGCGTCACGCCAACGCCTCCCCACCCCCGCCTCGACTGATCGATGACGTCTCCCCGGTCCCCGCCGCGCCCTGCAGAACTTCGATCAATTCGGTCATGACCGAGACCGAACCGAAATACCCGAACACCGAACTGCTCGGTCTCTGTTTTTTGTTATTGAAACTTCGGTTCCAGTTTTTGAATAACTGAACTTTTGAAAAGACCGAGGAAACGAACCAAACTTTTTGTTCCAACCGAATGCCCACCCCTAGTCCCGATTGGTACGTCGTTTGATTTTTTTTCACACTAAGTTTAATCAGCTCGTTTTAATAAAAAAATTATAAAAATCTAGAAAAATTCATGCCATTGTTAAAGTATATTATATGCTAAACTAAATCACACTGAAAACAAATGATAATTATGAAATTTTTGAATGACAGTAAATCAAATTTGGTGTCAATAAATTCAAAAGTCATATAAATCGGGACGAATGGAGTATGTTTTATTCATTGAGCTAAGATAACGATGGTACTTTCTGATACATTTTCCATTGTTTTTTCTTCCTAATGGTAAACAAATAAAAAGATATATGAGTAGTAGGGCTCCGAATTTATAATTTTAATTTCTTATTCTTTTTATCTTTGCAAAAATGGCTAGTCCACGACAACTATTTTGTGCAATTATTTGGTTAGTTCTTTGGACTTGGTGAAACAAAATTGTCTAGGCTTGGTTGATAAATTTGGATTTTTTTAAAAAAAATAGTGTATGAGAGAAAGTATCAGAAATTCAATCGATATATTTAGAGGCCTCCACTACTTGGTGAGCGTTTACTAGACGCAGAAAAAAAAGGATCAGAGAAGTGTCCCACTAGTGTGAACGTTCACTGGAACAAGGAAAAAGATAAACAGTTTGTATGGGTTGCAATCCTACGTGGCATGTTTTTCTCTTTCTGCCTCATGATCTCTCTTTACACGGACTAATCGCTTTGAGGCGTTGAAAAATTGGTTAATGAATAGGAGATGACATATTTTAAAAAACTACTTTTGTCATTTTAGCTGTCATGCTTTAGCTTGTCGTGCAAGTATTGGCACATATAATTGTACGAACACACAAAAAAGTAGGGAGAACTTCTATATATAACTTACACACAGACTTTTGTATGAGCTTAAAAGAAACGCAAAAGCTTATCCATAAAATTATATCCAAACACAAAATTATTATATATAAAAATAATAAATTATATAAAGAAAATTATACAAGATTTGTACAAAACCATACATTTTTATACCAAACGATATAAAACATAATTCTGTACAAATACGAAATGATTTGCAGAAGATTACATAAAAATAAGATTATAGATAAATCGTATGCAAAACATGTACATGCATTAAAATATACAAATAAAAATAATTATATATACATAAAATGTCTAAATAAATCGTATACATCACTTCTGTACATATAAATCACAGAGAACGTATACACAAAAATCATATACAAAACTAATATATATATATATATATATATATCCCAAAAAATAAGGCATATACATTTTTATATAGTTTTTAAAGTGTAACTTTGACCATTTATTTCTCTTGTAACATGTCATCAACAAATACAAAATTGTCATCATAGTAAAGTACTTTTGAAGAATCCAACAATATAACATGTATACACTAAAAATATATGTTTTTACGAATTATTTGTCAAAAATTTAAAAGCTTGACATCTTTCAAAGCCATACACGCCTTTTTTTGGAGATTAAGGGAGTATATAGAACGTACACACGTAAATACCATTAACTATAATATTTTAACATAAAATTGGACAAAAAATCAAACACAATGTTGGAAAGACAAAATTACAAAAAATCCAAAAGATAAAAACTTATGGGGGACAAAAAAGTTCAAAGAAATTTTTTTAGAGAAAATGTTTTGAGCATGTGGCACCTCCTTCGATTATTGCGCTTCCATGACAGCTCTATGACTCACGTTGGTTGCCATATCAATATCCAAATGTCATGATGCCCGGACAACTAGTTAGCCACAAAAGCTTGCCATAGAGCACAATTGCCCAGCGTTACATGCATCAAACTGACGTGTGACATGGAAGAAAAGAGCGCACTTCTAAGATTAAATTATTTCTAAAAACCATACAAAATGGACTAAGGATAAACTATACATACATAGTATAAACTAGCATGTCCATATAACAGATTGAATCTATCTCAAACAAAGAACTCATTGCGTACTTACAGCGCGGAACGCACCTGCGTGGCTAATGATGAGATTAGAGTCGAGAGCTTGACAGAGACCGTAGAACGTTGCAGTGCAGATCAGCCGATGAAGTTGAACTCGAGCGAGCAGTCACGTTATCGCTGCTCCAAAATCTGATTCGCCCCAACTCGTGCAGATTCTTCGATGGGGCGAGGTTTCGGAGACATTACTCTCCCCGCTGCCATTGACACACCGGTGGAAGGGATGGAGACGCTGAGTAGCCACGCAGCACTGAAGATAAAGAGGTCTCTCGCCAAAATCCTAGATAGATTTTTCGTGTTGAGTTATGAGTACGTACCCACGGCACGGTGCTCACTTTATATAGACGAGATATCTCGAGTGACTTGGCGCGAAAAAAAAGCAAACCGACTTCTGGAAAGATCACGTGATAAGATCAAATTCGGTTCCAAACTTAACCCCAAGTCATAGTGAGATTAGGGTAGAAAAAGTTAAAAATTGAGATGGAATTATTCACACGAAAAATACGCGAATACGTGCGCGTGCGGCTTCCTCTCTCATTCCTCCATCAATGGAAGGGCAAGAGGCTTGCTATATAGTTTGGCTATCCTCCACCTCAACCCATCCTATGGGACTAAACTCTCACAACTTCTCTACCCCTTATAAAAATCTATATGGTTTCAACCGACTTAGTCTCCACCCACTCCGTCGCCGCCCACCCCGTGCGGCCGCGCCTTAGCCAACCGACCTCGGCTCCTTCTCACCTCCCCGTCACCCCATCGCTATAAGGCTCTCTCCAACGAGACACTCCTCAAATCTTCTTCCCTGTCACTGTTCCAACTATCTCCTATCCCCTCCCCCCGTCGCCCGCCACCGCGAGCTCGCCGCGGAGGAGGCGACCCTCCTGCTCCCCGTGACTTCTGCCGCGCAGATCCGGCCCGGCGTCCCTCCTCCTCTCCCCTAGACGGCCGCCGCCAACACCCGTACGCGTGCCTCCTCCCTCCGGCCGCCCGTCGCGCCTCCCCCGCCCCGCCCAGCTACGGCCTCGCGCCGGTCGGTTCCGTGGCCGGACCGCCTTCTCCCGCACCGGCGCCGCCTCACCGCTCGTGGCGGCCTCCGCCTCGGCAGCCTAGCCCGGCGACGGTGCCAGCTGCCTCCTCTTCCTCTCTCGCCCGTCGGGTAGATCCGCCGGCGCCCACGCCGAGGGCCTCCTCCTCCTCCGCATCCTCAACGGGCGCCCCGCGCGCCCTATCTCCGCCCGCCGTAGCCGCCGCCGGGGCCGCCATCTCCACCTCCGCGCTGCCACTGCCGCCGCCTCCTCCGCTCCCGCTCATCCCACGCACGCCTCTGCTCTGCCACGTCGCTCCCACCCCACCCCACCCCATCCCACCTGATCTCACGCCACAGCAGGAAGCGGCCCTCCCCTCACTCCACCGAGTGCGCATACCGGCGCGTCGAAGCGTCCAGCTGCGCGGTGGGGGGTGCCGAGCCAGGGGCGTCTCCGGCGTGGCGGCCCAGGTCCTGCGCCCACTGCGGCTGCGCCCGAGTTGCCTCTCTCCGCTCTCCTTTGTTGACCGCGCGCCAGCTCGCCGTCGCTCCGAGCGCTCTTCCCGCGCGCCGAGCACGTGCTCCGTGCTCGGGAAGGCCGACGTCTTCGTCCTCCTCATGGACTCCCTGCCCGTGAGGTTCGATGGCGTGGTCGACGGTGAGGTACTAAGGTGTGACTTCCCTCGCTATCTATCTCATCTGTATTCACCCGATGCTCTGTATTCCCTTACGCCCACACCACCACCGCCATCTCTCTCTCTCTCTCTCTCTCTCTCTCTCTCTCTCTCTCTCTCTCGGTGCGTGTGCTGAGCCCAGGCATAGCGCTAGCAGCCTCTGGCATGCTGAGGTTGGCTGAGTCGTGCAGTGCGGAGGGCCTGTAAGGAACGGGAGGGAGCGATATGGCGCAGCAGCAGTAGCACCAGGCGGTGATAGTTGGGGAGGGGCATTGCGAGGGCGAGGACCGGGAGCTAAAAGTGTTGAAGATTAGTGTACTGCGCGGACAGGTCGCTCCCGCGCTGGTGCTGCCGCCCTGTGGGCCGCGGCTGATGGTGAGGAGGACGTGATGGTGGCGGAGGTGAGGCGGAAGGTGCCTGAATTAGTTTTATTTTTCCAGCACTTTGTTTCTGTCATTTCATTTTCATGGATTAGTTTTATTTTTTCGCCCTCACCCAGCAGCATCGTATCGTTCCTCATCAGGCAGCTCACTTCAGCCTGTTGTGGGTCAACCAGCAGCAATGGGTCTTTGATAGGGATGTGGTGGAGAGCGATAGGGGCCAGGGCACCTCTTCTTCCCTAATCATGATTTGCATTTTGGTCTGCAAAGAGTTAATCTTTGATATCTGTTCAAGAGCTGTAGATTGCAGGTTCATGCATTCACATGTCCATGACTGAACGACTGTGCTCTTACACTTGGTGATCGTGTCTGAATCCGAGAAAAAACTAGAATGCTTCAGGGTCTCATGTAGAGCATTGACTGAACAATGGCGTGTCCTGGTTCATATTGACTTTTATGTTGCATTTGTTTTCTCACTTCAGTTTTATCTGAATTCTGACCACAATCCAAAATGTGCCCTTGAAATGATCAGAGAAAAGAGGAGATTAGCCACTAGCACCCCAACTCCAGTACTCCACTGGGTCTGACATCAAGGTTGGCTTTGAACACAAAAGAAGAGTATGAAGCACTCGATTTCCTATCAGTTCTGCACTTCTGCTACTACAATTATCTTAGGGAACTGCAGTATTGCGAATGTAGTAGAGCTTGCCATTAATCAGTAATGCATTGGTTGCTTTCTACTGTCACTGAACATACATAATTGTTTGATCTGGAAGCTTCAATCTCAATTGTAAAACATGTTGAACATTGTGCTTATTGGCTGATACCCTACCCTAAATTGAGAGTTAGCTGTTGTAAGCTTTTGGCTTAAATCCTTATTAAATAATACAATTTACTGATTTTACATTGTTTAGATCTTGACTGAATGGCTTGTTACCTGCTCCCTTTTAGAAATCATGAACTCCTTTGGATGAGCAACCTTATGACCTATCAGTTAAACACATGATGCAGATGACCGTACTTGATGGCCTACTTTAATTGTCTTAGCTGGATTACCTTTTCGTTTGTTTTGGTTGTTTCCTCTTCCTACTATATAGGTAGACCAACCTTTGGTTTTTGTTCTTTACCTACAACTCTAACTCGTGGATTTAGCAACTAACATTAGCAAGAACCCCGTCATGCTTTCTTACAGTTACAGTTGGGATGGGCCTTCACTCTCTGTATGAAATCAGAGCATTAGTCCATACCCCTTGTGTCCTTTGATTTTTGAGCATATAGATTCTGACTTTTTTTTGTCTATTGTTATATAACGTACAGAACAAGGGGTACATGTATATAGTCAAGGATAAGAGAGTCCTAGGACTCTAGGAGGACAGGAGTCCTAATGCTAGATGTCCCTGACTATGGAAATCCATCTGTATCCCTAGGTGTAGCCTGGCAAAGGGGCTGGCTGAAACAGTCCCCATATACATAACTCATAGCATATTCTAAAAATTATGGCCAGCCATCCAGTACTGCTAAATTGAATTGTGGATGTGACTCATATACTATATGGTACGATGGAGTTAGAATATTACTCTATATACACATTTGGAACAATGTGGATGAAATGAATCTCTGTCCCAGCCTCCCTGGTGGTTGTGTAATTTTGATCAAGTTTAGTTCCTTTGCAGTTTACTGATACTTCCAATACATGTTAAATTAGCTCCCACAGAGCTCATTTTCAGATCATGTTCAGTTTTTGTGCAAAAAAAAAAAAAAACTCTTAGAGGATCCAACGTAACCAGGAGCGTGAGATCATGAACTTTTGTTTCCAGGAGATAGCTATAACATGAGAGATTGGATGGAACTAATTGGAAAATCAGGGAAAACAACAAGATATGGTAGTGATGTGATGATGCTATGATGTACCTCAACGTGATTCCCGTAAGATGTAGTTTGATGATGGCTGATTACAGTTTGGTGCTTTTATTATTTCCCTTGATTAAATTGTAGTTAATGCTGTCAAGAAAGGAAGCTCCCAAGTTGTTGATGTATCATGAACTGCATGCTGAACCATATGCTATTGCTTGACATAATTGTATATATACAGTTTGAGATTGTCAATATGAGCTCCAGAGGATGGTAGAAACAGTGATGCCTTGGTCCACTGTACGGTGGGGATGTAAGTATCTCTGTCTGAGTGGCTAATGGATCTTTTTTTTTTCTTTTCTTTGTAGGGAACGATTGTATTAAGCTAATAGCTATGATGCACCGATTTTTTTGGTGGTCTCATATTTTTTTCTCAATGTTCAAATATTTGATAATGCATTTCACATATTTGAAAGAAAACAGTGGATTTTTAAACACTCTTCTCTAAGGCAATTTTATATTCTAGATTTTCTCATAAAGCAATGCCACTCTATTTGCATTTCGTTTTTTATTAAAAAACTGTATTTGCCCCGCCGTAGCAACGCACGGGCCAACTGTTAGTCTATCATACATGAGTGGATCTTTGAGATTTTTTCTAAAATTTATCGGACATATTGGGCTTTAGGCCCATAAATTCCAACATGAGATCACCACACACTACCTGCGAATTGCTTCGTTCCACCATGGTAAGCCACCGATCGGAGCCCCTGCACCTCACCTCATGCCGCTGTTGTGGGGATCTTAGTTGAGGTGCACTTCGCGTTGTGCTGGTGAGTGAATGCTAAGGGCCTCTACTAGCCATTGAACATCGCAGTTCCAACATGGAGATCATGTGGCCCAGTGGCCCAGTGTGGAGCTGATTAGAGCCCACCTAGGATGAACATGTGACTCCCATCGACCAGCCACTCCATTTTTCTCTCCTTGCTTAGTGTTGCCATAAGATAACGACGATATTTATGCTCTATATTTACATAATTCCATGTGTTTTCAGAGATAAATCATATGCTAAAGTCATATTTTACTAACAATTAACCTCATATTTGAGTATGCCCTTTGTTTCTATGCATTGTTGAATATCACAAGAAAAAGAGAAATATCTTAGAAGGATCCAAGCTAGAAGTTCAGGGAGAAGATTGGATGACCCAAGAATTACAAGAATAATCAAAGAGCCTAGGAGAAAATAAAGAGAAGCCTAAAGAATATTCATGAAGGCCAAGTCATCAAGGCCCATTAGGGGGTTTTTTATACATGGAGGGAGATCAAATCATGATAAGATCAAGCATGGAACTAACCTTAGACTTTTCATGTACAGGGCACCCTCAGGGGTATAAAACCAAACCCTTCCAAGGGTTAGAGGGCATCCCCAATTCAAAGAAAACATGGCTCCAAAGCTAGGTTTAGGGGGGTCCAACTTTACAAGACTCGAGAGTTCTCGACGAAAAGGCGGAGCGAGAGGAGGCAGGAAAGGCATGGGTCGGTCGACCCGTTGGGTCATGCTCGGTCGACCAAGGGCTTTCCCAGAGAGTCTTGAGTTCATCTTCTAGGAGGTGCTTCAAGTTGACGAATAAAACAACATTGTTCTTCGGATTCATGATGTTCTTGGAGTACAAACCCTGATCTTCTTATTATGCTATGATAAACCATCAGTTTGATCTATGAAATTGCCTTTGAGCAATGAGTTATTTGTTTATACATGATCTTTGATCTATGCCTTTTAATGCTTCATCTTTACATGTGCCTGGGCAGGATGAATATTCCACATGTCCTTGAGTAGATCTTTTTACCTTGATTGGTTGAATGAATCTACTCATGCTTAGATATGGTTTGGGCTTGCTAGTTCCCCGATTACCCTGATTTATGTGACAAGTGGTTGGAGGGAAATGTTTGAGGAAGCTATTCACATTCATGATCATGTTTACTCTATGTTTCATCTCAGATCTATGCTTATGGGGTTCTAAGTTTATAAGAACTTTGCCTCATATCTCTTGTTAATCCCATTGTCATATTTGCTTATCTTGATCTCACTTCTTCTTGTTCCTGACAAGCTCTTGTCTATGATCCAATTGATGCTATAGTTGTAATACACTGAAATTTGACCCTAAGAAAATTCCATTAATCTCTCCCAATTCAAAATCAAGTTCGAAAAACTCGTTTGTGTTCGAGTGTACAGTCATGAGCTCAACAAATAATCCTATGAATCCTTTAAATATTCCTGGAAATATTTTCTCAAATATTTCTCAAAATCTTCTCCACCAACTCTCCTCAAAATCTCTACAAAGTCCCTTCAAAAATCCCTCTAAAATTCCTAATCAAATTCCAAATCCAAAAAATATGAAAACCCTCTCCCTTCTCTTGGGCCACAGCCCATCTCTCCTTTCTCCCTCCCTTCTCTTCCCTGCGGCCCGCTCCCCCCTTTCCTTCCGTTGGGCCACCATCTCTCTCCCCTTTCCCCCGCTTGCTGTGTGCGCCACGCTGTCCCCGCCAGCGCGTGCGACGCTCATATTGCCTGGCCTTGCCTGTCGCATGCTACAAAAGGGCCCGAACCCATCCTCCTTGTGCTGCTCCACCTCGGTCTACCCTTGGTTCACCACGGGAGCTGCCCACTGTGGACGCTGTCTTCCTTGCTCCCTGGTTTGCCACCGTTGCACAGCACTGACCGCACCTCAATGAGCTTGCTCCCTCATCCCTTCCACTCATGTTGTCCACGCCGCTCGCCACTAGTGACCCTCGCCGACGATGCGAAGCGCAGCCCCCGCGCCTTGGATAGTCCTCGGCCCGAGCACAGACCAAGCGCTATCCACCGCAAGCACCTCCACCACTTCTTCCCCTCCGCGCGGCTCTGCGTCGCTCACCACCTTGGTGGAGTACTGCCCCTGACGCACTCCCCCTGTCCGCTGCTATTTCTCCATTCTTGTCCAAGAACCGAACGCGAGCTCACCTCAGTGTTTTTCACCCTCGGGCCATCCTAGTCCAATTCATCCGGCATGCAGCACCACAGCACTCTCCTCCACCCTTGCCCCTCCCAATTTCTACTTCCCGTGTCCGAGCAGGACCCTCTGCGAGCACCCACAGCCATGACTGCCAGTGCCCGTGGATGCCCCTGCTCCGCACATCTCCTACTACCTGAATCCCCAAAATGGACTCGCACCGCTCTCCTATTATATTCGCGTCGCTGCCCCCCGGATTCGCAAACGAAGGTTGGGAAACCCCATTCCGGCGTGCCCCGGTGAGCCGCAGAGTTTTTCCGGTGACGGCGGCAGCTGGCCAAGCGCCCCTGCCCCCTTCGTGTGCCCCCACTCCATCAACCGCATGAGTCGGCCCAGTGGCCAGGCCACCCCGCGCGCGCCTACTGGCCGTGAAGCGCAGCTAGGCCAAGGATGAGAAAAATAAGGGGAATGTGGAGAAAAAGAAATGGCTCCGTGGGCCGAAACCCTCCTCGGCCCATGTCGCCTTTACCCTTGGGCCAAATCCAATAGCTCATCTCAGAGAAGTCTATATCTACCCCTCAAGCATTCTAAAAAGTCCAAATCCACCCCTATCATAGAATATTCCGTAACTTCTCCGTTTTAACTCCGATTTGGGTGATTCTTGCCCCTAAATTCTCTATATAACAACCTATATCCACTCATATGCTTCTCATAATTTTTGTACCCCTATCCTTCCGGTCCATCCAACATTGCTACGCATAGCCCATTGGTATGACCCGCTGTTTGGTCGGAAACAGTTTAGCACCACCTTTGCCAAGCAGTTTTACCAAGCCTAGACCGATCAAGACACTGCCCTACTTTCCTCATGTCACCGTATTTCAGTCATGTGGGCACGGTGTGGGTAGCATTCAAAATGTCATATCCCTCCTCCCCTTCGTGCTGGCGGAAACATCGTCGCGACAGGCGAGAAAGGGCATGGCATGGTGGAAATGGGCCTTATGTGCCATTCGGGTCCATAAGACTCCTTTCCATATGGATGTAAATTACTAGGATGCCTTTATGCAGGAAAAACTCCGGACTCCGATGATTCCTTCGCCTAAATCCTTCTAAAATCAAGGTCCGTCTAACTAAACTAAATCCAACTCATGTTGAGCTCATATTGCACCTTGACTTGTGTGTTTTTCTTTGTTTGTGTATGTAGGCTTTCTCGGAGAGCCGTTCGGTCCTATCCCCGAGACGTTCAACTCGGAGAACGGAACAAGAGTTTGATGTAGCAACCGTCATCTCTGCTACCTCAACGAAGTGAACGACAAGTCCACTGGAATCCTCACTTGATGCATAAATTACCCATGTTTTATATACACAACCCATTGCCCTGTTAAATGATAAAACTTGCAGGTTTGGCTTGCTAAGGAAACATGGTAGGATAGCCACTCAAACCTATCTAGATGTAGTGCACATAGGTGGATCGCTCACTCAATTATCTATATTAATCTTAGTGATATGATGGTGATTTTATTGTGGATCTAGATGGTTGTTTTTGGAAAAAAAACATGGGGTAAGACCCCGGCATACAACTTTGGTCGGCTAAGCCACAAACAGGGTAGAAACCCTAGGGGTGCCGTTATCATGGTTGCCTCAGAGTCTAGTCCTTGTGAGAGGATCGGGCTGGTGTTTGCTCATGCATGGGCATCGTGGGACCTCTACCCCGAAGGACCGAGTTGACGATTCATCTTGCTTAACTCTTTTCGTGCAACCACTCGATGTTGTATGCGGCAACACTTGGTTGCAATCCACAAGGAATGGTTGTAGAAGCCGGTGAGCTAGGATGCATGAGAGACAAGGAATAGGGAGCGGCCATGTGTCAATGGACATAGGGTGACGTCGCGTTGGCTGTGTATCATGGCTGAGGTTTGGGGAAGCCTTGTGTGGGGAAGACCTTGAGCGGGAAAGGACCTCATGACGATGAAAGTCCTGGACCAAACTTGTGGGTAAAAGTGTGCACCTCTGGCCGGAGTATAAACCTATCCGGATAGTTCGTTGTCCATCGGTATGGACATGTTATGGCTTGGTTTCAGCAATTAGATGTTTTAAACTATGGGAATTGTTGGGATAAAATGTGGTATTTGATGTGGCAGTGGAAATGTGTTGGCCTGCGTGCCATGAGCCATGGACCAGCAAGTCCAGTGGCAGCCTTTTATGGGAAAAAGATGTTTTCTTAATTAAAACTGAGAACTATTGAACCCTGCATATGCAAATGTTTTCTAGCAAATTTATCCTGGGCTCCAGATATATTTTGCATATAGTGATAGTTTTTATCCCCTCTCCTTATGAAAGAAGGTGGGCTTGTGGAGTACGTATGTACTCACCCTTGCTTTGTTGTTGGTTTACAGAGCAAAGAAGACAATCGTGATCGAGTGAGGGTTACAACCTATCCCCAACCATGCTTGTGGGCAAGTTTGGGCTCCGCTTTAAAGTTTTGCTGCTGTGTTTTCGGGCTGCGCCCCATTTAGTCTTTCCCGTTTGGGCGAATCTGTAATCATCTGATGTAAAAATGTGGTTACCATACTCCTAGGAATGGTAATAAAGCACATTTTAGTCCCGCTTACAAGTGTGGGCGCTTCAATAGTCTAGTTGCATACCTGGTTTGTGACTAGATTATTTTATTTATCTTTTGCTTGTTAAACCTATTAGAGCTAGTTAGTAATTTATTAATCCTTGATTAATAGTAGTTTAAACCTAGTTTTCCACGGATTGACAAAACTCTTGATACTCATCTCCAGGAAATGCAACATCAATATTGTCGCCTGTAGTATAAGATGACGTGCTTAGGTTCCGTCAACACCTAACCACTTCTTCTTTACTTGTTGTTTGTATCCTTCAACCGGAGCTCACCCTCGCCGGCTATTCCACCTACCAGTTGTCCCTACCAACCTGACTAGCGCACACCATGTCACCTTGTCTCCACCACCACCTTGCCCCTTGCCACCACCACCACCTCTCTTGTCTATCCCTTATTTGTTGTGGATATCAAGAAGGTGGGGACCAACCTTACAACCCAAACCATAAACCTGACTCGGTACCATTAGAGGGCAAGAGGGTGATGGCCAATAGTAGAAGAGGGGGGAGTGGTGTGTGGGCTAATTTGGGCCAGAAAGTCACACTGACCTCTGGCAGTGTCCTAAGAGGGGGTGAATTAGAATTTCTAAAAAGTAAGGCTTACAAAATAACTTAACAAAACCTATGCAAGATAACCAACTATTGGACACTACAATTTTGCCAAGTGTATCTACTTCTACCGCTAAAGAGACTTGCAATCTAAGTACCACTTCGAAAGTAACCTATCAAGCTAAACTAGGAAAGTAAGCACATAATTGCAAAAGGTTGATTGAAGAAGTAAAAGAGATGATAGAAAAGAAAACTCTCAATGACAATCGCAATGATGGTGATAAGGTAGAGACACGAGGATGTTAAATAAGGTGTCAAGAAGACATGCAAGTTTTCCACTTAGTCCTTGTTGGAGCCCCATGCAAGGCCTCACACTCGTTTAATCCGTGCAAGGATTAATGCCTTCATGCACATAAGGATCAAGATTGGTAAGGTGAACCATCATAAGGATCAAGCTCCCGATCGGGTAACTTAAGATATCCCCGATGCTACTCTATGCACAAGTGGGGAACTTCTATAGATCTCTCTTGGACACACTCCAACCTGCCTCCACTAAGGTCGAGGGCCTCTCTCCCCTTCGCAAGTAAGGTTGTGACCACTCCACCATCTTGATGGTATCGCGAAGTTACAGGCCCCTACACTTACAATTCTTAGTGTGCCAAGCACTGGGTGCAAGAGGTTCACAAACCTCACCATCTAACATTGATCATAATCAAGTGCAGTGCGCTAAAGGCCTAAGAAAACACTTACTACGCCTAAAAGAGCAATTAAAGCACTCTTGTGACTTGGCCACTAAAGAAAGTGTCTCAACATAAGTAAATAGTATATGAGTGCCAAACATACTACTTAGGTTGGGCAAGAAGGTATATATAGCCCAAACCTTCAAAACTAGTTGTTGGAGAAAAAGCTACCCTGGTAGGTTTTCACTAATTTATTCGGCATGTACATTCCAAACTTGCCATTAGAGTCGACCGTTGGCGATGTCATGCCCAGTGTTTACTTCATCAAGTGCCACACAAGACCGTCTAGTGCATTTTGCACACGGTCGCTCTACTCCACCTTTGTCCACTTCTCTATGGTGACCAATCACTGGACCATCGTGCATGTAGTTGCATCAGTCTTGGATCTCCAAACTTTGTCATCTGTCTTAGCACCGGACCGTCGTGTCAAGGCAACTTACCTTTTTTGCATCGATGTCTTAGGCCTTCTTACTGATCTTTAGGTCTTCTTTTATGCTCTTTTGAGATTTTTTTTACCACAAATCCATTGATCGCATCCTGTAAGTAAAAAATACTTGCAAATACATTAGTCTCAAATTGGTCAATGCTATCATTCAACCACCAAAATCACATTAAGCATATTAAGCACAAAGGTTCAGGATCCATTTTCTTAGGAGACTAAATCAGATTACAGAAGCGAGGGGGTGGGAGGGTGGACGGTTGTTACTAGTGTTGCTTGCCTAGGTAGGCGTTCTTATCCAGTGAACTCCTATACATATCGCTAAAATGGATTATTGTAAGTATTCGCTCTATGTCTAGAGAGAAACATAATCCAAAATCCATGCCAAGAAAGGCCTTAAAGTTGTCTAACAAAGAGTTTCTGTCCTAGACTCCTTGCGGCAAAGTAAACAAGGGTAGATCAAAAGAATGGGCCGGGTGCCGGCAGAAACGAGTTTGGGGCCATGTCTTGAGGGTGCACTGAATGATTGCATTACAAAAGACTTGTTGGTTGGTTGTTGCTAGCATATGAAGTAGCTGGTCAGGTGTGCTAGGATAGTTGTCCGTGTTGTTGGGCGTAGTAGCAGCAGCAGCACCTTTATTGCAAACATTGCGTGGCAGGAAGGAGGATTCGCCCCGGCCCGATCGACCGACCAAAACGATCCTGCCATGCCTTGACATGAAAAATTAGCTGGTGCTGCTGGACTGCTTGTGCTTCACAGGTTGTCTACGTGGTCATATTTACTGTTTCAATCATTTTTCTCTCTGTCTACGCATTTTACCTTGTAGGAGGTAAGATGTCAGAGCAAATCTGGACCTTTGATTTTAAAAAAAATAATTAGAAAAAAAGAAAATCCCCATTTACATTTGCATGGCCCTTAAATCACGATGCCGTACGGAAAAAGGCGTGCATGCCGGTTAATTAGGATCTTAACAGTGACCGACGAAGTAATGGATGCCTATCGTGAAACATTCTACCGTATCGTGTGTGAAAAGACACTAGAAAAAAAAGCATGTTACATCTCGTACATGGAAAAAATTAAGAGAAAACTCATGTCATTAGATTGTCACATTATTAGATCCAATATAATCAAACGTGATATTACCATATTCATTATATATTTGAAACAGATAAATAAATTTTAAGATATATAAATTGATTAGTAAGAGCTGGAAAATAGCACGATTATAGTGTGCATCGGTTCAAAGCACGCGATCTGCGTCAAGAATAGCAGTAATTCGCTGCCAATGCCGGCGTCAATTGATGCTATTAATGTGTACTTACCATATTTTAATTTAGTATACTAATTATGCATACATTTTAATTTATAAGTGCAGTTGCCACCTATAAACTGTTGTTGAAAAATAACTAGGCAGTTGTCACGTTCAACAATTGTCACGGTCAATACAAAGTGGTTACAGTGGACTGAGGTAGTTAGATTTATTATGGGTATTTTTTTTAAACCATTACCTCCTCGGAGGTAATACTTCATTTTATCTATCCAGATCTAGTTAGATCTGGGCATGGATCATCCGACCCGTCTGAAAAAAACCCGACCCGAGCAACACGACGGGGCAGACGTGGGCCGTATTTTTTGACCCGCAACAATCGACGGCCCGGGCACGGGCCATGATTTTTGACCCAAAACCCGACCCTAGGCCAAAAAAACCCAACCCAACCCGGAAAAAATCCGACCCGACGCCTCCGGGGAACGTGCACGGGCCAACCCGACCCGACGTTAGGCGCGGGTCCGGTACGGGCCATCATACACGACCCGTGGCCCGACCTCAACCCGACCCGACCCTACGTTTGATCAGGTCTAGATCTGGATCTAGTACAATATACGGTCCACATTAATTCCAGTGTACCGTAGCAAATGCCGCAGTGCTACCGTGTATAGGCAGTGCTACCGTATATACATAATCCGCTGCACATAGTCTACGGTTGTATAGTTTGTGGAAACTGAAAACGGGTGGGACAAATACCACGGTCCACCGTGTTTCCTATTCACTGTCTTAAATATATATTCCTCCTGTTTATAATAATTGTCGTTGTGTACACTAAGACTGAGTACAACAAATTATGTATATAGTGGTGCAAAACACTATTAGAACATTGTAAATACATTGTATACATAGAGAAGTTTGAGATGCATACCCAGGTACAAAAGCCGCTACCGTTGGTCAAAGACGACATCTAAAACATAGCTTTAACCAATATTTTCTACTAGAATACAAATAAACATTCTAAATATATATATAATTCTATAAAAGTTCATTTCAAGATGAGCCTATATATATGATCTCCAAGTTTCTAAACCAAAAGATTTAGAAGTTTGACTCAAGATTGTCCAAAACATGAAGTGCTTGGGAACTAGAGGGAACAATTCTTTTTAGTTTTTCCCTAAATCAAACTATCTTAGATTTAACCAAGTTCACCGATGAAAATGGGCCCATCTAAGACACCAAACAATTGCACCATAAAAATAGATTTTATGATCGATTTAGTGATATATTTTCATATAAAATTGGTCAAACTTAAGATATTTGGACTTAGAATAAAATAGCTAATTCCACCGTTCATTAATATATATGGAATATGTTTTATCTTGCACAGTTTCATATCTTTAGAAAAAAAAATATGAAAATTGGAATCATGTGTCTCCTGAAAGCATGTAGCTTAGCTAGTCCACCTGACTCCCACAAGATGCACTCCACATGTTGACAATCACTTAGCGAACTTTTAAGCAAGTCGCCCTAACTCATCATATTTCCTTTACTACCAACCATTGTAGCCGATGTTGCCTTCGATGTCCCTTGCAAATTCACCACCAAATATGTTGGCACAAATTATGGCCAAATACTTGCGCACTAGGGGCGTTGCTTGATGTGAGTTTGAGCTCCTACAGTTTCGCTTGCATATGATATCTTGCCAACCATGCCACATTGCAATATATCCCTCCACTTTAAAAAAATTAGCTCATTTTAGTTTCATCCAAATTTTTTAAAATTTGACCATATTTGTTTTTAAAAAGGATCGATACTTATGAACACCAAACGAGTATAGTTACTTTCATCATCACACATACATTTTTATAATACGTGTCATAAGTGTTGATGTTTTTCTATATGAGTTTGGTTATTTTGACTTAGAGGTGACTTATTTTTTTGGAGCTGATAGAGTATTTTACACTTTTTTTTTGAAACGAACGAGTATTTTACACTATGTTTCTTATGTAGCATTGTAGCAATATTGTTTTGCTTGTGAAGATAACTATAACTATAGGTACAGGTAGAGACTTGTATAATTGTATTCCAAGCGACCATGTTTCCTTTTTTTCCCCCTCGATACCCGACCCATCCGTTTAGATTCGTCTTCATGATTACGTGACTGATCCCGTGCTCGATTCGGTTCCTGAATATCCCATTTCTGATTTTGTTTTCAAAATAAATAAAATTGTTGTAAGAAACAGAAACAGGAGAACCGTTTCCCCTCCGAGCCCAGCGCAGCGCTAGGGTTGGATATGGATATCAAAATATCTGAATTATCCGTATCCGTATTCGGTAAAAATGTCAATATGGATATCCGTATTCGTATCCGATTTTAATATGGATACTAAATGGATGTATCCGAATCCGTTTTTCATTGTTTTTCTCTATCCGATTCCAGATCCATATCCGAAACATTCGGTACCATCCGTATCCGTAAAACATACATTATATTATAAGCCATCTAAATGTTATTTATATGACTGGTAATTATTATAAAATGATTTTAATTTAATATATGTTGTTGTGTATCATTTAAATTATTCAAAAAAATATTTATATGGATATATTTATTTAATATTAATTATTTTTATGCATTAAAACTTTAGATATTTATTTGAATCTTTACTTATCAATTTTTATTTTACACTTGTGCTTTAATCTTTATTTGTCTAATAATTTTTTTCTACTAAAACCACCGTAAAGCATGTTGATAATCATTATTGTTAAAACGAAGTAGATATCCGAATTTAAATCCGTATTCGAAACAACCGTTTTGTATTCGTATCCGATGACATCCGCGTTCGTA
Source organism: Paspalum vaginatum (assembly GCA_030272315.1). Taxonomy (NCBI): domain Eukaryota; kingdom Viridiplantae; phylum Streptophyta; class Magnoliopsida; order Poales; family Poaceae; genus Paspalum; species Paspalum vaginatum. Next base: position 38,349,685 of record CM059015.1, on the reverse strand, counting down.
TCCGAATTTAAATAAAAATAGAGTAATCAGTGACATCCGAATTCAAATCCGTCCGTATCCCATATCCGAATCCATCCCTGCGCAGCGCTGCAAGTGCCATGCTGCTGGCGCTCGTGGCTCGTGTGAAAGCGCGGAGGAGACATGGATCACATGGCGTCTGCCTAGGTGGCCCCCTCACATGCAGTTTTGGCTGCCAGCCCATGCCGCGCCGCTGCGCCACCACCGCTCTCCCCTCCATCCGCTCTGCGCCGCTGCGGCCAAGAGCCCAAGAGTCTCACACTCTCACTCCCCATCTCTCACTCCCCCCCCCCCCCCCCCCCCCCTCTCTCTCTCTGAGAAGCGAGACATTATTGCCGCTGTTTCCTTCCTCCGAGAGAGAAACGCTTCGTAGCTGCTTCATCTTCCTCCCCTCCCCCCGATTTGAGAGCTCCGGCCACCAGATCTCAAGCCCCTGGCGTCGCGCGTGCCTTTGGTGTAGCATTTGAGGTGGTGTTCTACGATGAGCAAGGAGGACGTCCTCAAGGTGCAGGTACGTGAGATTGCTTCCTCTCGACTCAAGCACCATTGGCGGAGGCAGCTTGCGTGTGTCTGCAGCAAGTGTTCTCCTGCAGTCCTGCCGCCATGTTCTTTTCCCCCTTCAAAGTTCAAACCCCTCAGCTGCGCTGTGCTGTTCTGTGACGTTTCTCCCCCCCTCGTCCCCAGACTCTGGTGCTGAGAGTGAACATACACTGTGATGGCTGCGCGAGGAAGGTGAAGAAGACCCTCCACAAGATCGATGGTGAGGAAAAAAACTGATGCTTTTTAGCAGCGGACGGCTTGAGTTTTCACCTTCTTTTCTCGCTGATTAGCAGTAGTCAAAGTTTTCTCTGCATTTTCTGAGGGAAAGGAGTGCGGTGAAATTTGTTTGTAGGCGTGTACCAGAGCAGCATCGACGCGGAGCAAGGCAAGGTGATGGTGTCCGGCAAGCTGGATCCGGACACCATCATCAGGAAGCTCAACAAGGCCGGCAAGCCGGCCCAGCTGTGGGGCTCCAAGGCCGGCGCGCCGCAGAACGGCAACCACGGCGGCGGGGGCAAGGGCCAGTCCAAGGACGCCGGCGGGGGCAAAGCCCAGAAGGGCGGAGCAGGCGGCGGCGGCGGCGGAGGAGGTGGCGGCGGCATCGGGGGCAAGGATGCAAAGATGGTGCTGCCGCAGCCGACGCCGCAGCAGCTCCAGCAGCTGCAGCAGCAGATGCAGATGAAGGGGCTCAAGCTTCCGCCGCAGCTCTTGGGCGGCAAGATGCCGCCGTTCCCAGCGGCCGCGCCGTTGAAGGACCCCAAATCCGTCAAGTTCGCCCTCCCCGAGGACAGCTACGAGGACGACGGCAGCGAGTTCGACGATGAGCTGGACGACTTCGACGAGTTCGACGATGAGTTCGACGACGACGACTTGTACGACGACCCTAAGATGATGATGAAGCCCATGACCGTGCCGCTGGCCGCCGGCGGGGGAGACAAGAAGGGCGGTGGCGGTGGCAAGAAGGGTGGCGGCGGGAACGAGATCCCGGTGCACGTCAAGGGCAACAACGGCGGCGGGCAGCCGCACAATGCAAAGGGAGGCGCCCCTGGCGGCCAGGGGAAGAATGGCGGCGCCGCGGTCGATGTCGGTGGCCCGATGATGGGCGGCCTGCTGCCTCAACAGGGCATGATGAGGCCTAGCATGGCGGGTGGCGCCGGCTTCCCTGGGACTGGCCAGATGGGCGGCGGGCCCATGATGCGCCACCCACACATGGGTGCTATGCCGCAGGGTGGTGGCGGTGGCATGCCAGGCCAGGGCTTCTTCCAGGCACAGGGTGGTGCCAATGGCGGCATGCCGTCAGGGGCGGAGATGCTACAGGCCGCGGCGGCGTCTGGGAACCCTGTGGCGCAGCAGCAGTACATGGCCTTGTTGCAGCAGCAGCAGCAGCAGATGATGCTGAACGGCCATGGGCAAGGGCAGCACGGCCATGGCGGTGCAGGGTACACGCCGATGGGCTACGGCTACGGCCGCCCACCGATGCATTACCCAATGGCGTACCCAATGCCGCCGCACTCGCATCCAGAGCCTTACAACATCTTCAGCGACGAGAACCCCAACAGCTGCTCAGTGATGTGAGGGGGGCGGAGAAAGATAAACCATCTGAAGGAGGTCAATGGCACAGGTGAGGTGATCACCACTCAGCGAACGGCATCGCCATGGTTGAAAACACCCTGGAACAATCTCAGCATACTTGGTGGATGAGTATCTTTTCCTGTTTCTCTTTAGCTTATTTCCATCTTTCTTTTAAAAAAGCAACTTCCTTCGATGTGAAGGCAGGTAAAGTAATTATGAATAGTTTTCATAAGAGAGGAGAAGAGATGATGGGGGCCTTTATAGCCACTGCCCAATAGGGGGGGTTTGCTTGTTGTGGCTTCTTCCCATCTAAGTTTCTTAAGGTGGACTGATGGTAGTAGAACAAAGTTGTCATGCCAATCTCAGTAAATTAGTGTGCATATGTTGTGGTTTTCCGTTCTAACTATGTAATGGTCATACAAGTTCAATATATCAGAGTTGGCTAATTTCTGGAGCATTCGCATTCAGACCTTTGCAGTTGCAAGCATAGCACTTGGCCCTTGAGGCATTTGATCTGCTGCCGGAGGCTATCCTTGTTCATACATAATACATTACTTCAGCAGACCTCAAATTCCAGTGATTCGTCTGAATGTTGATCGTGTGCCCTCTGTATCCAAATGGTTCAAGGTAGTAGTGTTGCATCTGGTTATCATACTGGTGCTTTATGCTGTTAACAGATTTGGGTGTTACTAGTACACCAAAAATTGGATGGACTGAGATCCTGCAACTTCCCAGGGTGCCTAACATGGTGCCATACTACTGTGCCATTTCTTTTGTTTTCTGAATGGACGAATGCATCCAGTTGCAGTAAAACTATTTCTTGGTAGCAGATGTTTATTACTAACTGTTGGCATCTGGCGACTGACTAGTTGCCGATCCACCTCCCCTGGATTTCGTGACGGCGAATTATAGTGCTGGGGACCGGCAGGCATGAACGAACAGCAATGATTATCGCGCGACGGGTTAGATTATTTCCATCATTAAGGCACGTCTCCAATGGGCGCTTAAACTAGTATAGGTAGTACTAGATCTTAGCCACATGACAGGATGAGGCCTGCCTTAAGTTTAACGTAGCAGTAACTCTGACTTCTTGTTTGGCGTAATTTGGCTTTTTTTTAATCTTTGAACCTTGAGAAACAATTCTATGGCTAAATAAATAAATTGTCACTGTGAGCGGCCAGTTCAGTGAGTTTGGATTTGGAAAGGAGTGTATATGTGAAGGGTAACTCTGACGACGAACATTTTCTCCTGTTTCCTTGCATAAATAAAAAAATTACAGTGCCTCTTTGGTAGGATTTCTTTGTTTTCTAGATAGAAACAAAAAAAATCTAAAATCCGTGGAACAAATGACTTTAGTTTGTGCCTGGAAGATTTGCCCGCCACAAGCGTAGGTTCGTAGGCCTGTGGGCGCACTGATGAATCACTGCATCGTAGGCCTGGTGTAGGCTTGTAGCTGAAACTCTGCATGTTGCCAATGGACTAGTAGGCCTAGGACGGTAGGGCCTCGTGGGCATGGCTGCCGCCAGCTCCGGCTCCGACCGACACTTCGACTGTAGCGCTAGGCTCAAACTGCACCGTGAACTTATGGTTCACACCGGCTCTACTACGGTCTCTACGGTGCCGTTACATTGCGGAGCACCAAAGAACCCTGCAAAGGAGCCACATTTCAATTATAGCGGTTTGCCCTGTTCTTTATTCAAAGTAATGGTATGGGTAATTTTAACCAACTGATCGAAGAGGGTTTGAATATTGATTTGCGTGTCTAGATTTTTCTCGGATGTCAAATGAGATATAAGATGGGTAGCATCACACAGATATATGATGATATCCGGTCACATAATCTAGAGAACTAAATCGGATATTAGAATGTGATACTTGCATTTTTGAAAAATAAATAAATCTTTCTTTAATTTTTTAATAACATCAATAATTATTGTCAATTGAAAAAAAAGGAAACTGTGAAGAAAAAATCAAAGTAAAATTATAATCTACCCATTGTTGCGGTTATTACTTAGTCTTACTCGTTTATGATTCTAGTGTTTATTGCTCTTTTTTATGGATAAAGGATGAAGTCCGGCCTACTATATTCACAAGTGTATATATACAGCCAAGATGATTATGAGAGTGCTCAGATTCTAAGCCTCAACAATGAGGAGAAAAGAACAAGAAAGAAAGCAAGGAAACTAGGAAAGAATATCAAAAGACTAAAGCTTGAATCCTCTTTAACGTTCTTGCTTCAATTTGAACCTTGCGCAGCAACAACTTTCCATCACTTGTCTACATAAAACAATTGATGCCTAGATTATCCCGCCAAAACAACTACCATATGTCAACAATATGTCATTAATCATTAGGTTCCTTGTGGATCTTATCATGCTACTTCTCCCATCAGATTCGGGCTTGTTCGGCAGCCATTGATGCACTAATTACCTCTCAGCATACACTTGTGGATACACCTACCATTCTTCGCTCCCGAGCGCCGCCACCACTGTCCACTATGGAACATCGACCTTGTCGCCGGCATGTTGCCATTGATCCCTCCTCTACTCTACCAACCTTGGTGACGCTAGACATTGGCAATGTGAGAGGTGGAGGCCCAAACGACGCCTCTAGGAAGGTAGAGCGAACACCCATGCATCGTCATCGTCTTCTTGCACAACCTTAGGACAATGCTTTCACCACTAGCACACACACCAAGAACGCCGGTCACTGTTGCGCGAGAGGGTGGAAGATTAGGCCAAAGAGGCAATAGATCCGCCCACCCAAAAACGCCTCCAGCACCTAGAGCCGCATTTTCCTTGTTGCGATGTCCGGCCTCCCACCTAAGCCCATTGGTATTGCCAAAAGTTGACCGTGTATGGAGTTGTTGCTGCCAGATCCTTGCTGATCTAGGATCGACATCGGATCGGTTAATGTGCTGCATGGACTGCCCGCTCAGAGGCGACTTGCTTGTATCTTTTGGGCCCAACGTCCCGTGTATCTTAGGAAGTAAATTTAGGGTTTAGCTATTTCGATACGGACGGGTCATCCAAGTCTATGGACTATAAATGTGTAACCCTTTATTCGGGATAAACACAACGACAAACATTCCTAGCAGCGCATCGCCGCCCCTATTCTTAGGGTTTTTTAAGTAAGCGTCATGCTGCTCTAATGTATTGTCTAGTATATCGTGTTAGGGCTGTTTGGTCTTACGACTACCACGGTAGACCTTGTATAGAAGCATTTTTTATGGCAAAATTTGCTAGTTATCCCGTATGTTATCGATCTACTATTTTATCTCTGCATAATGCTATACATTGATATCATGCAGCTAGCTGTACATAGCTCGTCCGATTGCTACAATCCACGATATGTGTTGCAACATATGCATACAGCAACTCGAGAGATGCATGTGCACCTAGCACCCTGTCTTTGCATGTCCTAGATGTGTTTTCTATTTTAGATAAACTTCTTTGGAGGTTCGTCAATCTGGAGTAGTCAATCGTGTATATCATGGTCTTAGATAGGTTTATCATCTTCTTGTTCCTTTTATTTACTTGATCTTTTGTACCTGCAAGAAGATATTCGTCCACAAGATGAGCGATAGACATGGCCATCGAAAGCCGATACCAGCGATCCGGCTAGAATTTAACTGTTGAGCAATGTTGTGCATTCACAGGGAAATTCCCCGATGGACCACAACGCTCATCACACACCTCTCTAGGCTAATAGGTCAAGCCCCGCAACCACCGCAAGCCAGACCGTCCGTCGAACTGCAGGGCTAGTCGAGCCACCTCATAGGAGAGACGACCGTTGCTAGCAACTGCATCTCCTGGCTCATCGTGTGTTGGTCGTCATACGATTGTCGGCCGATTTCTCGCGACAACACATCTTTTCCACGCCTTGGTGGGACTGACATCGTCAACTTCTTCATCAAGCGACGGCTCCACCCAAGACACGGCAAATGCGAGCAAGTCCTTTTGGACCACAATGACCCTAGTCATTGGTCGAAACACAAGCAGAAACCCCCGAAAGATCAAAGAAATCACACTAGAGCACCGAGGAGTCTACGAATCAGTACTCTCAACAAGTTAGCATAGGAGCTCCTAGATCTCTTCACGTGGATCAGAAATGGTGGCATCAAGACCACCAGTCATGAAGACTCTCTCCTCGAAACAGTCAACATCTTCATGCCCTCGGAGGAACATACCACGTCTCTCTATTAGGAGATCTACTACATGATTCATCACGCCCTAGTACGTCAATATGATGTCTTCATCAATTCACTAGAGAAGACCATCGCAAAAGTCGCCAAGTTTGTGCTAGCCGAGAACTACTCGGCTCTGGGACCCACCTTTGGTTCTTTCAAAAGGTGAGAAAGCATTATTCGATCAGCACATGCAACAAATGCAGTTTGAGCCACTAGAGGAGATGAAGGCTGAGTTCATCATCTACCACCCCAGGAGCCCCTCACAACGTACCATCCATATACAACCATCTAGCTTTCATAGAGGGTTGTGTATGCAAGATGCAGTACTAGGCCGCTACACGAGGGCGAAGAGCCACCTCAGAGGCCAACGAGCTTTGCTCGAGGGAAGAACAAGACCGCCAACATAGATCTGTGTAATGGCAAATGCAATACGGTGGTGGGCCGACTCCTAGCAATCAGGCCACGTTTTTCGGGACAACCAGCACATTCACATCGGGCGATCAGATCACCAAAGTCATGGAAAGCTGATTCAGGATGAAGATCAAACTCCCAACGATTTAATACGCAAAGCCTTACCATAAGAGTTCGATCAGATGCCACCACCACCAAAGTATAAAGTGAATGAGTTCTCCAAGTTCAATGACACTGATAAAACAAGCACAGTTGAGCATATCAGCCGATACACGACATAGCTCAGACTCGCAGCTACAGCCGAACACATGAAAGTTCAGCTCTTTTCCTTGTCGCTCTCAGGACCAGCATTCAGCTAGTACACATTGCTCGCACCGGGATCCATGACCTCTTAGAAGTAGATGGAGGACTAGTTTCACAATCAGTTCTTCTCTAGTTTCGGCGAGATGATGATCAATAACCCTTTGTCAACAAAGGGGAGAAACAATAGTGCAGTTCATCCAGCGCTTCAGGGAGACCAGGAATAGGTGCTATTCGTTGCGCCTTACCGAGAAACAACTCACATGTATAGCCTATCCAGGGCTGTAGCCAGTCACACAGCAAACCTATGGGCCCACCGATTTTGATTCAATCGGCGATCTTTCAATAAAAGTATCAGCTTTTGAGAGGAGACGCCCTCAAGATTATCAAGAGAGATACAAAAAGACGATCTCCTATGTCTATACGCCAGAAGACCACAAATCGGCTGAAGAAGCCGATGTCATTGTCGTGACTTGGTCCCCGAGGGCAAACCCAGTCCTGTGTCAATGGGTCAAAGCACCAAGCCACCTGTCAGCTTTGACTTTGACCTCTCCAAGACTGAGCAGATCTTTGATCTCCTGCTCAAGGAAAAGCAACTCAAGCTATGGTCGATCATTAGATTCCATCGGCTGAAGAGTTGTAGGGACACAAATACTGCAAGTGGCACAACTCCAACACGCATGAGACCTGTGTGTGCAAGGTGTTGAGAGTCAGGAGATCTAGTCGGCCATAGAGCAGGGCCGGATGATTTTTGGAAGAAAACAAATGAAGGTCAACACAAATCCTTTCCCTGTTAGGAGCCAACATGGTCGATGTGCCTCAAGTTCAAAAGGCAAAGGTCCGACAGATCCAAGCGATCAGCCCCAAAATATTCAAAGCAGAAGATCACACAATTGAAGAGGAAGTCGCACGATATCGCAGTTAGCGACCTGAGTCCAAGTAGCTCATCAACATGTACGCTAGCCAATACCAGAGAGAGGAGAAGTGTTAATGTCTAGCCGATGAGGAAGAGCAGCATCACCATCTACTGACAATTATACCAAGGTGACCGACGTTTCTATCACGATAGGTGACGCAAGGAAGAGCAGTACTGCTACAAGCCAGCGTCTCGAGGAGGAGCAATACTACTATGAGACGTGCAACTGCCACGAGCATTGGGCTTTCCCCTTCTTCTGTTCTACTAGGAAGAAGGCGTGCCAAGGCTGCCTACCATCGATGACTACCCCGAGTGTACAAGGCCCTAGAGTCCGGGGTGGCGCGCATCAATCTTTCAACGCCTAGGGTGAGGTCTGCTTCGTTTTCAAGAGCGGGCGCATGAAGCGTCTCGGCGCTACTAGACATCCTACAAAGGATGAAAGCAGGACAAGCGCCTGGAGCCTCATTAGTGCCCCTCATGGTCTCTCCGATACCCAAAAACGCAGGGTGCAATGGCTTCGGAGCCTAGAACAAGCAGAAGAAGAGTACCTAGGGCTACTACAAAAGGGTATAGGATACTGCAGCCCCTTTCCTAGGCCACTTACTAGGTATGGTTGCATCTCCAGCCACCGACCGGCCTCCCAGCACCTGGACCTATCTCCCATCACCGCCCCGACGGCCATCGCCGGCCCCGCCTCCTGCGATAGTCAGTGCCTCTCGCCTGCTGGCCCTCACGCCGCCTCCCACCTCCCGCTTCGTCTCCCACGTTGGGATATGCCTCCCGCCACTAGGCCCTGTCCCCGTGCCAACCACGCCTCCCGCCGTCGGCCAGTTCTCCCGCGTCCTTCCTTGAGCTCATCGGTGCTGCGGCCCCAATCCCTGCTTAAGCTCCAATCTTTTGCACACCCGCTTTCCATGCCAACTACTCACCCCCGCTCTCCTGCTTCTTCTACAGCGAGTCCCTCAGCGACGCCATCGCGTTGTTGCTTCACCTCCACCGCAAGGACCTCTGGAGCCACAACACCATGCTCCACGTCGCCATGCAACGCGAAGTTCAAGCCGCCCTTGCCACGCGCTGCCTCGAGCTCCCATCCCAGCCTCCTCCCCGGCACCGCCTGCCTCCTCCCACCATGCTGTCAAGATCCACGGGCCGAGAGCTCCCATGTCGCGCCACCCCAGAGCTCCCATGTCGTGCCGCCCGAGCTTCCTTGCTGCGCTGCCACTGCCTTCCCCGCCGCATCCACTCTGGCGCCGCCTTGCCTCCTCCCAGCGGGGAGCAACTGCTCGTGTGGCCTGTCTTCTCCCCGATAGGGCACCGCCTGCCTTCGTGCCTATACCGTGGAACCAAACACACCTCGGTTTTAAACAATATTTGCTATAATATTAATATAATATAGTGTTGATTTCATAGACAAATGAAAAATAAGATATTCTAAAACTACAGTATATAAAAACTTTAGTGCAAACAGATCCTAAACTCGAAATCTTGGGAGCCTCCGGTGACTTTGCCTGACGCCGGCATCCGATCTCCGTATACGCTCGGACGCCTGGGCACTGGGCAGTAGGCAGCCACTGCCCACTTGCGAGTGAACCAAACATTGCATGACATATTTGTGAAATGTATTTTTCCAGAGGGGCAACGGGGGTAAAAGTCGCACGCGTCGGCACCGCGCCGCAGCCACAGCCTGCATGAATAAAGCGCCGTACAGAGGCTGTCTCCAGTGGTTGGCCGAGGCGCATCGGAATGCTGGCCGTCTCTCGGCTCGCCCAGGACAAGGGCTGCCTGACACTGATCGCCATAGTACTAGCATTATTTATAGCATTTCGTCGACAGCATCAACTATTCAAGCCTGCCATGGTCGCCCGCTCCGGTCGCCTGTTCTCCTCCTCTGTACCGGCGGACGGCGAGATTCCTCCGCGAGGACCGGGCCGGGGCCGCGATGTGAATGCGAATGTGGCGGACGTGCCCGGCCGGCCACCGGCGGCAGGCTTCGACAAGACGCATGGCCACGGAGAGACACGGAGGACGACGTAGGCAGCAGCAGCAAGCTGGAGTGGGCACCGGCTCCAACCAATGTCAATGTGCAGCAACAGCATCAAGTACGAACTGTTGAGCTCATGTTGCAGCAGTACTGTAGACTGTAGCTACTACGTACGTACGCGGTACTCACGCACCTCTCGACCGGCACCCGCAGGGCAGACGGCTACAGCTACACAAGCGTCGCTGATACCGAGGCAGAGGTACATGCATCATTCATCATTCATGTGTATTTTCAAACTCCTCTCCCTATGCTCTAAAGTGCATGGCCTCTTAGACTACTATAATAGACATAGAAAATACAGTTTACCCATTATACCCAAAATAAAAAAACACTATTTACGTTACTACATATTCACGTGACATCCGTCCGAGAGTCGTGATAGTGGATTAGTATTTACTCATCACGCTCTGTGTATTACTGTATACCATGATACCATGCTTGCAAACGTAGCACTGTGGCCATGGCCCATGGCCACCACACCAGGAGTATGTCTGCTTGTCTCACCGTCCGTCCGGGCAGGCAGCTTGACGGGTCCCTGCCGATCGGTTTGACCCCATCACGTGAAGAAAAGGCGTTGTCGACTACCAGCTGCAGAGCATGAGGCATGACCACCGTGTCCCTCTCCTCCTTGCTTCGGAACGTGGGTCCATGCAATGCATGCATGGCTTTGAAAAAGCCGGGGCTGCGATGGAGACAAAGCTAGGGCAGAGGCCGAAGAATATGGGATTGCGCTGTGCTGCCTTTTGGCCCTACCCACACCCCCTTTGCGCTTTTTGACGTCTGCTGCTGCACCACCCTCCTCGATATTTGTGCGCCCAGCAGCCATTGCACCTGCACCTACGCCTACCACGTAGTACTACGATCATCCTTTTTTTTTTAACGTAAGTACTACGATCATCCTCACACCTCACGATGAAACTAGCCCGTCGACTCCTTTGGAACTTGAGAAATTCTCGGGTTTTTTTTGTATTTTTTATAAATTTGAACTGTTTACTATAAATTTTTTTATATGATACATCTGAAAATACTACGTTTTATGTCAAAATTATGTGTATATATGCATGCTTCCTCCATATATATATATATATATATATATATATATATATGTAATATGTGAATGAGTGTGCTGATTACATTACTTGTGATGGAACCAGCATATCTAAGTTTAGGCTTAAGTCATTGAATTAAGACGAGCGCTCGAGTTTTTTTATTTACTTTAGGATTTAATGGCCATGTTTTTTTTAGCATCGGTGATGTTTCCATCGGTAGCTATACATATATAGTGATTTTGAAAATCTCGAGATGCCCGTTTACCCTCGTCTTAGCGCTCTAGTGTGTCTATGTTTGGTTTGGCTGCTCCGTTTCATGAAATTTATATGGTAATCTTTGTCTTGTAATTTGTTCGTAGAAACATATATAGAGGTGGAATGGATTCAGACATCAGGTGTTTTTATTAGGAGATAAAATTAAAAACACATTGAAAAAATCACTTTGGTTTTTGTGCGCACCTTCAGTCCTTCATACCATGCGTCGAGCCTGCAGGCGGCCAGGCACAACTCCCTCAGTACCTCTTCAGGCAACACCAACGCAAGAGACTTAACAACATCTTGTTGGCACAAAACGTTTTAAACAAAATAAAATATCTCTTACACGTGCATGGCATTGCACAAATCCGCTTTGCACCATATTGGCTCCTTGCATCTTGCACCAAACCCAAATGGATGAAGCATAGCCGCACACTCCGACCCCTCCCGGCCGGGTCGTTTCAACTTTCCTCGGTCGTCCAGCGATCAGACATTGCACCTGCTCCCCTACGGAGTGCTGCCACCGGCCATGCCAAAATCATGATACGGCAGTGTCAATCAAGGGCACTAGTGCAGAGTGCGTGCTCGCATCAGCATGTCGTGGTTGCGTGGGGTTTTGAGCCTTTTTTTTACATCGGGTTTTGGGCCTTTCGGTGCTTGGGGAACTTCCTCCTCCGCTAGAAAAAACTGGATGCGTGGGTAGCTTTTCTCCGCAACATTGAATATTTGTTTTATTAAACAAATTATTTATCAAATATATGAAAATCTATGAAAATATAAGTCATATTTAAACTACCTTTAGTGATAATGAAGATCACATCAAAATAAATGATAATTATTTTTTAAAAAGAAGAATACTGAAGATTTAGAAAAAGGTGTTAATTGCCTCAACGTTTCAGAACAGAGATAGTATAATTCTATCATCCTTAGTCATTTCTACTGTGAAGCTTGGCGCTCCGGTGAACCACCGGTTTCTAAACACTTGGATCTACTTCGATGAGCGGATCAGCTGACAGGTCTGTCTTTAGGAGAAACTCAAGAATATATCTTTTTTTATATGCATTTCATAAGTATATTTAAAATATGACTAGTAATGGGGAAGATATAAATTAGTCCTGATGTCTCACATCAGCCAGCAAATATGTGGCAATATGTTATTCTATAAAGCTTTATACAAAATACTCCATGAGCACCTGAGAACCCTTCGGTCGTATCCATGGAGGCTAGTCCAAAGACCATGAGAATCTTCGTCAACGACTAGTACGCCTTCAAAATAGGACAACATGCACGGTTAAGATGATGACATGCAACGGTCCAGAAAACTGATCAAGCAGATGCTGAAACACAGTTCAGATTTAGATGGTGACATGCAACGGTCCAGAAAACTGATCCTGCAGCTGCTGAAACATAGTTCAGATTTAGATGGTGACATGCAAAGGTCCAGAAAACTGATCCTGCAGCTGCTGAAACATAGTTCTGATTTTTGTTTCCTTTTCTTTCGGCTATTAAAGCTGACATCGCCACACCGTGCATATATATAAAAGTGCAAAATACCGTAGATGCACCATAGACAGTGTAGAGCTTAAAACGAAAATAAAAAATAGAACATAAGGTGGGATAGAATGTGTGACAACAGGCTAACAGAGCACAAGTGCATAACATGGTCCTTGCTCTCCAGCTCAGCTGCTAACCAAACCAAACATAGGCCTGCCGAGCATCATCAAGCATTCTGGCTTAGGCCTCCATTTGAATAGAGAAAAAAACAAAGGAATTTTGGAGGATTCAATTTCTATGGAAAGTTTTTCTATTAGAGCTTTTGGAACAAAAGATTGAATCCTAACGATTCTTTTGAAATTTTTATGGGATGTCATGCTCCATAGTAATTTTGGAGAAAAATAAAGATGACGTCCAACCTTATATTTTCTTTTCCTTTGTACCTTGCTTTCATGCGTTTTTCCTGTGTATGACCTAAATACATGTTTTGTAACTTTGTTGTGTTATATGTCCCTATAGAAATTCAGGACATTTCAATTTTGTGCTTTTTTTCTATTACTGTGTTTTGAGCTTTTTTTTTCTATTACTGTGTTTTGAGAATCCTATATTCAAAGAAGCCCTTAAGTTGGGTGGTCAATCCCAAAGGAAACCCAATGCGTGAAAACCTTCGCTTCATCTTGGTGGAAGATTGTTTCTCTCTCACCTACCTCAGTTTTGTTTTAATTTAATAAACTGTTTTTTCAGTTCGGTCCAACAGGCCAAAGATTTCATCCCGAGTCTTTTCTACGTCCCTTTATTTTGTTGTATTGTTTCTTCTTTGCTAAAATACTATATTATTGTAGTTATTACTTTTTATTTGTTCTTTTTGTTCCTAATTATACATACATTATTACTACGAACCTACAACATTTACACGTGAAGCCAGAACAACGTTCTTAAGAAATACAAGCATTATTATTGTGAAATTAAAATATTTTTCTTATAAATTAACCTAGAGCATTTAACTATGCAGCTAGAATACCCGTCTTATGAATTTAGGAAGCTGAGACATTTTTCACTTAAATCTAAAATATTTTCTTGTGAAACCTAGAACGTTCTTATTTTGAAACTAGAAAGTCTTGAGTGTAACTGGCAGTGATAACTACCGGTGCTGCTGCAGTTGCAGCATGCAACAAGCCAACAACTATGCCGTGTTTGGTTGCAGCGGACTTCTTGAGAATCTGATTTTCAAAATGCATTAGAGATCCAAACATCAGCTAATTTACTGCCTTGGATTCTGTGCAGGAGACATAAAGTCTAAGAGGCACACAATATGACATTTGGAGATTAATTAACAGAATCCGGATTGCCAAAATCTAGAGACACCCAAATGACACGACGACAAACACCCCCTCGTCTCCCTTGAGGCGAGACGGGGGCGACACCGCCTCCTCTAACCCTAGCCCTCCGCCGAAGAGCCTGCTCAGCCGTCGTTGCCGCCGGTGGTGGCCCGCGGCGCCGGCATCCAAGCGCCACGCTGCGTTCCCCCTCCTTTCCCTTCTCAATGCTCTCTTCCCTGCCCCTCTCTCTCTGCTCCTGTGCCGTCCTTTCTCCACCTCCTGGCGGCCGTATCCTCCTCCCGTTGGCCAGATCCGTCGAGTGCTGGTCAAATCTGGCGGCCGCGGGCACGGAGGAGCCTCCACCTCGCCAGCGTGAAGGAGGTGGCCGACACGGGACAGGAAGCGGCCGGTGCGGGAGAGGAGGTGGTCGCGGCAGCAGTCGGGGACCATCCCGCGATGGAGTGGCGGCGCGTGTGCAAAGGCGGTAGGGATGGGTGCTGACGGCCTGGAGGTGGTGCGTGTGGGCACTAGGGTGGTGCTTGCGCGAGGACGATCGACGAGTGAAATGGGAACAGTAGAAATTTTTAGAGAGAATTACTTATTTTGCCCAAAAAATTTAGCGCTTCCTTCCTTGTACCAGAAATTTTTTTGTTTCCTACTCGGCCTAGTAATTTTGTTTCGTTTCTTTCTTGGCACTTCCGTCTATTTAGAACCATAACGGTGCCAAATGGAGTTACAAGAAAAATGCTCAAAAATACTTTCTGGTCCATATACATAACCAACCTGCTTTGAGATTTTTAATGGAATTTGCTTATGCACATTAAATAAACATTCCTCTATTATTTAACTTTACTTCAACATCATTATCATTATCAAAATACCCACTAAGATTTGTATGCTGATGTTCAAACTTTTACAATTAGCTACATATACAACAAAGGGAACATACAATATTTTTGTACTGTTTGGAGCATTCTTTCTATAGCAAGCATTTTCCAATTCAATTTTATATCTAAAAACAAAGACAAGGGTAGATCTATCATTTAACTGTAAATTCTAGGGCTACAAAAATCACCACAGGGCCAAATTATTATATGAAAACTATTGTCCAAGTTTCATTATTTTTGGAGTTCATTTAGCCTATCTTTGGCATTTCTTTTGTTTTAGATAGCATGCAATAAACCAAGGGTATAAAAATCTTTTTATGGATCCCCATCTTTACCAATCTGTAAATCTACTAGCAAGGAATACAAATCAACAAAGTTTGAATTTTAGCATTTTTACTCAATTTTTAATAGATTGTCAAATGGATGGAAGTGCAAAAAAAGAACGAAACAAAATTTCTAGGTCAAGGAGGTAAAAAAAAAATTTTAGGCCAAAGAAGGAAGCGCTAAAATTTTTTGGGCCAAATATGTAATTCTCTCAAACTTTTAAGTAGTAGAGATTTTGGCCGCTCACCACTAGTGGAACATGCCGTGTTGGACAGGACGGAGAGCGGCGAGCGAGCAGCGTGTACAGGATAGGGGCGCGAGCGAGAGATGCAGGAGGAGAAAGACGACCTGACATGTGGGGTCTGGGGCAAAGATGACATTTCATAACCTTTCTCTCACTTTCCCAGCTTGAAAATAATATTTTAATTGTGGCGGTGTCTTCTAGCAAATTGACACAGTGCAGGAGTGTGCACCAGCAGCCCACCATTTTTTAGTGTCCTCCAACAAATAGTCATTTTGAGGGTCTAGCAGCCAATTTTGCCAAAAAAAAAAACAAAAACGAAAATGAGCATGGTTGAGGCCAGCGGCAAATGTGTTCTTTTGGGCCTTAATTAGCCCAGGAGATCTATGTGACGTATAATTAGCCCAGGAGATCTATGTGACATATGGGGCGTGCAACATCCTCTATATCAGTTTCAAAAAAAAAAAAAAACATCCTCTATATCAGCATCGTGCCCTCGTACTATCTGTACTGTTGTGGCGTTGTACCTCAAGGCCTGCACAATCGGCCTCGCGTTTCTTCCTTTGGACAAGCGCCCCATGTGGTCCGGTCCATTTAGGTGATGGCGCACGCATACACCATTGGGCCAGATGGCCTGGAGTACTTGGGATGAAAGGAGCCCAGCGCGGTGACAAAAATGGCCTGGAGTAATTAGACTGAAAGGAGCCCCTGTTCCTTTTCTTTTCTTGTTATAGTCTCCTAGTTGACTGTCATGTGCCTTGGGTCACTAGGAAAAACTTTTCAGACGAATTTCGGAAAAATTTTAGATTTTTTTTCGTTTTCAGTCTACTACGGGAAATAAAATTTCGAAAATTTTTATTTTGAATTTTAAAAATTCAAAAACATTTGTGAGAAAATCTGAAAAAATATGATAAAAAGACAGGTGTTTTTTGAGCCATTAGCACTAGGTCTATTTCAAAACTAAGTTGATTTGCTTGGTTAAAATTATGTTTTGGGTTTGGACCCGTTAAACACCCTTGAATCCGTTTTCATTTTAACCCCTCATATATCCACTCATTTTTCACCCCGCCACCGACCCACACCTTCTCCTCGAGCGAACGCCGCCGCCAGAGCCTAATCCCACTGTCAGACGCTAGATTCCGCTTGGAAGACGGAGAATCCCGACCGGAAAGCGTCGGAATCCCGCTGCGGGCCTATGTTGCCCGCAACTCCCACCTCCCGAGCCAAATCTCGCCGTTTCCGAGCGAGAAATCGCCCTTTTCCGCTCGGGATTTGCCTGAATCCGCCAGCGAATCAAAGCAAGGTACACTCAATGATTAATTTTGATTTGTTCAAGTGGATCTATGGTACTTAGTGATTATTTATCAAGAATATTCATGTGTGCAGTGCATAGCCTAGGGTTACAGTGAACACTCGATTTTTGGTGACTTGTCAAGATGATTTGTTAGTTTAAATGCCCACAATGCACACTCCAATGCAGTGGATATGTGGTATATTAAGTATCTAGTGCTTAGTTGAGTTCAATATATGTGGTGGACTTTGGACTAAGAGGGACTACTTTTAATAGACTTTTGACTATGTATTGCATTGACGCATTGTAGGTGTGGACTTTGGATATGACATATGTGTTTAATGTTGTATTTGTTATTGTTTTGTGGAGTTACATCTATGTTATGCATTATAAACTGTTAATATACACATAATTAGGGGAAACTCTACCAAAATTATTATTTTTAATATATACATACCTTTCCCACCATTTTTCGGTCAATATCTTCATTTTTTGGTTGAAATCCAACATTTTCCATCCGAAAATACCAAATTTTGCCAGGAAAAACGAAATTTATTTTTCATCAAATTCAATTCAATTTTCGTTCAGAAATTCGAAATCCGCGAAATTTCGGTCGAAATTTTGTTTCCGCCCAACACCGGGATTTGTATTCCAAACAAAATTGTTTTCCCTGTGGGTCACACACACGCGCGCACAGTTGTGCTACTCAACTCTAATAAATACTCCATCCATTTACAAACATAGTATATGGTTGATTTTTTGCTGCAACTTCAATCAGTTGCCTTATTTAAAAAATTTCATAACTAATCGTTAATTTTGCTGTGTTTGTTTTGTCACTATAGAAAATTTAAATATGAGTTGTATTTGTATATGTTCGATTTTTTTTAATAAGATAAATTATCACAATTTTTTAATAAAATCAACCATACTGTGTGTTTGTGAATGGAGACAACAACTTATAAAGGGTTGAGAGATGCAGTTCAATTTCTGAGCCATGAACATTGTGAGGTCTACTTAGACCGTTTCTAGTGTGTTGTCTAAATGGGCTGCCTATCCACACTGTAAAGAGCGAGTTTCCGCAATACCGTTTTTCACCTAATAAAAAGATCTATATCTCTCATGTTAGCCCCACCTGTCAGATTGGAAAGGTTTGGAAATGACCTAAAACTGATAGAAGGAAAATGTTTCTGCCATTTGTCCTTTATTTTCTTATCCCATTTTGTTCCCACACTCATCAAATATTTTCCATGTCTTAAAATAAATCAAAAGGAAGGACACCAATCAACCCGGTCTCTTCATTTTCCTCTTTCTTTGATTGTTGGCCGGCCAACTTTTTTCTTTCTTTCAACGTTTTAGATTCAGCACGTGCACGTTACACATACCTCTACGCTAGTATTACAAAACGAAACTGTCGCGCTATGTGGATGAAATAGTGGTAGAAAGTATGGATACAAGCTCTCCTAAAGATAGTTTTAGGATGCATTTGGTACCCTGCAGTAACCTTTGGATAGCCCCGCTGGAGTGCATGCAACGGATGATTGGTAACCTGTATTTTTTTTTTTGATAACAACCTGTATAATATTTTAGCCTTGCTAGACTAGTGCAATCGGAAGGCTGGCTTGGTTAGAACGCAGCGGGTGGCCGTTACCCTGCATTAGTCTCACATGGAAAACGAGAATACGTTTTAACTAGGTTTATTTGCTGCTCCGTCTTTAAATATAAGTTATGGTTGATTTTTTTTAAAAAAAACTTCGATAGCTCGTCTTATTTAAAAAATTCATAAATTATTATTTATTTTATTGTGATTTGGTTTATCATTGTATAGAGTTTGAGTGTGATTAGTTTTTTTATATGTTTACATATTTTTTGAATAAGACAAATTATTGAGGTTTTGAAAAAAAAAGTCAACCGCGTCTTCTATTTAAATACGGAGGGGGTATATCTTTAGTTAGGACATTGATTATCAAATTAATTTTATATTTATACTCATATTTTTTATAAACAATCTAGACCACGCTTCATATATAAAATATTCTTTTGAAAAGAACTAATCCCTCCCATATCTTAATACGCGTAACCGTAACCTAACACATATTAGACTTAGCTAGGTTAAATCAATGTTTTCATCTAAATACATAGGGGTGGATTGTACGAGACTGGCTCCCCTTATTCTTGCACCAGTTCTACCTAGTCTCTCTAAAAAATCAACCAAACACACTCTTAAAGAATTTTTTTAACTACTGCTTCAAGCATTGATAATTGGATGGAGATATAGTTACACGATTCAAAATTACTGAGCTAATCTTTACTCCTCACCTAGTCTCTCTAAAAAATGCAACCAAACACACTCTTAAAGGAGGTTTTTAAACGGCTGCTTCAAGCATTGATAATTGGAAGGAGATATCCTTACACGATTCCAAACTAGCTAGCTAATTTTTACTCCTTTAAAGAAGCGGTGGTCGTGCGTCTCATCTGTCCCGTCGCGCGAAAGCTTCGCTTCTCGCCTCGTATAGACTCCCTGTCTGCCCCCCCTCGCTATAGCTAGACGAGCCTGATCGAATCTTAGATTAATTGGTAGATTATGTTTTATCTAAAAATTAGCTACAAAGCTAAACATTAGTTGATGTATCTAATCACTCCTAAAACAACTTATTGTAAAAAAAAAAAGAAACACAGGGTTAATGCGCAGAATATTCGTTTTCACCTCCATAACTAAGCACACGCGAGATGCCACATCTTGCAACGGCGGACACCGAGATGTGATACGTCCAAGCAACTCAATTATTTTACGGCATGCCACATGCGTCGGCCCTGTTTGGATACTACAGATTTTACAATCTAGCTTGTAAAATCTAGACTGTGATCCAAACGCACTCAACTTGTGATGCAGCTTCTAGAATTTACCACCTCAGATTGTAAAATCTTGCAAGCTGGACTCTCCTAGCTTTTACTAGCTTGTGGCATGCAATTTACTAAAACACCCTTGGACTTTCCCCCCTCTGCCCTCTCTCCCTCGCAGCCGTGGAGTGCCTTTCCGTCCACGAGCTCCAAAATCCCATGCACTGATGCATGTGCCCATGGATAAGCAAGCCATCTGCCCATCATGAAGAAGTAGCGACCCTAGGAAAGAACCGCTTATCTGCATGTTGTTTAATCTTGTGATGGTCTTTAAGCACTATAAAGGCGACGGTATTTTTGACATTTTACATTTTTGCACACAGCTCATTCACTCTACAATCTGCTGGATCCAAATAGTATACACAATCCAGCTTCTGCGATCTAAATTTTACGATCCAGATTTTAGAATTCAGCTTCCACAATTTCAAAGGATCCAAACGCGGCTTCCATGAGCTCAGCTCATCAATCTTCCTTTCAAGGCCCAATTCAATACTCGCATAATCCGGCCGTCCGTACCAGTACGCTTCCGCCGCCGGCGCCGCGTGCGAGCGTGCGGGCGGGCATGTCTGCCGAGCCGGACACCTGCTACCGGTGGCCGTCCTCCTCCTCCTCCACCGACCGCGCTCGGGCCGCGCCATCTTCTTCGCCGCCTTCGCCGCCTTCTGCACCACCATCAGTCTCATCCTCTGCTGCCGCTTCTACGCCGAGCTCAGGCGCCCGCCCTGGCTGCGCCGGCTCTCCGCGGCGTCAGGCGGGCAGCAGCAGCAGGCGGAGGACGGCAGCACCGCCGCCGCCGTCGGCCAAGAATCGACGGCGCGGGAGGTGCCGTCGCACGCCCTCCGCCACCCGGAGCAGCAGCCGGTGATGATGCCCTGCGTGGAGACGGAGATGAAGGCCGCCCTCGCCCGCATCCCGTGCCACGACTACGAGCATCCCGACGAGGACGGCGGCGCGGCCGAGGGCTGCGCGGTGTGCCTCGGCGTGGTGGGCGAGGGGGAGGTCGTGCGGCGCCTGCCGGCGTGCCAGCACGTGTTCCACAGGGAGTGCATCGACCTGTGGCTGCGCGCGCACGCCACCTGCCCCGTCTGCCGCTCCGGGGTGCTTTCTCCGGCGCCCGAGCGGCGGGCGGTGGAGGTCGCGGTGGACATCGGAGCAGCTCATGAGCAGCCCAGGGCGGCGGGCTTAGAGTACGTTTGTTTCATGACTAAGTTCGTCACGCTACGCTCGGTAAATTTTGACTGCGTTTGAGTTTAGATCAAAATTTGGTGAAACGATAGATTTTTCGTTCCCGCGTGTTATTTGGTCTCCAAATAATACGCGGGAATGAAAAATCTATCGTTTCACCAAATTTTGATCTAAATTCAAACGTAGTCAAAATTTGCCATATATGCAATGTGGCAAATTGTGGTCAGGAACTAAACACGCCTCTAGCCCCGCCGGACATTGTCTTCTCGGGCCGGTCTGGCCCGCGGTTCTGGTACGGGCCGTCGTTGCCCGTCTCACGGCTGGGCTAGTAGCAGCCCAGTGTGATTTCCAGCAGGGCTCTAGCATGTGCACCGGTTTGGCCGGCACAGCGGCCGGTGCTTAATTGTTGCTGCACGTAAATTGAAGGCAAGTGCTATGCCCGACAATGAGGGCATGTTTGGCTACCTAAAAATGGGCTGAATTGAATCACATTCTGGGCCGAGTCTGTTTGGATGTCACATGAATTGAAAATTGAGATTCCATCACTTTTAGGCCCAGAATTGTGGCCTGGTTCATATTCACATCGTAAAACCTAGAAACCGACTCCACGACAACTCATCTTCACCTACGCTCCCGAGTGCATCCTCCCAAAGCCCTGAGTCAACTCTTGCAACTCAGCTCTCCCTCATGCTAGCCATGGCAGCTGGGTTTCATAGTGCCTCCATGACCACAGCCTCCCTCCCCAACCACCTCCCAGGCGAAAGTTTGAGAGTTTGGACGTGTCAAAATTGTAAGCAACTAAGCATGGTACCCCTCAACTTAAATGTAAAAGATCCTCATGGTATCCAGCTTTGTCATAGATTTGCCTGGCTTTTATCCTACATCTATCCTCAAATTTATATTCCTAATAATAAACCCGTCCACCCTCCCTAAGTGGATATTACAAATCTAATCCGAATTCGACTTATTTGTGAGACCTGTTCGGACTACTAGAACATGGCTTACTAAAACGGGCGTCCAGGTCGTATACGAACTTCGTTTTTTACGTTCTACATATCAACAGAAAGATAAAGTGATAAACCTTCAAATCCAACTTACACCACCTCAAAATTCGCTCAGAGTGGATGGGAATTGTGAAAAAAAAATGGTATAAACAATTTCTCAGGATGCTGCGACAAAGGCCACACGAAAACGAACACTCAAATTGCATACTTCCCTCGTTTTGGATTATCTACGTATTACCGTAAAGCTAAAGAGATAATATTTCCAATCCAACTAATATCACCGCAAAATTCGCTGACAATTGACATAAGTCGTCAAAACAAGATAATGTCACACGACAAAGAGGTCTTTCTTTGTACTAACGGTTTGATTCGTGTCCCTTCACCATGTATGTCACCCTCTATTATCGTTCGTTATGGCTTCTCTTTAAACATTGGTATTTTGGTTGGGCAATACGTAGAAGTTGGTATTTTTTTATTTCTTGTTCATAAAAATAATGTTATGTTGTAAGAAAACATAACTATTTGGAAAAGTTGCCCATGGTCAAATATGTGGAAATATATGTGATATAATTCTACACATACTTTTGTTTCCATAGTCAAAAGTTACTACATTAGATAGAAGAGCTCTAGAAGGTACTCCATGGCATACAACTTTGTGGTTCCATTCCTCAAGAATTTGTTCATTAATGATTGATATACTACAAACACCTCAAATTCTCATGCTTGGGTTGCATTGCATTACTTTCACCATTTATGTGCTTTCTATAGGATATTCATTGGAATCTAATCTGAATAACCAATGCAACACATTATTTGCATAATAGTTTCACAGCCCGTTTGCCCTATTACACTTGGTTAGTTTAAATTCAGCCTATCATGTCACTATGGTGAGACTTCTTCTTGTATCTAAAGTGGGTCCAAGTTCTACATTTCTATGTGTACTAGTAATCATTGAAATGTCCTTCATTTCCTTTTATTGAAATGTGTTAGAATGAACTACTTATATATTCCCTACTTTTTACTATTTATTTTTAACTAAAATCACCTCCAAAGTTTAACAAATCCACCATTTATAGTTGTACTCTATGTTTTGATTTAACAGAAAATAGCGCAAAATATTGAAACAAATATCACTAAAGCCACTTTCTCGTGAATACGACACTCTGAGTACATTAAAGCATGGAAATACGACAAGCTCTCAAAACAACTCGGGGCACTCACCGCGGGAGAACCGCGGATTCCAGTTTGCATCCAGATCACTAAAGGCACTTTCTCACATGCTGCCAAACAAAAATTTAATATTGACAGCAAATAGGCATAGCCAGAGGTATCGTTGTCCTATTTAATTCGGTTGCTCATCAGTCCCTCGCCATATCTACCTATGTCCCTTCCTTTCTAGGTCTATCTCCACCATAGCTTTTACTACTTTAGATCAATGGCCTTCTTGGTGAGCACAATTTCAAGGGAGATGGAAGTCCAGATGGAGAAGTCCCCACCATGTGTGGGTCCCTTCCTTCCGGTAAACCCCTCATCATCGTGTTTGTATGTCTCTCCTTGGGCATCTATGTCTACACGAATTTTCCCCTCGGGCATGAGCAATAGTCATGGAGCATTAGCTCCCCATGGAGCTTGCAAAAGGGGTAGGGAGGTCGTTGAGATGAAGTACTTGTTTAACAAAGTTCTGACTCAAAGCGATGTTGGTAAGCTGAACCGTTTGATGATTCCAAGGAAATATGCCGAGAAATACTTCCTCAAGATCTCTGAGACTGAGAGTAATGGAGATAATTCTTTCCTTACTTTTGAGGACTCCTCCACAGGGTTAGTCTGGCGCTTCCGCTTCAACTTATGGCGAAGCAGCAAAACATATGTGCTGACTAAGGGATGGCCAACCTATACCAAGGAGAAGAAACTCAAGAAAGGTGATGTGGTTTCCTTCTACCGTGATGCATGGGAGTCTCCAGGAACAAGTCGCATCTTCATTCATATCAAGCCCCATGTTGGTATCACCTCTATGCCAAAACGTATGACAACTCCAGTATTGAATCCATCTAGATTGTTGAATGATAACAAGGTACTTGAAGGCCTTGGCTTTGGTAGAAGCTATGGAGTTGAGCCAGCATGGAAGCCTTTGCCGATTGGATCTTTGGGGGGAATGCCTCCTACCACTCTGAAGCTTCAGCCAACAACATCCGCTGAATCAATCTCACATGGCAATAGCATGGGAAGGGCAAAAAAGCATTTACGGCTATTTGGGGTCGACATCAATATCTCTCCTCATGCTAGTGGTGATGAGTCCAGCAATGGTTTCACTAATGATGTTGCTTAAACTATGCTGAACTTTTAGGATGAATAAATTATATATGCTACAGATCTAGGTGGCACATTCTGTTGTTGCTGCATTAAGTACTATTGTAAAAACTAAGGTTTTTGGTTACTATATTTTCTCGTTTGTTTGGATTATGATCTATATGTGAAGTTGCCATGTCTAGCTATTTTATTCAAGTTGATCCTATGTGTAAAGCTCACATTCACAAGGGCAATCAATCCATTGCAGTCTCTTTTGTAGCATGTATCAATTAAAACCTAAATCATTGTATTGATGCCCTGTGGAGGTAAGTTAAGGCCGAGTGGCGACTTTCTCTGTAATTTAAAAATCTCTTTGTAAGTTCAACTTAAGTTTTTATTTTTTTTACAAATCATTAGTGCCATATATGTTTCCTACTTGCTACATCTGCATTCTTGGTACGTTTCTTCTAGTTCTTTTGTGGCAAATACAATATTTTGAAAAATACAGTTAATGGACCAGTAAAATTATTAGTTCCCTGTTTATGTATATAATCCGTATGCCTACTGGATATGTATATAGTTGATACACCAAGAATATAGTTTAGGGACTACTACCATTACTTCCGCAGTGCTTTCTGCATCGCTTGTTCATAAGCTGCATTGAGCTATTTCATGATGTCTGGCTTATTCTTGTTGTGTCCCTCCACTTATTTTGCCTAGCTCAAGATGTGTGGTGTTCTTAGTGACATTGTTCTCTTCACCCTCTTCGGGAGGAATAACCTAGTTTCACCTTTGTCATCACTAACATCCTTGACGCCCATGGTAGTATGACATCCTCACAATATGTGAGAGCCTCAGTCTCCTTGGGGGCTTCCCTGCACCACCACCTTTAGGAAAGACCATTGTGGCTATTGAAACGAGGTCCCACTAGGCCTGCCAAAGAATTTATTGTCACAGGAAGTTGACCGGCGACCTCCTCCTTGTAGCACACTGTGGAGCCAAGAGATCACATCTTACGATCGCCTCTCTAAGATGTAGGTCCAATGAGCATGGCAGTACCCTTACAATTGAGGGTGTGCCACCTAGATTGACCAACCACCCAGGAAGGATAAGTTGTTCGATTAGATTCATTGATCGATCAGCACCGGAATGATGACAACGATAACTGGGCAGCCGATATTTAGGATCAAATAAGTAGAATAAGTAAACAGAAATAAAACCTATCTTACCATTAGTAACACTCCACCTTCCCTATCAGATCGTTATAGTAACATAACAGGAACATCTTATGTCCAAAGCAGGGCCAAATAAACAAACAATCATAGGAACGTCCTACTCATAGAGCAAGGCGACATGATTAACTAAACCACCGGATCTTCATGCTTGTCAACATAGGGCCAAATTATACAAACTACTAACCAAACTAATTGATAGAAAAGTCAATCCAATCTAGAAGTATCACATTAATAATGATAAAACGTGGTGTATAAACAACAACAACATCTAGATCATCATAGACCATTATTGTGCAAGAATAGTATTGCAAACGGCTTCTCTAAGATCAACTACCTTCTCATCGATAATAAGAACAATGTAATCCAGATCTAGGATGGACTTAACCGAGACAACAGAACTAATGGACTCATATCAGACAAGGGAAAAATAAATTGTATCACGGTTGTGGCACATGGAGTTGGACCAACATGGAAGCCTTTGCCGATTGGATCTTTGGGGAGAATGCCTCCTACCACTCTGATGCTTCAGCCAACAACATTTACTGAATCAATCTCACATACTCACATAACAATAGCATAGGAAGGGCAGAAAAGCATTTACAACTATTTGGGGTCGACATCAACATCTCTCTTCATGCTAGTGGTGATGAGTCCAGGAATAGGTTCACCAATGATATTGCTTAAACTGTGCTGAACTGTTAGGATGAACAAATTGTGCAACAGATCTAGGAGGCACATACTGTTGCTGCTGCATTAAGTATTGTAAAAACCAAAGTTTTGCATGGTTACTCTATTTCCTCATTTGTTTGGATTATGATCTGTATGTGAAGCTGCCATGTCTGGCTATTTTATTTAAGTTGATCCTATGTATAAAGCTCATATTCACAAAGGTAATCAATCCATTGCAGTCTCTCTTGTAGCATGTATCAGTTAAAACCTATGTCGTTGTAGTGACGCCCTGTGGAGGTGTCGAGTGGTGACTTCCTCAGCAATTCAGAATGACAGAACCTTTATGTAAGTTTGACTTGAGTGTTCATTTTTTTACAAACCATTAGTGCCATATATGTTTCCTACCTGCTACATTTGCATTCTTGATATGTTTATTCTTTATTTTAGTGGGAAATATAGCATTTTGAAAATATAGTTAATGGACCATTAGCATATTAGTTCCCTATGTATGTATATAAGCACTAGTAAATGGCATGTGCGTTGCTACGGGCATATCATGTTTAATAAAATAACAATTACTGTAACAATATTATGTGAAGAAAAAAGATAATGCTGCTCTTCAGCTCTCTGGTCACCGTGTACATAATATATCTTGAATGGCCTAAATCTTGTAGCACGGCGGTGCCATCAAGGCCTGTGTCCCCTAAATTCATCTAGCTCTCATAGCAAAATTCGTTTAGTCCCGCATACTCTGAATTCGTTCAGCCTAGCATGGCTTTAGATTTTAGGCTACGGCTAGGGGCTACCCAAAGACAGTTCATACCTCAAACTGGATAATCAGGGAGCCTTTGATTCTCTCACCAGACAAAGAAGTGACCTCATTCTTGCGTAACCAAATACTCAAGTGAAGGCAACCTTCTCCTGATAGGAATGACTATTGAGCAAGCGATCAGTTAACTCATTTGAATACAATCAGTATTACTGCTTCACAATTACCAAGCAAATTCAGCTTTGTGTCGCACGACAACGACTATAGACACCACATGCACTTGAGTTATGTTGCAGGGACAGCAACATGCTTTCGTCATGCGAGCAAAAATATAGGTTTTTAGAAAACCACAAGTCACAGCACAAACAGCAAAAGCTGATCATTTATATTCAAGACTAATCTCCCCGCTTGCAGTTTTACTTCTAACACTGCATAAGAAACAAGAATCGATGACGTAAATGTTTCTACTTAATCTCCTGTAAACACTATGATGTGGGCCATTAAGGGCTGGTATGATCAATGAAAATTCAGGTGGGGGACTCTCCCCCCCCCACCCCCCCACCCCCTGGTGACAGTAAAAAAAAGAAACAGGAATCGAATCGAATACATGAATATCATTGATCCTCTGAAAAATAAAAATTGCTTTGGCACCGTGCAAATCCAAAGCATGTAGCTTTAGAAACTGGAATTGCTTTAGTAAACTTTTCTGAACTTAGTGGGGAAGGCATGGGCTGTTCTAAATAACTCGCGCCTCGTCCTTGACCCGACCAGACGCTTGAACAAGTCTAGAATCAAGGAGCATCTCAAACTACCTGTCGAGTTGTCAGTGAAATCAAGCAAACTATAGAGAAGTCCTAGCACTCTCTGAAATTGGCCACAAATACGAATGCACGGCTTCCTCATGCCACGTGGCTGTTTGTAGTAGTTCTATGTGGGTGCAGTCGTTTGTAGGCACAACCACGCTGAACCCAGGACACACTGACTCGAACACAGGTTCATCAGGGGCTCATGGGACTCCATTGCTCGCTCACAGCGCATGCCCTGCAATGAAGTTTAGATACCGAGTGTTACTAATTTTTGCAATTTTGTAATGATTGAACATTAGCAGCAAACATGTTACCTCTGCGTTGGCTTTGATCATGAGGGCAACACCTTGCATTCGAGCAATTTTTTGACATGCCGTGAAGAAAAAAGAAAGTGGGGTGCAGGCACTACACCAGAGAATGACAACATGCAAATACGCAAGAGAATATGGAAATGCACAAGGCTATTCATGCTTTACTGGCAACATCCGGGGCACTTCAACATTGTCGATAGCTGTCAATTAGTGCTTATGTCACATAAGGAATCTGAATCATATTGATACAATGAAAAATACGAAATGTAATAGTATAGAATGGTTTATTCAGCCAAAATGAGCCCATAACAACCTTGGTGTACACCTCTGCATGTTGTTCATTGCAAATCTTAGAAGTATCTTAAAGAAAGTGAGTGCAAACCATCAGGTAGGAGTGTGCCATACCACTGGCTGTGAAATCTATTATCAGATCCAAAGATCCAAGAGTTTTAAGCCTGATAACTCTCCTTTAGAATCTAGGTTTCAAATCCATTAAAGCTATGACTACTCTGTATTCTAAAATCAGTCATACACTTGCCGACAGCATACTTAAAGTCTGGAATTTCTGGATAATAAACTTCAACTATTTACATATGGAGGTCACAAAGTATAATAAGTAGGGATAACTGGAATTATTTTCTGGAAAAGGATATTCCAAACACAATCTTACATTGCCTTTAGAGTATAGGATGCACACCAATTCAATGCACTAATTGTGTTATTCCCTTTAAACTAATATATAGAAGGAATATCTGGCAGGAATACTAAACAAATAGTGGGAAGATGCGTGCCGAAGGGTACAACGGAGATTGATTTTTACCATCGACAGAATTCTTTGTGTAGCTGCTGGATCTATGCATGGCTTGGAGGTTGGTTACCATTTTAATTATATCTGCTTGTCAGAGAATAGGAATTTCATAGGACAATTAAAAAAGGGACTGAAATTAAGAATAGCTAAATGCATCAGACAAAGCAGATAACTTTGATTTTCTATCACTTCGATTGGAGCGGCAAAACACATCAGACAAAGATCAAGGCAGACTACAATCCATTTTGATGATGAGCTGATGACTGAAGCACACTTGTAGAAAAGTTCTAGCAATAAATCAAGTCATTCAGCATAGGTACATGCGATGCTTCAAGAGATAACAGGAATAAAAAACATATATGCACTGTACATTTTAATAGATTCGAAGCATCTATACAGTTCATGGTAGATCACAGACCATCAGCAGCCTAGTATTTACGCAACATAACCTTGTAACAAAGATGTATATAGGGAAAAACTAACCTTGAAATTAGGAGAAGCCGTGCAATCAACAACAGCTTCGTTCATGCAAATAAAAGTAAAAGGAGATAAAAGCAATATGGACTTGTGTCTACTCTGTTTAAATTACATAGACACTGCATCAATCATCTCTTTAGGTTGTAGCCACTAGTCGCAGCTCATAAGGTTGCATTAAAATACCTTTATTTTCATATTGATGCTACTTCACACAGGGAGTTCTAAATGCTAAAAGAAACTTAAAGATTCGGACATCTTACTGACGTAACTTGGATGGTGCAGTGAGAAGAAAGGTGTCGCGGGTCTCGCTTCTGCCCTGCTCTTCCGTGTGCACTGGCCGTGTGTTCCAGGATAACCACCAGTGGGTGCGTCGGAGAGGAGGCGAGTGGGGTCCGCACCTGCGTCGCAGGGAGCCAGGCAGGGTCTCGTGCGGCGCGGCATCTGTGCCCCCCCTGCGACGGGATGGTGTGGGCTAGCGGTTATGGCATGCACTGGGTGGGATCCGGCCAAGGGAGGTGTGGCGCGGGGCACTCTGCGGGCAGTGCGGTCGCGAGGAAGGGAGGCGAAGTTTGGTGTCGGGCCGCTTGACGAGGAGGCGGTTGGGGAGCGTGTCGCGAAGCGGAGACGCGGAAGGCAAGCGACGGAGTGCGGAGGCAAGGTGCGCTTTGAAGCTCGAAGAAGATGGCAGCATCAGGCCTGGAAGGCGGTTGCTGCCGAGGTCGACCGTGCAGATCCGGTAGGCCAGCGAGCGAGTCGGGTCACGGGCCCGGTGAGCTGGTTGCAGAGGCCCCGGAGCAAAATACATGGCTCTGATAGTAAAAAATGTGACATATCTAATATAACTAAGCAATAGTTCCACCAAGTTATATAACTTAAATATATGCTGTTAGGTACAGTATTTATAAATATATCAAATCATGGGAAAACAGTAAGTAGTACTGACGTCGATCACTGTTGTACTGGAAGCATCATCAGTATTGTATTTCTACAATTTTGAGCGCGACAAGCATGTACAGTTAGCCTAGTGGTGTGGAAACCAAGCGATGTCCACACCAACCCACGAAACGTCGACGTATTTAATAAACTAAACCAATCCATCCATTTCATTGCTCCGTCCACACTAACCCAAACTGCTTGTGCTTCCCACTTAAACCAATCCCACACCAAATAGGTTCCAGCCCATTCCATCCATTCAGCACACGATTTGGTAATGCCCCGGCCTGCGGCATACGATTCAGCTAAAATGCATCATCCATTCAGCTTACATCATCCATTTAGATAAAATCTTGCATGTGACGTAGAGTACCTGCATGCGGAAGAGTCAAGTAATGCCTCGCTCGGCAAGCTCCCGCTACGAGATCCTGAGCATCGCAATCTACACGCACGCCCTCCGTCAGGATGGCCCTGCCCATGGCACCACGGCGGACCTGAACCCCAAGGAGCTCAGCAAGCCGCGGAGTGCTGCCCACATGGGCAAGGAGCCAAGGACTCCTGTTGGGTTCGAGGAGCAGCGCTGGTGGGGAAGAAGGCTGCCAGACGAGCACAACGAAGCGGAGCTGCGCTGGAAAAGGGGGGCGACCAGCAGCAAGGCAGGCGGGTCGACGCCGGAGACGGGGCGACGAGGCGGCGCAGCACCAAAGGCGAGGCGAGGCAGGGCCGCGGCGCTAGGGGCGATGTTGGGCGGCGCGGCACGGCTGCGGAAGGAGATGCGCAGACCGGATTCACATCCTAACCAATACCATTTTAGGTAGTATCCAAACCAATCCAGCCCACCTACACTATCTATCTATTGGAAACCAAACTAAAACAGCCCATTTAAATAACCAGTCCATTAAAACTATTTCCCACCACACCATTAGCAGGGCTATGTACAGTACCTAACTGTCTACCGAACAAGCATAAGTCATTAGATGCATGTCGTTATAGAGCACATAGCAAAAGTGACGGATGGTTGATCCACAATCAGGGTGCGCTTTACCAACCAACGATCAATGATCGATCTAGCAGCCTGGCGAACAGATCGGGCGACCGGTTTGTGGCATCGCAGGTACTTGATGATAGGTCTGCCTTGCTAATTTGGAGGCCCCGTGTATTTGGGGGCCTGAGCGGTCTCTCAGCTCGCACTTGGCCATCGACGTCGCTGGAGAAGTGGAGAGAGGAGGCAGCGGCGGGGGGACGGGCGGAGGGTGTCGGGTGGGTGGCCTCTGAGATGTGGCTGGGCTGGGGGTAGGATGCGGCGCGGGAGAGGGGGTGCGGGACGGGAGAACAGAGGCAGACGAGACCGGGAGTAGACTCACTGTGCATCTTTTAAGTAATATATATTACGCCCGTATGTTTGAACAATAAAAGGGCAACCAATTAACAAGGAGTATGGGAGGAGTCCTATTAAGATAGAAAGTCGAATCTGACCCAAAACTGATCGGCCCTTGTAACCCAGCTGCCCACACTATATAATATGGTCTGCAGGGACACCCATGAATCATCAAACAACCAATCACAAACTTGTACATGCTAGGCTCAAAAAATCTAGAGAGATGCTCTTGACTCATGACCTAGTTTCCACATAGCAATACATGCATACCACCATACAGAACATAGGGTAGTACGCGTCTTAGTAGCCCGAACATGTCTAATGCATGTGTTCCATGTATTCCGTACAACATCGACCACCTAGTAATCCGTCTAGCGAACTACCACCGGTAGGACTTCTGCTGCATAACACCGACAATTAGTAATGACAAAGATGAAACTAAGGTTATCCCTCCCAAAGAGGGTGAAGAGAACAATGTCACTAAGAACCCCACACATCTTGAGCCAAGCAAAACAAGTGGAGAGACACAATAAGGAATAAACCATACACCGTGAAACAGCATAGTGCAGCTAATGAACAAGATGCAGAAAGCACTGCAGAAGTAATGGTACTAGTCCCTATACTATATTCTTGGTGTATTGATTATATACATATCTAGTGGTGGTAAAGATTATATACATACACGGGAAACTAATACTGCTGGTCCATTAATTGTATTTTTTTTCTCAAAATGCTATATATCCCACAAAAAAACTAGAAACGTATCAAGAATGCAAATTCACGGGGAGGAAACATATATGGCACTAATGATTTGTAAGAAAACAAACACATAAGCTGAACTTACATAGAGCTTTGCAGACAAAGTCGCCACTCAGCCTTAACTTTACCTCGAGCATCACTACAATGATTTTGGTTTTCATTGATACATGTAGTCGACGTTGCCGACGTCGAGATACCGTACTGGTATCTCAAAGAGGTGGAGTTGCGTAGGGACGTGGATGCTACTGCCATGCGCGATGGAGCCCGCCGAGCAAGAGGGATTTAGAAAGGTTCGGGCCACCTAGGTGGTGTAATACCCTACATCCTCTGGGGAGTTTCTTTCTCTGCGGTGGAACAAGTATTACAAGTCAAGTCTTCCTGAGCTCTAGGAGGCCGGCTGTGTGGCGTATGAGTGTTCTAGGGTTCGATCCTTTGCTCTGGAGCACTACCTCTCCTATTTATAGGCCAAGGAAGGGTCCTAGTATAATGTTTGACAGCTCCGTACCATTATAGTGGTGGTTCCAATAATTGGTCTTCTTCGGTGTGGCCTTGGTACCAACTTGTGAGGTCCGTCTCATCCAATGCGGCCCTGCACTGTGTTGTTACCTTGTGGAAGTCGTGAACGGGCACCCATGACGTGTGCGACCGAGGCAAGGTCGCGTCCGTGCGCTAGCATGTGGGGCACATGGTGGGTTGACGGCTTCTCCTGTGTGCATGTTCCGTCAGAAGGGGCTCTGTGTGCCCATTAAGCGGAGAGAGCGGCCATGCCCCGTCTTGTCCGCCCTGTTGGACAGCGATGGGATCGGCACGTCGTGCGCGCCAAGCAAGGGGCCCCTTTTTGACTCGTCCACCTGCCGCATTTAATGCGATAGGTGGCGTCTTCCTTCGCTTGGAAAGGAACTTGCCCGGGCTTACGCTCCTAGCCCCAGGGGACCCCAAGGTTTAACTCTGGGACTTCACGCCGCCTGCCAACCCCGGGGATGGTTCCCTTACCAGCCCCGGAGGCTGGCATGCCCGATCTGTGGTCTTGTGGGCCCTCCTAGTGGAAGTGAGTCGTCGCTCGTCTTCCTCCGGGTATTTTTCCAAAGCGAGGAGGCACTTAGGGCACGCCTCGGGGGTATGGTTCCACCGTGGTGCTGACAGAGGCCCCTAGGTCCACCGTACAGTTGTACTGCGCGGTGGGCCCAAATCTCCTTGCTGCCGTACTCGCTTCATATCCGGGGAAGTTGGAACGCCCGAGTCCTGGGATTACGGGCCCGCCTGGCACGCGCCATCATCAACTACGCCTAGCCTGAGAACCGCGCGCCGTTTCAAGTCCCCTACACGCCCATTAAGGACACGACCTCCATTAAGGCGTCCGAAAGAGAAGGAGAGGGAAAGGTGGAGAGAGAAAGGACACGGCAACAGATCGTGTATAAGTCTGCCCCGCCATACCTCTCTAATCTCTTTCCCCTCTGCGCTCAAACACCTAAGCCCTTCTGCATCCTTGAGTAGATTGAGCAACCTTGCCCAATCGCTTGTTCTCCTTGCTGTTCTTCTTCCTCTCTCGCCCACACCACGCTCCATCGGCATGTCGTGGGTGACATCAGCCCAGCTGGAGTCGTCACTGCTCCCCCTCCCCCCGCCGACACGGGCGAAAATCACTGAGCTACTTGGCTCAACCGCCGGGGAGAATGACGGTAAGGTAAAGATGGGGCGGCTTTCGCTGCGGCTGCCCGCGGAGAATGAGGGGGAATACATCGTCTTCCTCGCGCACATGAAGGTGGGGGTTAACTTCCCACTGAGCCTTTTCGCCAAGGATGTGCTGGACATCTACAAGATTTGGCTGGGGGATCTTACCCCTAACTTTGTTCTTATGCTGGTGACCTTCGCCTACCTGTGTGAAGCTTTTCTGTAGGTATGGCCATCTGTGGAGCTATGGCACCAATTCTTCATGTTGCGGGCCTTCGGCAGCTCGTCGAACATCTATGGCTCCACCCGGTTCCCGTCGCGGCGCGACGCCCAGTCGGAGTACATCCTCTCCGACTTCACCGGCCGGTGGGAGAACTGGAGGGACTCGTGGTTCTACCTCAAGACGAAGGAGAACCCCCGGCTAAGGATTCCCAGGTGAGTGCACTAGGCGCCTGAGTGGGAATCCTAGCCGGAGATTGATGCGGCTTGGGAGCCGGTGCTGGCGCAGATTGTTGCGCTGTGGAGGGCGAACCTCCACATAATGGCCCTGGTGGCGCATTTTATGGCGCATAGGTTGGCGCCCCTGCAGGCACATGCAGGCGGCCTCTGGCAGTACACCGGAGAGCTCGGTGACCTATTGCGCACTAGCCCGATGGCGCTCAACCGGGATGCGGTCGCTGAGATCGTCAGGGCATGCACATCCAGGGCAGGTGTCGCGCTCATGGAGCTCCTTGCCGACGTCGTACCGGTGTGGGGGCTCCCGTGCGATGCCGCCGCTAGGGGCGTGACTCCGCACACCAACCCGTGGGGGTAGAGTTCGCCTCGGGTCGCCTGCTATTCTCAGGGAGCTCGACAGTAGGCGCCCCCCCGACAAGTGAGGTCCAGGGCACTCGTTATTAGTGACGAGCCAAGGGCCTCGGCCCCAAGCATCGAGAGCGCTACCGAGGCCGCCACGATCCTAGCGGAGTCCGAGTCTCGATCCCCCGGGCAGACGTGGAGGCGATCTCCGAGTGCGGAGGTTGCCACCGCGGGACCGACAAGTGCCGGGGATAAGAACCCGTTTATGAGGTCGTTCAAGAAGCGGACAACCAGGCGCATAAGGTTGTCCCTTACATTCTCGTTGCTTTAGTGGTGAGCTTACTAACTCTTTTCGTTGCTTGGGTCCTTGGTAGCAGGAGGGATGAACCCTCCCCGCAGACGGGTGTGTCCGGCGAAAGTGCCGGATGGGAGGAGCATTGCCTCCCCTTCTTGTTATTCCCCCAAGTGGGGCCATCACGGGCTCTGTGCAGGGGTCTGGCGCAGAGAGGCCAGAGACGACACACGTCGGCTCACCGCGAGGCGTCACTGACCCTGACCCCGAGGGGAGGGTGGACATCCCCGAGCCTAGGGTTAACCCTGACGACGACGTCGAGGACATGGGCGGGGGCCGAGCCAATGGAGGTGACCCCGAGCTGGTGTTGGCGTCTCTTAGCCTTAATAGGTTTTAGTCCGCAAGCGCATGGAGACCGCTATAGCCTTTCACCCAGAGTATTCCGAGTATCGTATTTATCCATAGGGAAGCGGCAGGCAAGAGAGTATAATTGGATAAACTTAAATCGAAGTCACCGTACTTTAATAAATGTACCAACTAGTATCTAGACAAGGGTAAGTCTGATAAAGATAGGTGTATGGTGAAGAAGTAAATAAACTACCTAAGATACGCGTAGAGAGGTATAGTTGCCTGGGAGGACAACGAGCGAGATAAAGTTTCCAAACTCTATTCTATTCGGCTGCAAAGACTATGTCATGGTTAACTAAGAAAACTCAAGTAAACAAGTCACGGTCTCGCGTCGAGCGAAATTCCGGCGCCCTCGAGAGGTCAGGGGGTAGATAGTTGACACCCGAAAGAGAACCCGGCTATCACCTACGGGCCTCCCGAACAAACGGGCCTGGACTACAGAGGCACACCACACGCTGTCACCGAGTGGGGCTACCAAGCAAATCTGCGTGGAGAGGATGGCACACTATAAATGCACTCAAGTTAAACTTGAGTGACAATAGATCGTCCTTGATCAGAGGAGAGGACCTAACCAGAGCCTGGTGTACAGGTTGGATTATAGCATCGTCGAGAATAACAGGACTTGACTAACCAAGATAACCACAGCCTAAGCCTAGCAAGTATGCAAAGAAAGGTACACCACACTTGCAAGAGATAGAAATAAAGTAAAGCATAAATATATTATACTGAAGATAAGAGTACAAAGATACAAGAACTTTACCGCAGACTCAGAGATATCTCCGAGAACTCTGAGGCAAAGCTTGATTCACTCTAACTCCCATGACTATCGTAACTACTAAGATGTGGAAATGGCACTCTCTAAGGTAGAATGAAGCCCTCAACTTCTCCACACTTTTACAAATGAGCTCTCGGAGCCTATTTATAGTCCAACAAGTGAGGGGGGTATTTATAGGTGGCTTAGGTTAGTTTGGAGGGTAAGGCGGTGGTCGGTCGACCATGTAGGGGGTTAGCCGCCCTAGCCCCATGGTCAGGCGACTGCCCGATCCACCGACCTGGCCATCCAACGGCTCACGTCGGTTGGCAGTTGAAACGGTTGGTGCACGTGTAAAATGAGGGCCTTGCATGGTCGGCCGACCATGCATGAGGTCGGGCGACCATGTGTCCTGCTCTGATTTGCTGCATAGCCCTTCACTTGGATTAGTGACGTCACCGATCCGTGCTTTGTTGGTCCTTCGGCCCTTGGATACATTGGATGCTTGTTTTGACGGTTCGATTACACTGCCTTTGTGTTTCTTTGCGGGTTTGGATCGATGACTTGGCATTTGGGCTCCGCGGGAAGGTCAGGCGGCTAGGGGAAGGGTTAGCCAACCCTGCCACTGGGTCGAGCGACCCAGCAGGTGGTCGGCCGACTAGGACCCATGGTTGGCCAACCCAGCCACTTTTACCTGCAGTGCCCATCTTTGATCATTGACACGTTTTCAGCTGTTTTATGTGTATTTTGGTACCTGCATCCAAATATTCATGTACATCTTGTGGAACTCATTAGTAGTAGGGGTTAGTCCATTTTATTCACATGCTTTGCTTCATTTGGTGGATAATTGACTGTAGATATCGTGAGATTACGACCACCAACAGCTGGCCCCTGAGCCAGTCATCATTCTGGACTCTCTCTCCAGAGTTGTCCCCGGGACACCCCCAACCGCAGCTGTTGAGCAAGCGGCTGGAGCAACCTCGTGGAGTGGCCTCGAGAGAGAGAGAGAGAGAGCCCTAAGGAGGTGGAACAAGGCGAGCCCCAGCAGGGGGCTTTAGGAACCTCGGGTTTTGGCCAGGAGGTCATTCTTGTGGCGATTAGCGCCGGATAGACCAGTACTGCCGCCTAGGATGCGGCGGCGCAGGCGGCCGCACTTGCGGCCGATGCTCATTCCACAGCCTGGGAAGCGGCCGCGGAATCATCGATGCCCAGGGACATGGAGTACGTCAACATCAGCTAGGCCAACTCTGAGTTTCCCCCTGTGGCCCTTTTTCAGGTGAAGGGCGGCTTCTCCCACTGCCGCTAGAGCCTATGGGCCTTAGAGGACTGCCTCACCTCTGAGTGGAGGAAGCTTGAGTCAGGGCTTGCAGAGGCTGAGGCAGCGGAGGCCGAGGCCTGCGCTATTGCGGCGGCCGCGGAGGCGGAGGCGGCGGGGCCTCGGGTCGCCGCCAACGAGCTTTCTGCCGCCATTGCTGCAGCATAGAAGGCAGAGAAGTAGCGCGACGCAGATGTGAGGGTGGTGCTGACTGCTGAAGATCTACGACCTGAACATTCGAGGTGATTTAACCTCAGCGTTAGGTCAGGTCCAGTGTGTGGCCAGAGAGCATGACGCCGCGCGAGCTTCACTCTTTAAAGCAGAGGCTGACTGGGACTCGGCTCGATACACTGAGTTCGTGGCCAGCCGAGAACATGAGTTATTGTGGAGTCTTGTGACAGGTGACCGCGATGCCGCCCTAGAAAGGGCCAAGATCACAGAGGAAGAGAGGGACTCTGTGGCGGAACCGCCGATTTAATCCGAACTAAGCACACCTGCCACCCATGGCTTGCAGTGTGATTAGGCCGAACTAAACCCGGTCGTCCGTCGAGAGTCAAAACGACTCCCGATATTACCTTTTCCCAGAGGAACCGACATCACACACATCCAGCCCTCGATGGAGCCACAACAGTTACATCATCACAGGCAGTTTATAGTAGAAAATAAGTTAAAGTGCTTACAAACCAAATATAGGTAGTCAAATACCTATTCAAATACAAAACGGAAGCATTGTTCAAAATAAATCTCGCAGCGGAAACATAAAAACTTAATGAAGTAATCTTCATGCAATAACGAATGAGACGAGAAGCACCGAGCCCACCGGTACTACTCTCCTCCAAGCAAGTGTCCAAAAGTCATCAGTACCTGCTCAAAATGTGGGGGTAAACCCTGAGTACTAATTACTCAGTATGACTTAATGGAAGAGCTTACGGCTGACGCAAAGCTGGCAACTAACAGTTGATCCTTAGCCATTCTTTTTAAAGTAATTAAAAGTTAACATGTAATTATCATCATCATCAAAATGTACATCATCATAATATAACTTGCAAGAATGTAAACATACAAATACAAACATGTGGTATTGAAAACAAAACATATATAATCATAAATACAATTAGATTGTTACTACGCTGCCCGTGTGTGACCTTGGCATTCTCACACCTGGTGAGTATCAGCGATTCGAATCGATTTTAAATTCCTGGGAATAACTATCATGCCAGGGGTATATGCTTACTAGCCATCGCATTCCCACATATAGCCCCCATCTCCACTCGTCCCATCCCAAGTTCGATTCAATCCCGCCATTCCCCCGGGTTTTGCCCCCTCAGGAGCGATACCACGGCCGCACCGGGTCAGCCCTCCCTCGAGTACAAGCTCCCCCAGGCCTAACTCCCTCCAACAAGAATGGTAGGAACCTGTCTCTGTTCTTCGGATGGCACGAGTAAGACTTTCACCGGTCCATTATCCCGGATAAGCACTCTAGCAATGTTATGCCGATCAGCAGGCGAACAACAAATCAGGCCTTAAACGGCTCGGGCGGAGTCCACCAAACCATCCACATCATTTTTTTCATCTTAATATACCCAAATCTCCGCCCGGCCTCAATTTAGTTCCATCACAATCATGTTTAAAGTTTTCCATATATTTTGAAAGCCTTTTCTTTGAAAACACCTATGCGACGAGTGACTCCAATTCACTCGTGTCTACTCGCACCTAACATTTCTAGGCATACTCGTCCTACGTATTCTATTGTAGGTGCTAGGGCCAGGGCGGCCAAGAAGTCTAATGCAATTGTTTTCAAACAACTCCTAATGCGGATGTCTAGACATCATTCAATATCATATTTGCTGGGAATTCATGGTCCTGCCTACCTTCCTCACTAGGGTTAGTAGCTGCTTCCTGAGCGAAGTCGGGCCCTTACTGCTGGTCTTCCGGATCCTGATGCAGCTCCTTCTCGTGCTCCTCTACGATCGGTTGGCCCGACGGATATCCTTCGCTCGCGGGATCTATATGCATGACATGGTGCAATCGGAGCATGTATTAGTGCAATGCTTTGCTTCATGATGCGAGTGCGATGCAAGGAATCATGATTTAGGGACTAAAGTTATGCATTTTCGTGATGAAACTGGTTTAGCATTAAGAAATCGTAGAAGCCATCACCTACGGTAACTTAGCTTATCACATATAACAATGTGGGGGGGGGGGTGTGACGAGGTAACATCGTTTTATGCGAGGCAACCGAAGTTTACTTAAATAAGCATTATGCCTACCATTTTCAAAATAGGGTCAAACTTTACATGCACAGCCTCACGTTTTCAGCGGTGAGCTACTTACGTCATTTAAAACCCAAATAATTACCACAAAGCCCCCCTATATCTTATTTTTATATACATCTCCCTTCTTTTGCTAATTATATGCTTAATTACTAGGCAAGGGTAAAACAGTAAATAAACAGTAAGCAATTTGGGTTATCAAATTTTATACCAAGCTTAGGTATGCTAGCAAAGCTTCTGCCCAAATTTCAGAATTTTTGACCCTCATTTAAACCACATTTCCTATTTAATAATTTAATCATGCATGGGCTTATTATTTTCAAAACACTAACTATAATGCACAGGACCCCATTTCAACAATGAGCTATTTATACCATAGGGAGCACAAATAAAATGTGTAAAACCATTTAGAGCATAATTTTTAATATGGTTATCATTTCCTTATTTATTTTTATGCTAAAATCACATACAGGGGTAAAACAGTAATTAAAAAGTGAGCACTTGAGCTACCAAAAATCAAAATGAGCCTATACACCCTAACAACATTGCTGACCAAGTTTGGTAATTTTTGGAGACCATTTAGTCCACTTTTCCCAATTATATTGATTTATCAAGCATGCACAAAAACATGGGCAAAACTGTCTTTTCATGTCCAACCATCATATCCATTCTGTAGATCTACATAAGAGGAGTACAATGCAACAAGTTTGTATTTTTCTGATTTTTATTTGATTTATTATGAATTTTCAAAGTTTCAGCCGAATTAATAATTATTTAGATGAAAAACCACAGATCTAGGGTCCTTTTCGTGATTAACTGTAAACTACAGGGGCTAGTTTGCGAAATAACCCAAGACTCATACCACTGTTCGCTGGACTTAAACATAAAAACAAAAAGCTAAGGGGCTGGATCTAAAAGTTGCCAGCCCCTTCTTCTACCTCTGGACAGGGAGGGGGCACGGCGCGGCCTCGCGTTCCGGCGGCGTCGCCGGTGCGTGGAGGCGGGGACTTGGAGCCGCGTCGGTCCTGGGACGTGTTCCAGGCGACGGGGTCTCTTTCCCCCAAGGCGGCGTCGCACGAGGGAGTGGGAGTGGGCGGGGAACGCGGCTAACTGATGGTGTGGCGGCGCACGGCGCTCGGGGCCGCGTTGCACGGGATCCGGTCGGGGAGGCAGGGAGCGGCGGAGCGGGAGGGCGCGTGAGAGGCGCGGTGAGGTGGGGAGTCCGGCGGCGGAGTCGAGGAGGCGAGGGGAAGCGCCAGGGGTGGCCGGCCACGGTGAGCTCGAGCTCGGGCCGATGGTAACGGCGGCGGCGCGTAGGGGCTGGTGCTAGAGACGACGGCGGTGGGCGAAGGTTTAGGGAAAACGTGGCTCGGGGCAGGGCGACGCTGAGGCGCACGTTGGGGAGGTGGAAGGAGGGCGGAGGCAGCCGGGACGCGGCGGCGCACGAGCTCACTGAGCTCCAACAATGGTGGCTCGTGCCTGGTCTCGCGATGGAAAGAGACAGGGAGATGGATAAGCGCGCAGGCGAGTGGAGAGCAGCGCCTTGCTTCTCCCAGAAGGCAGGCCGAGCACGGGCAGGGCGGCGCGTGGCCATGGCGTGGCGCGCTGGCACCCATGGCGTGGCGCGCAGACTTCGGCCGCCGCGTGGGCGAGCGGGAGGAGAGGAGGAAGAGAGAGCGCGCGCGGTGGACTAGGTCCATGGACCGGAGGTCGTTGACAGGTGGGGCCGGGGTGCGGTGGACCGGTGAACCGGGTGTACGAAGCGACGGAGAGGTGGGACCCGCGAGGTGTCGTCATCCGAGACCGGGCGGGAACCCGACAGGTGGGTCCCACGTGTCATAGACTCATAAAAAATGAAATTCCCGAAAAATGTAAAATGGGGTTTGACCAACTAACCAGGTTTCTGAATTTTGCCAATTTGACCAACTTAGGTGCCGAATTTGAAAAGGACGCAATTGAATGAAATGTTGTACCTTTTGAGATCTACAACTTTTTAAAAAGGACTAATACCAGATTCCAAGTATAAATATGATTTAAATTGAGTTTAACCTGCTGACTCCAGTTTGAGCAACATAATCTTCCAACTTAAAAATTCCACAAGTCATATTTTTATGCATTTTCATGGTAAATGTTATATACCAATGTTGTTCAGTTGCTCAGGACCTACAACTTTGATATACAAAGTTTTGCAAGATGTTGACTTTTGTTTCACAAAAATTTGAAATCTCTATTTAAATCAAATTTGGACAGATTTCTCAGTTTTACCGAAAATGACCTAAAACTCTATTCAAACCTTTATGCATGTCATGACACAAAATACCAAAGTTGTTCATTATGAAATTGTCTACAAGTTTGGTATGTATAGTTTTATCAAATTCACAACAGTATAAAGGTTACAGGGCAAATGCAAATGCAGTTGCAGAAAAATCGGTTTTAACTTGCTTCAAAAGACTTAATCCACTCATGTCCCTAATATGAAATGTTCATATAATGATGCAATTAAGCTAATGATGCTAATGTAATACGCTTGAGATGCCTGGGGCATCACAGCCCACCCCCCTTAAATAAATCTCGTCCCGAGATTTTAGATGTGATGTGGGTGGTATAAGTTAAGAGAGAGAAGGAAAGTGCATTGTGTGTGAATTTCAAATTTAGACTCAAGGTACTTGCGATGTACCCCTTTTGAGTAGATGGAAGAAAATTAGGATAATGAGTGCGCAAATATTCTTCTTGCTCCCAAGTTGCCTCCTCTTCGGATTGGTTACTCCATTGAACTTTGTAGAAATTGATTCTTGTTTTCCGAGTTACCCTTTGTTTTTTATCAAGCACTCGGATGGGATGTTCTTGGTATGTGAGGTCAGGTTCAATATGAATATTTGAGGTATCTACAATCTGGTCTGGCACGCGAAGACACTTTTTGAGTTGTGAGACATGAAATACATCATGCACTGCTGCAAGGTTTGGTGGTAACTCTAACCGGTAAGCAACTGACCCACACTGCTCTATGATCTGGAATGGACCAACATACCGTGGTGCTAACTTTCCCTTTACTCCAAATCGATGCACTCCCTTCATTGGTGACACCCGAAGGTACACATGATCACCCTTTTCAAAGGCTAGCGGTCTCCTCCTCTTATCTGAGTAGCTTTTCTGTCTAGATTGTGCTCTTTTCAAATTGCCTTGAATGAATCGCACCTGCTCTTCTGCATCCTTCACAAGATCAGGACCAAAGATCACACGCTCTCCTGGTTCAGACCAGTTTAAAGGTGTTCTACATCTTTTACCGTTTAGGGCTTCGAAGGGTGCCATTTCCGAGCTTTTCTGATAACAGTTGTTGTACGCAAACTCAGCCAAGGGTAAACATTCATCCCACTTAGTAGTGTAAGTTATCGCACATGCCCTCAACATATCCTCAAGTACTTGATTTATCCTTTCCACTTGCCCACTTGTTTGGGGATGGTATGCTGAACTACGAATTAATGTTGTACTCAATGCTGATTGCAAATGCTCCCAAAAATGGGATACAAATAAAGAGCTCCGATCAGAGGTGATGGTTTTCGGAACTCCATGCAAGGACACAACACGGTCAATATAGACTTCTGCATACTTCTTCGCTCTATAAGTGGTCTTTACTGGAATGAAATGAGCTGACTTGGTGAACCGATCGATGATCACCCATATGGAGTCATAGCCTTTTTGGGTACGAGGCAAACCTACGATAAAATCCATGTGGATATCTTCCCACTTCCATGCTGGAACTTCTAGTGGTTGGAGCATACCGGCAGGTTTCAAGTGATCAGCCTTCACTCTCTGGCATACATCACATTCAGACACATACTTGGCAATTTCTCGTTTCATACGAGTCCACCAAAATTTTTGCTTCAGATCTTGGTACATTTTGTTGCTCCCAGGGTGCATAGCAAGCAAGGAGTTGTGGGCTTCATCTAGTATTTTCTTCCTTAGATCCATGTCCTTTGGTACCACTAAGCGATTTTTGAACCATAGGACTCCCTCTTCATCAAGCTTGAAACAAGCCTTCTTCTTTTCATTGATCCCATCTCGAATATGTGCCATACCCTTATCTTTCTTTTGTGCCTCTATGATTAGATCTTTTATAGTGGGTTCAATGATGAGATTGTAAAGTTCAGCTCGTTGCACTATGGGTGTTTCTATCTCTGCAATCTCACAACATAGCACTCTTACTGTTGGTCGAGCCTCAATGAAATTGCAATGAGCTTTACGGCTTAATGCATCTGCTACCACATTAGCTTTTCCAGGATGATAGTGAACTTCCAAATCATAGTCCTTGATCAATTCTAACCAACGATGTTGCCTCATATTTATTTCTGGCTAGGTGAAGATGTATTTTAAGCTCTTATGATCTGTGTATATGTGGCATGTGTTGCCCAACAAGTAATGTCTCCATATCTTCAGGGCATGAACAACTGCAAGTAGCTCCAGATCATGAGTTGGATAATTCGCCTCATGTTTCCTAAGCTGGCGAGATGCATAGGCAATCACCTTTCCTTCTTGCATTAGAACACAACCGAGGCCAATACCACAGGCATCACAATAAACATCAAATGGCTTGGTGACGTCCGGTTGAGCAAGAACAGGTGTTGAAGTTAGGAGTTTCTTCAATGTTTGGAATGACTCTTCACATTTTGTGCTCCACACAAACTTTGCATTCTTTTGGGTCAATGCTGTCATTGGCTTTGCAATTTTGGAGAAGTC
Source organism: Paspalum vaginatum (assembly GCA_030272315.1). Classification (NCBI taxonomy): domain Eukaryota; kingdom Viridiplantae; phylum Streptophyta; class Magnoliopsida; order Poales; family Poaceae; genus Paspalum; species Paspalum vaginatum. Next base: position 38,305,078 of record CM059015.1, on the reverse strand, counting down.
CTTGATGAAGCGGCAGTAGTAGCCCGCTAAACCAAGAAAACTCCGTATCTCTGTCACTGTTTGTGGTTGTTTCCATTCTAGCACATCTTTCACCTTCCTAGGATCAACAGCCACACCCTTCTCTGACAAGATATGGCCTAGGAATGCCACTTCCTTTAGCCAAAAAGCACACTTGCTGAACTTAGCATAGAGTTTATGCTCTCTAAGCCGAGATAGCACTATTCGCAAGTGCTCTTCATGCTCCTTCGCATTCTTGGAATAAACCAAGATGTCATCAATGAATACTATCACGAACTTGTCAAGCTCATTCATGAATACCGAGTTCATCATGTACATGAAGAAAGCCGGTGCATTAGTCAATCCGAAAGACATGATAAGGTACTCATACAGCCCATACCGCGTTGAGAAAGCGGTCTTTGGTATGTCTTCCTCTCGGATTTTTATTTGATGGTACCCGGACCTAAGATCAATCTTGGAGAAAACTGAGGCTCCCGCAAGTTGATCAAATAAGATATCAATGTGTGGCAGTGGGTACTTGTTCTTGACTGTGACAGAATTCAGTGGTCGGTAGTCCACACATAACCTCTTACCACCGGGTTCTTTCTTCTCAACAAAGAGGGCCGGGCAACCCCATGGCGATGAGCTAGGGCGAATGAAACCTTTGTCAAGCTGTTCTTGCAGCTGCACTTTCAATTCCTTCAACTCATCAGGTGCCATTCTATATGGTCTTCTTGAGACAGGTGCTGTACCAGGCATAAGCTCAATGGAAAACTCGACATCTCTATCCGGTGGGAGTCCGGGAAGCTCTTCTGGAAACACATCTGGATAGTCACAAACCACCGGTATCTTCTTGACTTGCTGGACTTCTGTGGCATTTGCTGTGTGTGACAACTGCTTATGAGTTGGCAAATGAATGTGCATGATCTTCCCATTCTGGCTAGACTTCATCTGAACTATCCTGCTAGTAATATCCAACATGACGTTATGCTCTTTCATCCAATCCATCCCTAAGATAATGTCAATCCCCTGGTTAGGAAGTACCACAGGGTCAACATAGAATTCCTCGGCACCTATGCGCAGGCGTAAGTGCCTCACAATCTGATTTGTGTCAATTTGTGATCCCGGGGCTATGATGTGATATTTTGTCCTCATATCATCAATGTGGTACCCATGCTTTGTTGCATAGGACCTACTGATGAAGGTATTTGATGCTCCGGAATCAAACAAAACCACTGTGGGGTGCTCATTGACAAGGAATGTGCTTGCCAACACTGGTTCACCCTCTGGAATCTGATCCAAGTGGGTATAGTGCACCTGACCCTTTCTTAGGGATAGCTCTGGCTTTGATCCCTTCCTCTTGTTTTGCTGTTGGCTGCCCTTAACAAGCACTGCCCCCTGATTTCGTCGAGGGGCACGACAGTTTCTGCTGAAGTGATTAGTTTTCCCACAGTTGTAGCAAGCACCCACAAAAGGAGTGGCTAGGGCACGCACTGTGGGGAGCTGGAGTGGAGCACGATTGGCTGGAACTTGTGGCCCTGTCCCAATATGTTGAAGCTGTTGAGGTTGAGGGCCCCATTCAAGTTGTTGCGACTGACTGACATGACATGTGTGCAGTAGTGGGTGGTGCACAACTCGTTGCCGCAGTGAGGAAGTCGACGGCGGTGTGCCTGCAAGTCTTTTCCTCCGCTGGTCCTCTTGGGCCTCGCGGAGGCGCCGTTCCATGTCGATGGCGGCGTCCACCAACTCAGTGAAGCTATCGTAGCGGCGCCCCAAGTGAGTCAGCAGAGTGGGGTCAAACCCATCCAACAGACAGGCAGCCCTACGCGAGTCAGTGTCGACATCCTTAGGGGAGTACTGAGACAGGCGAATGAAGGCCTGTACGTACTCGAGTACTGACATGTTCCCTTGACGAAGGGCACGGAATTCCCGCTGCTTGAGTTCAATGAGGCTAGCCGGGAGATAGTGAGCTCGGAAAGCCACACAGAACTCGTCCCATGTGACCTGGTGCCCGGTAGGTTGCATTGCCAGGAATGTAGCATACCAGGCCCCCGAGGGACCGTGTAGACATTGCGCTGCGAAGCGAGTCTTCTGTTGTTCAGTGAGTTGGGGCAGTAGACTGAGCTTGGATTCTATGACTCGAAGCTAGTCATTTGCATCAAGTGGATCCGTGGCAGTGGTGAAGATGGGCGGTTGTAGTGCCGCAAAGTCGGTATAACCAATCTCTTGCGGGTAATGCCTTTGTTGCTCTTGAGCCATCAAGTTGATGAGCTGACCCTGCTGAGCGACCAGAGTGGCCATCTCAGGAGGAGGTGGTGCTCCGTGAGCAGCCCCTTGAGCTGACGTCTCAGGTGTGGTGACCATCTGCAGGAATGAGGCCAATGGCGTTTAGTCTAGCAACTCTAGCGCAATCGATGCGGTGATAAAAAGGTCGTAGCATCATAGATACCGTATAAATACATGAAAGCATGGATGTCATGATGCATGACTCGTCCTATTCGTTCTCACATCTCACATCCTATATTCAATATATATAACTATCGATATTTTTGGTGACACATATGCACGGCACTCTCTAATGCAACTAGTCGTCACTACTCGATCTTAGTTTCACGCATAGTTAGTGTACCTGCAGAAAAATGCATGCTCATACCAACATCACCATCATCATACATTACCACTCTAACCCTAAAAAGTGGCATCCACAAATTTCTTTAAGCTACGTCTGGTGGACGACGTAGTGGCGCCATTTCTCCCAACGCACCCAACGTTCCTCCAGTACTGGGGAATTGCTGGGGAGAGAAACGGTGGCCAACAAGATCTAGCTATAATTTTGGTCGAAGGAGAAGTGGTCACGAAACACTCCAACGGCGTGACCGCCCCCCTTAAAGAGTTCTGCCCTATCAGCATGAATGCAGGGTTCGCAACAGTCTGCAAATCCCAATAGCGTTCCACCAGTACTGGGGATGGCTATGGCCGAAATGTTGCTTCCCAAAGCGCCGAATATGCATATGAGTTCTATCTAGGTCAAAATGTTAGCGATGTCACCTGATAATACACTAACATCCTTAATATGGGCATATCGATACTCTCATTTTCCAATTACTTGAAAAGGGGTTTTCGAAAATAGATTTGTAAATCAAAACTGGATGATATGACTGTTGTCTGTGTATGATCGGCTCTTATACCAGCTGTGGCAGAACCGCCGATTTAATCCGAACTAAGCACACCTGCCACCCATGGCTTGCAGTGTGAGTAGGCCGAACTAAACCCGGTCGTCCGTCGAGAGTCAAAACGACTCCCGATATTACCTTTTCCTAGAGGAACCGACATCACACACATCCAGCCCTCGATGGAGCCACAACAGTTACATCATCACAGGCAGTTTATAGTAGAAAATAAGTTAAAGTGATTACAAACCAAATATAGGTAGTCAAATACCTATTCAAATACAAAACGGAAGCATTGTTCAAAATAAATCTCGCAGCGGAAACATAAAAACTTAATGAAGTAGTCTTCATGCAATAACGAATGAGACGAGAAGCACCGAGCCCACCGGTACTACTCTCCTCCAAGCAAGTGTCCAAAAGTCATCAGTACCTGCTCAAAATGTGGGGGTAAACCCTGAGTACTAATTACTCAGTAGGACTTAATGGAAGAGCTTACGGCTGACGCAAAGCTGGCAACTAACGGTTGATCCTTAGCCATTCTTTTTATAGTAATTAAAAGTTAACATGTAATTATCATCATCATCAAAATGTACATCATCATAATATAACTTGCAAGAATGTAAACAAACAAATACAAACATGTGGTATTGAAAACAAAACATATATAATCATAAATACAATTAGATTGTTACTACGTTGCGCGTGTGTGACCTTGGCATTCTCACACCTGGTGAGCATCAGCGATTCGAATCGATTTTAAATTCCCGGAAATAACTATCATGCCAGGGGTATATGCTTACTAGCCATCGCGTTCCCACATATAGCCCCCATCTCCACTTGTCCCATCCCAAGTTCGATTCAATCCCGCCATTCCCCCGGGTTTTACCCCCTCAGGAGCGATACCACGGCCGCACCGGGTCAGCCCTCCCTCGAGTACAAGCTCCCCCAGGCCTAACTCCCTCCAATAAGAATGGTAGGAACCTGTCTCTGTTCTTCGGATGGCACGAGTAAGACTTTCACCGGTCCATTATCCCGGATAAGCACTCTAGCAATGTTATGCCGATCAGCAGGCGAACAGCGAATCAGGCCTTAAACGGCTCGGGCGGAGTCCACCAAACCATCCACATCATTTTTTTTCATCTTAATATACCCAAATCTCCGCCCGGCCTCAATTTAGTTCCATCACAATCATGTTTAAAGTTTTCCATATATTTTGAAAGCCTTTTCTTTGAAAACACCTATGCGACGAGTGACTCCAATTCACTCGTGTCTACTCGCACCTAACATTTCTAGGCATACTCGTCCTACGTATTCTATTGTAGGTGCTAGGGCCAGGGCGGCCAAGAAGTCTAATGCAATTGTTTTCAAACAGCTCCTAATGCGGATGTCTAGACATCATTCAATATCATATTTGCTGGGAATTCATGGTCCTGCCTACCTTCCTCACTAGGGTTAGTAGCTGCTTCCTGAGCGAAGTCGGGCCCCTGCTGCTGGTCTTCTGGCTCCTAATGCAGCTCCTTCTCGTGCTCCTCTACGATCGGTTGGCCCGGCGGATATCCTTCGCTCGCGGGATCTATATGCATGACATGGTGCAATCGGAGCATGTATTAGTGCAATGCTTTGCTTCATGATGCGAGTGCGATGCAAGAAATCATGATTTAGGGACTAAAGTTATGCATTTTCGTGATGAAACTGGTTTAGCATTAAGAAATCGTACAAGCCATCACCTACGGTAACTTAGCTTATCACATATAACAACGTGGGGGGGGTGTGACGAGGTAACATCGTTTTATGCGAGGCAACCAAAGTTTACTTAAATAAGCATTATGCCTACCATTTTCAAAATAGGGTCAAACTTTACATGCACAGCCTCACGTTTTCAGCGGTGAGCTACTTACGTCATTTAAAACCCAAATAATTACCACAAAGCCCCCCTATATCTTATTTTTATATACATCTCCCTTCTTTTGCTAATTATATGCTTAATTACTAGGCATGGGTAAAACAGTAAATAAACAATAAGCAATTTGGGCTATCAAATTTTATACCAAGCTTAGGTATGCTAGCAAAGCTTCTGCCCAAATTTCAGAATTTTTGACCCTCATTTAAATCACATTTCCTATTTAATAATTTAATCATGCATGGGCTTATTATTTTCAAAACACTAACTATACTTGACATGCACAGGACCCCATTTCAACAATGAGCTATTTATACCACAGGGAGCACAAATAAAATGTGTAAAACCATTTAGAGCATAATTTTTAATATGGTTATCATTTCCTTATTTATTTTTATGCTAAAATCACATACAGGGGTAAAACAGTAATTAAAAAGTGAGCACTTGAGCTACCAAAAATCACAATGAGCCTATACACCCTAACAACATTGCTGACCAAGTTTGGTAATTTTTGGAGACCATTTAGTCCACTTTTCCCAATTATATTGATTTATCAAGCATGCACGAAAACAGGGGCAAAACTGTCTTTTCATGTCCAACCATCATATCCATTCTGTAGATCTACATAAGAGGTGTACAATGCAACAAGTTTGTATTTTTCTGATTTTTATTTGATTTATTATGAATTTTCAAAGTTTCAGCCGAATTAATAATTATTTAGATGAAAAACCACAAATCTAGGGTCCTTTTCGTGATTAACTGTAAACTACAGGGGCTAGTTTGCGAAATAACCCAAGACTCATACCACTGTTCGCTGGACTTAAACATAAAAACAAAAAGCTAAGGGGCTGGATCTAAAAGTTGCCAGCCCCTTCTTCTACCTCTGGACAGGGAGGGGGCACGGTGCGGCCTCACGTTCCGGCGGCGTCACCGGTGCGTAGAGGCGGGGACTTGGAGCCGCGTCGGTCCTGGGACGTGTTCCCAGCGACGGGGTCTCTTTCCCCCAAGGCGGCGTCGCACGAGGGAGTGGGAGTGGGCGGGGAACGCGGTGAACTGATGGTGTGGCGGCGCACGGCGCTCGGGGCCGCGTTGCACGGGATCCGGTCGGGGAGGCAGGGAGCGGCGGAGCGGGAGGGCGCGTGAGAGGCGCGGCGAGGTGGGGAGTCCGGCGGCGGAGTCGAGGAGGCGAGGGGAAGCGCTAGGGGTGGCCGGCCACGGTGAGCTCGAGCTCGGGCCGATGGTAACGGCGGCGGCGCGTAGGGGCTGGTGCTAGAGACGACGGCGGTGGGCGAAGGTTTAGGGAAAACGTGGCTCGGGGCAGGGCGACGCTAAGGCGCACGTTGGGGAGGTGGAAGGAGGGCGGCGGCAGCCGGGACGCGTGGCCATGGCGTGGCGCGCTGGCGCCCATGGCGTGGCGCGCAGACTTCGGCCGCCGCGTGGGCGAGCGGGAGGAGAGGAGGAAGAGAGAGGGCGCACGGTGGACTAGGTCCATGGACCGGAGGTCGCTGACAGGTGGGGCCGGGGTGCGGTGGACCGGTGAACCGGGTGTACGAAGCGACGGAGAGGTGGGACCCGCGAGGTGTCGTCATCCGAGACCGGGCGGGAACCCGACAGGTGGGTCCCACGTGTCATAGACTCATAAAAAATGAAATTCCCGAAAAATGTAAACTGGGGTTTGACCAACTAACCAGGTTTCTGAATTTTGCCAATTTGACCAACTTAGGGGCCGAATTTGAAAAGGACGCAATTGAATGAAATGTTGTACCTTTTGAGATCTACAACTTTTTAAAAAGGACTAATACCAGATTCCAAGTATAAATATGATTTAAATTGAGTTTAACCTGCTGACTCCAGTTTGACCAACATAATCTTCCAACTTAAAAATTCCACAAGTCATATTTTTATGCATTTTCATGGTAAATGTTATATACCAATGTTGTTCAGTTGCTCAGGACCTACAACTTTGATATACAAAGTTTTGCAAGATGTTGACTTTTGTTTCACAAAAATTTGAAATCTCTATTTAAATCAAATTTGGACAGATTTCTCAGTTTTACCGAAAATGACCTAAAACTCTATTCAAACCTTTATGCATGTCATGACACAAAATACCAAAGTTGTTCATTATGAAATTGTCTACAAGTTTGGTATGTATAGTTTTATCAAATTCACAACAGTATAAAGGTTACAGGGCAAATGCAAATGCAGTTGCAGAAAAATCGGTTTTAACTTGCTTCAAAAGACTTAATCCACTCATGTCCCTAATATGAAATGTTTATATAATGATGCAATTAAGCTAATGATGCTAATGTAATACGCTTGAGATGCCTGGGGCATCACAGACTCCGCCTGGGTCTTGCTCAACTCTGCCCGATGCGGAGGTAGGACCGCCGCCAAGGAGGCTAGTGGTGACACCGTCGTGGACATCCCTCTCCAAGCCGGCCCTGATACCCCTACGGCCGGGACAACGTCGGTCGGGGATGACGACATCGCCTGAGGCAATGCCTCGGCGGCAATCGTGGCAGCCACCTCTGCGTGGGAGCAGGCCAGTATGGCCGTAGAGGACCGAGATGCCGCTCGGGACTAGGCCTGAGCGGCGATGGAAGAGGTGAGCGCTGCATAGGAGTAGGCTCGGGAGGCCATTGACGAACGCGATGCCACCCGAGAGCAACTCCGGGCAGCCACAGAGGAGCGCGACGCTGTCCGGGAGTAGGCCAGTGCTGCTGCAGAGGAGCGCAACGCTGCCTGGGAGCAGGCCGAGGTGGCGGATGAGGAGCGGGATGCCGCTCGGGAGCAGGGTAGGGTGGCGGCTAAGGAGCGAGACGTTGCCCATGAGTAGGCCCGGGTGGCTACCATAGAGTGGGATGCCACGGCTGTGGGGACGCTTGAGTCCCTGAGGAAGCGCGAGGAGGACCTGAAGCTACAACGCCAGGCGCTGCTTGCTGAGCTGGCAGCCTGCGACACAATGGTCACACAGATCTAGGCCGATGAGAACAGGTTGGCCAGAGATCTCTAGGTGGTCTCCAGGTGCGAAGAGGCCCTGCTCAATAGGGTCCAAAAGTAGGATGAGCGTGGAAACTACACCTTGAGTGAAGCCGCTCGGCGCGCGCCGCTACAGCAATCTTGGAGGAGAAGCAGCAGGAATACCTGACGGCCAAGGCAGTGCTGGAGCGACTGCGAGAGGAGCTCTCCCACCATGAGATCACCGTCAGCATCCAGGAGGAGGCTGCCTTGAAGGCCATTAAGAAGTGGGACTCCCTCTCCAAGGTCACGGCGAGGGTGACGGAGGTCAAGACCAAGCTCGAGTAGGTCAGGGCAGTGCACGAGGACCACATGTCGCTGTGTAATGCTGCATGCTACGGCAGCAGGAGGGCCTATAGGGAGATGTGCGACGCAATTCACGCCATGGGCATCCCAAGGCCTTGGGAACCTCATGTCGCTGCTCGCAACTCCTTAGGCGGTCTACCCCAAGCTTTTTTGGGCATGGCACGCGCCATAAGCAGGGGGAAGGCCCTGGTTGAAGAAGCCATTGAAGCATAGGGTAGAGAGGTCGGCTACCAGTGCACACTCGACGCCCTTGTACTAGTGATGAGCCGCACGCCCGACCTCGATGTTTCCTAGCTTATGGCATCAGGGCATGACCAGAGCCGTGTGAGATCGGCGGCAAGAGAGTGCAAGTACGCCACGGAGCATGTCGTCGTGGCCTATCTCAGCTCATGCGTGCCTGCTGATGCCAAAGCAGATGAGGCAGACTCTGATGGGAGTTGAGAGGAGTAGTAGTTTCTCCTTTTTTTTCCATTTTTGCTCTCCATAGACTTTGATGAAGTGTTATGAATATTTCTGCGCGCTTTAATTTCTTTGCACAGTTTCTTCATTTCGGTGTTACCTCGATTCGTCGGGGGGTGGAAGTCCAAGCCTCGTCTAACCCCTAGAAATGGGCAGTCAGCCCGCCACGCCATTACTACGTGGGTCTTGTCCCATCACTGGCTTGCCAGCCTTGCTGAGCGGTCAACCAAGCCAAACAGAGGCTCACCTTTTGCCCGATAGAAGGCTTGCTCCCACCGTTTCAGCCCGTCCGGTCCCATTGAGCCAGATGATGTAGGGGTATCGGATGCCCCTAGCAACTTATTGCACACGCCTGCAAGGGCGCGTCTCTCCTAGCTGTGCAGTTTTTGACCAGGGATGCAGACCAATAAATGCTTGGCGTGCCTCCTTTGAGTTGTTACTTCCTAGGCGACCAGCGCTCGGCCCTTGAGTGGGACAAAAGGCCTCCTCAGGGTGGTGCTCTTGACTGTTTCCAGGGGCTATAGGGGTCTCGTGCCCCCCTCCACTTGCAGTAGCTTCTGAAGCCCTAGGCTCCAGGCAGGGCTATAAATAGAGCTCCTTGCTTGGGCTTTCGTCTTGCTGAAGACGCGTGCAGTAGTTTTGAACACCGTAGTCTAAATGTTAGTACTAGGCCTGGAGAGCTTCTTCACCATCCCACGCCCTGGTGATAGAGCAAGACAGCAACCGGCACCGAGGCATGGTGGCCTCACGGCGTAGCCTTGCCACCCGAGCTGTGAAGGCAAACTTTAGGGTTGCCTTGTTAGATTTGCTTCGTTACACCCACAACCTCTAGTTATGAGTGTTCCTTTATACTTGCTGGCATCTGGTTAGGAGCGGTCCTTTAGGCATCGCGCCGAACTAGACTCCCCTCCTGCGACACCGGGCCTAGGCACCCTCCGTGCGGATTGGGCACCGCGCCTACCCACGCTTCTGAAAGTGCAAGCGCGCAGGTGCTCCACCAACCGCCCTGGAACACCACACAGTGGTTGCGCGAGGCCCATGACGTGCCTCGGTAGCTCGCCCACCGGTTGCAGTGGACGTGACAGCGGAGCGCTCCACTTCCCATCACTCCATGACCGTAGGCGATGGCTGTCCGGCCCGGCGTGGCCCCCGGTGGTTATCGAAGCACCCTTGCTACTGGGGCAGCTGCACAGTAGCCAGAGGACGGCGTCGTCGAGGAGGAGCCAGCTTGTAACAGCGACGGCCACATCCGTGGGCGCCGCCGCGGAGGAGACCGCCCCCGCTGCTGCCTATGGACTGGTCACTGGGGACGTGGTCAGGCACTGTTCATCGAGGCAGCAGACTGTCACAGTCCGCTCCCTTTGCCCACAAGACGCCTGCCACATCACTGTCCCCGTCCACCAGGTGCGTATGCAGCAACGAGACGCCAAACCCCCAGTTGAGCCCAAAAGAGGGTGCTCAGCGAGCTTGGGTGGTGTTGACGTCATGGTGGAAGGGCTTGGCCTTCGCTCCTTCACTAGGTGTCAAGGCAACACCCCGCTAGGTAGAGGCGCGAGCCTCATGCTGCTGTGCAGTGCTAATGACACTGAGGGAAGGGATGGAAAAGCTTCTGTTCCGCACCTCCCCCGGGTCATGCGGCACCACACAAGGCTTCTCCAGAGCCTGTCTTTGCCACTTTTGGTGGGGCATAAGGTCCTTTAGAACTCTAGCCCCTAGGGGGGCCAGAGCTCCCTTTGATCCAACTTTAAATGTATCTTTGAATCTTGTAATATCTTTGATGTAATGACTCGCGTTTTGTTCTTGTATAATAAGATCTTGTGGCCCTCGGGGCAGCGCCTGGGTTGTGTCCTCTTGAGGTTGCCGGTACTCCTTCTGAGGACACTGAGGCTTATGCATTCGATTGCCCACCTGGGGTCAGGGGAGCCGCATCCCCCGGGCTCACCCAGGGCTAGCCCTGTAGCTCGGGATCCTTCTAGAACTAGAGTTACCTCCCTGTTGGCCCCCGAGCATTTCCTGGGCCGGACCTGTTCAACAAGATTTCTCCAACATAGACCGTAATTCTTCTTGCTGGGCTTTCCCATTTGGTACCTTACTGCTCTTACATAGAGCCCCGAGGGTTCTTCCAAGTCTGGCTCCAATGGCTAAGGGATGGAGAGTCAGGGAGAAAAAGGGCCATAGCCAAGAGGCAGCAAACTGGTGAAGACAGGCCAGGCTGAGACGCGGTGACCCACCATGGGAGCCACGGCTTAGCCGAGCCCGGGGCACTGCTTCGTACTAGAATGCTGAGGCAACCCAACTAGGTCTTCCAACACTTACGAGCACCTACAATACATAGTAGATACATGGTGGGTGGCCCCCAGGTAGCATACTGGAACCGGGGTTCCATTATGGTGCCTCAAGGGTAGAACTTACGGACGTGCTCGATGTTCCATGGGAATGGGAGTTGTTCACCACTCTCCATGGCTAGTCGTACGCAGCCAGGCCTGACACACCTCGACCACTCTGTAGGGACCTTCCTAGGTAGGATGAAAGTTTGTTCATCCCCACCCTATTTAGTATGCGCTTGAGCACAAGGTCACCTACGTCGAGTGATCGAGGCCTTACATGGCGCTGGTGGTAACGACGTAAGGCTTGCTGATATTTTGCAGCACGGAGGGCAGCTTCAGCTCATTTCTCCTCCAGCAAGTCGATGTCGTCCTTCCAGAGTTGATCCTACAGTTGCTCATCAAAAGTGTTTACCCAGGGACTCCCTGCTTGTGACTTCGGGGGGGAGCACTGCTTTAGCCCTGAAGACTAAGAAAACATGGGGTTTCTCCGGTAGCTCTACTTGGAGTGGTTCAGTTTCGCCCAAAGCACAGGTTTGAGGTGATCTACCCATTTCTTGTCGTATTTCTCTAGGGTCTCGAAGGTTTGGGTTTTAAGCCCCTTGAAGGATCTCTGCGTTGGCCCTCTCAGCCTGCCCGTTGCTCCGAGGATGGTTGATGAGGCATAGGCAGATTTTGATCCCCATATCTTGGCAGTATGCTTCGAAGACAACACTAGTGAATTGCGTGCCGTTGTCGGTGATGATGCGACTTGGAAGCCCGAATCGGGATACGATACCCCAAAGAAACTTAACAACATAGTGCTTGTCAATGGTCTGGATAGCGAACGCCTTGGGCCGTTTGGTGAACTTGTCGATGGCAACGTACAGGTACTCATAACCACCGACTGCTTTGCAGAACGGTCCAAGAATATCAACCCCCTAGACCACGAAAGGCCATGACAGAGGGATGAGCTGAAGGAGCTGACACGGGGTATGAATTTGCTTTCGCGTGAAATTGACATCGCCTTGCACTTTTTAACCATCTCAGCCGCATCCTTGAGGGCTGTCGGCTAGTAGGAAGCTGTGCCGAAAGGCCTTCCCAACCATCGTGGGGGATGTTGAAATGGCTCCCACACTCACCCTCATGGATGTTCGTGAGGATATCGCGGCCCTCATCCCAGCGAGACAGCACTTGAGCAGAACGCCGTTTGGCGAGCGTCGGTAGAGGTCCCCTTCTACCAGCACATACCTTTTCATTTGACATATTATGCGCTCTGTTGATGCCTCATTCAGTGGGAAGGATATTGTCTTTCAGGAACCCCTAGATCTCACGGATCTAGCCATCAGGGGTTAACCTGAGCATCTTCCTTTTCAAGAAGGATACTGTTCCAGGGGCTTGAGGTGCCCTAGGGTTTAGGTGTTCGGCATCATCATTCCCCAGCTGGGAAGGGAAAGCTCCCCCGACCTGGGTGGTAACGGCTACCACCTGGGCACCGTCTCCAAATTCTTCAAGACGGGGGGTTGGCTGAGGGTTAAGAGCAGCTGGCTATGAAAGACGCTGCTAGGCAGGGGCTGCGTTGCCGATGCTTGAACTGAAAGTTTATCCGTGTTTGTGTTTTCTTCTCACGGGATATATCTGAATTCTACAAGCCTCGAATGAGAGCTCGATCTTCTCAACTTTCACGAGGTACACGGCAAGGTGCGCCTTGTTGCAGGCACAGACCCCGTTGACCTGTTGATGACTGAGCTGGGAATCTCCCTTCACTCGGAGCTGGCAGGCCCTCGAGTGTCTAGGGCAGTTTGAAGCCCAGCAATCAGGGCTTCATACTCCACAGCATTGTTTGATATCTTGAATATGATGTAGAACATGTATCGCATTAGCTCGCCATCAGGCGAAGTGAGGACGATACCTGCACCCGCGCTTTTTCACGTGCAAGATGCCCTCGAAGCAAAGTTCCCATGGCTTGTCGGTGAAGTGGACACATGGTTCTTTGGGAGTGGTGGGTTCAGGGGCTTTTGAATTTGAAGCCTCGGCCCCCTGTGTCCACTCAGCGACAAAGTCAGCCAGGACCTGACTTTTAATGGCATGTCGGGGCACGAATTCAAGCTCGAATTCCGCTAGTTTCGTCGCCCATTTTGCTATCCGTCTAGTGGCGTGCCGATTTCTCAGCACCGACCCGAGCGGATATGAAGTCACAACTGAAATCTTGTGCCCTTGGAAGTAGTGGCGAAGCTTCCTTGACGCCAAGGAAAACAGCGTAGAGCAGCTTCTGAACCTCATAGTATCTGGTGGGAGCATCTCTGAGCACTTCGCTGATGAAGTAGACGCGGTGCTGAACTTTATTGTGTGCCCTGGCCCTGGCGTCTAGTTCGATCTCGGGAGGAGCCGAGGCTAGAGCAACAGTGGGTGGGGGTTGTTCTTGAGCTGGGGTACCCTAGAGCTGGGGGCGCCAGGCCTCGCGCGGGTGAATGACCCGTCGCCCGGGGGTTCACGCTCAGCCACGAGCACCATGCTGACCATGGTATGAGTGGCCACGATGTAGAGGTAGAGCGGTTCTCCTACCATCGGGGCTACCAAGGATCGGCGGGGAGGAGAGGTACCTTTTCAGGTCCTCAAAAGCTCCATGGGCCTCTTTTGTCCACTCGAAGGAATTGTTCTTCCTGAGGAGCTTAAAGAACGGGTGGGGCCGCTCGTCGAGCCTCGAGATGAAATGACTAGGGGCCACCATACAACCCGTTAGCTTTTGTACTTCCATTGACACGTGTCGGTGGCTGCATCTTCTCAATGGCCCTGTATCTTCTCGGGGTTAGCCTCGATCCCCTGGTGTGAGACCAAGAATCCAAGGAGCTTGCCAGCGGCAACCCTGAACACACATTTCTCTGGGTTCAACATATCTTATACTTGTGCAGGCTCGAAAAAACTTCGCTCAAGTGTCGGAGGAAGGTATCACTTTGACAGGACTTGACGACAATGTCGTCTACATAGACCTCGACCGTTTTGCCTATATGATCTTTCAATGTGATGTGGCTAGCATGCACAAAAGTTGCTAAAGCATTCTTGAGGCCTAGTATAGACCGCATGACATAATAAAAGAAGTCTTGTCCTCATCGTCCTTAGCCATTTCTAATCTGGTCAAACCCGAATAAGCATCTAGGAATGACAAGAGCTCACATCCAAAAGTAGAATCTACAATCTAATCTATTCTATGGAGAGGGTATGGGTCTTTCAGACAAGCCTTGTTTAGGTCGATGTAGTCAATGCACATCCGGAGCTTGCCCCCGGCCTTAGGGACAACCACGGGATTCACAACCAATCCAGGTGGCGAACCTCCCAGATGAAGCCTGCGCGGAGAAGCTTGCCAATTTCAAGGCGAATGAACTCCTGCCTTTCCATTGATTGCTTGCGGACCTTCTGCTTCACCGGCCTTACTCCCGGCCGGATGGCCAATTTGTGCTCAATCACCTCCCTTGGGACCTCGGGCATGTTGGAGGGTTACCAAGCAAAAACATTGATATTAGCCTGGAGGAAAGCGACGAGAACGAGTTCCTATTTTGCCCCCAGACCCCCGCCTATGCGAGCGGTCTGGGAAGCCTTGGCGTCGATCTAGACGACCTTCGCTGGTACGTCATCTCTGCACTAGAGGTCCTTTGGGGCTGCCTCCCCGGTGTCATTCTCTGGGGTTTCCATGTCATCTAGGGACCCTCGCGAGATGGTGGGAACCCCGAGAGTTACCCCTGGAGACCCTCATCCCAGGGCTCAGGATACCACTGGCCTGCGATGGCCTGTAGCTTCTCGATTGCTGCCGCGGCTGAGGGGCGATCCCTATGGATGGTGATCACCCCGGCGGGACCTAGCATTTTCATGCAAAGGTACCCGTAATGCACGATAGCCATTAACTTGTAGAGGAAGGGCTGGCCGAGGATTGCGTTGTAGGGGAGCCAGAGCTTCGCAATGACGAATTCCACGTGCTCGGTCCGGTAGTTCTCTGGGGTTCTGAACGTGACTGGTAGGGTGCATGCCCCCCACAGGAAGATAGCCCCAGGGACTACTCCCCTGAATGGAGCAGCCGGGGTTAGCCTTTCCAGCAGGATCCCAAGCTTGGAAAAAGCCCAAGAAGAAAGGATGTTGAGCCCCGCACCACCGTCAACAACGACGTGCCTGAGACACGCATTGGCGATGGTAGGGGGTGACCATGAGCGACAGTTCTCCAGCGCCGGCCATGTTCTCAGGTAGGTCCCCGGGGCCGAAGGAGATAGCGGTATCGACCCACTTAAGTGGGACCAGGTGACTTTGGTAGTGCCGCGACTGCTGACACCTCCCTTTGGAGAAGCTTGATGGCGCGGTGGGAAGCCGCACTACCAACATTCCTCTGTATCACTAGCTATGGTTCGCTTGGCCATCTGGAACTGTGGAGTGTTGTTGTCGTTGTCTTTCTCAGTCAGGGGGGCCTTGAGGAGTGGCCTTGGCAACGGGCCTCATCCCTCAACCCCCTTTCTCTATCTTGCTGCCCCTAAGGGTTCTCGCGGCGCTGGCAGTTGCACTCTGCAATGTTCTTCATGATCCGGCAGTTTCCTAGATCATGGGTGTTGGAGTTGTGGATTGGACACCACTTCTCCGGGTGCCCTTTCTCAGGGTTCGGCTTGGGCTTTTTGTCATTGCAGCTGGGGTTGGTTGCCACCTAGGACATTGCCCTTGCTACCGCCAGCAGCGCATACGTTCCCTAATCAGGGGCTTTATTCTTCTTCTTCCCCTGCCGCTCCGGGCGGGAGCTCTGTCCTGTCATCCTAGGGCTGAACCTGCCTGGGGGCAGTGCCAAGCTCGGCCTTCTGAGGCACGGGCGCACTTGTCCGTGAGGGTGAGAAGTTCTTCGATATCCTGAATGTCATGAGTCGTGAGCTTCTCAAGCATCTTATCATCACGGACGCCTTTGCAAAAGGCGACAATGATAGACGATGGGGTGATGCGTGGGATGGTGTTTCGTACCAGGCAAAACCACTGGATGAACTAGTGCAAGGTCTCATTCAGCTGTTGCCTCACGGCAGTGGAGGTCCGCCTCTGATCCCAGGCGCGCACAAGTTCCAGCGAAGTTCGAGACGAACTGCCGGCACAGATCTTCCCACGAAGTGATGGACCCCTTTGGGAGGCCCATTAACCTAGGACTACGTCGAACCAGGTCAGTGCGACATGGAAGTAGTTCACCGTCACGTCGTTGGCGCCGCCAGCGGCGATGATGGCGGTGGCGTAGATCTGGAGAAATTCCGTCGGGTCGATGGTCCCGTCGTACTTCTCTAGCAGATGTGGTCGAAACTTGGCCAGCTAGGGTGCTCGTCGTAGATGAGGGACCAAGGCCTTGCAGTCGACTTCGATCTGGAGCTGGAGCGGAGCAGGGACGTGAGGTACCTGATGCGCCAGAGCTGGCTGTGGTGCACGCACTTGAACTCTGACCTGGAGGGCTTGCTGTTGAGGCTGGGTACCTCCTGATGATAGCGGCACTCCAAAATGAGGGATTAGGACACCGTGCTGGTGTCCGCCCTCAATACCTTGGCAGCGGCGGTCACGGCTTCGCTCGATGATGAGACGTGCGTCCTCTGCTGCCTTGCTTTTGTTGATGACCTCCCTGAGGTCATACAGTTGTTGCTGTTGTGGATGCAGAGGTTGTGCCTCCTGAACCTACCCCCCATCATGCTCCTGGTGCGCCCTAAACTGTACTGTCGGCAGGGGAAGTAGTGCCTCCAGCGCGGCAGAAATCTGGGAACAACCAGGCTCAAGGCACCCGGCAACGACGAACCTGGCTATGTCCTGACTCCATTGCTCATGGGCGCCAGGCGGTGCATCACATGCCGGCGGGTTGCGCAGCAGTGCCTCTGCGGCATCGAGGGCACCAACCTTCTATGCAGAGAAGTTCAGCGGACGACAAGCGCGGCGACTGGGGCTGCGGCTTACCGTGGCATTCGGTCCATGGATTGATTGGGATTTGTCCCCCTGCACATGGTGGCGCCAAAGGCTGACGGGCCGCCGCTGCCTGCGGCAGAGTGTGCTGTGGAGGTGGGTCACCAGCGGTCCTCCGTAGCAGGGGATGGCCCCTGGGGGCCTGAGCGCGCCTCTAGACATATCCGGTGTGGTCGCGCCGTGCCGGGGACGCTGACGCCATTCCCTGGGGGCTTACTGCTGTGGTGGCTCCTGGGGTTCGCGATGTGGAGCTATGTCACGGTCGTTGGAGCCGGTGTCAGAGCGAGCGGATCCCTCGGACGTAGGTTGATGAGCAGCAATCGCGGCCGGCAGTCAGTGCACCTCTTGCCCCTACCTGGGACGCCAATGTCGACGTTGTCGATGTCGAGATACCGTACTTTGTGAGAAATTAGATAATTATCATATAACTAAATATGCTTATTAATAAATAATTATGTTATTAACGCATAAAAATTAATTTTAAATCACTAGGTAAGTAAATATATATTTTTGGCACTTGTTAAGAGAAAGAGAGAGACTTACTTGTGGGACCTCCTATTAGTAAAAAAAAATCCAAACTCAAGAAACTACGGCAACAAATAGTATTCGTTGTTTTTCAATACCATCATTTGGCCTCCACGTCATATCTGTACAGCACATTGAATATTTGACCACCGACTCGAAACATTCCGTGAGCTTCTTTCCCATGGTCAACTTGCCCCTTGTATTCTATTCCGCCGTTCAGTAAAAACAAAAGTTTACCTCTGTATTCATACGTCGGTAACTCAATTAAGACACCACCATGTGGGACCAAGGAAGAGAGTCTGCTGGTTTATTTTTCCTGCAGCAAATGGAGAACAGTAGTCGAGATTACTTGACGCACGCCATACGTAAACACTAGCAGCCAAAATAATTACTTAACAATCAAGAAACCGTACCCTATAAATAGCACCCTGGCCATTCGCCGCTAACCATCAGCCATATACAAGCCTTCTTACAGACACGTCCACTCATACACTATATACACTACCACACCTATACATACAACTATTTTCCTGTATACGCACCTATACTATTTGTATACAATAGCTAAGCTATATTATTAGTATAGCGTGTTCTAGCATCGACTTAGCTGGGTTTCTGCTTTGGACAAGATATTATATTGTTAGTCGACTAATATTGGTTTTCTTAATAAAAAGCAAGCTGCGTGACACCCATCTTTGTTATTGTTATTATATTAGTAACATGTATATCACCTATATTATTGTTATACTGTATTAGTCAGCTATTTTAATACATATATTATCGTTATAATATTCTAGCAAGCTGCTATCATGATTCTTTCTATAAGAAATATTGCCAGTTAAATATTACTTATGATTACTCGGCACGATGTACGTATTTCTCGAATAGAAATATGCATGGGTTGATTAAACAACAACAAATATTATCGATCACTATTTTGGTAATTCTACCATCAGAGTGGTAGTGACGTGGAAATCGATACTAATTATAGCCGGAAATGATTGGTGAAAGATCTAGTCACGATGCCGGACGGTTATTGAAAGATATTACGTGTATTGTATTCATCTTTATAGTATGGCACGTGCATTTTTGAGTATCATCTATAATTGTCCACAGGAAAGCTCTGATCGCATTGTGATATTAGTGATCTGATAATCTCTGCAGAGAATTGAAAATAATAAATGTTGATGAATTGGAGTCATGTGATATTAATTTGACATCGGGAATAAGATACAAATATTTTATTTATATTTAATTCTTGCTGAGTATTTTATACTCATACTTGTTTTGGGTATTACTTAACGCAGAATCAGAAGTGCACGTTGAAGGCATCGCCAACTAGAATAAAGACCGGGGAGTTATGGGTGAAATTATTTGTATAATAGATTATATTTTCCTTGTAAATAAATAAATAAATTGTACTCATAATTACGTACATTATAAAAATTTTGATATAAATAAAGCTTTCGCTAGTTACTCTGTATACCATTGGATTTATTTGTGTACTTTTGTTTAGCCTTAACATGGTTATGGATTGCTGATTCATAATCATGTGGCGGCTATTACGTGGGCCCGGTTTTCGGGGCGTGACAGTACTGGTATCTCAAAAAGGTGGAGTTGTATAGAGACGTGGATGCTACTACCGTGCGCGATGGAGCCCGCCGAGTAAGAAGGATTTAGAAAAGTTTAGGCCACCTAGGTGGTGTGATACCCAACATCCTCTGGGAGTTTCTTTCACTGCGGTGGAACAAGTATTACAAATCAAGCCTTCCCGAGCTCTGGGAGGCCGACTGTGTGGCGTATGAGTATTCTAGGGTTCGATCCTTTGCTCTGGAGCACTACCTCTACCTTTTATAGGCTAAGGGAGGGTCCCAGTACAATGTTTGATAACTCTGTACCATTACAGTGGTGGTTCCAATAACTGGTCTTCTTGGGTATGGCCTTGGTACCAACTTGTGAGGTCCGTCTCATCCAACGCAGCCCTGCACTGTGCTGTTACCCTGTGGAAGTCGTGAACGGGTGCTCATGACGTGCGTGACCGAGGCAAGGTCGCGTCCGTGCGCCAGCATGCGGGCCACGTGGCAGGTTAATGGCTCCTCCTATGCGCACGTTCTGTCAGAAGGGGCTCTAAGTGCCCATTAAGTGGAGAGAGCGGCCACACCCCGTCCACCCTGCTGGACAGTGATGGGACCCTTACGTCATGTGGCGAGCGAGGGGCCCTTTTTTGACCCACCCACCAGCCGCATTTAATGCGATAGGTGACAGCTTCCTTCGCTCGGAAGGAAACTTGCCCGAGGTTTAACTCCGGGACTTCACGTCGCCTACCAACCTTGAGGATGGTTCCCATACTAGCCCTAGAGGCTGGCATGCCCGATCTGTGGTCTTGTGGGCCCTCTTGGTGGAAGTGAGTTGTCGCTCGTCTTCCTCCGGTTATTTTTCCAAAGCGAGGAGGCGCTTAGGGCACGCCTCGGGGGTATGGGTCCACCGTGGCGCTGACACATGCTACAAAAGAGACTGCAATTGATCGATTGCCCTTATGTATGTGAGCTTTATACCTAGGATCAACATAAATAAAATAGCCAGACAAGGCAGCTTCATATACAAATCATAACCCAAACAAATGAGAAAATATGGTAACCAAAACTTTGGTTTTTACAATAGTACTTAATGTAGCAGCAAAAGGATGTGCCACCTAGATCTGTAGCACAATTTATTTGTCATAACAGTTCAGACAATTTAAGCAACATCATTGGTGAACCCAATGTTGGACTTATCACCACTAGCATGAGGAGAGATGTTGATGTCAGCCCCAAATAGTCGTAAATGCTTTTCTGCCCTTCTGATGCTATTGCCATGTGACATTGATTCAGTAAATGTTGTTGGCTGAAGCATCAGAGTGGTAGGAGGTATTCCCCTTAAAGATCCAATTGGTAAAGGCTTCCATGCTGCCTTAACTCCATAGCTTCTACCAAAGCCATGGCCGTCAGGTACCTTGTCATCATTCAATAGTCCAGATGGAGTAAAGACTGGAGTTGTTGTACGTTTTGGCATATAGGTGATACCAACATCAGGCTTGGTATGAATGAAGATACGGCTTGTGCCAGGATACTCCCACGCATCACAGTAGAAGGAAACCACATCACCTTTCTTGAGTTTCTTCTCCTTGACATAGGTTGGCCATCCCTTGGTTAGCACATATGTATCGCTGCCTCAGCCATAAGCTAAAGCGGAAGCGCCAGACCAACCCCGTGGAAGAGTCCTCAAAAGTAAGGAAATAATTATCTCCATTACTCTTGGTCTCATAGATCTTGAGGAAGTACTTCTCGGCATATTCCTTTGGAATCATCAAACGATTCAGCTTACCAACATCACTTTGAGTTAGAACCTTGTTGAACAAGTACTTCATCTCAATCACCTCCCTACCCCTTTTGCTGGCTCCATAGGGAGCAAATGCTCCATGACTATTGCTCATGCCCGAGGGGAAAATTTGTGTAGACATAGATGCCCAAGGAGAGACATACAAACATGATGATGAGGGGTTTACCGGAACTGAAGGGACTCACACATGGTGGGGACTTCTCCATCTGCATCTCCATCTTCCTTGAAATTGTGCTCACCGAGAAGGACATTGATCTAAAGTAGTAAAAGCAATGGTGGAGATAGACCTAGAAAGGAAGGGACAAAGGTAGATATGGCGAGGGACTGATGAGAAATCAGAATTAAATAGGACAAAGATACCTCTTGCTATGCCTATTTGCTAGTCACTATTAAATTTTCTTTTGGTCGCATGCGAGAAAGTGGCTTTAGCGATCTGGTTGCAAACTGAAATACGAGGCTCTCCCGCGGTGAGTGCCTCAAGTTGTTTTGAGAGCTTGTCGTATTTCCATGCTATAATGTACTCAGAGTGTCGCATTTGCGAGAAAGTGACTTTAGTGATATTTGTTTCAATATCTTGCACTACTTTCCATTATATGAAAATATAGAGTACAATGATGGATGTGGTAAACTCTGGAGGTGATTTTAGTTAAAAATAAATAGTAAAAGGTAGGCAATATATAGCATTCTAATACATTTCTATAAAGAGGAAATGAAGAACATTCCAATGATTACTAGTACACCTAGGAAATGTAGAACTTGGACCCACTTTAGATACAAGAGGAAGTATCACCATAGTGACATGATAGGCTGAATGTAAACTAGCCAAGTGTAATAGGGCGAACAGGACTGGTGAAACTATTGTGCAAATAACATATTGCATTGGTGTTGGTGATCTGGATTTGATTCCAATGAATATCCTATAGGAAGGACATAAATGGTGAAAGTAATGCATTGCCACCCAGGCTTGAAATTTGAGGTGTCTGTAGGATATCAATCATTAATGAACAAACTCTTGAGGAATGGAACCACAAAGCTATATGGCATAGAGCATCCTCCAGAGGCCTCGTACCTAGTATTGAATCTAGAGTAGTAAATTTTGACTATCAGAACAAGAGTATGTGTAGTATTACATACATTGCCACATAGTTCAACCACGTCAAACTTTTCCAAACACTTGATGTTTTCTTACAACAAAATGTTACTTTTACGAATGAAAAATAAAAAACTACCAACTTGTGGCATATCGCTCAACCAAAATACCAGTGTGGACTATCATATTGTGCTTTTGCTTTCCTTAACATAATAATAGTAAAGGACCTAAAAGGCGACTAGGTGGGGGTGAATAGGAGCCTCACAAAATTCAACCCCGAGAACACTCTCTTCTAACTTGAGCAAGATGATGTAGCTAGAGATGTACTCACCTTAGGACTCAAGCTAGGAAAAGCTTAGCGGAAGCACTAGAAAAACTTGGTGGAAGCACCTGCTCAAATGCCGAAGAGAACAAACGTAAAATGAGTCAAACAGCACCAACAACACGCATCGGACGGTCTGATGTGCACAAAAGGCACCCGAGCAAAGCAGACAAAACCAGCCCTCTCAGTATGCACCGTACAGTTCTTTGTGTACAAAAGTATTGTAGGCAAATGAGCCGATGCAAAACTCCTCAGAACGCATCGGAAGGTCTGGTGGTAGCATGGGACGAAATAGACAGTGAGCTGTCTCAGACCAAGTGAACACCAGATGGTCTGGTGTGAGCATAAGATGTTCTGAGTTGAGGCGATGCACAATACACCCCAGGGCCAGTTATGCGCACCAGACGGTCTGGAGGATGTTCACACCAGATGGTCCAGTGTGTACAAAATCTACCTTGAAACATTGGTTCGCCCATGGATTGCTCATACTCGATCCAAACTCAAATCAAACCAAGTCCAAATGAGAAGAAACTCTATACATATAATTGTTAGGGAGTGTTGGTGGTATTCCTAAAGGAGCTATGAAAACGATCAAGGGATCACCGGGAATTGTAGTTTCTCTCAAGAACAAGGCAAGAACTTGAGCACCTCAAATAGTCCAAGATATAAGTGAGCTCGTTGGGATTTAGAGACAAAGATCTACAAGGATCAATACACTAACATCATAGCATCACAAAAGAGACAAAAGAACACCGAAAACCAAAGGATGAACTTGAAGAACCAAACAAGAGAGGAGGGGGAGAACTTGCTGCTCACACACAAGATTGAACGAGGAATCTTCCATGTATTGATCATGGAAGTTGTGGATTACAAGGTCCTATAGCCTACCTCCCTACATCCTTCCTTCTCAATTGAAGAACTAAACCTAGCTGGGGGGACTAAATTCTGGCATCTAGGGCTCTCCATAGCTTCTAGGCACTTGGAAGCAGAAATTTGCCTAAGCTAGGATTTACAAGTGGGAGAGACAGTCCTAATTACTACTACTATTTATACCCCCTAGCTTAAACAGGACACTTTTACACTAAGACCCTAAGACCTAGACTTAACTGGAATGCCCTTAGGGGGCTAAACTAAAAAGAGACATGAAACTCGATCGGACGACCACGATGAATCCCACATATTCTTGGCGGCCAATTCTTCACCCAATGTCCTCCACGTGGCTAGCAGTCCAATCCTCACTCCCACAGTTTTAAAGTGGACATCGAGAAACTGCCTGCAGTTTTTTTTGGGGGGGGAGGCTTTGTGAACCCATAGCAGGCAAAGGTTTTGAGAAAAACTGCCAAGTTGTCTCTGATGCCGGCCCATGTCCAAATCCCAAGCCCCTTGGCACCTCCAAGGTTCAGGCCTATGCAGCCTGACACCATCCTGATAATTTTGAGGCCCAAACTACCAAACCGTCCACCTCGATGGTTTTGATGGAGCAAAGCACCAAACCTTCTGGCTTCGACACACATCACTCTGATGCCAGCTCTCACCTACCCGATCCAGGAGCCACACCATGACCAACATGTCATCACCTCCCTCGCATGCCCTTGCACTCTTTGGATTGCTAGATTGGACACCAGCAGCTTCACCCAGCACTCCTTGCCTCCGACCACCGCCATGCCAGTATACCTGCACATCACGAGCCAAAGGTCACACGCATACATTTTGACAATCACTCATCACTCAAGGAAGACAATCATGCTTGATCTCCAAATAGAATCTAAATTTATCTTTGACATGCTGTCTTCTTAATTTGCAAGCTAGATTTAATTAAATCAAGGACTTGTTTTCTATATGCAAAATAGATTGATTTAAATGAAAAACTCATATTGGAAATTATAAAATTGAGCTTATAAAATTAAGGACTAATGTCCTAACAGGATTAGTGGCTATGTACTAATTTATTTTGTGTACACTTCGTACTTTCATAGGATTAATGACTCTTCTCCAAATATATTTTGTACATACCGTTTGTCAAATACTAGGCATATTTTACTGAGAATATTTTAGCAATGGAAGTTAGATTGATTTTAAATTGAGGATAGTGTCCTACTACAATAATTAAAGAACTCGTGTTCTAATAGGATAAGTAACAGTTAAGGACCCATGCCCTAGTACAATAATTAAAGAACTCTTGTCCTAATAGGATCAAGCAATTATAGTTTATCTCTGCCGTGTAGCGTATCGTTGGGCATATTTTAGTAGCGGCTGATATTTTTGTGAGGATGACAAGAAAAAAAGTCCCTTCTATGTAGATAATAATTTATTTATGTCGGGTGTGATGTGACTAGGAACAACAAGGATAGAAGCCAAAGCACAAACTCAATTTGAGCTGAAGATGACTTCATCCGTGAGCCCAGGTTGGACCGTGAAAGGATGCCATATGAAACTGGACACCCAAGTTAGCATACAGATTTTGTTTGGAATGTTATATATATATCCATATAAAGCTTAGAAGATAATCTTTCAACCCAACTAATTTCAAAAAAAAATTCAAGTAGAAGTGGACATAAATAATTGAAACAAGTTAACATACAGAATCTGCCAAGTGCCATCACACCTCTATGCCAAGTGTCACTTTCAACCCAAAAGGGGAGGAGTGAATTGAGTTGCTAATTTGCTCTTTAAAATCTATGGCTTTTCTAAGTTCACAGAGATAAATCCTAACACTATCCTACATATGCAATTAAGTCTAAAGGTTTATCCATATATGCTCTTTGATTTACTCAAAAAGATTTACAACCTATCCAAACTTAGTCAAACTAATTAGAAAAGATAAAGGGACACATAAATGTAAATATTAAAACATAAATGTGCTAAGAGAGTTAAAGAAAGGTGATACAATCTCCTGAGGCAGACTACGAAAATTTAATAACGCAATCTCTTTCACAGCATCATAGTCAACATCTCCAAGCATGGGGTCAACCGGATGCGTTGAGCGACTGAGAGCATGAGCATCAGTAGAATCTGCCCCCGCAGTCCTGGCAGTATCCATATCAGGAGCCCACTTCAGGTGCATCACAACCAGGCGCATGCGACCCAGTTTTCTGCACAGCAACCACGTTGGCCGCGGCAGCAAGGACATCAAACTTGGCTCCGCCAATAGCCTAATGTTCTGTATTCTTGGTCGAAGGAGAAGGAAACGGAATTCCTCTTTGTACCGCTTTTCCTTATCAATATGTGCTTCAACTCCAAAATATCCTCATCTGCACTGGAAGGAGCCCTTTTCTTCCCTTGTCATTGGCATCGGTACCCTCACCCTTCTGGAGACCCAGACGCCTTGTCCTTCGACGAGCGAGACCGAGTTATCCAGTGAAGACCTACCTCGATTCCAAAAAATCCAAATAGACGGTTAGATCGCCGCCCGACCTCTTCCCGATCTCTCACCAATGAAGCCGAAGTCTTTATGTTAACACGACTCTCAATCTCCCGACATCCACGTCTTGTTTACTTATCCCGAAGCATTTGGTGAAGTTCGGGACTTTAATTTATTCGTTAGGCATCGTCACCCAGTACTCAATGGACCATCCACATTGCATAGGAAACATGTTGACCCCCCGGTACTCTTCATCAACAAGATCCCGAGTACCATATTTTTATGCTACCCTTCCAAGCGCACATTAATTCGAAGAACCAAGTAAAAGCTCGATCTTTGGGATCCCTGGAAAATTTCATAGGAAGGGTTCCAATATCCGGAGAAAATAGGGGGTGGGTGCAGAATCTTACTGATCCACCTAAGATCATGAGAAAATTACTGTATCCATCTGATCGTACTTGTTGCAACATAGCATTTCAATTTTGTTTCCTGAGCAGCAACATATCCCATTGTTCTTATGTGTTTTGTTGCCTAACTATAAGCATGCATATCATTTTTTACTCCTGCACTGACTGTTTTGAAGCTGGTATCTCTAGGGATGGCTAGACAAGTGACCATCTTTTTCACTCTTGGAGTGAAGCAAATGATATATTCACTGCTGCAACAGGTAATAAATTCAGGAATTCGGTCGCAATCTGGTTCATGGTCCGACACACTCTTATATATCCTTCTAAAAATCCCAACTTATTGTATTATCTACCTCTGCATCTATTTTTCTTGGAGTGAAGAAGGCTTGTTCCAGAATTTTATATTTTTCTTGCAACCATGTAACACTTGGGCATGCTGGCTTAATGTTGCATGTGACCAAAATCTGAATATACATTTTCCTTTATTCAGTAGCTAATAATTGTTTTGAATTAGACAATAATAGGACATGAAGTAGGAAATAATATAACTATTGGGAAAAACAATGTTCGCAACATATGGCTCTGACTTATAGGTAGTAATATAGATAGGCATTAGGCAATAATATGGTTTTGTATTAGGCAAATTGATACACTTCATTAGGAAAATTTTCATTTAAGCATTTCATAATTCCTTTTGATTACTTCTAGCAAACCAATGTAAGTCGGCAATAATATGCTACTCAGTTATGCAAAACAATGTACTTCACTAGGCAATAATATGAGTCTTGATTAGGCACTGAAATGGTTGTGCATTAGGCAAAACTATACACTTAGTGTTGGTTGTGATATCTGAAATAATACAGGGATTTGCAGATAGTCATTTTTCAATGAATTTAAATGAACATGTGGAATCCACTGAATTTAGGGTTTCGGACAAGAAAATATATTATTTTTCAATTGTCTGTAACTAATAGTATAGCTGCTATTTTTATATTTTCCTGTTGTTTTCATGATTGATTAATATTAGCGCACTACTTCTTAAGAAATGATATGGTATTCCTTCTGAACATACTCGAGTGCATCTAGCAACAGGTTTTGCTTCCCATGTCTTGTTTTGTCTCGTGCGTCGTGCCACCTCCCGTTGCTCTTTGGTGCATTTAATGCGTCCAGGCTTGCCATTGGGCCTGTCTGGTACAGGCCCAAGCGAGGTGGATCTTATCGCCCCATTTAATGCAAAGCAGTCTTTTGGCGCACTTCTAGTAGTTCCACCGTGCCGGATCCGGCCTCCGGATCAGGGTTGGGGTCCGATCATGTGATAACTGTGGGGTTGCAAGTTGCGACGCAGGTGACACCCACCCGTCGCTGGCCGAGGCCGGACCCGGTCACCGGTGTGGCAGCCTCGGATCCCACTCAGGCAGGGGCATTATGTTGTCTTTTGATGACCAGTGAGCTATCTTATATATCTATATAGATGGAGGTTATTAAAGTCATTAACTACTATAAAGCTGCCTTCACAGCGTTCATCACCTTTAGTTTACCAATTAAATTCAAAATTAGAAACACTAAGCCATCGCCTTCAAGGAGTCTAGGGCTCAACCCGTCTCTTCAGTTGACCAGAATGGTTACCAGGCTTATAACTCATTTGAGACAACACAACAGGCCCATTACATTCAGTTATTTTCCCACATGTTACAGTATTTAATTATTTTCCCACAGGCTATCGTATTTCTGCTACTGGCATATGGCAGGCATACAGCCGCGTCGCTCCATGCCTCCGTCATTCTTCCTTCTCGGCAGTGAAACTATGCTTCCCTTCGTCCCTTCCTCTTCCATGGCCACGACCCATCATACCAGCTGCAGCATTCATAGACCTCCGTAGAAACTGTCCAATTTGAAATGCCACCGTATTGGTGTTTAAGGAACTATACGATCCCTTAACTGTTTGTGTCGTACCAGCTCCTACCCCGGTCTCCAGAACTTTCTAGCTTCATTGCTTCATTCTATCATTCATATTGTTGTATAAAAATTGTTAGATTGTGGACATCGAATGTTAATTGACATTTTGCTGGCAAGGGCTGTCCCCAAAGGTGCTCGATGTTTTGCTGGCAAGGGCTGCCCTAAGGTGCTCGGCGTTTTGCACGCAAAGGTCAGTTGCTATTCGCATTGGTATAGTACTTCCCAATTTATAAATTACCTATTCTCATAGTTGTATTAGATGAGTATGTAAATATCTTTTTGTTTGCACGAGGATTATACATTCAGTAGTCAAGATGTTAATTTCAGTTCTCTGTATAGAATATAATTTTCCTTTTGTTTTGTTTGTTGCCATATTCATGTTTAAATATTTGATTGGACATACTTAGTGGCGTTGAAGTGATAAGGATCTTAATTTTAGTTCCATATTCCTATTTAAATATTTGATTGGACATACTTAGTGGCGTTGAATGCCATATTTGTTTAAATAGGCATTCTTTTGTTTTGCCAGTTGCATATTCCTGTTTATAGATTCAATTATACCAAATTTCAATTTTACAAATTAAATGGCATCCTCGAATCTCCGCAGCAACGCACGGGAAATCACCTAGTTTTACCTATTCTCCCCTATTCTCTGAACCATAGTGTTTTTCTACACGTGTTTGCTTTTGAATTGAACGGTGGGTTGGGCTAGTGATTGCGGAGAAGAAACCGTTATTGCACATATGCAAAAACAAAATTTTCGAAAGTAAAAAAGCTGCAAACCGTGGGTCCACTCATTGCCAAACAGGGGTAGCCACGCAGTAAGGCCAAATTACAGTCTGCCGTGCATTAGATACCTCCAATAAATTATCATCAGTTGTGTGCCTACTGACAGAAAATAAATTAAACTTAGGGATGTAAATGGATAGCTATTTTAATAAGATTTTTCTTCCATAATAGCAAATAGAACATATAATCTTTTATATTCCAGTTTATATTGTTCTGTTTGTGTTGAGCTTGTTAGAATTCATAAAACATGAATGCCTAAATTCATTCCATGTCTACTCATATTATTCTGGATAACGTCGATATGGATCTTTTGTTTTACCTTTTCTCTACAGAAAGCAAATAAGTCATAAAGTTTCTTAATCCAATTTTATATTCTGGTTTTTTTAGTATGAGCTAGTTAAAAATACATAAAAGTTAACACAAAACTCTTCCTATATCTATTTGAAAATTAGGAGTTTGTTCAAACAATGATGATACCCATTTACATCCTTCTAATTAACGCCAGCCATGATTGGGCTTTGAGCCGACAAAAATCTTTTCCTTTCTCCTTTGTCCTTGTTCAGTTGAAAGAGGGTTGGAGGGAGTTGGAGGATCGGAGGGAATTGAATAGTAAGGAATTTAATCACCTCAATCTCTTTCCTTCAATCCTCCTCCAACCAATCAGGCCCGAAGTGTGATACCTAAGGGAAAAATCCCTTGGAAAAGAGGAAAAACGATAAATAGGCCGATTAGGCCATCCCCTGAAATTCTAGTGATTTTGAAAATAGAATTTAAATTCCGGTGATGGAGCAGGTGCGGGCTCCCGTTGGAGAGAGAGAGAGAGACAGTCTCCATGACTTTGTAGGCATCCGCGGTAGCGATGGAGCAAGATAAAATAAAAGTGACGTGGATAGAATTATTCTTGAAATCGATGCAAACCCTTTGGTAGGAAGCAGCATACAGCATATCGATCAAATGACTTGCTGATCGAGTGCTTACTTTGCTACACGTTTGCTCTCTGATGGTTGTTTCCTCTGCAAGAACTGAACCGTTGACTTGGAAAAACAATACGGTTTCAACCGATCACTCTCCGTCGCCATTTCGCGATCACTAGTAAGGACCTCGGAAATTCCCGTATACCAGCAACATTTCTATGCCCACACACGCTGCTCTTACCATCCTGCTGTCCACCTAGTACAAGCTGCGAGGCAATTAAGCAATTCCGCTTCAGCATCCCGGAGGCAAGCCGATCGGCAGCCATGGATTGCTTCGTCCGCGTGTTGGCGCTGGCAATCGCCAACACGCTGTGCGTCGGCGGGACGGGCCTCCTCATCAACACTCTGGTCCGGCGCGCGCGGAAGCCGCACAAGACGAGCGACATGGTCGCCCTCTGCATCTTCTTCGTCTTCTGGGTCAGCATCAGCGCCTGCATCTACCCCGCCTTCTGCGGCACGCTCTTCCCGTGGTCCGCTCTCGGGAGGCTCCTGGCCCCGCCGCTGCGCGCGCTCCTCTGGCTGCTCTGCCTGCTGCCGCCGCGGCGCAGGGGCGACGGCGCCGGCGCCACGTTGTCGGGAGGTCTGCCACAGTTCGTGCTGCAGCATGGACAAGGCCACGGCATCGACGTGCTCCCCAGGGAGCCGCCGGTGCGCGGCGGCGCACGGGTCGTCGCCGTCGACGACATCCCGGCGTACGAGCAGCAGGGCGCCAGCAAGCGGGCGGACGGCCCGTCGGAGTGCGCCGTGTGCCTAGGCGAGGTGGAGAAGGGGGAAATGGTGAAGCGGCTGCCGGGGTGCCTCCACATGTTCCACCAGCAGTGTATCGACCTGTGGCTGTGCGACCACTCCACATGCCCCGTCTGCCGGTACAACGTCTTCGCTACGGTGCCAGACCATGTAGCCTGACATTTTTCTTGCCCACATTTTTCTTCTCTTTACACCATAAGCGAGAGACAACCGGAAGCTGAAAATATATTTAAGGAAAATGCAAATTGATGCGGACATATATGCTAGGGTAAATTACCCCCCAGGTCTGTCTACTGGACACATTAATGTGTGATGGCCAGAAGTGCGAAGAAAGTATCGAAGCAAAATTTCTGGATCGAGCAGGGAACAAAATTTTTTTCTAGACTAAAGAAGGAAGCGCTAAAATTTTTTAAGCTAAATAAGTAATTCTCTCTACTTATATAGGGTGAGCAATAAACCATTGCAAATCTTATTTATTTCAGTACCAATTAGAAATACTGTAGGTTCCCTAGGTCCGTCATGGCGAAATCGGCTTGCAAGTCCTGTAGCAATGCTTGGTCAGCCTTTTGTGAGGAACTAGCTACTATAATGTCATCAATAAAAAGTCAACAAAAATAATGTGACTGATCCTTTATGATAATAAAACAGAGAGAAGACTACCCTGGAAGATTGAAAACCAAGTGCTCTAAGTTTCATGCTTAGCCTAGAATACCTCTCGGTGCTTGTTTCAAGCCATACAGTGCTTCATCAAAAGTATTGTGGCCTTGGTCTGTCTTCATATCCTGGTGTTGCCTCGTGAACACAATTTCCTCAAGAACATTATGGAGAAGCTTGTTCTTAGCATACAACTTTTTGGAAGGCTCCATCCCTTGGATACTAAGAGAGAGAGGGGGGGGGGAGAGAATTGATCTGATAGTAACTGCTTTAACAATAGTACTAATCAATGCCACATCTTTGTTCGAAACCTTAGTGACTAGCGAGCTTTATATTAATTAGTTGGGCCATCAGCATTGCATTTGATTTCATAAATACACTTGCAATAAAAATTATACGATCTTGATAAGGAGGTACTAAATGTCATTTTTAAGTAATGCTTGATACAATTCATTGCCTTGGTCTAGGTTGACCTATCCTTATTTCTAATTCACTGAGGCTCCTGTAAATATCTATAAATTTGTATTACACAAGGATTAGCTAATTAATTCGGACTCAGAGATATGCTTGAAGTTACCTTTTGGAGTGGTGGCTTCCTCATCACCCTGCATTGCGCCACATCATCATATTCCTCCTCTTGGTGTAATTTTATTGCCTACACTGATCCTCAAATGAGATTCGAGCATCCTCTTGGTACCTCATAGTCTCACATTCAACAACTATTTATTCAAGGACATCTTATTAGATATCTTCCTTTTGGATATACTACTCCTCTCATATTGTACGCGTATGTGTCTCATCACCGATATGGTTTGGCACACTGTCGTGATGATGAAGAACTCACCACGTTAGGTTTATCATCTAGCTTTTATGTAGCAAATTTTGGCTTCTAATACTATTTCACATAGATTAAATTTTATGTATTATCCTTACCATTCAATGAGACCATTATGCTGGTATTTGTTTCTATCTTTACCATAAGACAAATCTCGGCTATTAACCAAGTTAAATACAAGTTTGGTACAAGCTAAACCAAAGGCTCTTGCTACAACTCTATTCACATAAAAAGAGCAACAAAAATACACCAATTACACCCTCATCCTATGGTGAACAACGGAGAACATCTACAAACAGACTAGTTACAGAATACTAGGAGTCACATGCACATTGACACACCACTTTATGTAGAAACCACATCAAGACAAGGGGTAAAGAAACCATGAGACCAAGCATGACATTAATCAACAATGGTTGCAAGGAGTCATTCGTGGAGCCACTAGAGGATTACAATAGCAGCAATACATTCATGTATATGCAGCTTGGCATCACCAACAATAACCACAACCATCAAACTCCGTGTATGATAGAAATTGAGAAATCACAGGTTCTATCATGCACAAAATTTGGTAGACAAGTAGATTGAGGAGTACCATAACTACCTATAAAACTTCAACTCAATCGGATACCAATTGACTGCCCTAATCAATTGTCTACTAGAAATTGCACTATGGTAAAACTATAGTGGTCACCGACAAAAAAAAACTCTCAAATATGATCATCCCCCCTCAACAAACCCCAAACCAAAACCCTCTCAAGTATGATGCCCCACTCAACCAAGCTCAAACCAATTGACCAAATCAAAATTTCCAACCGTATAAGGAGCTCAGCAAGTTTGGCATTGATCCAACCACTTTTGAGCCAGCGAGCACAAGGTTGACTATGACTAGTTCAGGGACACGAAACCTAGATAGAACTTCTCCTCCTCTCTTCTCTCATGTTGTGTGTGTGCACTCCTCTCACCGACTCTCCAATGCAGGCTGCAGCAGAAGCAAAATAGGGCAAGAGGCTAACGTTTTCTCTTTTGTCCTCTCTTCCAAAAACCAACCTTCACCGTTAATTGATTCCAATCCAAATTAACAGCTTCAATGGACTGATTTGTTGGGCTTCAACTCATCCTCTCCACGTGGAGAGATATAGCCCAACATCACACACCAATCTTTTGAAAGAAATGTATAAATTCATCCTCTACACATTTTTTATTTACATTGAACCAGGCGTTCAACAATAATGAAAAAAAAATCAGCTGTGTACATTCATTTAAAAAAAAAGGTCGAGCGGGCAGTCGATCGGCAATCGCAGATCACAAATAGTTAGATTAAAAATTTGTGGCTCTCTGAAGTTTAAGCTGTGTCCCAACTCCCAACAAGTCTCGTCTTGAAGAAACGAACCAAAAAAATGGCGAGAAGAGCATGGTACGTCACACTAGCTGGTCCGGCCGCAGTGCGAAGACGTTGCACCGGCAGACGGGGCATGTGGAGTGGTCGCGCAGCCACAGGTCGATGCACTGCTGGTGGAACGTGTGGAGGCACAGGGGCAGCCGCTTCGCCGTCTCCCCCTTCTCCACGCCGCCGAGGCAGATGGAGCAGTCGGGCGCGGCGCCGTCGGGCGGCTGCTCGTACGCCGGGATGTCGGCGGCAGTGGCCGCCACCCGCGCTCCGCCGCCGCGAACCGGCGGCTCCCGCGGAAGCGCGCCGACGATGCGATGGCCATGGCTCTGCACAATGAACTGCGGCGAGGCGGAGGCGCCCGCGCCGCCGCCGCCCATGCGCCGGCGCGCGGCGCGCGCGCACCTGCAGGGCAGGCGGAGCAGCCAGAGGGCCCCCGCGAGGGGCGGCCGCAGGCAGCACCTCCACAGCGCGGACCACGGGAAGAGCGAGCCGCAGAAGGCCGGGTAGACGCGGGCGTTGACGGCGAGCCAGAAGACGAGGAAGATGGAGACGACGGCGATCCCGCCCGCGCTGTCCTGCGGCGTCCGCGCGAGCTTGACGAGCGCGTAGACGAGGAAGGCCGTCCCGCCGACGGACACCGCGTTGGCGATGGCCAGCCCGTACACGCGGAAGCAGCAGTCCATGGCGATCGGTCGATCGAGCGCGCGCGGAGAAGACGGTGGACTTGCTTTGCTGGTCGATGACGTTGGGATATGTCGACGGTGATTCAGAGCTCGGAGTTGTCCGTCGTCGCCTAGGAGGAGCACTTCACTGCCGGAGCGGCGGGTCGGAGGACGGGCATGATAAGATGAGACGGTTCGGTGAATTCCCAATGAAATTCCTTTGAATTTGCGAGGTGTTTGCGGAACGGCAACGGGGGAGAGGCCGCATGAATCTTCTGGGGCGGGAAGCGTTAAGTCACAGGTCGTCGCCCGTGCAAAGCATTCGCATTCCCTCGTCGCGGAAGAAATTAACAATCACAGAGCAAAACCAGCAACGATGAGAATGCGATGCACTATGTTCTGGCTGGGCCGCTGATTCCGTGTGTCCTACGGGTCCACGGTATTCCCTACGGCGGCCTTATGAATTTATAAATGTACTGTATCTGAATACTGTACGTGGTACTGACATTCTTGCGATGGGTTAAGTGCTGTGTTATTTAATACTAACAACAGAGTGCGGCCTCTCGTGTTAGTATTCTTTATTAGGAACGCTCGGGCTTGAATAATGTTGCTTGATGTTGTTGCGGCACAATTTCCATGTATCATGATTTTCTAGTTTTCCTCGCTCCCTTCCTTGAAAAATCTCTCTTCGTTGACCCCAGCCGAGTGAGGACGAGTAGAGGGAGCTTTTTTTTCTCCTTCGTTGAACCCAAATTTGGTGCGAGTTTTATTTACGTGGAGTGGAGTACCAGACAACAACGATGTTGCTTCCCTATTTGATCGCACGGTAATCACAGCCGTCCGACACAAGCCGCTAGCAGTTGCGGTTGCTGATGAATTCTCACGCCCGCAGTAACAAATAAACTAATTGATGACAAGTTTTTTCATGAATCTATACACATTTTTTACGCCCAATTTTTCCTGCTTCAGCAAAAACCAACGGCCATATAGTCGCCCTGTCCACGACAGGATCCACTTCGCCGAGTACGACCTCACACCGGCGGCAGCGCGTCGTCCGGTGGGTCTGCGGCCGCCGCGGGCTTCGCATCAGCTCGCGGCGGCGGAGCGACGTCGCTCCGGCACAGCGGGCACGTCGCGTGCGAGTGCAGCCACATGTCGATGCACTCGACGTGGAACAGGTGCCCGCACGCCGGCAGCTGCCGCACCATCTCGCCGGCCTCTACGTCCTCCAGGCACACCGCGCACAGCGCGCGCCTCCCGGACTTGCTCCCGCCCTCCGCGACCGCGCCGCGACACTTGCCGGCTGGCCGCGCGTGCGCGTACGCGAACGCCGGCAGCGCGTCGATGGCCGCGTCCACGAGGCCGCGCCCGCACGCCGCGCGCGCCGGCATCGGCGTCGCCGTGGTGGTGGTGGGCAGCGCGGCGGCCGCCGCTCCGTCGCGGTCCGCGCATCGACTGAGGACGCACGCGGTGGCGCCGAGCGACACCGCGACGGCGCCGGCGAGCGCGCACGCCTTGGCGATGCTGACCGTGGTGGCGAGGACCAAGAAGAGGAGCAGCGACGCGGCGGCGACCACGATGCCGTAGCAGGAGAGGGAGCCGCCGTCGGCGCCGCGACGGACCGGCAGTGGCCCCGGCTCGGGCTGCCGGCGGTGCGGGTTCTGCATCGGTGATTCGTGAACGCAGATGTGAGGCCTCCCAAAGGCTGGTGCGGTGTCGCCGTGACACGAGGTTGGTTACCATGGCGCGGCGCCGTGGAGGGGCAACAAATAGGCAGGTTGAGCGCCGGCCGCGTTCCGCTTCCTCTCCCCTGGCCCCGGCGGCGACCGCGGCAGGTTTCGGCCGCCCGCGGAATTGGCGAGCAGTTGGTGGCCGCACTCTTGGTGGTTTGATTCCAGCGGCTTTTGTTGGATAATCTCAGGCCAACAATATGATTAGATAGCATTAAGCTGATCTTATCAGAACGCATTGGTCAATGGCGCGTTGATTACACCACGGAAAAGGTTGGTTCCCCCGGCCGCCTCGATGGAGACTCGATTTGATTAAAAACAAATCGAAAACGACGGAGAGACTATACTGTTGCATGTTGAATGATCTTGAAGGCCAACAAACTATTTGCTCACTCAGCAAATTTATTTGGCAAATTTAAATGAGCTCGAATTCGATCCAGATAACATAACACCGAGTATGATGAAGTAGCCAAATCTATGTGGTATGTTTTATTCTGGAGGTTAACAAGTGAAGTTTTGGTGAAAGAAATACTACGCAGCTTTCCCTATGCATTCCTGATCACAGTTAAGAATGACCGGTTACAGTATTCTTGCTGTTGTATTTCTTCAATCAATGTATGGACAATGCAATGTAACCCCACATGAAAAATATACAGATCATCAACATCAGGGCAACAAACAATGTGGCCCAGCAAGGCCAAAATAACAGTGTTCAGGGCAACAGTAAACCTAGTCATGTCCTGGATCCTGGTGACGAGAAACTACACCGGCGGCAGCGCATCCTCCCCCGACGGCTGCGCGGCGGCCGGCGTGGCCACGGCTTTGGCAGCGCGCCTCCGCGGCGAGAGCTGGCACCTGCACAGCGGGCACGTGGTGTGCGAGTGGAGCCACATGTCGACGCAGTCCCTGTGGAACAGGTGCCCGCACGCCGGCAGCCGCCGCACCGTCTCGCCGCGCCGCACGTCCTCCAGGCACACCGCGCACAGCGCGCCGCCGCCGCCGTGCTTGCCGCTGCTCCCGCCGGAGTCGGCCGCGGGGCCCTCGTAAGCGAACGCTGGCGGCACGTCGGCCGCGGCCGCGCCAACGAGGCGGCCGACGAACCCTGCCCGCCGCAGCGCCACCGTGGCGCCTGCGTCGCCGTGAGCAGCCCGCCGCGCGCGCATGGCGCCTCCACTGGTAGCGGTAGCCGAGCCGCTGCCACCGCCGGGTCCGGGTACCAGCCAGCCGATCACGCCGCAGAAGACGACGACGAAGCCCGTGACGGCGCAGGCCTTGACGACGCCGGCGGTGGCCGCGAGGACGCAGAACAGGAGCATCGACACGCAGGCCGCGACGACGCCGTAGCAGGCGCGGCACTCGACGTCGTCGTCGCCGCGGCCGCCGCCGGACGATCTCGCGGCGGAGGGTATCATGATGATCGTGCTGCCACTGCTCATGTGAGTATGCCGGCGCGGTGTCCCGGCATGGGTGGCAAGGCTCGCGTTGCTGCCATGGCTGCGCGGTGGCCGCGGCAAGAAATAGACACAGCGCGCAGGACTGAGCTTTGGAAAGGTCGAAAGGATAGTGCTCGAGTGCTCTGCAACCGCGAGCGCGCAGTTTGGGCACAAGGTTTTCTGGATTTGCTCCGGCTAACCGACGACGGCCGCAGTTTATTGGGAATCGTGGCTGACATTCGTGGAAAGAACAAAGAAGGCTGCGGTATTTGTTTGCGCGCTGATGCGGCGCATGCTTCCCCACCGCCCGCTCCACACAACACAACCCTTGCTAGGTTCAATTCACTCTTGGTGGCCAAATCGCCTTCTATAATCTACTCCATTTTTCTTTCTCCGCCCGTCCGCCGGTCCCGTCCGTTTTTAGACACGTGTCTCCACGGCGCGGTGCCCTGGTACTTGCCTTAGACCGAGTCCAGCAAAGGTAGTCAAAGGACGGACCGAGAACGGTATTGCACTGTTTTGCATCGTAGATGTAGCTGTATTGTAACGGTGAGTGAGAGAAAATGGGGATGAGGACGGAGAACTTGCTAGACGCCTTAGGCTAAAACCAGCGATGCCCCATGTGGCTCCTCAAAATTAAACGTGGTAATGTTACGACACTGTTTTGCCCTATAAACAGAAAGCGAAATAGTTGGAATAGTGATTGAAGACGGGGGAAGCGCTGGTACAGCCTTATTTCCTACGGTGTGTTTTTTAGTCTTTATTTATTTATTTCTCATTTTGTTTTTCTTTCAAATATTTATTTCAATTACATTATATTCACGTAGGCTAGAATACTTCTCTTATGAAGTTACAACGTCTTATTCGTCGGGATAAAATGTTTTTCTTGTACATGTACAATATTTTCAATGTGAAGCCAACATATTTTCTAGGGAGTCTAAAATATTTTTTTCTCACAAATATATTCTATTAATTATTAAATAAAAAATTTGTGACAAAAAATAAACCCTGCTTGTTATAGATGACGTCTCGGCGGCAATTTTTAGCATGGAATGTCAATATGATGCATAGAGTAGGAATTGATAAATAAAATATTAAAATATAAACTAAAAGTATGTGTATATATATTATGGCTTCTCCTAAGTGAATGCATGATTGTTGCTAGCCATTGAAGATTGATGAAATACATTAGTAAGAGAACCATTGTGCAGTGGACCTTATGATGACGTGTCTTCGTGAGAAACTAAGAAAATCTTGCAGTGAAAAGCTATAATTTAGATATACAGTATCAAATATCGGTC
Organism: Paspalum vaginatum; assembly: GCA_030272315.1. Taxonomy (NCBI): domain Eukaryota; kingdom Viridiplantae; phylum Streptophyta; class Magnoliopsida; order Poales; family Poaceae; genus Paspalum; species Paspalum vaginatum. The sequence continues at coordinate 38,266,413 of CM059015.1, read as the reverse complement.
ACAATAAACATTATTAGAGCCGAGAACACCACCAATCATCGCCTCTGACCAGGCCTCGCAAAACATGATCCAACAGAAGCCCTCTGTTTCTATCCCCACAGCTTATGCAAGCCTTTGGCACAGCCTGATTTTCCACGTGAAAAAAATGAATCGCGATTTATATTTAAAGATGGAGATGGTACGACACTAGCTCTGCCACGGTACTGGCCGCACATTTCCGCGTTTCCTGCATTTCTGATCTAAACACACGCATAGTATACGACGCGCGTGAAATGCCCGCGCATCCGGCCGCTTGCCGCTGGCCGCCTGGCACGTAGGCTCCGCACTTTGCTGGCGTCAATCTGGAGTTGCCGCCTTCTACGCAAACGTCTGCAGCCTGGAACGCGCACGTACTGCATGATTGGCTGCCCGTTCGGGCAGGCTCAGCCAGGCCTGCGGGGTAGAGATGGCAATGGGCCCCATCTCTGATTCCCCGTGGGGAAATCCTCTGTTAGAGAACAGGTATGGTAGTAATTTACTCCCCGTGGAAAATCAAATGGTATAAATCTCATCTTCGTCGGATCTGACGGGGATGAGGATGGTTCACCGTCCCTCGTCCCCGTATCCCCATTCTAAAACGCGTCGGCCTACTAGCGGCCCATGCAAGCCCACCACAAACTCGCGTATATATGTGTGGCTGAAACCCTAACATGCTGTCTATCAGCTATTCTCCTCGTAGCTCCACTCCTGCGGACGCCGCCGACTGCAGGCTTCGTTGCAGCTTCTCCGATCTCTCCCAGTCCCATCCGACTTTTTTAGTTCGCTCTTCCACTCGCTAGGTCACCACGGTCAGCCACTGCCTCAAGCAACGATGCGATGGCCAGTGGAGATTCAGATCGAGAACCTACTCAAGGAATCAGAAAGGCTGAGGCTCCTAATCCAAGATGCAAGCTTCAGTGTTTTGTGTTTTTGTTCTTCTACTACAGGTTGCGAGTAGTCTAGCGTCTGCGTGAGTGTGTAGTTAGATTGTGAGTAGCATCAGTATTGAATCAATATTATTTTTTTATAAGTGCTGAACGCCATGCTATAGATCTATGCTTTGTTTATTTCTTTTTGTCCATTCAGATTAAGACTATCTGCACTTCTGTTCTTCTAAATTTTTACTCTAAACAGAATATTCCAGCCCAGTCAGCGAGATTCTTTCCTCCATACCAACTTTTTCCGCACTTCTGTTACTCTAAATTTTTCCTCCACATCCTACTATCCAATATTTTATTCATCCAATTCCAACCGCCACTCACATCTCCCTACCACTGACACGGGGGCCCACTGCCTCTATTTCTTTCTCCCCCCGCTCCAGACCGGAGCCGCACCTCACCTCGGCCGCTTCATAGCCACCTCGCTTCCTCCCTGCTCGCCGCCTCCTCCTCCTTCCCCTCGCTCGTAGAACCCGCCCGCCGCTGCCCTCCTCCGCAGCGCCCGCCGCCGATCTCGCCCTCCTCCTCCCCGCTCACCTGCCCCGCCGCTGCCCGTTGCTTCCCCACCCGCTGCCGCCCTCCTCGGCTTCCTCTTCTCTCTGGCAGCCACCTTCCTCAAAGCGCTCTCTCTCCGTCTTCCCCCACCCGCCCCAGTTGCCTCCTCCGCACGGGGCTCCGCCTCCGGCGCCAGCCTTGGCCTCCGCAATGGGCGCGCCACACCGTCCTCTCCAAGCCGAAGACGCCGCCCGGGCTCACCTCCCCGCCTAATCTCCTCGAGCTCCGCCCCTCCCTGCGCCAGATCCGGCGGCGCTTCGTCCACCACCACGGCGCGGCGCAGTCCGGTCTGCTGCCGCCTCCACCGCTCCCAAGCGCCGGCTCCAGGTGGTCTTCCTCCTCGAGCTCCGCCACCGACGCTACTCTCTCCTCTTCGCACTAAGCCCGCGAGGAGGAGGTCGTTGGTGGGGCCCCGCGATGGCAGCCCGATACCGGAAGACCGTACTTCCGGCATTCCTGGCGGAATGGAGGGGCTCCGGTGCTTTGGAGGAGACGATGCAGGAACCGGCTGCATGTGTTTTTACGCCAAAATTTTACTCCACGCGGTTGGCGGAACGATATGGCGTGACGAGTGCAGATGGTCTAATGAGGGTACGAAAATCGCCACGGAGTAATCTCATCCCATCCCCGTCCCTGTGCGGGGACGGGGATGGGATGAGATTACTCCCCGTGAGCTTTGTCGGGGATAGGATGAGATTACTCCCCGTGAGCTTCGTCGGGGACGGGGACGGGGACGGAGACGGAGAAATTTTATCCCCGCGGAGACGGGGACGGGGAGGCGTTGCCATCTCTACTGCGGGTGCGGTGCATGCAGCCGTACTGCGCGAGCCAGGCCCACGGGGAACGCAGGATTCGAGCTTGGTTCCGCATGCAGGCTGGGGTGTGAGCCAGGCCCACGGGGAACGCAGGAAACGAGCTTGGTTCCGCATGCAGGCTGGGGTGTGCGCGCAGCTGATGCAGCACGGAAACCGGCAAGCACTTTTTGTTTCTTTTTCTTCTTATAACTTATGATTAAATCAGTCAATCACTAAACCAATTTCATATTCATGTTTATAATATTTTTACAAACAAAACAAGACATCATTTACTATATAAATTTTAAAATTTTATTTATATTTTATTATGAGTCTATACGGCCAACCAGACAGACATTCACTGTAACCTATATAAAGACCAATTACACAACCAAATAACAGCAATTGCATGCACACGTCCCGACCCAACTCGGCCTGCATCCCATCCCTAGCGAGGGTGAACTCACCTTAGAGAACCAATCACGCCCAATATCTGTATAAGCATCTTGTGGAGTAGGCTGCATCGGCATCTCGCGATTGTCGCAGCCACCACAGCATCCTGCCGCGAAATAACACAGTTGTTAACGCGAACACTTGTCCTATAGAGCATTTGAATCTGGGTAGGCAAGTTCCAACACAACGAATACAGGGCCTATTCGACTGTTTTTGTGAGGAGCCGTACTGTCTTCGGCTGTGCATGAACTAATTTGCTACAGTGCCCGTGTGAGGAAGTGACAGCCACAGCCAGCGGCAGCCCGCCGGCCGAACAGGCCCACAATGAACATAACGCTGCAGTCCGGTAGCTCTTAACTCCCTCTAAATCTATATTATATTATTTATCAAAAAGATTTGAAGAACGAGCCTCCATCGGAACTCTCAAATATTTATTTGTTTTGTATTGTTCTAAGTATGCTTAGCCTTTATTTTATCTTTCAGCATGTGTTGTGTTCTAAGAGGCAGGGTTCCTTTGACAGTTTAACTAATCATCAAGCAGTTAAGAGGACAAATTAAGTCTGCACTCAACTTCTCCCAGTGTCATATCTTGATGACATATTGAGGAACATACTCTGGTTACATATTGTGTAATTACTACTCCGTCCATCAACGAAATAATAAAATTTTATCTCTGTCTTAAATCAAAGCATCATACCAGTTTATATTAAAATATATTAGAACTTAGGTTATGAAATCACTAGCATTAGATTAACGTTAAAAATATTTTTATAATATACATAGTTATATCATAAATATGTTATATTTCTATATAAATGTTTAAACTTATAGATTTTATTCTTTCTTGATGGAGTGCCTTGCTTTCATACTCTTGCACGAAATAACGCCATGCTGCCTTTTTTTTTTCTTTTGTTTCAACTGTTTCGTTCACACAAACCATGTCATGCGCTTCCACCACACACGGGCGCGGCGGAGCGGGCCTTCCTTGCTTGCTAGTACATAAACATCTTGCAACTCTTTACACAGCAGCGGCGGTTTGGCAGCCTGTCACCCTGTCCCTGGAGCCGTCGTAACCCATCGCCGCAACGATATTTCAGACCGGCACAGCGGGCACGTCACGTGCGCGTACAGCCACCAGGGTTTAATTTTTCGCCGAAATTTCGCCGAAATTTCGGTGAAAATTTCGTTTTCGCTAGTGTACGGGAAGTGAAATTTCGGACTTTTTCGCTATTTTTCGTTTTGAATTTTAAAATTTTGAAAAAATTTATAAAAAAATGGGGAAAAAATATGATAAAAAATTAGATGTTTTTATGAGCCATTAGCACTAGAACTAATTCAAATTTAAGTGGATTTGCTTCGTTAAAATGACGATTTGGGTTTGGACCCGTTAAAAACCCTTCAACCCTAGGTTCTCCTGAGCGGAATCCGCCGCCACCAGCTTGAAAACTGAAGAAAGGTAAGATATTTTGGTGATTTTCATGCATTTTGATGTCGATCTATGGTACTTAGTGTTTATTTGTGAATAATATTCATATGTGCAGTAGGAAAACCTAGTGTTTGGACTGTTAATGCTTAGGGTTAGTTGAATGTTAGGGATTTTCTTAGGTGATTTGTGAGTTCAAAAGCTTAGTGATGGAAATAATTGCTGATTGTTTCGTGTTAAGTTTTGTGAGTTGAAATCCTAAGGTTTGTTCAATGTTCATGGCGTGTGCAATTTGGACTATGGCTTGGATTGTAATAAACTTATGATGGAAGAGGAGTGTAATTGTGATGGAATTTTGGACTTTTTTGAGATTTAGTACCTCAAGAACATACCTTTAGTTTGAGCTTGACTTTCATACTACCTTGATTACTTATCAAAGACCACGTGATAATGTGATATACATAGACATTGTTTGTTATATTGAACTTTGGCTTTCACGTGGACTATGCAATTTATGTACTATGAACTTGTATTGTGATCTATGGATTATAACTATGTAATTGTATTATTGTAATAAACTTAGTTTTTATGCATTTTATTTGTGATTTCATGTGACAACATAAGTTTGTATGCATTTGTTATGAATAATTCATGTGGAATATATTTAATATGCATTGTACACTACAATATACAAAAGATAAAAACAATGTTCAATCAATTTTTTTTATTTTTCATATGTTGGAAGCATTTCCCAATCGAAAAACGGCATTTTCCGACGGAAAACACCGAAATTTCGACGGAAAACACCGAAATTTCGGCCGGAAAAAACGGAATTTCGTTTTTGAATTTAATTTGGCTTTTCGTTCGGAAATTTCGAAATTCGCGGAATTTCGGGCGAAATTCCGTTTCCGCCCTTCACCGGGATTTTGTTTGGAAACGAAATTGTTAACCCTGACAGCCACGCGTCGATGCACCCGACGTGGAACAGGTGCCGGCACTTGGGCAGCCTCCGCACCATCTCGCCGCCGCGCACGTCCGCCAGGCACACGCAGCACGTCGCTCCGCCCCCCGGCGTGCCGAGGCGGCGCTCGTACGGCGACGCCGGCAACAGCGCGCGGATGTCAGCTTCGGCAAGCCCGCGCACGGTGCCACCCCAGGCCGCCGGCGTGGCCGCAGGAACCGCCGCCGTGCCCGCTCGACCTGCGGCCACGGCTCTCGAGCACCAGGCGACGCCAGCGACGAGCGCGGCGGCCGTGGCGGCGATGGCGCAAGCCTCCCAGATGACGACGGACGCAGCGAGCACGCAGGACGCGACGAGCAGCGAGTAGGCGTCGGCTGCCACACCACCCAAGACGCCGTAGCCATCGTCGACGCCCTCTGCGGCCTCGCTGGAGATCACCGAGAGCCTCGTGTACAAGCTTGGCATGATTGGAACGGGTAGAACGAATGGTGTTCGTATAATTGTACTGTACTGTTCTACTGACCAGTTGCGGCCGAGAAGTTTTCGCGCGCGGCATTTTTAAGTAGTCCGCGACATCGCTGTTACGTCGAACTAACGTTGTTGCTTAGTGGCTCATCAGTTAGTAGTTAAGGCGCATCAGGTTTAGATTACGGAGAAGACGGCAATAACCATTAAACCATGCATGTTTTGTTGGCATATGCTAGCGCTTAGAGCTGGACCTGGGCCGTGCCCTGCAGGGCACCTTCATGCTTGGTCCCTTCATGTCACGAATTCCAAGTATGTTAGGCGCTTTCGTGTTTTGAACTGTTTCATGACACGAATTTTATGCATATTAGGCATATCGTACCGTGCTGGCATGGCATGGTATGACAAAACTTTACCTAAACCCAAACACGATCCATAACACGTCAGCATGTTTTCATACCGTATCCAAGCATTGTTCTTCAAATATTTGCAATTATTTTCACTGTACATCCTATTATTAGTGTATCACTTTAATAATAAGAGTCAGATAATTGTGATCTTCTTGAAAAATATAGTGAAATAATAATGTTAGATAACATATAGGGAAGACATGATTTATTATTTTAATGATATTTTATCAGTATAACGTTGATGTGTTACTTACGTGCCATGCCGGCACAAACACGGCCAGAATACGTACTGTGCTGTGCGACTCATCGTGCCGAGATTTTAATTACAATATGGTCCTCATGTTCATATCATGTCGGCACGGCGAAAATTTTATTGTGTCCGTGATTCGTGCCGTGTCAAATATCTAGAAACGGCACGGTCCAATCCCAGCTTTACTGGCGCTTATCACCGTGCTCCGTGCAGCGTCTGAACGCCGGCTAGCGGCTACAGAACGATCAAGCTGATGTTGTGCTTCCAGAACATACACACGTTGGGAGTCGCATTGAAACAACCTGCCCGCGTCGCGTTGCAAAGAGAAAAAAAGGAATGGTTACGGCACTTGATGCATAAGATCGACAAAATTTATAGCTTTAGCCACACCCAATCAGCTGAGTAAATGTCTCCACCATGTCAATGGAGGTTTGTTTCGGTGCTTGTGCCGAACCGAAGGTTCCTCTGCACTGTATTATTAATGGGTCTGTCTCTCTCTTTCTCTCAGGTGACTGATTTTTGGATTCTCATCAGTCTCATCAGTCATTCATATTGGTCATTGGATCTCCATCCAACGGTTGAGATGGTTTTATAACCCTATTTTTCTTCTCTCTTCTTCCTCCTCCCCGACACCTCTCTCCCTCGCCCTGGCCCTCTTCCTCTCGTCTTCGCCCCCGTCACCAGCCACGCTACCAGCCTCCGGCCCCTCCTTGCCCAGCTTGGGCAGCGCATCGCCTCCTCCGTCGCCGCCTTCCACCGCCGCAACCACCCTCCTCCCTCGTTTACGGTGCGGCATCGAGGTCCCCCGCCCGCCCTCCTTCCTCGTCTCCGACGGCTGCCGCCACCGGATTCGCCCCCGTTGCCCCTACTAGCTAATCCGGCTTCACCGGAGCGGCACCGTGACGCTCCCATCGCCAACCCTCCCCAACCGCCGGCGGTCTCTACCACCGGCCACCCTGGCCGTCCCTCTAAGGCCGGAGATGGAGAAGAAGGACTCCAAACCCCAAACCCCGAACCCCAACTCCGAACCCTAACCCCGAAGCCCGGCGACGACGGCGCGGCGCGACGGCGACAGCTTCTTCTCTGGCGACGGAAAGGCACGATGAGCTCCCTCCCCTTTCTTCCCCTCTTCTTCTCCGGTGATTGATGGATTTCCACAAAATCAGTCACTTGATGTTGAATAAATCTCATTATTAATCTCAGGCATTGATTTTAACTAAAAAATATTAATTTCTAGTTATTGTAAACAAGGGTAGTTTGGTACATATATAGAAGATGAAGCAATCAGTGTTCCCATCCTCCGGAGCTCGAGTTTGGCATGTCATCCAAGCCGGAGCTCAGGTTGGATCCACATGTCGGCGTCGCCTACCACTGCGCCTCTACTCGCCGGCTGCAGCTCCGCCGCGACTCGGCCATTGCCACATGTTGCTGCTTAGATGGCCGCCGGCAAGTACGGCCCTTGCTTGCCACTGCTCTACTCGTGTGCGGCTGCCGCGACCCCTGCCTACTTTGCTTGCACGTGGCCGCCACCGCCTTGTTTGCTTCTCATTTGTTCACAGTCGATGAGCACCGACCTGGATGGCCATCTAGATTATCTTGATCTCCACACCGTGAGTTGCGGAGGTCTAGGGGCGAAGTACGCTGGCTTCGCTGCTTGGAGCTGGTAAGGGCGTCTAGCCAACTGCTATAGCTATTTGGTGCCTCCTCACATCGTGAGTCCCACATATAATTAGTTTTTTACTATATGCTATATCATCTCTCCACCTTTGTGGGGGCCATGTGCTACCTTACCTTCTTCCTAGCTCTAGATCCATTCCGATCCACCACGCACCACCTCCTCCCGACATCGGCCGCCACGCTGCCATCTCCACCTACTCTGCCACCGGTGGCACTAGCCGCCTCCGCCTCTCCCGCGGCGCCGGCTGCCGCCTCCTCCTTCCGTGGCACTGCCACTGCCTCCTCCCACGACTCTTGTGTGGTGGCGCCTTCTCCTGCTTCCATGGCCTGGCGCCGTCTGTGACCGTCCCCTCCTCTCGTGCCATCGCTGCCTCCTCACACGACACTGTCCATAGCCGCCACCTCCCGTGACACCGGTCACCGCCGCCACGATCTCCTCCCATGGCGCTGGCCGCTGCGCCCTCCTCCCCTCTCCCGCGTCCCTAGCTGCAGCCTCGAAGGTGGGTTCCAACTTCCATTGCCCCCCCTCGTTTTACGAGCTCCTCGCTAGCGAGGAGTGAAGCAATATCGATTTGTTTTTTCATGCACTCCTCCACGTCGGTCATCCGAGCCTAGTCATCAACCAAATAGCTAGGTGAAATCACCCCATTGGGGACGCTCTAAATGTTCTGCGTTGTCTCTCTGGGCTGTTTGGATTGAGGCCGAAGTTGGCCAGGCCAAATTTGACCATATTTGAATTTAAAAAAATATTTGACCAAATAACAGTTTTTTTGTCCGTAAGCCTTATTTGGCACCTAAATATTCTGCACACGATTCAGCACCCTTTGCCATCACCATCGCTTCCGACTTTGGAGGGAGAGGCCGTGAGGGCATCGCCAGCGGCAACAGTTCAGAAGTGTTGTTTTATTATCATAGGCAACAAACAGAAAAAAAACATAACATGCCCAAAAATAGAATCAAACCTAAAATCTCTTGGTCCAAGTATTAAGGGAGAAACCAATTTATTTATTTTTCAATACTAAAACTTAATTTATCTTCTCTGCTGCTTGGTGTATATGTTGGTCTAAATTTGGCACTTGCTTCCCCTCCTTATACTTTGCTGCAAGTTCCGCCTGCTGTTTGGTTGGATTTTAGTACTTAACAACTCTTCAACATAATTTCATTATGGTGTTACTATGATTGATGTCAATAAAACGGCACCATATATACATATTTTTAGTTTATGAAAATGCTTTTCACGAAACTATTGATTCAAAAAATATGATTCATAAAAATTGAAAATGTTATACCCAAGGGACGAAGACGATCCTTGGTGCGCTGATAAGCTGCTGCCTTGAAGTTGTGGAAAACAGCCTATTGACTATTAAGCCCGCATAACAGAAGCACAGACACCGAGCTGCCCTTTTTATACCCAACAGGTCCATAATAATAAACCACATATAGCACTAATTCGAATTTGTATGAAGCAACATGAGATCTGTCTAGAATAGCAGTAAGGCCACCCATGGTTTCTATGTAGAACCACTAAGACCTCGTCCAATAGCCTACTTAAACGGTGATTCAAACCAAAAGGAGGTCTTGAGGAATAGTAAGGCCATCTCATGTTTTTTGTTTGGAACCACTAAGGCCTCCTCCAAAAGCCTACTTAAAGGGTGACCCAAACCAGAAATATGTCTCAATATATGGAGATAAGCTCGAGGCCTTGACTACCTATAATTTTTTGTAAGTTTTTGTAAAGCTTGTTTGCATACTGCGGATTGAAACCGTGGAAGTTTCAAGAGCAAACATCCTCGTACACAATTGGACCTATTGTTTTAGGATGACAACAGGCCAACAGCCTTATTGATGCCCGCATTTTCATATGCTATCTCTGGGATAACAACCAAGTTCGAGCCTACTACGAGATAGGCTTGTCTCCAAGGTGACGTTAGTCGATTGCAGACAGTGTTGGCCAAGGATGGGAACAGAAAATTTTAACAGTTTGCTTACGTCGGTACTGTATACAACAACTTCAATTGATCAGCAGAAGGGAAACAATGCGATCATCTAACCGGTATATGCATAACCTTTTTTTCTCCAAGTTGAAATACTCCTCGCCAAGGCAAGAGCAAAGTTAAAAAAGAAATGGTTTCGTTGACTTCACGATGATTTGTTCACAGTGTTAAGTGTCAATCTCAGGAACCAATCAGAGAGGACTGACCCCATCACATGCTTCCAGGTCTATCATCATCCTGGTATTTGGACATACGTATAAGGATCAAAACTATACACTAATGTATACACAAAACTAGTTCAGGTGCATACCTAGGTCGTCACCATAATTGTAATAATACTTCTCCTATATCTAAGTAGCTCTATAAAATAGCTCTCCGATTAAACATTAAAAAAGATACAATACTATGCCTAAACATTGAAAGTATACAAAGAGCAAAGCTAAACTAAACAACACTAAGTTGTTTTATCCTCTATTCACTTTGCCATCTTCTTCGCCATCTCTATTCACTGATTAGGCCGGTCTTGGAGGGCTCCAGCGACTCAGCGAGATTCTCTCTATTGCAAGGCTTTGAGAGAAGATTGCATGAACTGGTTTGATTGGCAGTGGAGACATTACCGGGCTGGAGCAGTGACTAGTGCCCCATCCCCCCTCTTCTTCCTCGCACTTTTTTCTCCATTGACCCTCTCCCGCCCCTCGTGCTGCCTTCCAATCCACACACCACCACTGCTATTGCCACCCCTGCCTCGCACCCTCCACTGACACTCGACCCTGCCATTGGCCTTTCCCGACCCCCATCCACTGGTGGCGCCCTCGCAACCGGCCTCAGCAATCGTCTCGCCCGCCACTGTCGCTGAACCGGCCACCGCCCCAGCCATCCCTCTATGGACGGAGGTGGCCCGGCAACCTCGAAAACCGCCACCCCCTAACCAATGGCGACACGCGATGACACGACGACGAAAGATGTTGTGCAACGTAGACAACCTTTTTCCAAATATAGAATTGCACGAAAGATTTGTAAGAGCCAAATCAATTTCCACACCGTTAAACATGTCAAATTCCTTTGTTTTGATATGTGATATGATGCAAAATTCTAATATAAATATATGCACATACTATAATGTTACACTTACATCTCACACACAATTGATGCGTTACACCGGAGGCGTATGATCTTTCGAAGGCACCTCCTTGGTAGGCTCAACCGTGGCCCTGCAGAGAGGACACGTGGAGTGAGAACGCAGCCACATGTCGATGCAGCAGACGTGGAAGAGGTGCATGCACGCCGGCAGCCGCCGGACCACCTCCCCTTCCTGCACCAGGCTCAGGCACACCGCGCACTGCGCCCAGCCGCCGCGCCCGCTGCCGCTTCCGCTTTCCTCGCCGCGGCCGTTGCCGCCACCCACCACCGACGTGCCCCTACGGAACACGAACGACGGCAGCGCGGCCACCGCGGAGGGGCTCAGCCCTCCACCGCCGTCGCCGTGCAGGAAGAAAGGCCGGGCCGCAACGAACACGATGGTGCCGCCCGCGCCGCCGCGGCGGCGGCGGCGGCAGCACAGGCGCTCCCAGAGCACGATGATGAGGACGGCGACGCCGGTGGCGCCGAAGCCGATGCCGAGGAGCACGAGTGTGTCGTGCGTGCTGTAGCCGCCCTTGTCCGTCGAGTAGGGCAGCGAGTTGGTGTTCGACGACAGCGACATGGCTTCACACGGCGTCCGTGGTGTTTCCGCAGAGCAGTGCAGCAGGCAGCTGATTTTGTTCGCGGGATATATCTGATGAGAGATGAACTTGCTCGGAGTTGGCTATATATAAAGCTGTGCAAGTTGTGCGAAATGTTATTCTTTTAGTTTCAGCGTTGAGGTTCCTAGATGTGATTAAGGTTAACGGCAGATTATTACGCAGAGAACAGAAGGAAATTTAATTTGCTTAGAATATGGAGTACAGTATATTCTATTGGAAAACAGCAGCTTGCTTGCTCACAGTATTTGGAAATTTGGAATTGATCTGAGAGTGTGATGATCCACTGAAATATATGGTATGAAATGGACCACATCACAAGTTATTATTTGTGTTTATTCAGATAAAGAATTGGATCAAATATTGAGTTCCCTATATGTAATTGAATTTGAGGGGTAGGGTAGTCCCCTTTCGATGCAAAGAGTATCTATACAATTACCAACGAAAAAAAGGACACACATGCGCGTTAATCTGATCTGTTTTTCACACGGAACCAAATAACCTGACTACCCCCCGAATATTCAGTTCGTGCACTCAGGTGCTGCCTAGCTAGGCCCTGTAAATCGCAGCGCCGCAACATCTTATAATAAAAAAAATCCAAGGTGATTGAATCATAACAAAAGTCTCCGATCAAATTCACTTCCCCTGGCAAGCTGCTGTCGTCTGTGCGTCATCATGGAAGGATAACTCAGCCATCGACCGGAACCACCACACCAACTGGCAACTGGTGCAGATAATTAAAATATTTGTGCAGTGCGTGCGCTGAAATCTCTCGAGATCCAAGTTCATGTCACTCCTTCCGCTTGATGCACTACACTACGAGTGCATTGTTTAGACGGCTTTGAGAGGGCAGCCTAGCTAGGCCGGCTCTTCCTCCAGTTAGATAGCCATCTGGTCGATTAATTAACAAGGTGCATGCCTTGCTAAGCCATGACAGAAACCAGTGACAGCATCTGATCTGGATGTATAGATTGTTTCAGCATGCTGCTTAGATTCCGCTATCGTTTCTCGTGACGTGTCCGGATGATAAATTTAATTCTGTGGCGCGCTCTGTAAAAAAACACATGTGCACACCCATTTCAATACCCAACCATATATATAGTTAGTACTATATATGTCTGCGCAATATAGTGTTTCACCTTACAATCTACGTAGCTTAATTAAGGTCTCTCACACTTTCTGCAATACATGCATGTCCAGCTGCTCCAGACCTCGACATGTCTGTCACCTCGATCTACTTCTAGCCTTTTTCTAGGAGAATGCATCTAATTCACCAATGTTTCGACAGGAACAACGTTTGCAGCTGTTGCCTCGACTTTCGCCAATGCAAGTAGCAGCTGGGCCTAGTAAATATTCCGGGCCTCGTAGAGAAGAGAACTGGGCTGCTTTGTTAGGCCACCATCTGCAGCAAGGCCCAGCCCACTGAAACCAACGAAGTGGTACCCTGGATCCCGACGTTTGTGTTAACACTGATTTCTTTTTGCCATATGATCTCTCCATTGTCCATTCTTTTTGTTTTATTTGGCGTTTTTTTAATTTAAAAACGAACTAGCCAGCGGTTATTGCTTGCAAATCGAGGTAGTAGTGTAGTACAAGATATAGATATACCATATAAGAGATATTGATATAACAATGTTAAGACAAATTTCGAGAGGCTAGAAAGATAATCATTGGGTATCGAGAGCTTGGTCTACTCAGGCTCCGCTTGGACAGCTTTTTGCGTCTTAGCGCGGGTTGGAAGCTTCCCGACATAGCAGGCATCCTGCGCCGCGCCGCGCCGCAAAAAGCCGCTGAGGCGAGCACCCTCTCAGCTGGTTATTAGTCTTTCCTTGTAGATCTGGGTGACTATCAGGCATCCTCATGGTGTGTTCGGGCTACGTAATCCGTAAGAGCTTAAGACCTCACATCCAAACCCCCATCTTTTTATGCATTAGTGAATTGCATTTTGCAGAACACGACGCAAGTCATTAGATGCCATTAGTACATCAATCACATGTTTCGACTATTATTGTTAACAGATATAAATGCTAGAAATTTATACATATATTTGAGATCCACAGCTAATAAAATTTCCACTTTCTACTCTCATATGTAATATTCATATATATTCAAATCTTTATCTATCTAGATAGCCTCTAGATAGGATTTACTACTTTGAGTAAGTTGTTAGTGATTATTTTCAGAAATAATAATGTATTCTTTATCAAGTTTTCTATAAGCTCGTATATTGGTAATTTAGACGTAGAGTCATTGTTCGCCTAAACGGTCGTTTAGCCCGTTTAAACATCGTTTAAATGCTAAACAGTGGCTGATCGTTTTCGTTTAATTGTCCATTTACACCGTTTAAACCCGTTTAAACGGCTGTTTAGCACCAAATAATGGAACAGTAGGGTGACTGTTTACCGTTTAGCATTTAAGGCTAACACTGCGTAGATTTGATATGGCATCTTTTATTTAATAATAAAAGTACAGGTGTTTACATGGAAATTGAAATGGCTATATAGATTCGCTATTATAAGGACAATTGTGGATAGTTTATGTTCAAATCTAAAGAACTATATTAGATTATCTTTCATAATACTTCTTTGTTTAGTTTTTTACTATATGTTTTTTTGTGGCAGGATTGAATGATCTACATATTCTAACCTATATAATATGTGCTTCTTTTTTGCAAAACACAGTGCAACGCAGGTGCTCACATGATACACTCATCCTTATGAACACATATATGCACACCCTACCCCTAGGAACACCTACGTGGAACTAAGCTGGACCGGCATCTCGAGATTCATGAAGTCACTGTAGGCGCATCGGTGTCAACGGGAACATCGTCTACCACTAAAAAAACAAAGCTATTAAATCATGCGAACACCCATGCTAAACCGGAGACTTAAATTCGGATATGCAGGTTCCACCACAAACAACTTAACAGTTGAGCTAAGCTTAGTTCGCATATGTACGTGCTTAATACTTATTAACATCCATAGGAACATGGATATAAATAAAAAGGCTAATGCTCTTTTTGTAATTTAGCACAAATGGAGTAGAACACGAGTAATTCAGCATTCACTTTAAATTACACCCTGGCCACATCTTGATAGCAATGCCACAAACTGTCTTTTGAGAAAGATTTTTTTTACTAATGTCACTTTCCAGCGGTGAATATTTGCAGTTGATCCAGACATTGTGATGGGTCCATGGCCGTGTCCATCAAGTTGGCCCATGAACACTTGCTCGATATTCAGAACGAACAGTTGCTGAAACGTGACAGCGAATATGTAACAGGGACGCGAGATATTTACACCGATGTGGTCCATAGTCCATTCAATTCACCACGAAAATGAGTGCAATCTACTATCTCTGATCTTAAATGTATAATGATGTTGTGATTTTTGGGCTAGCTTTTGACCACTGTATTCATCTTGTAGAAGTTTAAATACTCGCAAAAAAATGTAAAAAGTTTGCGATTGCTTGAGCTCATGGCAGCTGCACATCACAGCCTATACAGAAGTTGTGGGGGCTATACACAGTAAAATCTGCAGCCACAACGGCTGTATAGCAGTATAAAACAAATGATCAAATTTGGTGAAAAACTAACAGCGCCACACCGCTTCACGTGAAAGAGCACGAGGATCATGAGGTATTGAGGTGGTTATACGTTTGATGAGTAAACCTGAAACACTGCAGACATTATGAATCGAGCTGACATGTATTTGGTAGATGGATTGACACGAGTCTGGATGAGAAAATTTTTCACTTGGCTAAAGCAAAATCATTGTTCTTATAATAGACATACTAGATCCTTAAAATATCATTCCATAGTTGACCAATGCTGGCATACTGCCATACCATTCCATCATCCTATATTTTCTACTCTCCTATAATCTAATCCAAACCCTTATCAGAGTCCTTGCAAAGCTCCCCTGATCTAGCTAGACGCGTGTAATAGTATATCTGTGCATCTTGCATCCATGATTGCAGATTATAAAAAATCACAAAACCGAGTGTACCATAAAAAGGATGAGCCCCCGTCCTCTCCCATCAGATGGCAGAAAAATCGTCAAAAAAAAATTTGGAAAACTGTGCCTAGAGCCCTAGCATGTACAAAGTCTTGAGATGTACGTATATCTTGGAAGGAAAATTAAAGAGACGAGCTGAGCTAGTGGTGGCCGGCGCGGCGTGTCATCCTGCTGGTCCGGCCGGGCCGGCGGCGAAGCTCAAACTTTCTCGGCGGCCGCGTCGCCACCGACGTCGCGCCGGCAGAGCGGGCACGTGGCGTGGGAGCGCAGCCACAGGTCGATGCAGTCGACGTGGAACAGGTGGCCGCACGCCGGCAGCAGCCGCACCGTCTCGCCGTCGCGCACGACGGCGAGGCAGATCGCGCACTGCGCCCACCCGCATCCGGGGCCGGCGCCGGCGCCCCTCTGGTACGCCAGCTTGGGGATCGCCGAGAGCGCTGACGGCGCCAGCCCGCACCGGCTGCCGCGGCTGGCGGAGGCGGCGCCAGCCCCGGCGCCGCCCGCGCCCGCGTACCCGGTGGCGAAGGCGCGGCGGAAGCAGACGGCCACCGTGAGGATGATGAGGCAGGAGGCGCAGGCGAGGCAGACGAGCACCACCGCGTCGCACACGCGGTAGCTGCCGGAGGCGGCGGCGGCTTCCAGCGCGTCCGCGGCGGCGCCGGTGGGGCCGTAGGACGACATGGCCGGGCCGGCGGCTGGTTGCGGTGTGGCCTTGTTGGTTGGTGAGGCGCCGCAGTCTGGGCCACCGTGCGCCGCCCTAGTGGTGGCCGTGGCCTCGGTTTAACTACGCACGGGCTTTAACTTTTGATATGGGGCCCCCGTTTTTTTCCTCCAACACGGGCGCTTTTATCCATTTCCTTTTTCTTTTTTTTTACCAAAGACTTTTGCCCATTTCCTGGGTGAGTGCAGATAATTTCCCTTTTAAACTACTCTTCAAATTTCGAGTATCATATCGATGGTTTTCAAAATACGTATATAGGTTGGAAAGTTTGTTTTGAAAGTCATTCTCAAATCTCAATTCTCAAAGTATCATGAGATTTTTGGGTTTCAAAAGTATGTTTCAATAAAATACAATTAGCGGAGTGTTTGTTTTAAATGCCATGTCGCTGTCCATAACGTTTAGCAACTGTGACTTGGCGAGTACTTCCATGAGCCATCCATACTAGGTTCCAAAAGAAACACGCCTCTAAAACATTTATAGCCAAAAAAATAGATATTGCCATTTTGATTATCAATTTATGTGCATGATAGTGAAACCCATGGGGCAGTGCTCATGGGTTTGCAACGGCAGCTGTCCCTGCCGACCGTGTACCCGAGAGAGAAGTGAACCTGCTTTTGCAAGTTGCAACATCACAAATGGGCCCCGGTAACGCGCCGCAGTTCTGTTAGCGTGCTGGTAAGTAGACAATGAGATGCTTTTATAAAAAAAAAAAGTAGACAATGAGAGACACTCCTAGTGATTTCCTCGATATTTAAACATATCGACCCAATTTTTAGAAAGTCTCCGTACATAAAGTTCTCTTTCGAAGCACAGTATTTCAGAAGTATAATTTACAAGAGAGAATTACAAATATTTGGCCTAAAAAAATTTTGACGCTTCCTTTCTTGGCTCAGAAATTTTTTTCGTTCTTTTTGTTTCGTTCCTTTCTTTGACACTTCCGTCCATTTGAAAAGGTTCAAAAATCCATTAAAAACAGATAAAAATGAAAATTCAAACTTTGTTGAGTTGTATTCCTTGTTAGTAGATCTACATAATGGTACATAAAAAGATTTTTATGCCCTCGATTTATTACATATTATCTAAAACAAAAAAAATGCTAAAAAATGGACTAAATGAATTCCAAAAATCATGAAACTTGGACAATAGCTTTCATCTGATAATTTGGCTCTGTGGTGATTTTTGCAGCCATAGAAGTTACAGTTAAATGACAGATCTACCCTTTCTTTGTTTTTAGATATAAAATTGAATTGGAAAATACTTGCTATATGAAAAGTGCTCCAAATATTACACAAAAATTTGTATGCTCCCTTTGTTGCATATGTAGCTCATCGTAATAGTTTGAACCTCAACATATAAAGCTTAATGGGTGTTTTGAAAATGATAATGATGTTGATTAGATAATAGAGAAATGTTTATTTAATGTGCGTAATAAATTCCATTAAAAATCTAGAAGCAGGTTGGTTATGTATAGGAACCAGAAAGTATTTTTGAGGATTTTCTTGTGACTCCATTTGACACCGTTATTGCTCCAAATAGACGGAAGTGCCAAGAAAGAAACGAAACAAAATTTCTGGGTCGAGTTGGGAACGAAATTTTTTTTGGCCAAAGAAGGAAGCGCCAGTTTTTTTGGCCAAATAGGTAATTCTCTCAATTTACAAACACTATTGTTTATAACTAATATGAGAATATTATGGTTTTGGTAAAACTAATTTATTTTTAATGGTATGCAACGCGTCCGTAGACAATGATATGCTTCTACTGACTTCCTCATTATTAAATACACCAGCCCAATCGCTAGAAAGTGCCCGTGCAAATAAGGTTTCTTTTGGAGGTATATTATTTTAAAACCATAATTTAGAAAATACAATGGTTTATAATTGACATGTCAATACCATGTTTTTAGTGAAATCCATGTATACCAACTCATATTTGGTGTCACTGCATTTTGTGTGCTGAGCCAAAAACTCTAGTCTAAACCAAAGTTTCTTATACTCCTGTTTGGTATCAAAGTTTTCTGATACTACTATAGTAGTCAGAATATCATGGTTTTCAAGTGTATGTGATAGAAATACCATATTTTTGTTTACCATAGTTTCATTGTAGTACTTTTCAAAACCATGGACTATTTGTTAGCCAAGTATTGATGCGGTCTCTTCTTCTCTTTCCTGCTCTCTCCTCCCTTCCTCTCTCTGCTCTTGGCTCTCGTTCATGCCTGCACGGGGAGGCAGAGCGCGTGGAGGAAGAGCCAGCGCGGAGATTCGGGGAGCCGAGACGGCACCGCGACACAGCGGCACGGGAGGCGGGGCCGACGATGACGATGAGGGAGTAGGGCCAACGAGGAGGCGCATACGGGGAAGTGAGGGCACGCGACTGCGTGGGAGGCGGGGCTGGGGAGCAGGCCCGGTGGCGACGATGAGAGGCAATGATCCACAGGGAAGCGGGGCTGGTGACGCGACCAGAGGTGCTAGAAGCTCGGGAGGTGCAGGGGAGCTCGGGGCCGTGTGATGGCGCGGGGAAGCGGTCAGTGGCATGACCGAGCATTGGGGAGACTGAGAGGAACGACTGCCAGCCATAGAGGAGGGCCAGATCCATGGGGAAGGTACGGCGCAGTCGGTGAGACGTGTGCGCGGTGATGGAAGGGGGAGGCGCAGCCAGCGGCCTGAAGTTGGAGGCAGGGCTGGCAGCGGGGCATGGGAGGTGGCATGGAGCAGCGGGCCACAGGAGGTGGCCTGGTAAAAGCGGTAACACCCTGAAAATAAACCCTAATAGTTTTTCTCTAAATCCCTTTCTAATCTCTAATCTATTTTTTCAAAATCTTGTTTACTTGAGTGTGCCATATGAGCTCAACAAAAATCCTCGTAAATCCTCAGAAAAATTCTACTTCACTTTCCTCCGAATATCTCTCAAAGTCCCTGCAAATTCTTCCACCAATGTCACCCCAAAATTATTCTCAAATTTCAATTCCAAATCCAAAACAGAAAAGAGAAACTTTCTCCCCCTCCACCAGCCTAAGGCCGGCCTGCCCGAACGGGCTGCCGGCGTAGGCCACCCAGCTCCCTTCCTCCTCCCCTCCATCAGGCCGAATGGCCCAAGCAGGCCCATCCCTCCTTCTCCCTCTCCCTCTCCCTCTCTCTCCCGCGGGCCCCACCTGCCAGTCCCTTCCCCCTTGTCTCCTTCCTCCTCCCGACCAAGTGCATGAGGAGCCCGTGCGCTGATGACGCAGCACAGTCGGCGCACCGCTCCGACCCCTCCCTATCCCTACCTCGACTGTCATTCCCCCGGTATCCTCACCCTTTTACCCCAGACCCCCTCCCCCTACAGTCTGCGCCCGGAGTTTTCCCCTCGTCCCCCTCCTCTTTCCTCTGGCTAGGAAGTACTGAGCAGAACCCCGGCCTCCTCTTACCCTTCGCCCCCTCCTCGCCGGCCTATAAAAGGCAGCTAGGTGTAACGCCCCGAAAATTAGGACCCGAAATTTTCTTCTAATCTCTCCCTAAATTCAAAATCAAAACCCTGGTTGTTGCTTGTTTCGAGTGTATATTCATGAGCTCAACAAAAATCTCTTGCTATCCCAACTTTTCCAAAATATAGTTCTCCACAAAAGCTATCTCAAAATCATCCTCAAAATTCCTACACAAAATTCTAAATTCAAAATCAGAAAAAGAAAAAGAAGAAAACCCCACTTTCTCTCTCGGGCCGCCATCCACAGCCCAATGCCGCCGCCAGCCCATCTCTCCTCCTCCCCCGCCCTCAGCCCACCCCGCCTCCCCTCCCTCCTGGGCCGCCACCCACCTTCCCGGCCCATCCAAACCGGCACTAGCTTTCCTCCCCCGCCTCCTCTAGCTGCCGCTGGGCCCGTGCCCTCCTCTCACTGTGCTTGGGTCCCGCCCATCAGCGCCCCCTTCTTCCTCCTTGGACGGACGTGCACCGCGCGTGTGGACGCCGCCGCATTACGCCCGCAGCGCACCCTGACTCCGCCGCGCCAGGCCTAGCCCCGTTCCACCCCATGCATCGCGTCACCACCTGGCCGCCGCATCTCCTCGCCACCTGGCTGCCGCATCTCCCCGCCATGCCACCGCCACGCCGTGTCAGCCTCCCCTCCGTCCGCCGGCGTCGCTTCCCTCCGACCGGCTATAAATAGCCTCCTCGCTACCACTCCGCCACCATCGCCACCCCGCGCATGCCGCGACTGGCCCCTGACCCCCCCACGGGCGGCGCTAACCGCATTGCCTCTCTCCCCGCCCTTGAGCTCTGCCAAGCTTTCCACCACCCCCCAGTGAGCCACACCGCCGCTCAAAAATCCTCCAGTTCCACCGCCCCTTATCTCAATTACCCGCTACCATAGCTCCAACACCCCGCCATCTATCGCCCCGGCACCACACCGACTCCTATTTCCCTCCACAGAGCCGCCGTCCGCGTGAGCGCTTCCTGCCCCCTGGCGCGCACCCACACCTCCACCGTGGACACCCCATCACCGGCCGCCTACCCACACCACCGATCCCGTCACCACATTCGCACCACCGTCCCCGTGCTCAGTGCTGCCGAGCATCTCGCCGAAACCGCCCCCATTCGGTGAGAACCGCCGGCGAGCCAAGCTCCTGGCCGCGCCACGGTTCACCCCCGAACTGACCACCACCATCACTGTTCCGCGTTAACGCCGTCCCACCCCCCCTAGTCGCTGCCACGGGTACCCAAGCTGACGGCGTTGGCCGCTGCTGTCCCTCGCCCCCGTGGGCCGGCCCAGTGACCGCTCCACGCAAGTGGGCCTCAAGGGCAGAGAGCTACCACTGCCCAAGTTTGCTTCTCCTCGGGCCAAAAACCAAAAGTTCACAAGAGAAAAGCCCAAATCTACCCCTCCAACTTTCCAGAAAGTCCATATCTACCCCCCAGACACTATATACCCCATATCTTCTCCGTTTGAACTCCGATTTAGGTGATTCTTGCGCCTAAATTCATATAAAATAAAGCTCTATCCATTCGCACCATTCCACAAAGGATCTTTTTGTGATGCCCCCGGCATCTCGAAAGCCCTGACACACGATTACATGAACACTAGTGGTGAATTAGGATTTAATTATACTATTTTGATCGTTTTCAAAATCAGATGTTAAGGAGCCCAAAAGTTCAAACCAAACCCAGTTAGCCTGCACTTAGGAAAATTTTGCTAAGTCTAGGGTAGACACCATTTCCCAAATTTCATTCTGAAATTACTTTCGGTTTGACTATACAACTTCAAAATCTTCCTTTGTACGAAATGAAATTAAACTTATTACCTTTCAAATGCATCTGGCCTTGAATCAATTGGACTTCATTTGGCGGTTCAAAAGTTGAAAACAAGAAATACTCCGCATGATTTGAAGCTGCAGTTTTACCAAACCTTTAAATACAAATGTGATTGTAGTTTAAAACATAGCATGATCTAGCCAAAACTTTTTATTCCAAACATGTAGGTCATGATGTGATGAACAACTTTGTTAATTGGAGCTTGGATAGAAAATGGACTTAGCATAGAGTAAAGGGTCTTTTACTGTCAGACAAGAAACACAACCAAAACCTGAACTGTTTAGAAATCTTTCTTTTTCTCTAAACTACAATCGTTTTCATGCAAATCTCTAATTTAGAAAGTTGTAGGTCTTGAAATTCTAAACAACATTGTAAAGAAGCATCTAGGGTGAAAATGGCTAGAAATAGGACTTTTGAATTTTCTAAGAAAAACAGTTCTCTGTCCAAACTTAGGGCTGCTAGGTAAATTCAAATTTAAATCATATGTACACTCAGATTTTGGTAATGGACATTTTGACAAAGTTGTAGAGCTCAAAGAGTGGAACATTTCATTCAATTGGTACTTTTTTCAAATTCGGCCTCTAAATAGGTCAAATACACGATTTTCAGAGGAGAGGAAAACCAAATTGAGTGTGTTCTTATTTTTCCCTCCCTCTGGCTCACTGACAGGCAGGCCCGGGGATCCGGCCGCGGACGCCATGGCCGACCGGCGCACGCCACGCGGCCGGTGACGTGCGGGCAACTTCCCCGCGCCCCGGATCGACGCCACGACCCCGTCATGAGGTGAAGCTCGGCCTCCTCACTCGTTCCCCTCTCCGTTCGGCAGATCAAGCTCCCACCCCGAAGCATGCGACCTCCGAGCTCACGCCCGGTTCACCGGCGTTCCCCGCCCGCTCCGGGCTCCCCTTGCGACGCCGTCTTGGGGGAAAGGAAGCACTACGCCGGGAACACGCTCCCGGACCTCCTCGGCTCCAAGACCTCGCCTCCAGGTGCCGGCGCGACCCCGGTTTCCCCCTCCCTGCGCGCAGCCATATTCCTGGCCAGAGGTAGAAGAAAGGCCGTCGATCTTGCACTTAGGCCCCTGCGTTTTTCCATTTTCCGCTGTTTACCTCGCGCGCTGTAGCATGTGTCTTGGTACTCTTACAAGCTAACCCCTGGAGTCTATGGTTAATTGCGCATAGGTCCCTGGGTCAAGTGATTTTCGTTTTATTTTTAATATTTGGACAGTGAACTTTGAAAATTCATAGGAAATTAAATAGAAATCCAAAAATGACAAACTCAGTTGCATTGTAATCCTTGTGAATAGATCTACAGGATGGGTAAGATGTGGTTGTGTGAAAAGACTGTTTTACCCTCGGTTGGTTGCATGCATGCTAAATCAACTTAAATGGTAAAAGTGGTCTAGATGAGCTCCAAATGCTATGAAATTTGGACAGAACCTGTACTAGAGTATCTAGACCCTATGTGATTTTTGGTAGCCCTAGAATTGATTGTAATCATTACTGATTTACCCTTGAGCATGTATTTTAGGCCTTTTGTTAGCATGGAAAATGATTGCTATATAGAGTTTGCACTAAATAACTTTCTAGATTTTATGTGTGTTCTATATAATGTATGTAGCTCCCTGATGAAATTTGAAATTGTGCATGTCAAGTTTTGATGGTGATTTGAAAATGACAATTTAATGCATGTTTAACTAAATAATAGGAAAAAGTGGTCCTAGTGTGTTTAATAAATTCTAAGAAAAATCATGGTGTGTCCTAGTAATTTTAGTTCTAGAAAGGATTTTTGTGTATTTTATTGCCACTGTTCTAAAATGCATATGAAATGGGTTAAATTAAATGTATGGAAAATAGATGCCCCATCAACCCATGGTTATTTTACTTACTGGATTTTATATTTGATACTCATGCCATGTTATGCTTGTTCAGAAAGTTTCATACCCAAAAACCATTCCTGTGAATTTTGATAAATCTAGAGATTTTAATATTAATAAACTTGTTGGGAATTCTAATAATTAATGGGTAGTTTATTATGGGGTGAAACTCTACTGGTAGTCTAGTGTAATGTAGAACTTCGTGTCTGAGAAGTTTGAGGTCATTTGACTTTGTGTATCTGCCAGCAATGAAGTGGTCATTTTAATATTAAACCGCCGATTCAAAATAAACAAATTATATTGTTTCCTTGGTTGCATCACCATTATATATTCTTCACATATATTGTATTTTCCTGTACTTAATATCATCCCCTGGCTTAAGCATGACATTTTCAGTCAACTTAACTTTTAACCATTGCATGCATTCCTTGCACTACTCTGGCACTGTCTAACCACATGAAGGCAAGTAGGGTTTTAATTCATTGAATATGTTATTTCGTTGTATAGCCAATGAATGTTTTCTATGAATGCATGAGACGTATGATTTCAACTTGTTACTGAATCGTCATGTCTATGTTAGTAATCCAAGTGACTAGATAGCTATGATTTGTTCATCGGCTCACATCGTTAATATGTTATCAATATGATCGATAGCTTGTACATGGATGACTTCATGGTTGTGTGTTTGCTCCCTACTCATATGAGTACTCCATATTACGTAGTTTTTCGATCGCCTTTCTGTCCATCCAAGAAATGATTGTTCATATGTGTGCTTAGTACCTGTGCATCTCATTCACTGCACCTTGCATATCATTCATATAGTGACGCTCGTTGCAGATACGTGACCAAGAAGCAAGTGCGTGGAGCTACTTCAAGCAATGGTGGTCCAGAAGACCAACTAAGACCCAAATACCACCTGGAGGTCCCTGAAGTGGTATTTGGAAAGTGGAGTTGTCCAAAAGATCAAGGGGTTGCCTGGGGCAAAGCCTCACAACCTGGCAAACTAACCTAGTTTAGTTTGTTGGTTTCGATAAAAATAAGCAAAGGTAGGCAGGACCATAAATTTCCCAGCTAATGATTGATGATTACGCATCCGCATTAGGAGTTGATTGAAAACCTTTGCATTAGACTCCCTGGCCGCCCTGGCCCTAGCACATATATATAGAGTTCGTAGGACGAGTTGCCTAGGCTCTGCTAGGTACGAGTAGATACGAGTGAATGGAGTCACTCGTCGCGTAGGTGATTTCAAAAAAATTTCAGAAATCTTACTATTATGAAAGTTATTATTATTCTCATGATTTAAATGGAGACTGGGCGGAAAATAATTTTATTTGGTGGTGTGCGTTGTTGTATCATTTGGCTCCGCTCGAGTCGTTTAAGGCCCGTCCGCTGTTCACCTATTGGTCGGCATAACATTGCTAGAGTGCTTAACCAGAGAATGGGACCGGTGAAGTCTTACCTGTGTTTGTCCGGAGTTTTCGAGGCTCCGCCCATCCACTTGCTGGAGGCCGATGGGCCCCGCGGCGCTTGTACTCGAGGGAGGGCTGACCCAGGGCACTGTGGTATCGCTCCTGAGGGGGCACAAGTCGGGGGTTAGGTGGGGGCGCTTTGAATCTTGGGACAAGACAGGTGGAGATTGGGACTATATGTGGGAATGCGATGGCTAGTAAGCATATACCCCTAGCATGATAGTTATTCCCGGGAATTAAAATCGATTCGAATTGCTGATGCCCACCAGGTGTGGGAATGCCAATACCATTGACGTTCATCATAGTAACTACTTGAATATATTATATCTATTTCACATGTTTTCAAATACTACATGCTTGTATTACTGTGTTGCTTACATTTCTGCAAGTTATTATTATTGAGTTATATGCAAATGAAGAGACTTGTTACTCTATGTTGATATACCACTGTTTAAAATCTATGGCTAAGGATCCACGTGATAGTAAGCAAGCTTCGCGTCAGCCATAAGCCATTCCATTAAGTCCTACTGAGTAATTAGTACTCAGGGTTTGCCCCCACCTTTTGAGAACAGGTACCGGTGATATCTGGACAAGTGCTTGGAGGAGGGTAGTACCGGTGGGCTCGGTGCCACCCGCCTCGATCATCATTGCATGAAGACTACCAAAGTATTTCGTTTTCGCTGCGAGATGTTTGTGAAATTGCTTCCTCTATCTGATTCGAACTTGCTTTTCGTATGGCATTATGTTAAAACTTATATTTTATTTCGAACTGGTTTGTAAAGTAAATCTACTTATACTCTATTTCAACTGTCTGTGATGGTGTAACTGTTATGGCTCCCTCGAGGGCTGGATGTGTATGATGTCGGTTCCTCTGGGAAAGGGTAAAATTGGGAGCCGAATGACTCTCGACGAACGACCGAGTTTAGTTCGGTCTAATTACACTGCAAGCCAGAGGTGGCAGGTGTACTTAGCCCGGTTTAAATCGGCGGTTCCGCCACACTTTTCCCCTCTAACATTACCATGCGGCCACCTCCTCGCCATTCTCGTTTTCTCCGCTCGAATTCGCTACCCTAGCACTACCTGCATAACCGTAACCATGCCCGCCAACGGGGCCGACACCATCCCACTCCACCCTGCTACCTACCCGAACCGCTGCCTCTGGTAAGATTAAGCCCTCCAAATAACCTCATACTCACTCCATCGCACCTAAAGTCAGTGTTGAGCTTATGTTATATTCGTTGTGTGTATGCTTCTCCCTGTTTATACACGTAGGTGGTACCAGCGATCCTAGTTGGTACGCCTCTCGCGAGAGCCTTCGCTGCGCTTGAAGAAAGCAACCGGCACCTACAGTAGATGCTGTACCGGCATGCGCTGTGGATGGCACATCATCGCACCCAGCGATTGGTATACCAACGTGCCCGGCACATGATGGTACGCCGACGCATTCGGCAGACGATACAACCTCATCACCAGTGACCAATGCACCATCTGTATCAACAAAATGATAGGCAAGCCCACTGGAATCCCCACTTGATGCATCAAATTCCTATGTTTTGCAAACACAACCCTTGGCCTGTCAATCACATAAAATTTGCATGTTTTGCTTGCTAAGGTAACCCAGCAAAATATACAGCCACCTAAGCCTATGTTAGAAATAGCGCGCATAGGTGGGATCGCTCATTTAATTATCTATCATAATCTTGATGCTAATAATGTGGAATATGAAGGGTATGGGAAAGTGGATGTGTGTGTGGTTTTGAAATAAAATGGGGAAGAACCCCGGCAACCGACCTTGTCGGAATACGGCTACGCGCCGAGACAGCCATAAGGGCAGGGTAGAACAGGTAACTTAGCTACTTGCGGTTACCCCATGTCCCGGGATTCGTGGAGAATACCGGGTAGGTGGTTGCTCACGCTGTCGAGCATTGAAAAGTTGGAATGGTTCTACCTGAGCTCTCCATAAGGACCGTTATGATTTTCATCTTGCCTAGCTTTTTTAAGTACAACCACTCGCTCTGTATGAGGCATTGGCCAGGCCCGAGCCGCAGTGGATAGCCTAGTAGCTTCTGTGCTAGCGCATAAGGGGCTCGGGGATGGGTGGTGTGCCAACGGGAGTACCGCGTGGTACTGGAGTGGCTCGGATGCCTGAACCCCTAAAGTTCTGCTAGGTGATGAAACAAAGGCAACGGCTTGGTTTGGAATTCGGGCAGTTACGACGGTGACATACCGCTGAGTCCAACTTGTGGTAATTAGTACAACCTCTGATCAGAGTAAAACCTATTCGAATAGTCCGTGTCCACTGGTATGGATTAGTTACGGCTTGGTTCTTCAGTTACAGTTTTCATAAAATAAAATGGAGTTGGTTTGGGATTGGATAAAAATGGTTTTTGGTTCAGCAGAGGATGCTGGATGTATGGAAAATGTGTTGGTTGGAAAGCCATGGGCCACTTTGGACCGGAAAGCCCAGTGGCAAACCTTTTTGGGAAAAACTCAGTTTTTAGAAAGATTAAAACTTAACAACTATTTCAAACCCTGCATACAAATATTTTTCTGCAAAACTTTCTTAAGCCCCAGATATATCCTTGCATATAGTGTTAGCCTTTTCCCAACTCCCTTGGAGGAAGGTGGGTTGCTGAGTACGTATGTACTCACCCTTGCTTTGTTGTTGTTTTTCTCAGTGCAATGGACATACATTGTTTTGACAACGAGTAAGGGTTACGACCTGCTTCCCAGCTGTGGCGTGAGAAAGATGGGCCTACATTTTATATTCCGCTGCTTAGATTTTTAGGGCTGCGCCCCTTGTTGTCCGACCCATTTAGGGCGGATCTGTATCACTCTGATGTAAGAATGTGATTACCAAACCCTGGGATGGTAATAAAAGCACATTTTAGTCCCATTATGGAAAGTGGGGCGCTTCAGGTGGTATCAGAGCCATAGTTGGCCGTAGGACGTAACCCTAAGGTTGGAAAAATGTTTTGAGTCCAAAATCGATTTGAAAAACACCTCTGCTCCTCATCTTACTCTATTTCAAAAAGTTTTGGCCTTTTCTTACCCCATCGGCCATCACCAAGAAGTCAAGCTTCTGGCAGAAGAAAGCTGGTAGCTTGAACAACACATCAATAAAGCCGAGATACATGGACGGACGTGATGGATCAATGTTAAAAGAACCAGTGCCCGCCGTAAGATATATCACCATCACAAAGACACATGGCTCAACCTCAAGATATGGACCACCCTGGTCAAGCACATGACCCGATGAATGGCCAGAAGGCATGCAACATAAAACAAAGAAATAGTATCCACAGTTAATCCTGCCCCATTCGCCATAAGTGGCTGCTCAGTATGGCACTGTCGACAAGAGACCTATCAATGGTGCCAGGCACTAAAGGACGCGCCAACCAAGCTATTTAAGGGGACCGCCTTTGGGCTCAAAAGACCCGAGACCGCTCCATTGAAAAGCAGCAATGGCAGAAGAAAAGCCCATCCTCGACGGTCGCCCCGTGCCCCGTGCCCCTCCCCTTAGCCATGTGGGCCGGCTCAATAGGCCATCTAAGCGCATGGGCCGAGAGGAGTGGTGGGGCCAAAAAATGGAAAAGAGAAAAGAAAAGAAAAGGCCAGGGAGGGCAAAAAGCCCACTGCGCCGAGCGAGGCCAAAAGGGAATTGGGCCGCATGCAGTGAATTTGTCCCGCATGGTTGTTTTCCTTTTTTGAGATGATTTATGATTTTCTTTTCTAAAGAATTTGATATCACGGTCATTCCAACTCAGAATCCAACGATTCTTGTGCCAAAATTCTTCAAAAATCGAGCACTACATGACCACACACTTCTCATGGTCATTGACCACTGCCACATCAGTCCATTTAATGGGGCTACACTAGGCCGTTAACTAGACCGCACGTGTGACGCCGGCATGACTGGCACCGATCTGTTTACCGGTCCATGTCATCACACTGCCATTCTTTCTTTCATGCTAAGTGGATGGCTACCAGGCCACACGGTCATGATAAGTGGGATAGACCAAGCACCCGACCAAAATTCACTCTTCGTCCAGATTCTTTTGCAGCACGCCTCACACACTTCATCGTTGTGTCCACAAAAACCCTCCCCACCGCCATGCGACCCCCATGACCACGGCACCTTTTCCCTCTAAGGGACTCAAGTGTACTAAGTCCGGTCTTTCGTCCTTTCTGTGATGAGCGCTTGTCAATACCGAAGACTTGCTGAAGGACGAGCGAGCACCTTCTAAGCATGACCTGGAGGAAAGTCCACCAAAGTGTGACCTGGTGCAGTGCCTGAGTGGTACCGTGGCATGATAAAATCCCAACCGAGCGGACTGGTAGGTGGCTTGGGCTGCGGTCCAAGTTAGCCTCGGCCCATAAGAGTGACCTTGGGTGCAGGACAGTGTCGTGGGCCATAAAATCACTCAAGACTGAAGGCCCATCAAGCGTTTACCAGTTCGAGTGTCAAAACTGGGCCCAACTATTGTTTCCTGGTTCGAGTGTCAAAACTAGGGGCCAAAACCGTTTCCTGGTTCCATCGACAAAACCAGGGGCAGGTTGCAAGTATTCCAAAAACCAGAGTTACCCCCAAGGGATGAGCTATTGTATACGTGGAGGACATCAACCGAAGGCGGATAAACCAAAGACGTCAAGGACTCCATCGTGGCCGTTCATCTGAGTTATTGCAGTCTTTTCTAGCCTCTACATGCCTTATTAGTGTCAGAGTCTGTAATATAGGGGGTTAAGTGCAAAACTACCTTAGGGCTTAGTCTGTAGTATAAATAAGGATGTGGTTGCCCTTAGACACTCCTCTTAGCTTGTTTAGGGTTTGCTTAGGCTTAGGTTTAGGCAGCCATTTTTGTTTTCAAGCAAGAGCATCAAGTTTAGAGGGTCTTAAAGTGATCTAGCCCCATTATAAGAGGGTAGAAAGCTGGAGGGAGCTTAGTGAATGAATTCCACCACTTGTACTTAGATCTTGTGACCAATTTGGTGAAGAAATAGATGGATTCCGTGGCTAAAGCTTGAGTATTCCTTTCCTCCCCCTTCCCTTTGGTTTTTGGGTGAAATCTCAAAGGCTTTTGGAGTTTTGGTTTGCCTACGAGATTTCCCCTTCTCTTTTGCTGTTTTGGACTTGCAGGGGCATGGAGATTATGTCTTAAAACATCACAATCCTATAGGATTGCCACTAGCAAGTCGATCTTGAGTTTGCCCATTTCTTGCCCAAGTATTCAGCTCTTCACAAGATCTGAAATTCCCGCTACTCCCATGATCTTTTTCAGTAGATCTTTTGGAAAAAGCTTTGGAATAGGGTCCATATAGTCTGAGCCAAATTTTTTGAAGTTTGGAGAAGATTTGGTCAAGTTTAGGCTTTGGGAGCTTAAGTCTGACAGACTTTGTCGGATAGTCCGGTGTGTTACCGGACAGTCCGGTGGGCTCTACCGGATAGTCCGGTGAGGGCCACTGGATAATCTGGTACTTGGCTGTGTCGGGTGTGTTACCGGACAGTCTGACGCATTTTACCAGACCGTCCGGTGGGATACCGCACAGTCCGATCAAAGCTACCAGACAATCCGGCAGATGCTTGCAGTTTGCCTTCTTTGGTTCTTTTCACTTGGGTGTTTTACTGAGACTTTTGGCTGGTGCCTCTCTACTGCATGCCCTGACTCGAACTCATCGATTGATCCAAAGCGGCACTTGATTGTGTAGAGTGGCTGGTAGGGCTTGCTAGCCTAGGTTTTGATCTCTTACGCTTCCATCCATTCTGTGGGCATTTGAGCGACCTTCTTTCGCTATTCTGTTTCATCTTTGAGTCCTAGGTTCAGTAGCACTCAGTTGTTATGTGATCTTACTTATAAGAGAAGAGAGGGTTTTTGGAGTTGCAAGTTTTAGGTGTCGACCTATTCACCCCCCTCTAGGTCACCATTTCAGTACTCAATTGGCATCAAAGGCAAGTTAGGGTCTTTTATACCTTAACCGGTTCTAGATCCACAGAGAGGCGATCATGGATCGGTCCGTTGGCAAGATTCTAGGGTTCGATGGCTCAAATTTCTGATATTGGAAGCAGTGCATTTCTGTGTTCCTTCAGAGCCAACATTCATCCATTTGGGATATTTGTCAAGATGCTGCTTACCAAGTGATCGAGAACTGTGTTACCCAACAGCAGCAATGGGAACATGAAGCAAACAACAAGGCAAGCAAATTCCTACTTAATGCCTTGTGCCATCCTGAGTTTGATAGAATAGTGCACTTGAAGACGGCACATGAGATCTGGACTACTCTCAATTACTTCCATGAGGGGACTAGTCAGGTCAAGGGTAGGTTGTTTGAGGTGCACAAGAGAGAGTATGAGAACTTCTCCCAGCAACTTGGTGAGAGCATCGATGGAATGTTCAGTCATTTTCAATCGATTGTGAACAAGATCCATGCGAATGCAAGAAATGGGGTGTTGCCTTACGATGACCATGAACAAGCTTGCAAGCTTCTCTATGCTCTAGACATGAGTATTTGGCAACTGAAGAAAGAGTCTATAGTCGAGTTGGCTGGCTATGAGACTCTTTCCACAGATGAGCTTTATAGCAAGTTAAAGGCTTCGGAGGTTGACACTCAAGTGCGAGCCAAGATGAGTTGAACAACTCCCAAGAGCCTAGCTCTTATGTTTGGTCCCAAGAGGCTATGCTTTTTCTTTGATTTCAGCTACAAAGGAGGAGCTTGAAGGACTAGATGATGAGAAGCTGTGCCTGCTTTCCAACAGGTTCCAACGCCTCTACTCCAACAGGATGAGCCGCAGAAGAGGTGACAAGCTCCAGTGCTATGAGTGCGGGAAGACAGACAACTTCATCGCTGATTGCCCCTAGAGGAAAGGTCAAGAGAAGTACTCCACCGACAAGCATAAGGGCGAGTACACCTCCGACAAGAAGAAGGGCAAGTACAAGGGCGACAAAAAGTAGCAATCGTTCTTCAACAAGAAGTTCGTCAAGCACTACTAGAAGCACACCCAGGAGCATGGCCATGCTTTCCTCGCCTGCCTTAGCGACTGTGACAGTGACTCCAGCGACCCTGGCTCCGACAGTGATGATGATGATGAGAAGAAGATCATCGGGCATGCTAGACTTTGCTTCTTCAGCGACGAGATCGGCTACTGCCCCATGGAGCTTGCAGGAGATCAAGCCGGCTCCACTGACTCGGACGTCTGCAACAAGTCCAACGTTGAGCTTCAGGTGAGTGATGAGGAGGAGGATATGTTCTCTGCTTTGAAGAACCAAGATCGCTTGCTTAGAGTAGCTGCTAAGTACCTTAGGCTTGCAAATGCTAAGGGTGCTACTCTAGAGGCTGAGCTTGAGACTTTCAAGTGTGAACTTGCATGTGCGTTGAATGATCTTGCTGTTGCTAAGGAAGCATGTGCTGTAGCTGATGAGATTAAATGCACTGATTGTTAGGTCCTAGCTATTGAATTAACTGAACTACACTCCAAGTATGCTAGTAATGTAGATTTACTTTTCTCTACTACTGCAGCGTTAGAGGAATTGAAGGTTAGGCCAACTTTGCTTGATGCTTGTGTTGTTTGCCCAACCCTTAGGAAGGAGTTAAAGGAGACTAGGGCTGCTTTGAGGACGTCTGAAAAGACTGCTAGCCCTATTAGTGCTGATTGTCCTAAGTGTCATGTCCTTAGCGGTAGGCTTGATGATTTGGCCATTGAGAAGGTCCAGTTGTAAGATGAGAATACCTATCTTAGGACCATACTCAGTTGGATTTTGGCTATGGAGCCATAGCTTGGCATGATTGTTTCCTCTTTCAAGTTAATTGACAAGTTGGGGGTTAGCTACCACTACACCCAATCTGATTTCGATCAGTTGTATGGGAAGTTAGGCGACTTGAGTGGGATTCCCATTAGTGAGAAGTTCCCTGTTACCCACAACAAGCCTTACTTTGAGCATGAAAACCCTAAGGATGGTGTGTGGTTAGAGAAGCCAAGGGAGCCACCAAAGAAGCAAGTGTGGACTCCCAAGCCAAATTTTATTAGGAACCCACTTGACACTCTACCTGTGAGGAACTCAATTGACTCACCTCCTGAGAGTTCTAAGCAATGGGCTAAGAGGAATGCTCTTGACAAGCCCACTCCACAGCCTAAGGGACAGCCCAAGAACCAAAGTTGTAATGCTCCAAAATTTAGTACCCGGAATTTTCTTCTAATCTCCCTAATTCAAATCAAATTTTCAAAAAAACCTTCTATGTTGCTTATTTGTTTTGAGTGTGTTAATATGAGCTCAACAAAATTCTAAATATCGCAAATACTCTCCACCAAATGTTTTTCCAAAATTCCTTTCCAAAAATTCAATTCCAAAAAAATATCCCTGCGCCACTAGGACCCTCCATCTCCACGACACTTGGACCTGCCATCTCCGCGACACTTGGACCCCCCCATCTCTGCGCCATGTGGACCTCCCATCTCCTCGACACATCACAGCGGCGCGAGGCAAGCAGCCAAGCGGGGGCCCTGCTCGGGCCTGCTCGTGCCCCCCTGCCTGTTATAACAGCCCCCTCTTCTATGAATGACAGGTGAATCCACCCATTATTTCTTCCACACCAACCACTAGCCACCGGTGATTAGCCCATCACTAATCACGTGTCATTCGAGCTAGCAGGTCCAATCTTGTACCATTCTCTTCTTCTATTCATTTATTTCTGAGTTAATCTCTCAACCATATGAGCTCAAATTCCATTATTTCTTCTTTCTAAATTCATCAAAAATCAATACCTACCATCCACATTAATTTCATGATTTTAGGAGTTTTTAGAGCGGCCTACAAGCCGATGCCACATTCGACACTATAGGCGTGGACCGTTGATACCAACCTGAAACTCTACTCGCAAGCAGTCTAGAAATATTTTCTGTTCCTCCAGAGTCCAAAAACACGATTTTATTCTCCAGTTTTCAAATGTTCGGATTTTGGAATATTCCTTTCTCTTTTTTCTTTTCTTTTTCCGAATATACAAAATTCATATCTTCTCCGTTCCAATTCCGGTTTGGGTGATTCTTCCGCCTAAATTCATCTAAAATCAAGCTTTACCTTCCCATACACTCCACATAATCTTTTATCTTGGCCAGAAGCCGCCATCATGCCACCATGACGCCGTCCTACGCCGAGTCAACGCTTCGCACCAGTCGCACAAACATTGTGAGGTTGGTGATCGATGCCGTTAATCTACTATTCCACCTAAATCTTAAAGGTAGCTGTCTTAGCCTGTCTGAAACCTGAATTCAGATGATGACGATACCGAAAATCATCTCAACATCATTGCTCTCTCCACCACTCCACAAAAATATCTTCTCCAAAACACCAACATGCGACCGCCGCCCCTTCGGCATTGTCGACCCCGCATCTCGCGCCCACCACCCCTACCTTAACGTCTCCGTAACTGACGTTACCGAACCCGCCAACTCTCCTAAAAACTCGCTACACCCCAACTACTTGCAGTAATACCATTAGTAAGAACCCAGCAGACTCTCATCTCCGCAATCTAAGCTCTACACCACCAAACCAGTTGAGCTCATATTATGCTTCGATTGTGTGTTTTCATTGTTTGTGCACTAGGCCTTACCGGAAAGTCCGTTCGGCCTACCCATCGCGGTATGCTATGCGATGGTCTGCGCCCAATACGTCCAGCAACTGTTATATCAACCGCCTCAACAAAGTGAAAGGCAAGCCCACTGGAATCCCTACTTGATGCATAAAATTCCTATGTTTCACAAAAACAACCCTTGGCCTGATAAACACATAACAACTTGCATGTTTTGCTTGCTAAGGTAACCCAGCAAAATATACAACCACCTAAGCTTATTTTAGATATAGCGCGCATAGGTGGGATCGCTCATTTAATTATCTATTGTAATCTTGA
The DNA here is from genome assembly GCA_030272315.1 of Paspalum vaginatum. Lineage (NCBI taxonomy): Eukaryota > Viridiplantae > Streptophyta > Magnoliopsida > Poales > Poaceae > Paspalum > Paspalum vaginatum. Next base: position 38,231,474 of record CM059015.1, on the reverse strand, counting down.
TGCTAATAATGTGGAATATGAAGTGTATGGGAAAGTGGATGTGTGTGAGGTTTTGAAATAAAATGGGGAAGAACCCCGGCAACTGACCTTGTCGGAATACGGCTACGCGCCGAAACAGCCATAAGGGCAGGGTATGAAACTTAGCTACCCGCAGTTACCCCTTTTCCCCGGATTCGTGGAGAATACCGGGTAGGTGGATTGCTCGCGCTGTCGAGCATTGAAAAGTTGGAACGGTTCTACTTGAGCTCTCCGTAAGGACCGTTATGATTTTCATCTTGCCTAACTCTTTTAGTACAACCACTCGCTCTGTATGAGGCATTGGCCAAGGCCGAGCCGGAGTGGATAGCTTAGTAGCTTCTATGCTGATGCACAAGGGGCTAGGGGATGGGTGGTATGCCAACAGGAGTACTGCGGGGTACTGGAGTGGCTCGGATGCCAGAACGCCTAAAGTTCTGCTAGGTGATGAATCAAAGGCAACAGTTTGGTTTGGAATTCGGGCAGTTACGACGGTAACGTGCCGCTGAGTTCAACTTGTGGGAATTAGTACAACCTCTGATCAGAGTAAAACCTATTCGAATAGTCCATATTCATCATAGTAAAACCTATTAGAATAGTCCGTGTTCACTGGTATGGATTAGTTACGGCTTGGTTCTTCAGCTACCAGTTTTCATAAAATAAAATGGAATTGGTTTGGGATTGGATAAAAATAATTTTGGTTCAGCAGTGGAAGTTAGATGTATGAAAAATGTGTTGGCTGGAAAGCCATGGGCCACTTTGGACCGGAAAGTACAATGGCAAACCTTTTTGGAAAAAACTCAGTTTTCAGAAAGATTAAAACTTAACAACTATTTCAAACCATGCGTACAAATATTTTTCTGCAAAACTTTCTTAAGCTCCAGATATATCCTTGCATATAGTGTTAGCCTCCCCAAAATTCTTTTAGAGGAAAGTGGGCTGCTGAGTACGTATGTACTCACCCTTGCTTTTTTGTTCTTTTTCTCAGTGCTACGGACATATATTGGTCCGAGAACGAGAAAGGGTTACGACCTGCTTCCCAACTGTGGCGTGAGGAAGATGGGCCTATGTTTTATATTCCACTGCTTAGATTTTCTGGGCTGCGCCCCTTGCTGTCCGACCCATTTAGGGCGGATCTGTATCACTCTGATGTAAGAATGTGATTACCAAACCCAGGGATGGTAATAAAGCACATTTTAGTCCCATTATGGAAACTGGGGCGCTTCAAAAGTCAACCCAAGGGTTCTCCATCCAAGAGGTACATGTGTGACTATTGCCATAGGGAGGGTCACTTGGTGGAGTTTTGCTACCGCAGATTGAGGGATGAGTGTAGAGAGTCAGAGTGGAAGAACCAGGATAGGTTCTATCAGGGGGATAGGCCTGAGATTGCACCTTGGCATGGGGATTGGCGAGACCACTAGCCCTGTCGTGTAGGTGGAGGTAGAGGAGATCGTTTTCCTCGCGGTGCTCTAGGTGGTGGACGCTTCGTTGGCAGGGCATCGGGTCATGAGTAGTACTACTTTGGTCCTCCCTGCTGAGGCTTTGAGAGCTACGACAGACCAAACTTTGCTATAGGTGGTGACCAGCAGTCTCGGTTTATGCAGGACAGGGATTTTGGGATGTTTGATTGTGACTTTGCTAACCCTTCTTTTGAGCAAATGGCTTGACATTGGTTTGCTTCTTATCAGACTAACCCCAGTGTCAGACCATATGCTCACCCCATGAATCACTATTAATGCAGGATGGAGACCTCGAGAACATATGGCTCATGGATTCCGATTGTTCGCGCCACATGACCGGTAATCACATATGGTTTTCCAGTCTCACCCCAGTGAGCTCCAGTGAGCACATCATTTTTGGGGATAAACGTACAGGTAAGGTGAAAGGTGTTGGCGCTGTTCCTGTTTTTGAGAATTTTGTTCTAAGGGATATTGCTTTGGTTGCTAACCTTGGTTACAACCTTCTCTTTGTTTCACAACTTCTCGATGAAGACTCTGATGTTCTTTTCAAGAAAGGTTGTTCGCGAGATTTTGGATTCTCGAGAAGATCTTGTTTGCCCTATTTTGCCTTTTGGGAAGTTTTTTCATGTTGATTTCTTGAGCTCCCATAGTCCTTCTCGCTGTTTGATGGCTAGTCCTTCCTCTAGTTTGTGGAAGTGGCATAGGAGGCTAGGCCATTTGAGCTTTGATTTGCTTGCAAAGCTTAGCTCACTTGACCTGATCCGAGGACTGTCCAAGTTAAAGAGTGAGTGTGACCTTATGTGTCATCCATATTGCTACGGGAAGATGGTTGCTGCTTCTTACACACTAGTGAATCAGGTGATGATGGCTCAGCCCGAAGAGTTTCTTCATATGGACACAGTTGGTCCTGCTCGGGTGAGGTCTGTTGGTGGGAAGTGGTACGTTCTTGTGATCGTGGACAATTTTGCTCGCTGGTCTTGGGTGCATTTCAGGGAATCGAAGGATGAGGCTTTTGAATTTGTTCATGACTTGGTTTTGAGGTTGAGTAACGAATCCAATCATGCCATGAGAGCTATACGCAGTGACAATGGCTCAGAATTCAAGAATGATCGTTTCAAAGCCTTTTGCCATAGCCAAAGTCTTGAACACCAGTTTTCGTCCCCATATGTCCCCCAGTAGAACGGTGTGGTAGAAATCAAGAATCAGACCCTTGTTGAGATGGCTAGGATGATGCTCGATGAGCATAGGACTCTAGGAAATTCTGGGTCGAGGTGGTTAACACCGCGTGCTACGTTTTCAACCGCATTTTTCTCTGAGCTCTTCTCCATAAGACCTCGTATGAGTTGCAGTTTGGGCGGCAGCAAAAGGTGAGCCACCTACGGGTGTTCGGTTGTAGGTGCTTTGTGCTCAAGCAGGGGAACTTGGACAAATTCAAACCTCGTAGTTCTGATGGAGTTTTTCTTGGCTATGCCATGCATTCACGTACATACCGTGTTTGGCTCTTGGACTCTAGTAGGATTGTGGAGACTTGTGAAGTTAGCTTTGATGAAACTATGCCTTGTGCAACCCCTGGCTTTGAGTTTGCAGGTGATGCTAAGTTAGGTACTACCATCTTTGAAGAAGATGAGGAAGAAGATGGAGGTGTTTCTGGTGATATCGCACCTGCAGTAGCTCCAGAACCTGCTACTTCACTTTCAGAGGATATGGAGGGAGCTCCAGTACCTTCTTCTTCGACTACTCAGGGAGCTACCTCCACAAGATCCACCAGTACATGCAGCAGGGCCCGCTAAGGATGCAGGGGAGGTGACCTTCGAGCCACAGCCATCTCGGATGGTCCAACAGGATCACCCTTCGAGGAACATCATTGGTGGACTACATGAGAGAGTTATAAGATCCAGGTCCACTTCTCTTGCTGTCTTTGCACACTCTACATTTGTAGCTTCTTTCAAACCCCATGATGTTGGGCATGCTATGTCTGATCTGAATTGGGTCAATGCCATGCATGAGGAACTAGAAAATTTTGAGAGGAACCAAGTTTGGGTTTTAGTCGAGCCTCCACCACACTGGAATCCTATAGGTAACAAATGGGTGTCTAAGAACAAGCAGGGAGAGGATGGAATTGTGGTGAGAAACAAGGCTAGGCTAGTTGCTCAAGGTTATTGCTAGAAAAAGGGGATATATTATGAAGAGACCTTTGCCCCTGTAGCTAGATTAGAAGCCATTCACATTCTTTTAGCTTTGGCAACTATTGAAAGGGTTCAAACTATTCTAAATGGATGTGAAGAGTGCATTCCTGAATGGGTATATAGAGGAAAAAGTCTATGTGAGGCAGCCCCCGAGCTTTGAGCATCCCAAGTATATATCCTAATCGAGTGTTCAAGTTGTAGAAGGCTTTGTATGACCAGAAGCAAGCTCCACAGGCATGGTATGAGAGATTTAGGAAATTCCTAGTTGCCCTGGGTTTTGAGATGGGGAGTGTGGACAAGACTTTATTTTTGCAAAGCATGGCAATGACCTTTTGATTGTTCAGATATATGTGGATGATATCATCTTTGGTGGTCCTTCTCATGCACTTGTGAGCAAGTTTTCAAAGCAGATGAGGAAGGAGTTTGAGATGAGCATGATGGGGGAACTTCAGTTCTTCCTAGGGCTCCAGATTAGGCAGACTCCACAGGCGAACTGTATATCCAGAGCTAGTACACAAGGGATCTACTCCGAAGGTTTGAGATGGTGGATGCTTCACCTCCGATGACTCCAATGAGTACATCAACCATGCTGGACAAGGATGAAGATGGTGAGGAGGTTGATCAGAAGGTGTACCGAGGGATGATCAGGTCGTTGATGTACCTGACTGCCATGAGGCTGGATATACAGTTCGCTGTAGGTCGGTGCGCTCATTTTCAGGCATCTCCAAGGGCATCACACCGCACTGTTGTGAAGCAGATCCTGAGGTATGTCAAGTTCACCCTGGAGTATGGTTTGTGGTTACTCCGCGGATTCAGTCGCTTTCCCTCCTCGACTATTCTGATGCCGACTTTGTGGGGTGCCGGTTGGATCGCAAGTCGACCTCTGATACCTACCAGTTCTTGGGTACCTCCTTAGTCTTCTGGTCCTCTCACAAACAATCTAGTGTAGCTCAATCCACTTGTGAGGCAGAATATGTAGCAGTTGCTAGTTGTTGCTCTCAGATTATATGGATGCTTGCTGCTTTGAAAGATTATGGCCTAACCTATGGGAGGATTCCACTCTTCTGTGATAGGTTTAGTGCTATTAGTGTAGCTAAGAATCCGATGCTTGATTCTAGAACCAAACACATAGATGTCAGATATCACTTTCTGAGAGATAGCTATGACAAAGGCCTCATCGATGTAGTGCATGTAGCGAGTGAGAACCAAGTGGTTGACATCCTAACTAAACCCCTACACCTAGATGACTTCATCCTGTTTGCGAGGGGAGTTAAGGGTTTGCTTTCCTTTTTAGTCAGGGGGAGTTTTGTTAGCTTTTAGGTTTTGTTTCGAGATTCTTTTGCTTTGGTTTTCTTTTGCTTCTTTATGCATCTTTGTATCATACTCCTACATTGCATCATGTATATTTGTAGTATACACTTGCACTTGAGCTCAATTGAAATGACTTGTTAGTTTTTGCTCGTGCTATGATGTACAGTAGTATGATTGATCATGGTTGGCTAGAGCTTATTTAGATCTGTTGTATACTATGTCAGACTGTCAGAGCCTAGTCACTTTTGCTTTCCTAAAAATCATAAACTTGATCACCACTTGACTTGGCAACCTAGCATGTGTATGAAGTTGAATGCTTGCGCTATATTTCCATGCTTGGTTGTTCTAGTTGCTTACCTTTGTGAGTTGATGTCTAAGTTGTCATGATACCTTGCCTAATCTAAATTGTGAATTACTTTCAATACATTGGTATTTGTTTGAGCTGAAATGAAAAGATCTAGGTGGATTTGCTTTGTCTCACTGACTTGGTTTGAGATTTCTCACCTTTGCACTTTGGCGAGAACTTGGACCTAGCTATGGATGACTAAAACTGTGTCTTAAGCTTCTGATGGTCTCACTAGGCCTAGGCTTGGCATTGGTTGGTAAGAAGTGGCATGGCAAGCAAATAACCCCTGGCACATGTTTAGAACTTGCTTGAAATGAAAATGCTACATCTGAAATTGCAAGTTTCTGAATTGCTTATGGCTTGTTGGATATGCTTAGGTTAGGATTAGCACACCTTGTATGCACTGCTAGCATTTTGTTGTCCATGCCTATCCTGCTAGATATATTCATGTTGGTGATGCTTTCTTTTGAACCAAACCTGAAAATCTTGCTTTGCTCTTAACCTGAGTAGATAGGTTCTCTTAAGCTTTGTTGACGGTCGACAAAACCCTTTTTGACCGCCAACATTTCATGTTTGAGGGCATAATTTATCAAGCTTTCATGTATTACTAATCAGTTCCACGAGTTGTGTACAAAAGTTGGATGCAGGAGCATGTCACGTACAAAATAACGAAGAAATGCACAAAATAGACACAAAGTGGCAAGGGAAAGGCATGGGCCAAAAGTGCCTGGCCGGCCGGCCATACACCATGGCCGCCCGACCATGGATTGTGGCAGCCCGGCCATCCCCCCTGGCTGCCCGGCCATCAGTAGGCCCAGGCAGCCTCCCAGCCCAGTTGGGTGGCCGCCCGGTCATGCCACATGGTCGCCCGGCCACGTCACCAATCCAATCTTTGACCTGCATGCAAAGAAACACAAATGAAGACAAATCCAACCGTGCAACCAAGAATCCAATGTATCCAAGGGATGAAAAACCATGATGCAACGGATTGATGACGTCAGCGATCCAGGGAGTGGCCGCCCGACCAATAGGAGTGGCCTCCCGGCCATCCCCCGGCTCATTTTTCACGTGCATCAACTCCACTAACCGTCAACCGACTCTAGGAGTGCATATCAACCGTCGGATCTTCAAAGTCGGTTCATCGGGTGGCCGCCCGGCCACCCTACATGGCCGCCCGGCCATGCACAGTGGCTGCCCGGCCACCGACCTACCCCACTACCGACCTTGCACACCTACAAATACCCCCCCCCTCGGTCTCCAATGCTATAAATACCCCCTGGGAGGTCATTTGCAAGGTGTGGTGGATCAAAAGAAGAATAGTGTGGTTGTGTAGTTGAGTGTAGAGTATAGTAGTAAGGCCGCCCTTGGCATTGTAGAGAGAGCCAAGTATATCAAGCGTGAGTAGTGAGTTGTAGAGTGAATGAGTCGGATTTCTCTCTGGTACTCTATTCCTGAGCTCTTATTCTCAGAGGAAATATTACTCTATTTCCAGGATACAGTAAAGTTCCTTGCTCCTCTGCTTTATTTATTTCGTACTTACTTTACTTACATACTTAGTCCCCGCTTAATAGTTTACAGGTGCCAAGTGTGCTCTGTGTAGTTTAACTATACAGTTGTGCTTGCTCTCTGGCTTCGAACCAGTGTAGTAGCAAACTCGGTTGTGTAGACGTGGTGTCTAGACTAGAGTTTGCCTTGGAAGGTGTCTTGTCCCACGCAGTTTTGGTTGGTAGTCCCACCTGGTGACAGCGGGTGTGTGTGTCATGTGTAGTCCAACCCCGTCGTTTGGATAAGTTGTCATCGACGCATAGCTGAGTCCTGTAGCGCCCGCCTTTCTCGTCTGGGTTATCAACACTCTGGTGCCTAGAAGTGGTTCTATAGCCTCAGTGTCCAAGTAAACATGTTAAGTAGAGTACTAGTTTGTTTAGTAAGGTTAAGTTGTTCTATCTAAAGTAGTGATCCTGCTCTGCTCTGTTAATTATCTCTACAATTGCTGGTTTTACTGTTCGGTTCCATCCGTTTTACGTTGAGTTACTCCTCGTTCCTCGTGGATTTTGATACCCTAGAATACTCTTGGGTGAAAGGCTACAACGTATTTCCGTGCGCTTGCGAATTTATTTCAGTAGGCTAAGAAACACCAACAAGCTTATTGCATGCCATGTTGCCCTCACATGCTCTGTATGCTAGAACTTGTATCTGCTAGCTTTCCATCCCTTTTGATCTCTTTGTTTCACCTAGTTGCATTTGCACAACATTTTTCTTGGGGGACTTGATGCGCGCATTGTCAACAAGAGGGGAGAGCGGAGTCACCAACCAAGGGGGAGAGGTAACCCCTTGGAGAGTTGGGAGAGTGCATCATTCCAGGGGGAGAGCTTGCATTGTGAGATGGGCTGAAATGTAGGGAGAGTTGGAGTTTTTAGCATGCTCTTCTGGCCAGCTATGTCGAGTCTTTGCCTCTTTCTAGAGGAGCTAGTCCTTTGCTTGTAGCATGACTGTGTTGAGCCCTTCCTCTTGCTTGGGGGGTCATGCTTTGTTGATTGGCTGCGTTGAGCAGTTACCCTTGTCTTAGGGGGTTGATCTTTTGGCTTTGCTCTTGTTTACTTCTAGTGCCCCTGCTTCTTCTTTTCTTTGGCTTTTACGCACTTGAGTGGATTTTCTTTGTTTCGCTTTCTTCTTTTGTTCTTTGTTATGATTTTCTTTCTTTGTCTATGATTTTAGGAGGTTGGTGAGGGTGTTGACAAGGCACTGATCAAGGGGGAGATTGAAGAACTCAAGTGTACCAAGTCCGGTCTTTCATCCTGGCTGTGACGAGCACTTGTCAACACCTAAGACTTGCTGAAGGACAAGCTAGCACCTCCTAATCATGATCTGGAGGAAAGTCCACCTAAGCGTGACCGGGTGGCGGCGCCCGAGTGCTACCGTGGCGTGACAAAATCCGTGCGGAGGGGACTAGCAGGTGGCTTGGACTGCGGTCCAAGTTAGCCTCAGCCCATAAGAGTGACCTTGGGTGCGGGACGGTGTTGTGAGCCGTAAATCACTCAAGACTGGAGGCCCATCAAGCCTTTACCAGTTCGAGCGTCAAAATCGGGCCCAACTATCGTTTCCTGGTTCGAGCATCAAAACCAGGGGCCAAAACTGTTTCCTGGTTCCACTGACAAAACCAGGGGTAGGTTGCCGGTATTCTAGAAACCGGAGTTACCCCTGAGGGATGAGCTACTATACACATGGAGGACATCAAGCGAAGGCGGAGAAACCGAAGACGTCAAGGACTCCATCGTGGCCGTTCATCCTAGTTATTGCGGTCTCTTGTAGCCTCTACTGTCAGAGTTTGTAATATAGGGGGTTAAGTTCAAAATTGCATTAGGGCATAGTCTATATGATAAATAAGGACACAGCTGCCATTAGCCACTCCTCTTGGCTTGTTTAGGGTTTGCTTAGGCTTAGGTTTAGGCAGCCATTTTCGTTTCCAAGCAAGAGCATCAAGTCTAGAGGGTCTTAGAGTGATCTAGCCCCATTGTAAGAGAGTAGGAAGTGGGAGGCAGCTTGGTGAACGAATTCCACCACTTGTACTCAGATCTTGTGACCAATTTGGTGAAGAAATAGATGGATTTCGTGGCTGAAGCTTGAGTATTCCTTTCCTACCCCTCCCCTTTGGTTTTTGGGTGAAATCTCAAAGGCTTTTGGACTTTTGGTTTGCCTACGAGAGTTCCCCTTCTCTTTCGCTGTTTTGGACTTGCAAGGACATGGAGATTATGTCTTTGAACATCACAATCCAGCAGGATTGCCACTAGCAAGTCGATCTTGAGTTTGCCCCTTTCTTGCCCAAGTATTCACCTCTTCACGAGATCTGAAACTCCCGCTAATCCCGTGATCTTTTTCACTAGATCTTTTGGGAAAAGATTTGGAATAGGGTCTAGATAGTCTGAGCCAAATTTTGTGAAGTTTGGAGAAGATTTGGTCAAGTTTAGGCTTTGGGAGCTCAAGTCTCGCAGACTTTGTTGGATAGTCCGGTGTGTTATCGGATAGTCCGGTGAGGGCCACCGGATAATCTGTCACTTGACTGTGCTGGGTGTGTTACCAGACAGTCCGACGCGTTTTACCGGACAGTACGGTCAAAGCTACCGGACAGTCTGGCAGAGACTGGCACTTTTCACTTGGGTGTTTCACCGAGACTTTTGGCTGGTGTCTCTCTACTGCGTGCCCAGACTCAAACTCGTTAGTTGATCCGGAGAGGCACTTGATTGTGTAGATTGGCTGGTAGGGCTCGCTAGCCTAGGTTTTGGTCTCTTTCGCTTTCGTCCGTTCAGTGGGCGTTTGAGCGACCTTCTTCCACTATTCTATTTCATCTTGAGTCCTAGGTAGGGGTGGGCGTTCGGTCAGACCAAAAAGTTTGGTTCGATTCCTCGTTTCCTCGGTCACTTCGGTTATCAGAAACTTGGAACCGAAGTTGCATCTGAGAAAAGTGAAGACCGAGCATTTCGGTCTTCGGTCTTTTCGGTTCGGTCTTCGGTTAGACCGAAGAGACCGAAATTACATCCGATGAGCAAGTACTCACTGTCGCCACGCCGTCGTTGCCTACAACTGCCGCGCCGCTCTGTAGCCACATGGGCCCGCCGCTGTGCCGTAGGAGAGAGCACCGCCACACCGTGGGAAGACGATGGGGAAGGGAGTTGTGCTGCAGAAGGGGGCGCCGCCACGCGGGATTTAGGAGTGGATGCCGCCGCGCCATAGGGGGAGCCAGGGAGGGTCACCGCCGCGCCATGGGTGGGAGGGTCGCCGTCGCACCATGGGGGGGAGGGTCACCGCCGCGCCATGGGAGGAGGGTTGCCGCCATGCTGCAAGAGTGGAGGGCGCCACTGCTCGAGAGGAAGGGTCGTCGCCGCACCACAGTAGGCAGCGCCATCGCGCCATGGGAGGATGACGGGGGGCGCCAGAGCGGAGCTAGGAGGGGAGCGGAGCTCGGAGGAAAGGAGAGTCATGCGTGGTGGTGTCGCCGTGTCGGGGCTGCCAGGCGGCGCTGGCGGTGGGACGAGCGGAGCGGGGAAAAAGATAGGTAGGGTTAGGCTGTGTTAGTGGGCCGATGGCCTGTTGGGCCTAGGAACTTTGGTTTCTTCGGTTACTTCGGTTTTTTATCGGTTCGGTCAGTTCGGTTTCGGTCAGTTCGGTTTTGTTCTCGATTATTTCGGTTCGGTTCCCCGGTTTTTTTGCCCACCCCTAGTCCTAGGGTAGGGTCAGTAGCACTTAGTTGCTACGTGATCTTGCTTAGAAGAGAAGAGAGGGTTTTGGGGGTTGCAAGTTTTAGCTATCGACCTGTTCACCCCCTCTAGGTCACCCTTTCGGTCCTCACCCTCGCTAGGACTGCCCATACCCACCTTCCGTGGCACCCCTTCGTCGACCATTATCGAGCCCGGCGGTGCGATCGGCCCTCGGCCCAAAGCCTCACGGCACAGCGCCGAGCCATGGAGCAACTCAGCTCGCTGGAGCCAGAACTGCTGGTATGATCCGCCGGGCAACCCATAGACCATTCTCTCAACACCCATCAAACTCTGGTTGATCTCAAGATGTGCCTTGCTTGTTGTTTGCTCTGTTTACGCGCATAGGTTATACTGGATATTCTGATTGGTACGCCCCTTGCGAGGACCTTCGCATTACTCGAGGAGAGCAACTGGCGTTTGCAGCAAACGCTATACCAACATGCTCTATGGATGGCACACCATCGCGCCCGACAGTTGGTGATAGAACGCGCTTGGCAGATAGAGTACCATCGCTCCCAGCAGTTGGTGCACCAACGTATGCGAGAGATGATGTACCCTCCTCCCCAACCGCGGATGTCCCGTTAAGCCGCAACAAAATGACCGGTAAGTCCACTGGAATCCCCACTTGATGAATGAATTACCCAGTTTTTACACATACAACCCATTGCCCCGTTAAAAGATAAAACCTACATGCTTTGTTTGTTGAGGAAACATGGTAGAATAGCCACTAATGCCAATTTTAGATGTAGCGCGCTTAGGTGGATCACTCACTTAATTATCTATATCAATCTTGTTGTTGGAAACACGGTGGTGGGTACGGTGTGTGGATGGGTGTGTTGTTTTTGGAAAACATGGGGTAAGACCCCGGCGGACGACTTCGGCCGACTATGCCATTGTGTAAAGGGTGGAATGCCTGGGTACCGTTATCACAGTTTATTTAGGGTCCGGCCTCGTGGGAGGTTTGGACGGTGTGGCTCGTGTGGGAGCATTGGGGAAGTTTCTGCCCTGAAGGACTGAGTTGGCGTCTTATCTTGTCTAACTCTATTAGTACAACCACTCGATGCTGTATGGAGCAGCAACTGAGCCCTAAACAGAATGGATAGTCTTGCGATTGTCTGCGATGCCAGTGTGGCAAGAGGCTAAGTATTGGGGGCTTGGGTCGCGTGTCTGCTAGCACTGGGCGACAAAGCGATCCGGATCCTCTTGAGGCACTGCTTGGTGATAATAGGAAGGGCATGGGCTTAATTTGGAATTCGGATGTTTACGACGGTAAATTGTCGCTGAATCCAACTTGTGGGTCATAGTCCAACATCTGTTCAGAGTATAAACCTATCCGGATAGTCCGTTGTCCATCGGTATGGACGGGTTATGGTTTGGTTTCGGCAATTACCGTTTTTATAAAAATGGGTGTGGTTGGGAAGGTGTGTGTTGGGAAGCAACGGAAGCGTGGCCCAATAGCTTGGTGGAAGCTTGTGGCTTGAGCCACGGTGGAACTGCGAGTCCATTATCAACTTTCTTGGAGAAAATGTTTTCTAAATTAAAAGTGAGAACTATCGAATCCTACGTACAAAATGTTTTCCTGCAAAAAAAAAGTTTATCCTAAACTCCAAATACACCTTGCATGTAGTAATAGCATTTACCCCCATTCCTCTCGGAGGCAAATGGGCTTGCGGAGTATGTTTCGTACTCATTCTTACTTTATTGTTGGTTTACAGAGATGGCGAAGTTATCATGATCATGGAGGTTATGGCCTATCCCCAACTATTGTTGTGGGAAAGCTTGGTTCTACGTTTAAATTCCGATGCTATTGTTTGTTCGGGCTGTGCCCCGTTTGCTATGTCCTATTAGGGCGGATCTGTACTACTATGATGTATGAATGTAGTAATCATACCCCTAGGAATGATAATAAAGCATATTTAAGTCCCATTATGCATGTGGGGCGCTTCAAAAGCACACGGTAGGTAGGAGAGACGTGCGGACATAGAAAACTTTGGTCCTGGGTGAAATATCATATAGTCCAAAAATAATATGGTATTGCCTATACCATATGTCGGAGCGTGTGTGCTCCGGTCGGGTGGCGGAATGCACCCGCCCGAATCCTAAGTACTAAGAGTAGTTAGGGGGAGCGATCGATGTTAGCTATGGCAACGGTGGCACGATGGAGACATGAGGATTTAGAGTGGTTCAGGCCTCCGGAGCGTAATACCCTACGTCCACTGTGGGTGTGTTCTTGTATTGCTGTCTGTGGGGGAAAACGGAGGAGGTTGTGAGCTTGTGCTTGTGAGGAATGTGTATTGTCTTGGTGGTGAAGACCGTGTCCCGTCTCGGTGGTCCAGCCTGTCCTAGCTTCACGTATGCCTCCCCCTTTTATAGCCCAAGGGGGGGCATTGTAACACCCTAAATTTAATTTCCAGCATTTTATAATAAATTCAATATGCTTTATTTATTTTCTAGGATTTATTGTGCCTAGTATGCATTTTTCATTATCTTTTGAACTAAATATTGCAATATATCCTAAGGTCAACATGTTTGTGCATTCATGCTGGAGCATATTTTTTATTTGATGAATGGCATAAGGTTTGAATTCAAATTTATTTGAATTTGTAGTTTGTTTTTGAGTTTAAAAGAAAAGGAGAGAAATAGAAAAGAGAGGGAAAATGCAGGAAAAAGAAAAAGGAGAAACCGGCCCACCTCACCCGCTCGGCCCACCCGCGCCCTCACCCGAGCCGGCCCAGGCGAGGCGGCCCAGCCGGCCTCCCGCGCGCGCCGTCTCTCTCCCTCGCGCCACTGACAGGCGGACCCGCGCCCGTCGAGCCGCTGACAGGCGGGACCCACCTGTCATCCCCGACCTCTCGCCTTTCCTTTTTCGGCGACGGCGACTTTCCTTTTTCGGCCGATTTCTTTCCTTCTCTACGCCGGCCGACTCCGAGGAGGAGAGCTCCCTCCGCCGCCTTCCCCGTGTTCCTCGCTCTCCTGCGCACCGAATCCCCAAAGGAATCGAAGGATTCCCTTCCTTCCCGAGAGCGCGCGCCGAAGGAAGCTCCGGCCGCCGCCTTCCTTACTGCGCCGCCCCCTTCCGAGCCGCTCCGGTCCTATAAATAGCACGCCGGGCTTCGCCCTTTCCCCCTCAACCTCGCCAGCAGCCGCAATCGAGCCCTAGCCATCGCGAGCCGCTCAATTCCGCCGCCACCGTCCGAGGTGAGTAACGCCGGCGAGGTGCAATTCGCCCTCTGGGGTCGCGCTTCCGCCGCCCTAACCCCTCCGCCGTGCTCTGCAGGACCTCGCGACCCCGTTGCGCTAGCTCTTGACGCCCGTGGACGCTCCGACCGAGCTCTCCGCGAAGCCCCGAGCCGCTCCGCCGCCTCCGCTCGTCGCCGACCATCCTCCGGCAGCTCCCGGTCGTCGACAACCCCACGGTGAGCTTCGCCGTGGTCCCGTCTTGCTTTCTAGCTAGGTCCGGTCCCGAATCGCGCCCTGGAACACCGGGCATCGCGAGCTCCGGCGATGCGCCGCCGTCCCCGATGGTCGCCGCCGGCGAAACCTCGCCTTTCAACCTCAGCCGTCCGATCCAGAACGGATGCACGAGATTATAACGTGATCCGATCTCATCTCAGCCGTTAGATCTAGATCCGACCGTCCGGACCAGATGGTGACCGGTCAACCGCGGTCGTCGCCGCCTTTTTGTTAAAGAGACCCTCGGTTTTTCCTAAATCAACCCGCGGTCCACGCCAGTTCAAAACTAATTACAGATCGGCCCAGTTTTTAATGTTTTAGCCCCTGCGCTATTGAAAAATAGAACCCGCAGTCCAGAGGCTGTGTTTTTGTGCTTTAGACCTCGGATCTTTCCTGAAATTACAGAATTGGTCCCTAGTTTTTCCAAAACAGCCCAGATTTTGAGTTTTCTTCATAAATAGGTCCCTAGAACCTTGTTTTGGCCATAACTTTTCCGTTTTAACTCCGTTTTGGGCGATTCTTGCGCTCACGTGACCGTGGTAATATGTAGAACAGTTCTAAACTAGTTTTGTGTTTTGTTTTGATGTATTGGTGTACTGTTTCTTATCTTTTGTCCATTGTTTGCATGTATGCTCGTATATGGATGCTTGTGTGACGTTTGGACGTAAGTAGACGTTGATCTGTCTGAGGTGAACGAGGAGCCACCTTTTGACATTTGTGAGCAGCAGCAAGAGCACCTTGAGGAAGGCAAGTATAACATGAGCAACACCTATCACCTTTAATTCATTGCATATGCATGTGTTGATCTTGTATGCCTATAAGGACGATACATTAGCCACTTTGATCTCAATGTGAACCTTTTGGGTTGCATGTGGTTAAGTTTTTGCTAGGTGCTGCGCCAACATACACCTATGCTATGTTTTTAATTAATGTTGATTAATGGATCTATGCAATTAATTGTTTGAGCGTGACCCTCTGTGCCGTGTGCTTGAGGGGTGCATGTCTCATTTAAAATTTGTTTTTTTAGCAACTTGGTTTAGGGGGCATGAGCATTGTGCTTAGTGGTTTTGCTCATAGCCACTTTCCATAAGGACCGGTTCGCAAAGCGACAACCTGGGACAACAGCACTACCATAAGACTGGTATGGGACGGTCTTAGCTGATTAATTGGATTGTTTTAGTTTGGGAGTAACTTACCTGCGGGGCAAGAGGGGAGGTGTGCTTCTGTGGCCCTCGCGCTGCTTGGGTTGAGTGTGATGTGTTCTTCTCCCCTTGAGGCTTGCTCCACCGTTGCATAACCTGAAACCTTAGCGGTTACACCTTACTAACATAATCTTTGTAAAGGCTTCGTAGTGTGGCTTGCTAGTCATCTCATCTAAGGTATGTGATGAACCACTAGCGTAGCTCACGACTTGTGGGTAAAGATGTGCAACCTCTCGAGAGTGTAAAACTGATGCATCAGCCGTGCTCACGGTTATGAGCGGCCCAGATCCTTTATGTGATTAGTTGGGTTATGGATGGTTTTTGGTAAAATCCTGGTTAATCATGATGCTTAATTTCTTCTATGCCATATCTTTGAGATAAAAGTTTCTCTACTCACTTTAGTAAATAGCTTTAATAAAATTTGACCAATTAAAAGCAATGCAGTGGAGTCAGCTAACCTTAGAGCCTCATGGTTCTGTTATACTTGTTGAGTACGAGTTGTGTGCTCACGCTTGTTCTTTTCCGTTTACTCCTTGTTGGGGGGACAAATCCAACCGCTGCTCAGTCAATGGAGATACGGAGGATTATCAAGAAGTCTAGGCTCTTCGCTCTTCCAGTGGACGTCCCTGTGGCGGCTCTAGTTGCTTTCCGTTTACGCTTCCGCTTTTACGTACTTTATGTTAAAGACAAGTGTCTGTTATGGTAATAATACTTATGATGTAATCGTTAAACGTTATATTATGACATGTTCTGTGATGACAATTTGTCCTATACATGTGAGACTCGTTCCTGGCGCATGTATAGTATGCACGGTTTTGGATCATTGAAAACCGGGTGTGACAGGCATGCACATGGTGGCCGAGCCCCGACAGGTGGTCCCATCCCATTTTCTCTAAGCTACAGTTCTATCCAGCGCTGACTTGTTGCCCTACGCTCCTTCTGGCGGAGGTCAGGTCCCTCCAGCGGACCCTCCGTTGTCATGTCGCGGCAACCGTTGACTCCTATGTCTTGTACCTGTACAACTGACGCGACGCGGCCCGGCGTGGCCAGGATGGTGCGCCATGCCGTCCTGGTTTACACCGTCCTGTTCCATCAGCCGCTGAACCCGGCGGAGGGGCTTCAGTGGCAGAGGAGGTAGGCGGCGTGCCGACATGACATTACAGAGCGCTCACAGCGGTGCTACAGTGCTGCTACCTTGTATTAGGCTGAGCGCGGTCGTCGCGCGTGGCGCAGCCCATGATGAGCACAGTGTACTTGTTCATTCGGTATAAATCGGTATAAATCCCAACGTCCGATGGGGAAGTTGACTGTATGCCCCGTCACTGCCGTCGCGCCTCGGTAAGGCGCGCCCTTTAGTGTAGTCGCCGTCGCCTGTCCGCGGGGTGTCTGCGGGTGTCAGGGCACGCCCGTCCGTCAGCGGGTACGGGGCACGCCCGCCTGACAGCGGCGGTGTCAGCGAGCAACGAGGCACGCTCGTCTGACAGCGGCGGTGTCAGCGGGCAACGGGCCACGTTCGCCTGCCCGCAATTAATGCAGCAGGCCGGCGAGGCCCCTGGCCGAAGACTCCGCCGCGCGTCCTGTGGGCACGTGGCGGCCCCGGACCATGCCGCACCGGGAGTAGGTGTATGCGGTAGCTTGCGGCTCCACCCCCCGAGTGCGCTAGCTCCGGACCTCCGAGCGGTCCGGACCTCCGAGTGGTCCGGACCTGGCCTTCCCTTGAGGGGCATCTCGCGCGGTTGGGAGAGGCTCGGCCTTCGCCGGAGGAGGTCCGGGATCCCTCCTGTGGGCCGGGTGCGTGGCCCAGTTCTTATAAGGGGTAGGCCAGACCCACCTGCACGTGGTCTTG
Source organism: Paspalum vaginatum (assembly GCA_030272315.1). Taxonomy (NCBI): domain Eukaryota; kingdom Viridiplantae; phylum Streptophyta; class Magnoliopsida; order Poales; family Poaceae; genus Paspalum; species Paspalum vaginatum. The sequence continues at coordinate 38,214,403 of CM059015.1, read as the reverse complement.
GTCCCTTCCTCTACTGCGATACTTACCGATACTGGTGATCCTGCCGAGTACAGGCAAGTCAGCCCTTGTACTGCCCAAGGGAATAAACCCAGCTTGTCAGGCTTTGTGGAGCCTTATTAAGCACTGTATTTAGACTTTGTCTAGTATAAGCGGGTACCCAGTTAGCTGGGTACCGACACCATATAATTTAAAAGTGTGTTTTACATGTGCCAACCAAACGACATATGATCTGAAATACCATAGTATATGTAGAAACCATGATATTGCAACAATATTGTAAAAATACAGTGCAACAAAACAGGTCCTAAAAATATTATGAACCTATAGTTTTTGAACCAGATTGTTTTTCAAGAAGTCATCAAATAATTTTTATCATCGTTTTAATAACATAATATTACCTAGAAACTCTAAAAACATTGTGCTTTTAAGTAGCCTAATTTCTGAGTGCGCTCATTCATATAGATGTGTGCGTCTATATACACAAACATTTGTCAATCTTCGTTTGTACTGAGTTTGAAAAAATAAAAATATGCGAAATTAACTTCCACAACTAAAGCCTGCACAAACATCTGTTGTAACAAAAATAGCTAGGAGTATCAACAAAAGGAATGTTACGAGTAGAGCCTTAATTAGAAGACATATTTATTAAAAATAAGTACATGAATTTAGTACCAGCGGAAGTTGGTAACACAAAAATATATATTATATGGATCTATTTGTATTATTTATTTTTTTCATAGTAACATATGTTGGTAATTTTGATGTAGAGTTGGCTGAAGTTTCTCCTCAATTGCAGGAGTGGGCAATTTATATATCAAACTTATAAAAGTGATAATGTAGGTGTAAGTTTAATGGGTTATTTTAGAATATTTATCATAGTAAAGGTACAAATTCGGGAGGTTGTTTAATATTATATTTTATAATGATATTGTTGGATACATAATGTAGAAATAGATTTAGGGAATCACTGTATATTAGTTTTTATCATTGGTGAATAATTATTCAGAAAACAATAGATCTAACGACTATTAAGACTTTAGTCTGCCGAATTGATAGCCGGGTGTTTCTAATTATTGTGAAAATTCCTAAATGTTGTCTTTTTCTCTAGGGATTAAGATGGAGGCTTCAAAATGTGGTATGTTATGGTTTGTCTTTGCGTGACCCTGGCTTAGCAGTAGGGGACTAGAACATGTGCTATTCTAGCTCTTTCTGGATATTTCGTTCTATTTGTTTTTTCTTATTTATTAAATGGATCTGTGTGCCGACCTCTTGGACTGGAACTTTATTAATAAAACTTCATTCGTATAAAAAGTAAAGAAGAAAAATTGTGCAGTGAGCCGGTGACAGGATAAGATCCTTCCGTCAGATTGCACATGAAAATAATAATGCACCACATAGAGCGCCATGCTTCATCTGGATCAACCGTCGCTACCGTCCACAATTCGCCCATCCTGTCCCAATCCTCTATCCCTCCAGTCCGAGAAGCAGGACAGCAGGCACTCAGGCAGCAGCGTCGATTCGCCGCCAGCATCAGCAGAGCAGGGGTAGGCAGGGGCGGTTGCTAAATGAGCTGGGAATGGGAGGCATGCTATGAGGTGGCGTGGTCATCCCGGGACCTGAGGTCATCTATTTCAAGGCCGATCGAGGCCAAAACGTGACTCAAAGAGTTGAATTATGATCATATTTTATATTTTTATCTGAAACATGACGGTAACTAGCAATAACATTATTGAGACTCAGAATGCTAGACGCTTGAGGTTTCTTCAAATGCTCTGATGCATGCGGTGCCACGAATTTTTAAAGCTGGTACTCTGATTATTTTTTCCCTCTAGTCTCATTAATATATGACTTTTTTATTCAAATTACACAAAACGGTTGTATATTAATGTATTAATGATCGGGAGGGAGTATATATATAAAATGAGCTAGGATTTTCTAATTGGATGTTTCTAATTGTAGATAACAATATATATTTAAGTGCAAATGGTTCACACAGTAGACATCACCACTAGTTTATAGAAAAAAGTTAGCAATAATTAATTTTTTTCACTTGATTTAAACTCTATTAAGATATGAGTTTTACTCCTTATATATCAGTCGTTTGAGATTTGGCTTACCGTCAATCGATGGCCTGCGTAGGCCATCTCTGCCGCGCCTCCTCCTCAGGGAAGAAGAGCTCACCGCACCACTGTCTTCTCTTCGGGGTTCGGGATTGCAGTTGGGGTTCAGGGTTCGGGTGGGGGGCATGCCGTCTCCTCCACCTTTGGCCTTAGAGGGTGGGTCGTGGGCAGTAGAGAGACCGGCCGCGATGGCGATCGGGTGGGGGAGGACCGCGGTCAGGCGCCGGTTAGGGAGGGCCAGCGATAGGGGCAAAGCGGCCGCAAGGTTAGTGATGGGCTAGTGGATGAGGGTGGCGGCGGCGGGGACGCGCAACCTGAGCCAGGTCGGGGGGAGAGTGTGGAGGCGAGGGAGCTCGAGGTGGAGGTGGAGATGCGCACACGAAGTTAGTGTCGGCCATGGATGAGGGTGGCGGCGGAGGCAGTGTCGTACCACCGGAGCAGGGCGGGGAGGGGCCGGAGGCGGTGGAGCTCGGGCGAGAAAGGAGCGATGCACTCGGGCAAGGAAGAAGAAGAGATGGGGGAGAGAGTGGATAAGGTGGAGCTCAACTGTTAGATTTGGATCCATTGTATAATATTGTTAACTAATGAGAACATAAAATATCAGTCACTTGACAAACAAACGCACCCTTAAGATATATACGAAACTAAAAAAATCTCACCTGCAAGAAAAATAGGAATTTAGTAAAGGGGGTTATATTCTCACCTTCTAGGCATTAGCGGGTGGCTCACTAGCAAAGGGTAGCGGCCAAGCAGCTGCTAGGTTACGTTAAATCCTAAGCCACTGCCACGCACATCGCATGTCTGTCGTCACCTCACAAGCCAGCTTAGACATGCCATCTAGCCTAAAGGTATAAATTTTGGCGAGTATCAAGGAAATTGAGTTACACTCGCAAAGAACGAAAAAGAGTAAATTGCACGTCAAATCCTTAAATTTTTTCCGTCATACTATCTGGGTCCATTAACTTTCAAAATGCACAATTAGGTCCATAAACTTTTTCCGCTGTACCATCTGGGTCCATAAACTTTCAAAGTGCACGATTAAGTCCATAAACTTTTTCCGCTATACCATTTGGGTCCAACAAGCCTAGCCGGCAAACTCTGCCTATGTGAACACGCCCGCGCGTGCCACCGTGGCTGCCAGCATCACATGAGTCGCTCACGAAACGGCCACGCGGAGAGGGTGCAGCTGGCGGCGGCAGAGCGGTGCAGCCACCTTCATAGCAATCTTGCTCCTGTGGTCGACCTCGTGGCCACGCCCGCCTAGCACGCCGCCGGCACGTGCCTCCTTGCCGCAGCCAGCCCCGTCCTCCTCCGCCTCTCCCACCGTGGACGACCTCATGTCACACCTCGCCTGGACTCGGCAGCGTCCTGCTCGGCGGCGCTGGACGAGCTGGCGAGCGTCGTGCCCACGCTGCTGCCATCGTCTACGGCGGTCGTGGCCTGCCATGGCGGCAAGCTAGGCGAGTGTGGCCACGGGTTTACGACAGTGAGCAGGCAGTGTCCACATAGGTAGAGATTGTCCGGCTAGTCTCTGTTGGATACAGATGGTATCAGTGGAAAAAGTTTATAGATCTAATTATATACTTTGAAAGTTTATGAACCCAGATGGTATAACGGAAAAAGTTCATGGACCTAATTGTGCACTTTAAAAGTTCATAGATCCAGATAGTATAATAGAAAAAATTTAAAGACCTGACGTGAAATTCACTCAACGAAAAAAGACCAAGTCAGCGAGACGACGCTATATATGAATGAACTATAGAATTTCATTAAACATGAAACCTAGAAATCCACGGCTCCGCCTGTACAAGACCTCCATGAAACTAGCTAGCTACGTGTGTCTCTGAAACTGGCCTGGCACAAACCTGCTGAAACTTAACCGGTATCTAATCCCACCGAAGATGAAATGCGGCCGTTGGTTGGTAGCTGCCTTTCACATCCTACAGCCTGGGTCACTGTCCAAACCTCATCTATTTGTGCTCTGAATTTCGACTGCGTGTGCGTCCTTAGTTACGTCTCCATCGTGTGAAATAACCCTACACGATGTGACATCTAACGTGCAGAGAATGAAACCCAGAGTTGATAGATCCATTTTTATTTTGTTCAGAATTATACTCCTTCGGTATTAAGTTCCATGCTTGTCCTATTAACTCCATGTCCACATAGCAAGAAAAGAATTGAACACTGCTTCGTTTGTCAATTGTCCCTGTTACTGTAAGTTTATTTATCTATTGTACACCACCACCGATATTTAGGAAACACATTTGAAATTTCTACTGTGTACTTCCTTCCGTTCTTTTTATTTGATGCCTTTTTATATAAAAATGAACTAACTGGTGATAGATATTCGAGAACGGCAAACGAAGATCAACTTTCTGAAATCAGTATATTCGTTAGCAGAAAAAATACAGGATATCTACTATATACCAACATGCAAGGACAAACTAATTAATATGATGGCTGGTCCTTGCAAGTCTGAAACAGGTATCCTACAACTATTGCACCGTCGAATGTATTGCATGTCTACAGATATTCAGCAAAAAAATGCGTTAATTTGACACCGTCATAGGCGGTCAAGCGGTTGAAGAACAAAGAACTCATCACCCAGCTTACCCGGCAAAGGATACCATGCCATTTTGATACAGGGCAAAAGAGGTCTTCCTCCACAATACCGTTCAATTTCAGTACTCGCCGTCGCCGACACCTATCCTTGGCTCCTTGCCAACAAAGAAAAGAAAAATAGACACCAACTTCTACTATAAAATTCGCATCAAGGCATAGGAACAGATAATAGATCGATCCACGTTGGAATACAGTCAACAGGATAACATATTAACATGTCGAATTCTGAAGTCATAACCACGAACAGGATAATGCAACATGACACGTTTCATATTTCAAGATATTCTTAAAAAGATGAATCATATGTCCTCTTTGTGTTTGCCTTCTCCCATCTTATTGGACCAAAAAATACAGTCACTTGCTCAAAAGGAAGACCTCCAATATATCTGAATCATGTGTGGGTGTCTAGAGGCCCGCCTCCCGATAATCTCTGGATCAAACTTCAGAGAAATGAAAACGAGAAAGATGTTGACCTAGTCCTATATATCTGAATCATGTGTATCACATCCTGAGATGTTGTAGATCATGAGGATGAAGGTATGCGGTAACAGTGACGTGATAAGATTTTTACACTGAGCAGATCGATCGAACTGCAGACTTATGTTTCACATCTCGGTCAGTAGTTTTCAGCTTCACCTTTTTACCATTGGAGAACACTTGCAGCCTTGCAGACAGTGATGAGAGACCCTGAGCAGGCGGCTTCTCATGGGTTGTTCCTTCCTTGTGGATAGGCATCATGTTGTTGTCCACTTGCTCTGGATGCCGCTGGCCCAGTTCCGCCTAATTCCCTTGTCCCCATCATGGCTCACATAAGTTTGCTCCAGTTTCTCCGTTTCTTGCAATCCTGGCGAAATCTCTACAATTCCACGAGTCAACTTCAACAGGAGGAGGAATCCGGAGGCGCCGCCGGCCGCCGCAGTGATGGTGAAGGAAAACACAGAGACCTGATTATTACAATGCCTCACTGTTTAAAAAAACAAGGGGGCCATGTTCACCGTAGAATGACCGCGATTTGATCGACAATTGAGGGATGTTCTGATAAATGGATTTTTTTAATGCTATCTTAATATTTGTTGTAGACTAATTAATTTTTAAATAAAAAATATGAAATAAAAAAGAACGCGGGGAGTACCCGCTCAAGCTTGTATTAAAATCTTAGTCCTCCACTACATTCAAATATGTGTGGTATATACTTCCGAATGTTTTTGGTGTTTATATGGCTGACTTTGTCTATTTCTTTTTCTTTAGCTAACACATGTTGACAAAGTAAATTGTACTCCCTCCGTCTCAATTTATAGATTGTTTGACTTTTTTAACACAAAGTTTCACCGTGTCGTCTTATTCAAAATATTTGCGATAAAGTAGAAAATTTCAATTCATAGTTAAAGCATATTATATGCTAAACTAAATCACAATGAAAATAAATGATAATTGTGAGATTTTTTTAATAAGACAAGCCGGTCAAACTTGGTACCAAAAAAGTCAAACTGACATATAAATTGAGAACAGATGGAGTATACAATAAATTCAAGAGTAGTGGCTGTGGTTGCTCTAGAAAATGATACACGTAGGGGCAAATGATCTGACAGATAAGGTCCCTTTGTAACGCAGCGATTTCACTAAAAACAAAAGTCAATTTTACATGAAAAACTTAGAAAACAGAAAAAAATTCCGCATTTCAATGTGCCCATACAAGCTAGAAAATAACCCTACCCATAAAACAAGTCTAAGACCAAATGAAGAGAAATGAAAAGGAATCAAAAATCTCAGTAACAATTGTGAAAAAAATATTCCCTATAAAAATTATTACTATTGCTAATGAAAGTCTACTTCGGAAGAAAAGTATCTCCATGTTGATTCATAGAAACAAGCTAGGAAAAAAAGATACTTCTAAGAATCTACATGTTTTTGGTGTGAATAAGAATCCCCATGTTGATTCATATGAAACACTGCATATTTCAGTCGCCCGATATTCCCTTCCCCCATTCTCCTACAGAGATTGTGTCGCCCCCAATGGCAGTCATGGTGCAAGTTGTCAGGCAGCACTATGACGGCGTGGCGAATGGGAGCAGCACTGCGCGGCAGGTGGGACGGCAAGTGGGGGTGATAGGGGAAGAGAGAGAGGGTAGAGAGTAGGGGGAGACAGAGTGTGTATGACAGATGGGCCCATGACTTTGTTGGCACCACATCACCTCAAAGCAACTGCCATATCATCACAATACCACTCAAACGGCTTCAGGTGCCATGTTTAGCTAGTTTCGTGAGTTTAGGTATCCGGTTTAGCACAATATACAGTTGAGGGTTAAAGTTGGACAATTGAAAAGAGTTGAGGGACAAAAATGGACTTGTTCCTTAAATTTATCTAACAGCTCTCAACGTATACTTCTTTTAAGAGCACGGGTTGGAGACATAGGTAACATATTTTCAAAGTTACCGGTGTAAGTACTCCAAAGCGCATACACGCAATGAGTTAAACCTGAAGGCAACTAACGAAAGTAACATAATCGTACTAGGTCACTATGCCTAGCCATCAATGATCAGGTCAATCTTCAGCTCCAGATCTATGTGCCTTTTTTTCAGATCCAAATCCGTGTGCTCACTGCCACTGCAGGCCTTTACCAGGATGGCGGAGATTCAGATAATCCAACCCAAACCGCACCATTTGTGGTAACAAAAGCCCGCTCCCCTCAGCTTTCTCCATCCATGAGCAGTCAGCGACTGTGCTGAGAACACCAAACCCCAGTTAATTACTATATTTACTTAATCATCACTCTAATCGCCCACACGATCATGATCCGGCGCTATACATACAATACAAACCTCCCGATCATTCCAGACCACCAATCCGAACCCCACCATTACTCCCCAAATAATCATATAACAATTCTCTTTTCTCCTCGATCGCACTAACCCGGCCGGCGACCACCGAAGCTTGCTTACGCAACCCAAGAAACGCGCGCGACGAGCCCACGACGCCGTGCTTTTGCTCTGCTCCTTGCTGTTGCTCAGAGTGCTGAGTGCAGTGGCAGGCAATCCTCACCTGGCAGCCGACGACCAAGGATCGGAGAAGCATGTCGACGGCGGAAGCGCCCTCGAATGGGTCGCCGCCGCCGCCGGGCCACCGCGGGTGCTGCAACTCCGGCGCGACGCTGGAGCTGGTGGGCGCGTTCACGGCGGTGTGCCTGGTGTTGTACGGGGTGATCCTGTACATGAACTACCTGTACGTGCGCTGGAGCGGCCGCGACGGCGTGCACCGGACGGACTCCGGCGCGGGGCTGCCCGCGCGGAAGAGGCCCGCCTGCGGGATGGACAAGGCGGCGCTGGCGGCCATGCCGGTGCTGAGGTTCAAGGCGGACGCGCACGGCGGCGGCGAGTCGCCCGTGGAGTGCGCCGTGTGCCTGAACGCCATGCAGGACGGCGAGGCCGTGCGCGCGCTGCCCGGCTGCCGCCACGCCTTCCACGTCGCCTGCGTCGACGCCTGGCTCTGCGCGCGCGCCACCTGCCCCGTCTGCCGCGCGCGCCCCGTGCTGCCGCCGCCGCTGCAGGCGCCCAAGGCCGGCGCCAAGGAGGCGGCGGGGTCATCCGGCCGGCTGCCGGACCTGGAGAGCCAAGTATAGCGCCACGGCGCGGAGCAGCGCTCGTCGTGCCAACTGCCAACGGCAAAGGTAGGTAGGTAGGTAGCTGTTGCGCTTTGCTCCCAATCTGCAGTGTTCTTCTTGTTCTTGGAGTGAGTGAGTGAGTGAATGAATGATTAGCTAGATAGACCCCCATGTACATAATATTGTTGTTAATCTCCTTGGATTGGGATGTACAATACTACTCGCAGGGAGTGAATTCTGCATTTCTGCTTGTGCATTGTTTGGCAGTAGAAGGCTTCTCTGAATCTCTGTATTGCAGTGCCACCAATTCGCATTTTATGACGATTTTCGAGGATCCTGCAATGTTTTCCATCGCATATGAGCTTGTTTTTCAGTTTCTGTATCAAGTTCTCTTCTTCTCGTTGTTGTTATCTTAAAAAAAGTCCTCTTGTTGTGAAAAGAATAGGTATGTTGGGTTTTATTTTGACTTTCTGTATTTCCCACTGTGTTTCATCAGAAATTGCTGTTCACTTGTTTCCCAAACCTTTTTTGGACAATTCAATTGATCCCAGAGATGTGGTTTCATCTTGCTCAAATCTCATCATTCTTCATGTGGCCATATCGATGAGTACTGTAGTAATACGGCATAGGATACTCTTCAGTCATTATAGACAAAACATCCTTTTGTACGCACCAAGGATGTTCACCATTAAAAATGGATGTAATGCCAACGCCTCGTACCTTTGTACTGAATTATGTTTTCGTCCAATTTGGTTGGGTTAGGGGGGGGGGCGGCAAACTAAAGTGTTGGTGGTACATGTACCCACGGCAAAATATGGAACCAGGGTTTTGATCTAAAATTTCACCATGGGTTAGGGGGTGTTTGGATCCGGTTGCTAAAATTTAGCACATATCACATCGGATGTTTGTACACTAATTAGAAATATTAAATATGGTCTAATTATAAAACTAATTACACAGAGAACTAAACGGTGAGACAAATTTATTAAGCCTAATTAATCTATGATCAGTAAATGGTTACATCTATACACCCACAAAGCAGAAGCATCCCCTTCAGACTCTGGCTTGGCCACTCGTTTGGTAAATAAATATCTCATATGTATTTTTATCTAATTATATTTTAGTTGCATAAGTAACTGTATCATAAACAAGGTGTCTATGATGAATTACGTTAATCTCAAAATCTCTCGCATCTGCATCCATACCATATTAAAACAGGATATGTAGCCATTTCAAGTGTTCAATATATGACTTTCCATCAGTCATATTTTATAACCATCTTATGTGAATGCAATGGATAACTAAAGTGACTGACAAAATTCCAAGTCATCAGTAACATCTTACACAACCACAAACAAATGATATAACATGTTCGCAACCTAAACCCGCTAATTAGCTCATAGCTTTTAATACCAACAATTTTTACTGCCTGATCACAAGGACAAAGACAAAGACAAAAGTATTGTACATGGAACTAATTCAAATTTTATAAAACACAATACAAAAATTACAATTCAATAATAAATAATATGTTTTGGATATATTAATTTATTAATCTAGACTAGTACCATTATAGTGGTACAGCTAGACATGTTTTATTTTGTTTTAACAAAATAGGCACACAAGTCATTACGGATGACAAACTTTTGGCTTGATAACACATTAATGACACATCTATAAGCCACCTACATCAGCCACCGTGCATACTCCATTGGATAGCCAGAAAATTTGACTAATGAACAAACAAATATCAAACGTTTGACATGGAACAAATCTAATTAAAAAAGGAGTTGAAGTGCAAGCCGTGCAAAACAAAATATATTTTGGAGTGCTACTTTTGATATCTCCCTTGTTTATCAACACATTTTTAGGTAGGACAAAATCCATATACTTAGGGGTCAAGTTGTTTCCACGGATCCAAAATATGATTCAGATAAACCTATTTTAATCTGAAGGTAAATGCGGTAGAAATGACTTAGTAACACATAGGTACCCATAAGTATATAGCTCGTTTGCATTAGTACCTGTACCACTCAAATACAACGATATTAGGTCATTCCCAGGAGTTTCATTCCACAGTTTCCAATAGAACCACGTCATTTTTGTCTAGGTAAAATTGCATCCTGAGTTTGATCTAAATGAAACTATTTTCCCTCGTATGAAACTCTCTCTATCTCTCTCCTCCCATGTCCACATCATTTTTGTCTAGATAAAAGTGCATTCTGAGTTTGATCTAAATGAAATCATTTTTCCTCATATGAAACTCTCTCTATCTCTCTCCTGCCATGTCATCTATCTTGCTGATGTGGCATAGCATTTAATAAAAATAAAACTCAAATGAAATCCCCAATGGAAATGGCCTTAGTGTATGACCTCGAGGTACTTCTTTGGTGTGATACTATATGTAAATTTTTCTATATAAATTAGGTTAAGCCTAAGATATATTAACTAAGGATAAGGGTAAATCCAAAAACACTATAGTTTAGGATGAAGGGGGTGTAACTTTTGTTTAAGGCGCACGACAAGGGTAGGCTTGATAGACATCATCTTCTTATCATGTTAAAACCGGGTCAACATCTTCGAAACCGAGAGCGAGAGGTCAGTAGTCCATCACATCAGTGGGAGTAGGGTGTAATAGGATTGAATATGGATGGATATGTCTGATACCGTATTTGTTTTCATATTTTTTTCCGAATTCGGATTAGATATGGATATTGATCAAATGTGTCAGATATGACTTGAATGACTATCGAACATCATATTTATCAACTTTGAGTACTCGGATACGGATATGGATCAAATACTAAATGTCCGAACTCGAATACGGATCGGATCTTAATTATTCTAAACGAATCGGAATTCGAATACGAACGGATAATATCCATTCCATTTACACCCCTGCGTGGGAGTATCTTAGGGCACCTACTTTGACCAATCAGCTGCATGCTTTTTCTCTCAACTTTGTGATCATGGATGTCCCGTTTCGTCAATGAGTTTCCAGCCTCGTTTCACTCACCCAATAATTATTATTGACCTCGGCCGGCTTGATAAACTCCACCAAAAACGGGGACCAGGGCTCGTTTGGTTCGCTACCCACGGCTGCCCGACCAAACATTGGTCGTTGACCAGCTCTAGAAGCAATGTTTGGATGGCAGCCAAAGTTTGGCCCAGCCAATAGCTTACAATGTTGATTTCTGTGGCTGATGCTTGCCTAATCGGGGCGGACGAATGGACCGCCAAATTTTGGCCGCTGCCCGTGCACTGGCAGGGTAAAAAAAGGCAGCATCCAAACATACCCCATATGTTTCCCTGTTTAGGGGTGTGGGTACTGCTCTGCTTCATGAAAAACAGCTTTACTCCAACTCTTTCCTTCTGAATGGTGTCAACTTCAAAAACTCCACCTTGAAGAAAACATTCGAATCTATTCCTCAACAAGGCAACACCATGTTTTTTTGAGCTCCTTTAAGGGTTGTTCTTAAAACGCTATTTTCATATCTCCTCTTGGAGCTAGGGGGATAATTACCACATTGCCATCTGTTATACACCTCACATGTACCGTATAAAAGAAAAAAAGACACGACGTCATCAATGCAGGGATCCTGGGCGCCGGTGCCGTGGGGCTGGTTGCATGAGCCATGGTCGCCACTCGTCACCACGGCACCACATCCGGTCTTAGCGCGGGTGGCCTTGGTGCCGCCGTGTCCATTCTAGGTGTTAGGCGGCTTGGGGATAGTTGGAGAGGAGCACTAGGAGTGAGGATCAGGAGTTGACGGTGCCAATGACAACACTCTTCACCGGACGGGCGCACTAGCCTTCCCCGTCGAATAGTTATGTGATAATTAGAGTCTATCGAATCAATGGTAGGACATTTACAATTCGTATTATGATTTCTTTGATATTTTCCTACCACCCCTCGAGATAATGCTAAGAATGGGTATCCCATTCGTAATAGTGAGATTCTAAAAACACCTGATAAAAAAGAGCACTGAAGGGGTTGCTAGGATAGTGGAGTTCGTAAACTCGTATTCTCTCTGTCTCAAATTGCTGAGGGGTTCTGAGCCTCATTTAGATTCATTCATTTCTCTATGTATGTGTGTGTCGGGGTTTAGTACCGGCAATGCACCACAGAATGTATCACGCAGTGCTTTTTTGTGGTTGGCGAGATCGACCTGTAGCTCGATGGTTCGCGTGTAACGTGACAAGAGACGAGAACACACGATTTATACAGGTTAGGGCCACGAGATGCGTAATACCCTACTTTCTGTTTGTGGCTAGTTGTATTGATTTGAGCTCTCGAGGTTACAATGAGGGCTGATGACCAGGTGTGATGGCGTAGTATGGGGCTAACAATTTGGAGGTAGAGAGAGTTGGCGTGAGTTGAGTTCTGATCTAGAGGTGGAGAGATCTCTCTCGGAGGAGCCCCTAGCCCGCCTTATATAGTCCAGCGTGGCCTGAGTTACAATGGAGTTCTAGTCCTACTAGGATTGATTACATCTCCTACTAGGATTCTTCTTAGATCTTCCTTATACACGTCGATTCCTTGTCTTGTGCGCCAAGTTGTTCGGCACCTCGGGCCCAAGTCAGTCGACCAGTTCCTGGATTGGGCCCTCTGATAGCCCATGTAGGAAATACGCCTCATGAGGACCCAGGGGATATCTATCCTCCACAAGCCCCCGAGCTTCAAGTTGACTTAAGAAACAATCAGCTTGAAGATCCAAATTTTACTTTCTGAATGACTTGCCTTGACTTGAGAAACAATCAGCTTCAAGTTGACCCCGAGTCGACAAAGTAGTGAGTCGGCGAGGCGGACGGCAGCCCAGCCCCCCGAGTCAATGAAGCAGTGAGTCGGCGAGGCGGACAGCAGCCTAGCCCCCCAAATCGATGAAGCAGTGAGTCGGCGAGGCGGACGGCAGCCCAGCCCCCCGAGTCGACGAAGCAGTGAGTCGGTGAAGGAGTCGACGAGGCGAACAGAAGCCCAGACCCCTGAGTCGACGAAGTAGTGAGTCGGCGAGGCGCGCAGCGGCACAGCCCCCGAGCTGACAAAGCAGTGAGTCAGCGAGGCGGACAACAGCCCAGCCCTCCGAGTCGACGAAGTAGCGAGTCGGCGAAGGAGTCGGCGAGGCGGACAGAAGCCCAGCCCCCCAAGTCGACGAAGCAGTGAGTCGGCGAGGCGCGTGGCGGCGCAGCCCCCGAGCTGACGAAGCAGTGGGACGCGCCTATGTCGATAATGCATCACGAAGTGAACTCCCGAGTTGATAGTACATCACAAAATGAACTCCGTGTTTGAATTCCGAGTATAGCAAATGCATAAAGTGTCGGTGGTTAGACCGACTGCCCCATAGGAAGGGCAAGAGGTATCCCTTAAATGAGGACGCTGAAGGCACTGTAACACCAGTTGTCGGTCTATGACCTAGGCTAATTGCCCCAAAGAAGGGCCAGATTGCACCCTTTCTATGAGGACGCGAAGACATGTAATATCAGTTGGCCAGACCGATTGTCCCATATGGAGGGTCTAGAGTTACACTGTCGTTGCACGCACAGATTTTACCGGAAAAACACTGAAACTTATCAAAGCACGAAATACGACAGAAAATATTCGGCTCGGCAAAACACGAGAGTTGACAGAAAAGAGTTGTCTCGGCGAAACACGAGACTGCGACAGAAAAAGAATAGACTCAGCGGAACACAAGATGCAACCGAAAAGAATTAACTCGGCGAAACACGAGATGCGACAGAAAAGTGAGCATGGTTTGAGTGACTTAGAAATAATTTGAGAGATCCAATGCTCGAGTGATTCAGAAATAATATGAATAATTCCATAGCCCGAGTGATCCCATAACAGTATGAATAATCCATAGCCCGGGTGATCCAGAAATACTATGAATAATCCATAGTCCGGAATAATATGAATAATGCCATAGTCCAGGGTGATCCAGAAAGATGATCCAAAAATAATGACTGATCTGACATCGCGAGCTGATCCTAAAAATAATATGTGTGATCCAATTGAAAATCGCCGAAAGCTTACGAGATGCCGAAATAATTTTTCTTGAAACAATAATTAGAAAACGATGCGAGTAGTATTGTTCGCAAAATAGAGTACTCAAGTATAGATAACACTGGAGTGATTGAGCTAGCCAGATAGACGAAAAATTAATTAGCAAGCATAATTTAAATATTGAAACAACTTAGCTGTAAGTGCCGTCGACTGATTTAGATCGGGTGCGAGTAGTAGCCATTGGCTCCTGATTATCAACTTGCATGTTCTGGCCGTGTTTAATTTGCGCATACACATTCATGTGGGCCTTAGTGAGTAGTGCAGCGTATTAATTTCGTTCTCCATGGACAGCTTCTGACGATGGCATGATACAGGATTGAGAGTCTTCTCTTCTTCTGTAGTGCTTGCATGCGCATGTGGCTTTCCATAAAAGCTCGTGATGATGGCGTAAATATCTGCATGACCCAGGTGCTAATTCGACGTGTACTCTAAGAGACATGAGTCTGACTCTGTTACAGCAATCTTGAGACCGCGATTCCGAAGGCTGCTGATGGAACCCCCTTTTTTTGATTCGTGAGCAAGAGGCAGAAACTGCGTTGGTTTGGTATGGATCTGACTTGTTTGGTATGGATCTGACTTGACCAATCGAACTTGCCGTGATCAGCTAGGACATAACAGCGGGCTCAGAATCTTGAATTCCGATCCAAACTGCACTCCGTCTTTTTTTTTCTCGCCCAGATATTTCGTCAATCTAGTGGCTGTATATCCGAATTCTGGGAATCGGACCTTGGTGCTGTGACTTGACGTGGCCAACTTGATCACCTCGTAGCAGATCAAACCTCTGCTGCCCCGCTACGCAGAAATTCTCATGACCTCCTGCTGATTCGTGCGGTGCTAACGGACCGAGTAATGATTGGATTCGGTCGATGGCTTCGATTTGACTTCTGGACAAGTAGCAACAGTGCGGCGCATCGGCTCCAGGTGAAGAGCGGATCGACACAATAGCATAGATCTCTCTGCCGCTGGAACAGATTGATCTATCTTGGATTTGTAACAGATCGGAAATATTTTGTTGATTCTCGACGTTGTTGGTGATGACGATAGCCATGGAGCTAGCTTGACGTCGATATCGTCTTCCCTACCTGGCGCGCCAACTGTCGGAGTTTAGTACCAGCAGTGTACCACGGGACGTATCATGCAGTGTTTTTTTGTGGTTGGCGAGATCGACCATAGCTCGATGGTTCGCTTGTAACGCGACAAGAGACGAGAACACACGATTTATACAGATTCGGGCTGCGAGATGCGTAATACCCTACATCCTGTTTTATGGCGAGTTGTATTGATTTGAGCTCCCGAGATTACAATGAGAGCTGATGACCAGGTGTGATGGTGTGGTATGGGGCTAACAATTTGGAGGCAGAGAAAGTTGACGTGAGTTGAGTTCTGGTCTAGAGGTGGAGACATCTCTATGTGAAGAGCTTCTAGCCCCGCCGGCGTGGCTTGGGTTAAAAAAGTTCTAGTCCTGGTAGAATTGATTACATCTTTTACTAGGATTCTTCTTAAATCTTCCTTGTATTGCGTCGAGTCCTTGTCTTGTACGCCAAGTTGTTCGGCACCTCGGGACCCAAGTCAGTCGACCAGTTTTTGGATTGGGCCCTCCGATAGCCCATGTAGGAAATACGCCTCGTGAAGACCCAGGGAATATCTATCCCTTACCGTGTTTTTAATATGTGTCTAGATTTATCAATACTCATATAAATATGTACGTAATAAAAAAAAAGTTAGAAGCTTCGCAATTTGAAACGGAAGGGAGTATTTTCCGCCTCTCCTGCGTATTCTTCAAAGTTGAGCACCATACACGTACTACTCTCGTTCTCAAATGGATTAGCCGGCGGAAGGGAGAGGCGGTGGTTGGATCTGACATCTGAGGTTTCAGAACGTGTCTTGTTATTACCGATGGGCGCCAATCAGCATCGGCGGGACATCACGTGCAGTTTGGGCGCGCGCAAATTTGGCGCAAATCCTTGGAAGTCTCCCAAAGCGGGCAGAGAAATTCGAACCCTCCCCCCTGCTCCGGCCGCGCCCGGGGCAAACTTTGCAGCCTCCGTCCGCCTCCCTCCCTCCCTCCCTCGGATTCGTCCACGCCGCTCACCTCCAAGCTCCAATCCAAATCTGAAAAACGCACGCCCTCCGCTTCCAAGATTCCAGAAGACTTCGGGCGGGCGACCCATGCCTTCCCTGTTCCCTCCCTCGCAAAACTTTCCTCTCCGAGCCCAAAATTCAGAGCCATGGCGGCATTGGCAATTTGGCATGGCCTCTCCCAGCCACAGCGACCCCTGACCCGTCATTACAAATACCAGCGAGCAGCACCTCCTGCTGCCCAGCCATCCCGCCCCTCATCTCCTCCTCGCCGCCCGAGCCAGGCCACCTCTCATCTCGCATCCACCTCCCAGCCGAGCCGCCACGCCGCATATGGCCGTCCTCAGTCTCGGCTGCCGCAGCGACAAGGACAAGGAGAACGCGCCGCCGCAGGCGGCCGCGAGCGGAATCGCCGTCAAGGGCCAGGCGATGAAGAGGCCCGGCGGGGGCCGCAAGGCTCCGGGGAGGCGGCCGCCCCTCCGTGACATCACCTGCCTCTTCCTCGCCGCCCCGTGCCCGCCACCGCTGGCGCTCGCAGACGCGGCGGCGCCGGAGGCCGTGCGCCCGCGCGCTGGCGCCCCGGACGGGGTCCCGGTGGAACAGGGCAGGCGCTCGCTCAGGAAGGGGTTCAGATAGCGCCCCGCCGGGACCGGGAGACGGCGCAGCATTTCTTGATTCTTTGTTTTTTTCCTCATTTGCTCATGGATATGCATCCGATTCGGTCGGGCGTTGGTTGATTCGGGGCATGGATTCTTGTCATACATAGAGATAGGATCAGGACATGTGAGGTGAATGCATGATGCGGAAACGGATCGAATTGAGCTTGGTTCTTCACTGTGCCCTGTGCTTCTTCAGTCCTCACACATCTTGTGACGATCTTGCTGTGCGTGTGAGACGTTTGATCAAGGCATGGAACACGCTGCTGCGTTGTTTTTTTCGAGCCGGTGCGTGTCAAACCGTTTCACGAACACGAATCTGAATTAACTGAATCCCTCTGAGGTCTGAGCAGCTAGGTCTTAACCATGCTGGATTTCTGCATTTCCCTGCAGACCAGTAACCCAGGTCTTTCTGCATCTTCAGTGCGTGCTCGCTGCTACTATGGCGTCCCTGGATTACAGGTAAATCCGGCAACGGTTTCCTACCAACGAGCAAAATTACCTTCGATTTTGATCGACTGGTGAAAATGCGTTGGTAATTTAGGATGCAATGCAAAATCACACCAGATCCCTTTGGCAACTTGACCAAAAAAAAAACTGTTAAAACTTTCCAGTTAAAATGCTGGATATATGCAGGACGGGATCTTGACAATTGACATCGGCTGACCAAAAGAAACAGTTTCAGAATTCAGACAAGGCGTAAAAGTTGCAAGTACTCGTCCAATCTACATTCTACGGAGTACATACAGACTTAGCGCGTAAAAAAAAAAAACAAAAACAGGCGTATATGGGCGCCTTGGTCTGCATTTTGTACAAATGGGCCTCAATATTTTTCGGGACAGCTTCTCCTGTGGGCTGTGGCTGGTTAGCCATATGGTTTCATATAGTAAAAAGGTCCTATTTACCACCCTTAACTATTGACTAGATGCAAGATTACCCCTTCGACCCAAATACTATGAAAACCGGATATTTTACCCCAATCCAGTCCATCTGAAATCAATTTTGCTTGATGTTGCAACAATGATTGCTCCATATATGATATGGCAAATAGTCAATATGTGAACAAATAAAAAAAATATTGCGTGCATATGTCAGTCTCTTATTGGTCTTCGTTCTTCCCAACTTCTCTCTTTTTTCACCTCCACGTCCACTATGTTGTACGTTGGTGTAGGATTTGGCGCCCACGGTGGACTTTTGAGACGATTGTAAGTGAGCTACCCAAGCCACCACCATAGCATCTGCGATGGCATTGAGGATCTCGTTGGTGGTGTTATTCGTGGTCCTTCTCATCTTTGACTTGCTCCACAACCTATGCTACTCCTACTTCAAGAGTCACCAATCTCACCATGCCAACCCTATATTCTTCTTGTAACTAAAGCAAGTGGACCATTTGTAGTTGTAGTTGGTGGGTGTAGTACGACTTTGGAAGTTTAGGTGTGAGGGGCAACATATATTACTTGTTTTTCCAAGCATATCACCTCTATATTTACCCTTTTACATAAAACAATGACAGAAAGTGTAAGAGAGATGATATGCGTATATGGGTCTGGTATCTGTAGCTTGAACCCTCGATGCATGTGCACGTGTTATGTTGTACGTCACCCATGGATGGGTAAGAGTGGCACAACCGTGCAACATGGGGTCGTTCTTAGGAATATGTTGCACATGTGGCGAGTTGCCAAGGACGTTAGCCCTTAAAGGGTTGAATATAGTACTCTAGCCTAATTGTTGGTGGTTTTAGCACCATCTTGTTGGAGGGTTTTTTTAATGTCACCTGGAGGAGAGAGCGTCTCGACCTGAATTGTATTGATATTTGCATGACAAAGCAACGGTTCATGTGGGTGACATATGGTTTATGATCCTTATCGTTGCAACACATCATCTATGTCTTAACTTTTTTTTTACATGAAGCGAGGATAGAATTGTAGAAAGCAAACTTGGACTCAACCGTAAAGAGGGATGCACACATGACACATGACCTTTTCCTTTCACACATCGTCCGTCCCCTATTGAGCCTTGGTTAGGCAGGGCCGTGCCAGACGTGCACTGGATTCTAGAGGGGGTTCAAGGTCCATAGGGAACAAGATCAGAAGCCTTGTGCGCGCCACGTTCACCCAACCGAAGATACTTGTTGGGCGTTGCAGCCAAAGGCCAAGCAGCCGACGTATCTCGCCGTGGCCCGTGGTGTGGCCTGGTGCTGCTGTACTGATAAGGCGAGAGGCCACAGCAGGGCGCGGGCGGGCGTATGCCACGCAGCCGAGCCCCCTAGCAACGTGTGGTGGTCGCGGCCCGGGCGCTGCGCATCAACCAATCACGCCACCCGGACCCGGGACTGGCAGACAAGACATATAGCCCGGGGGCTCATCCACAAGCCTGTGGACGCCAGTGACACTCGCCGTCTAGCCCACCACACACGTACAGCGATCCGCCTGCTGCTGCAGCCATGGCGGCCTCCACGGCGCTCTCCACCGCCGCCAACCCCACGCAGGTGAGCGAGCTGAGCACCTTCGTCTCCGTCCATCGTTTTCCCGACCCCAAGCGCACTGGTCGTAGCAGCTGAATCTGAGCCGGCCGAGCGCGTGCTGCAATAACAAATCGCGATGGCTTGCAGCTCTGCCGGCCCCGCGCCTCGGTGTGCAAGCCGGTGAAGGGCCTCGGGCTCGGGACGAGCCGCGAGCGCGCCCAGCGGAGCATCATCACGTGCCAGGCGGCTAGCAGCATCCCCGCCGACCGCGTCCCGGACATGGAGAAGCGGAAGCTGATGAACCTCCTGCTCCTGGGCGCCGTCTCTCTGCCCGCCGGCGGCATGCTCGTCCCCTACGGCGCCTTCTTCATCCCCGCAGGGTGAGTATGCGTAGAGAGCAGCAGCTCAGTGCTCCGCCCGTCAGTCGTCCGTCCTCTCCTCCGGTGACGTACGGTGGTGATCGATGTCGCCTGCATGCAGGTCCGGGAATGCCGGCGGCGGCACCTACGCCAAGGACAAGCTGGGCAACGACATCAACGTGGAGGAGTGGCTCAAGACGCACGGCCCCAACGACCGCACTCTCGCGCAGGGGCTCAAGGGCGACCCCACGTACCTGGTGGTGGAGCAGGACAAGACGCTGGCCACCTACGGGATCAACGCCGTCTGCACCCACCTCGGGTGCGTCGTCCCGTGGAACGGCGCCGAGAACAAGTTCATCTGCCCCTGCCATGGATCCCAGTACAACAACCAGGGCAAGGTCGTCCGTGGGCCAGCGCCCCTGGTACGTGAGACGCCACTCATACTATACTACTATATATAGTTTCATCCATTTACATGTAGTGAACTGGTTCATGAACTGATCCATCTCCATCGCTTGTGCAATATAATTAAACACAGTCGCTGGCTCTGGTTCACGCCGACGTCGACGACGGCAAGGTCCTCTTCGTCCCGTGGGTGGAGACCGACTTCAGGACCGGCGAGGACCCGTGGTGGAAAGCATGAGCAGCTCCCGCGGCACGCATGTCATCAATCGTCAGCTCCTAGCAGCCTTGCGTCGTTCCTGTCTTCCTTCTTCCCAGAGGGCGTTATTTCTACTTGCTTCTTGGCCTCCAAATTATATATCTACACACACAGTACTGTATGAAACAAGAACAGATGTTTTCTCCTCTCCATCTGCATGCATATATAACCATATATTTGAAGACTCTGAAATTAAACCAGCTTCAGAGCATGTCATCGGCATTCATAACAATAATATGCCCGACGGGACAACCACACTAGTTTTATATGCACTTTAATTTGTTTCTATACATAGTACTACAAGTTCTTTGGTCTTTCTGTACGTACTACGATCAGTGTACAAAATAGTGAGCTATAGAATTTAGCGTTAGGCTTAAAAAGCACTATTAGCGCGCAATAGCGCTGCTATTTTGTACTGTAATAGTGTTAGCGTCAAGTCTGTAGAAACACTATAGCAGCGCTATAGCGCGCTATTAATGCGCTATTTTGTACTATGGCTACAAGTTCCTCGTCTCCTGTTCAAGCATAACAAGCACGCTTTCCCTAAGAAAAAAAAATCCTCAAGTGACGGTGTACAAGACCAGGTTCTCGTCCAAGTATACAATCTGGAGTTAGTTTTATTTTAAGAGAAGCCAATTGTATAATTGTCTGTCTAGGCTGAAGGCTCTCTTTGGCAGCGCTTCGGCTCCTCCTATCATAGTTTTAGCTCAACCTTCTCCAGTGAAATGGCTTTTTGACAAACCAGAAGCTCCTAGAAAAAAAATTCGGTAAAATAGCTTCTCAATGGCAACAAACAAATTTAGATAAATGTTATCCTACAAGCTAAATGGCAAACAGTTCGTCACCCTTGGTTTAGTGTGACTATTTAAACAACGTTTACACCGAGTTAAACGGCCTAAATGGTTTTGTGTTATAGCATCAAAACATACATATTTATGCTTATAGATAAAAATATTATAGTAAATATATTCATTTATGTATGTAAAAAAATAAATATACATGTTTATACATGTACCAAATCAAATTTGTATATTTATATATGCATGAAATAAGATATATCATATTTTTAAATGAAAAAACTTAAATGAATTTGGCAATGTTCATCTAAATAGTAGATTAGGCGACTGTTTAGCCTATTTAATAATGTTTAACTCCATTTTGTTTAGACCATTTAGTCCGTTTAATAACTATAAAAATGAATAGAGATACTTTTACATTAGCATATAATATGTACATGTATCAATTATTTTTTCGGTTCTTTTATATTACTACCTCTATTTTAAAATATTTGTCGCGTTTTAGTTTATTTGTGAATAAAAAAGTCAAATAAAGAAAGAATGGAGGGAGTACTATGCATCGCTTGCTTCTGTTCTCCAATTCCCGGTCTCGTCTTCTACCACATTGGGATACACTTGTTCTAATTAAATTGCTGAAAGCCTGCATCAACGGTCTATGCTTGTTCTAATTAAAAGGTTTTGTCTGTCAGTGAACACCACACTGTCCAGACGTCCAGTGATCAACTACCGGACCGTGCGTTGTTTCTACTTGCTAGCTTCTTGGCCTCCTCCAAATTATATATGTACACACGCTGTATGAAACAAGAACGGATGTTTCTCCTCTCGATCTGCATGCATATATAACCATATATTTGAAGACTCTGAAATTAAACCAGCTTCAGGGCATATCTCCTGGGCATGTCATCGGCATCCGTTGCAATATGCCCGACGGGACAACCACACTAGTTTTGTATGCACTTTAATTTGTTTCTATACATAGTACTACAAGTTCTTTGGTCTTTCTGTACGTGCTACAAGTTCCTCGTCTCCTGTTCAAGCATGACAAGCACGCTTTCCCTAAGATGTAACACCCTAGTTGCCACGTGATCTTACACGGTCAAGAAGAAAGGGTTTTGGGGTCTGAGTTTTTTAGGTCGACCTATTCACCCCTTCTAGGTTGCCTTATAGTCCTCATCCATAAGTGTCACTTCACCATTTCTATTATCCACTTCAACAAGATCACCTTTAGGATGTGATGGAATGACCATTTCGAGATCATTACAATGAGTATCCTGATCTAGGACTGAAAAGTAAGAGCAGCACATGCAAGTGATAGTTGTAGAATTTGTGCCTATAAAGATAAGTCCATTATTGTTGTAGCACCCGTTTCTAAGGGATCCTTTTCCTTTTCATATAATTTATTACGAAAAGCGATGAAAAACTCATGGTTACATTGATGCCTAACCACGACGCTGAAGTCCTCATGCTATGAGCAAAACATAGAGAAAGAGGCATTAGGATCAAGTTTATCCACTGGCTCATGTGAAGCACTCATCTCTACAAAAAGCTTCTTCAAAAGATCGCTAAGGGAGCCTAACTGACTGGATGTTAACAACTTGTTCTCATAATTGGTAGTGCAAGGAAAATCCTGCACCACTATATTAAAAAGAAGTATTGCTATAATTTGGTAGCCCTTTAGTGATATATTCATGTGAATTTGCGTTGACCATCACATTCTTAACCATATCCATGTGGCTTGGCCCTAGGGCTCTTAACCTCATTCATAGGAGATGTTGCTTTTATTAGATAATTTTGCTCCTCGTCTTTAGGGTTCTTCATCTTTTTTCACCTCCCTTTTCTTATGGTTCTTCATCTCCCTTTTCACTTCCTTTTCATTGCCCACTGTCTTCTTCTAGTCCTTCTTGACGTCATTCTCCATCTCCTTTTTCACTGTCCACACCCTTCTTTCAGTCCTTCTTCTAGCCATTCTCCACCTTTTCACTGCTCGCCTTCTTCCAGTTCTTCTTCTTTGGGTCCTTCACCTCCTTTTCACTACCCACCCTCTTCTTCTCATCCTTTTTCTAGGGGTCATTCTCCACCCTTTCGTACAATGCAAGTTATGCTCATTTCCATGCACACTACATGTACAATATGAACATATTCACCATTCACTGGAGCTTGCTATGAAAGTTTGCAATGGATACAAGTGGTAAATCTTTCTATATTTCATTTCCATTATCCAATCTACTACATCCAATTCACTTCTTGCCTTAGGGCATAGTCTGTTGAAGGATTCCTCTGTTTAGGTGAGCCAAGGAGAGAATCTCAAGTCACTTAGTAATTGCATTAGCAAATGTTTGCTTAGTTGCAAAGTTCTTAGGTTCTCAGCTTATACAACCTATCTCAAATATACTGCCAGTGGTCATCTCTTTCTCTCTACTGCAAATAGAAAATAAAACATGATGAATTACAATGACTCGCTGACATATTCCTATAGCATATCATCCTTGTTGTGCTGGCACTACCACAACTGTGACATCTGACCTAGCCTAACGACGTTGTAGTCCTCATGTGATAGCTATAGAAGGCAACAAAGTCCTTTTGATTGTTTCCATTTGGCAGTTGTAGAAGGTAACAAAGTCCATTTGATGTGTATTAGGTGACTGGTCTAGTATTGCCTCAGGTTCAGGCACATATAGGACAAGCACTTTAGGAAGATCAATAAGGACCATCGTGAAATCTCGAGTATACGGCTTCAAATGCGAAATGTGTAAGATAGGGTGAATAGCACAAGTAGAAGGCTAATCCAGGAGATATGCTACTTCGTCCACCCATTCCAGCATTGTATAAGGACCAAGTACTTAAAAACACCAAGGAAAATTGAGCATAGGGTTGGACCTTGAGTAGTACTTGTTCACCCAAAGTTAAAGCTCAGTGCTGTGCATGTCGGCATGTTACAAATTAAATGTTGTTTCAAATTATCTAGGAATCTAGGTGCAGTTGTCGGTTAGTGAATAGTTCTAGTTGGCTAGTTAGAAGAAGTATTCGAAGGTTCTGCTACCAAATTTGGATCATAACAATAAAGGGAGTTGCATGAAGAGAAACTTATAGATGGATGATGAGAGGAACCACACCATAGTTTAGCAAGAGCTAACCAATGATGCCACTGTTTGGGGGGGGGGGATCAAGAACATATCATGTACATCTCCAATGATTGATTACCCTCTCCATTTTCCTTCTCCGTTTACCATCCGTTTGAGGATGGTATGTTGTAGATCTTCAAAGCTTGACATCATACAATTTCAACACCTCTTTCTAAAATCGATTAACGAAAACAAGGTTGTCAGTTGTCTAGTATGAGTTTGGCCACCTGCTGAGCGGTGTAGGGATACTTGAGTGCTAAAAAGTGATCAAATTTGGCCACTTTCTAAGCTATGTAAGGATGCTTGAGTGCCAAAAGTGAGGAAATAAGGTGAAGGGATACGAACGAAAAAAAATGGAATTGTGACCTTCAGATTTTGTAAGTCCCAAACATTAGTTGGTATAAGTTTGTATAGGAAGGGGAAGACCTGCAAGGTGTTGCTTTGAGTGCTTTGCCTACTGACATATACTACATTGTTTTGCAAAGCTTTCCACTCCCAACTTGAGTGTTTTCCCGATAGTTATTGAGGCACTCAAAGCCTTCTAAAAGGACTACAACTGCTAAAAGAAGGAAAAATATGGAGAATTGGTGATGGAAGTCAAGTGAAAATATGGTATGATCCATGTATTGCTAGAGGAGAGACTAGGAGGGTCATCATGCCAAGAAATGTCTCGCTCCTATTCCTATATA
Organism: Paspalum vaginatum; assembly: GCA_030272315.1. Lineage (NCBI taxonomy): Eukaryota > Viridiplantae > Streptophyta > Magnoliopsida > Poales > Poaceae > Paspalum > Paspalum vaginatum. The sequence continues at coordinate 38,189,177 of CM059015.1, read as the reverse complement.
ATGGCCAGATCTGATTTATCCCACTATAGGGAGTTGGGACACTTGCCTGGTCCGTGACACTTTCTTACAAGATAACGTAGACAATATCCTTACCACTCCAATTTATGTGAGCATGGCAGATATGCTAGCGTGGCATGATGATCCAAAAGGAATTTTATGTCAAATCTGCATATGCACTGGCAGTTAGGCGGTTTGATCATCAATTCATCATAATCATGCGAATGCATCTTCCTCAGCTAACAGGCAGGAAAAGAGTATCTGGAAGCTAATTTGCGGGGAAGGGGGGGGCAAATATCACTAACAAGGTGAAAATGGTTCTTGTGGAGGCTGGCTCACAATAGCCACCCGGAAAGAGTAAACATAACAAGAAGGGGAGTGGACATCAACGTTATATGCCCTATGTGCTTCCAGCTTGATGAAGACTACAACTACCTATTTTTCAATTGCAAAAGGATGAAGCTTGTGTGGAGGAGTTTGGGTTTGGTCTTGGAATATTTCTGGCAAGCCAAGATTCAGCCAGGGAGGTTATGGAGTCCATCCTTCCTCTCCAAGAGGAAATCAAGATTAAAGTTATTCTGTTTCTCTGGTGCTGGTGGTCAACCTGCACTAAGGCGAATCAAGGGGAGAGATGCAGCTGTACTGAAGAGATTTGTAGCTCAGTTACATTTCACCTGATAGGCATGAAGAAGCTTCAACAAGCGACCTGCCAGAGTTCATGCATTGAATTTGAAGTGGTAAGATCCCTCGGCAAGTTGCTACAAAATAAAATGTGACTGGTGCCTAGTTACTTTTTGAACAATGGATTGGGTGGGTGGGGATGTTATATTAGAGACCACAGTGGTGCTTTCCTAGCTGCAGGTCTGGGTGTTTTGATCGATATATCTTCTTCCCTTCATGTTGAGAGTCTTGCATGTATCAAAGGATGAAAGGACCCTTGGCATGTAGAAGTCACTGATTGAAACTGATGCCTAGATTTTGAAGTCAGCATTGACCTCTCAAGGCTATGACAGCTCTACTTTGGGTGCCTTGTTTAGAGAGATCAAGAGTAGGATGGCCTCTGATTTTATATGTTGTAATGTCTCTGAATGCAATCTTGTTGCTATCTCTCTGGCTACTTATGGGGTCAAATTAGGTGTTGTTGATCCTAGTATATGGCTAGGTCACGGATGTGTTGCTCTTACTTTTTGGTCTTAGATCTGGATACTCATTTTAGTGATTCTATCACGGCCTAAAGCTGAAGTGGATAATAGAAATGGGAAGGTGTCACTTATGGAATGCCTGAGTAACTATTTCAATAAAGAATCCTTACCTGATGGATGGCTGTGTTATAGCCGCAAGAAAAGAAAACTTGCAAAAATGAGATCTCTTATAAACAAGGCTCCTCACGTTAATAACCAAAATAGGGTAAATTCCTTTCCATATATGGGTTTTCATATATGGAAAAATCCTGTTTCATATATGGAAAGTTGATTGTGAGCTGGAGCCAATTGGGTGAATGGCTGAGTCTTCCAATGTGAATGACTGAGAGAAATCAAGGTAGGAGTGGCCAATACAGGAGTGAGCATCATGTCCTATTCTAGGTTAGGAAAGTCTATTCACCAAGGTGATGTGTTGAAGAGGAGTATCTAGAGAAGGGCTAAAAGTAAATATGTCGTCAAGGAAAACAAGAACAAATTCAAATTTCCTAAGAACTTAATATCTCATTAGCTAGGGCATTAATAGGCAAAGGGCATGACCCTAAATTGATAGTGACCATTATAAGTTTTGAAAGCAGAAAAATGTTCATTTGGCTCACTGATTTTGATTTGGTTATGTTGACTTAGAACTAAGCTGTACCCAACTCATCTGGAGAATTTCCTCAATAAAAGGCATAGTAAATCTATTCTTGATAGTGATGCTATTCAGTTTCCTGAGACAAAAGTGTGTGCTAAGGAGAATACCTATAAGGTATACCACAGATAGGCACAACATGATGGTGGCGTGGAATGCAATGATCATAAGTTCTATGAGGATACATGGGATTAGGATCTTCAAAAGAGTCCTAGTAAGAACACATTAATTGCTAGACAACAGGAGGCACTACAGAAGAATAGTCAGTAGTTGGCCCACAGACCATTGTGACACTATGCCATTTTGCTAATTGAGTGCAGTTGATAGGAGGCAGTCAATGGAGGGGGAGGACATTAATGACGAAATTCTCATTGTTGTGGTGTAGTGATGTACCTCTCGGGCAAACTGATCCAGATCCTGGGAGTAGTGATTCATTACTTGGGTAGTCAGATCCATCTAGATCTTCAACTACTACTGAATAGCACCAATATCGTTCACTCCAGAGGAGAATAATAAAGTTCTCCAAAATATTCTCCCAACGAGCTTTGTCCTGGGTTCTATTTTCAGACATCTTCTGAAGCCAGATTTGGGTTTGCATCTGCGCAAAGAGCTTCTGAGGCACCATTGTGCCAACTTGAGGAGAGCATGCAGACTACTTCAATGGAGACTAGATGTTGAGGAGAGAAAGAGATTGGAGTCAAAATGCTCACCCAAGTGCTGCGTGCAAGACAAGTCAATGAAGATGAAAGTGTGAAAATGTGCTATCGGGGAAGTTGATATGTAGCACCCATTGTCCATGCCAAAGTTACGATTTGGTGTCTACTGCCGCCAACGTCGCCTGAGGGACATGACTCCTTGTGAGGGAAATCTACTGTTACCAGACGCCAGACATTGAGGAACGATGAATATGATACCACTATCAAGATTATCGAAGATGTGAGGCATCATAAGCGGTAGGACAGCTGAGGAAGGATTCCCATGTTGCTCTGTAATTACATTAGCAGTATATTATAATAGAGTTCTAAAGCTATATAGCTTGTCTCACATACACTGGCCAGTGTTCCTTTCTCTCCCTTAAAAATATGGTGCTATTGTAGCCATGACACCGTTGGGCTCCAGCTTCTCCAACCAACACCCCTCCTCTTTTCAGCATCTGAGATGGACAAGAGAGAGAGAAGGGAACCTTTCTCAGTCCTTCTTTTCTTATTCATGTAAACCCTTTGCTTCTTATCATCTAGAATAGTTGTTACATATATGGGCGGAGGGGGGGGGCTTGGTCTCCAAGCCATCAAGGTTAACTTGATCCCAAGCTATGTAATAGATTGATTATAGGTTTAATCTATATTTTCCTAAACTAACATGCCACCTTAGTAGCCCTAGAACAATAGGTACTATTGACTATAGACTACAACACCTCCAGTGCTAAGATTTTATTTCTTATGCAATAGGTTGAAGAAGAATTTGAATTCGGTGGCAAAAACCTTCATGAAGCAAGCAGTTTCAATGGAGATTGATATTATTTTAAAAATATTGGACTTCCTAATAAGTAAGCATGCATACATTCTTTGCCCATTCAATTGGCATGCTAGAAAAAAACTATGACTAGAAAAGTTGGGATGTATGTATTATATATTTTAAGAAAAGTTCTATGTTAACAACATATCAAAACCGCATCATTATTTTTCAAAAAAAAAGAAAGTCTATAACTGCAAAAAAGGGACATTTACACTATTCAACCCGAGGCAACCTTAATGTTCGAAGCTATTTGTGGTTTATTGTTGAAAAAGACAAGAGAGGATTGTCATGGAATGGCCATTTTGCATATGTTGATATAGATGCATTCAATGATAATATTTTTGTCATCACAATGCCTTCAAAAAGTTGCAAAAAGATGAGTTAACAAAGGATGCCAAAAATGATTTCTGAAGTTATGCAAAAATACTAATAGTACCACTTATGAATTTTATAGAGGTTGCTGGACACAGGGTTCCTTATCTTTAAGAGTTCCGTGAGATCTTGGTAGGAGAACCAAGATATGATTAGATTTGTTCAAATAGGGATTTTAATGAAACTTTTCATAAGTTAATAGGGAACCATCCATTTCTTAAGCTTTCCACTTTTTGGGCAAATCCGTTGACAAGAATTTATGGTGCTTGCCTTGTGTATGATGCAAATGATCCTATTGCAATATTTAAGACCAATTTACATGGTGAGTAAAATGGCAGAGAAGAACAAAACAACTAATGTGCTAAACATGGATAAAATGGCAGACAAGAACAAAATAACTAATGTGTTAGAGATGAATAGAACCCACACTAATCTAGTGGATTACACGTGGTGTGACAATATGGAGTCATTTACTGTATTTATGTGCCACCTATTCCACCATGATCCAGATCACTCTAAAAAGCAGAAACGTTTAATGATTTGTGCTGATGGTATATGGTTTGATCCTAACCCACAAGTACATGAAAGCAATACATAAGCAATATGGAATAAGGTCTATTGTATCTGAGGGTATTGAATTCTTGACGCATGATGATACGTTTGGTCAAAATACAAGCCATTACATGCATTATGACAAATTTCGGATGGGCAGGGGCTTCTAGGTGCATTGGCTGTCTTCATCTTTATTTGGAAGGTTTCTTATTTAAGTACTCTAATCGGTACTGTTCTCATGATGTTGATTGGTACTATTCTCATAATGGAAAGGGTGTCAATGTTGCATCTCTTTATTGTTTCTGAGCTCTCATGACGATGAAAGGATTTCGACAGAATTTGGGTGGCTTTTATTGTTTGTTAATGTTTATTTAGTAGACACTAATGAAAGCTATGTATTAAAGTCAATACTTAAATAGTAGGAGATGTGTGTTAACGACGTGGATTTAGAGCTTACACGATACAATAGCCTCTTGTTAGTTTGTTAATTCATTTTAATAGGTGAAATAGGTCATGTTATTCATGTTAGTTAAAGATGTGGATTTAGAGCTTATACATCAGTGACTATTACATGTTAAGTAAACTTAGGAAGTCTTTTCGAAATGTAACAAACACATTTGCTACCATTTGTAGCTTGGTTGCTACTAATCCTCAATGTTGTGGATGAAGTCTATCAAACAAAGAAGAGACTTGGAGAGAGTGAGAAAGTGGTGATCCATGGGTCATCCCCTAAGCCCTAAGGTTGCTTATATAGTGGGGAAAGGTGTTTGTTTTCATATATTCTATCTTACTTTCTACATATTACAACTAGTTCCTTGACTCCCACAAATAGGTCCTTGCTAGGCCTATTTCCCCAATGGTAAAACCTTAACTACCCCTGCCAATAGTTTGGGTTGAAACAAGTTTAATGGTGTGGGTTTTCTATTGGGATTACTTGGCTTGGGGATAGTGGGCTGACCAACTGAATGATGTGGTCTAGTTTAGTGTGCTCAGGTGAAATAGTTTGTGGTGGCTTGGTCTGGGCTTAATTTCTTCAGTTACATACCGATTCAATCCACAAAGTGAGTCTATGGGTTTTCAAAGGTTCCATTGAGTATCACACTCATGCATGCCTTTGCTCCCTGTCTTGTCTTGACTCCATCGTCACTGTACATGTCCGATCTCTTTCGGCATCGCCATCACGCACCGACTCTCATATCTACGTCCTCTAGCTTGCCAAGTGGAGGTAGGGAGTTCAATATCTACTGATGGAGGTGGAGCTTGCCGAGAATTAGGAGGCTGAGGGTAGAGAGACAGTGCGCTGACATCTCGTCATTGCCCCCACCTCATCCTTCTATAGCAGTCGCTGTTTACCTTGCCCGATGCATGCCCATGCCTTCACGGTACATTCGAGAGGCTGCATGCAGTGGGATCCATCCATCTATCAATGGAGTCATGCATGCTATATGCAGGCTCTGGTTCTCCTATGTCCAATCTAGAACTATATTGGCTGTCGCAGCTCTTGTAGTTAATTCAGCAGCATTGTCCTACTTGTAGTTAATTTGTTTTGCATGTCCTTAGTTAATTCCTTGTGCCACTGTTAGTTCAACATTGGTAGAAACATTTTGGTGAAATGGATTGGGAATCATTTGATGGAATGGGTTGAAACTAGAAAAATGATTTGGTTTGGGTAGAAAATGGCATGCGATTTGGATTAGCTTGGGTGGATGAGTGAATGGGATGGATTGGTTTAGTGCTTAAATGCGTCTACATGTCAATGGTTAGGTGTGGATTTAGCTTAGTTTTAGCACCATTAGCAGGGCTACCTTTAGCTACTTTGGTTTGGCCAGTACAACAAGGCAAAGTAGCTAAAACATGGAAAATGCCTAGCTCCTACTATGACTTTGGCAGTGAAAATGCCCTCATTACCGCACCCATGTATATGTCTCACTAAAAACTCTAACCCAAAAGCCCTGTTGGAAAAAAGGGATGAAGAGAAGAGCATGTACACCTAACGGTCTATACATGTAAGAAGTGTACAGTCTAAAATTTGCTCTTTGTCTCATCCAACACCGATAAATGGAGAGGGTGGCTGCTTGGTTCTGCTTCTTTGATCCACTTCCCTGCTTGCATCTGCTTCTACACTCCTTTTTAGTGTTTTCCTTGTTGCATCAAAGACATAGGCTCCTGCTGAAGTCTATGCGCTCGAACATAGTCGAAGTAGACGTTGTAGTTGAAGTAGACATCATATATGAAATAGATGATGCTTGAGGTTGTAGATGTGCCATGAGCTCTTCACTCATGGACCCCATGCAAGAACCATCCACCATGAGGAAGAAGTCCTCCGGTGCACCCTACCTCTTTTGGCCAAAATGTGTGAGTGAAGTTGCCACCCTTAGTCATAGTAGACATCATAGTCGTGTAGATGATCTAGTTAGAGTTGTGGATACTGAGGTCTTCGGTGAGCCCCTCGAGGTGAAGCATGTTGACATATGTGAATTGCTTGATGCGGCCTCTATTGATGAACTCAGGATGCCAACGGTGTCTGCAAGCCCCTAGAGCATAAGCGTATTGATGGACGCGATATGCTTGACATCGCCTTTGTTGGCGAAGTCGGGATTCCCAAGGAGTCGATGAGCCCTGTGATGCCTCTGGCATCTCAAAGGCCCTAATTCATATTTTGACTTAAGATAATGATTTCTTATAACTAAATCATGTTTAAAGATGGAAAGAACTAAGGTGGAGAAATCACAAGTCGAAAATTTTCTACTCAAATGTACAAAACCTCACGTTGTTTGGGTGTTTAGTCCAAAAACCAAAGGTTTTCATGAGAAACCCCAAGTACAAAAGTTTTAGTTCTTGTTACATAGACCAAATTTCCTTCTGGTCCAAGTTAAAAATGTTGAATTGGAAGCTTCAAAAGGCCAAGTCAAATCAGGTCAAACTTAGTCCACACTTAAACTCCCAAATCTGCATTTTCAGCCTTTCCCCAAACTTCGTTCTGAAATTACTTTTGTTTTCACTATAGAACCTCAAAATCTACCTGACTAGGAAATGAAATTAAACTTATCACCTTTCAAATGAACCTAATATCAAATTTATTGGACTCCGTTTGATACTTCAAAAGTTTGAAACAAGAAAGACCATACATAAATTGAAGTTGCAGTTTTGCAAAACCCCTGAGTACACTTGTGACTATAGGTTCAAAATATAATGTGTTTTCAACCAAACTCTCTATAACAAACTTGTAGACAATTTCATGATGATTGACTTTGGTATTTTGAATAGTGACATGCATGACGGTTTGTATGGTGTTTTAGGTCTTTTCTGTCAGCACATGAAATCTGCCCAAATCTGACCTGCTTAGTAAATTCAAATTTTATTTGATCTACAGCCATAATCTTGCAAAACTCTATTTGAGAAAGTTGTAGCTCATGCAATTATGAACAACTTTGGTATAAAACTCCATGTATGAAAGTGACCATAAAATGGGTTTTTAGAATTTCTAAACTGGTGGGTTATTTTGGTCAAACCGGGGTATGTTAATCAAATTCAAATCTAAACCATAATTTTATACATAACATAGTACTTAGGTCTATAACAAACTTGTAGAGGGATAAATTTAGAGCAATTCGTGTATTTATACCTTAACCAAATTCCTCCAATTGGGTGCTCATTTTATCAAAATTCGGAAACCTGATTCCCTGGTCAAACAGCCCTGTTTCCATTTTTTCGAATTTCCTTTATTTTTGGTCCTATGACATGCGGGTCCCACCTGGCAGGGCCCTCGGATTCCAGCCCGATAGGGGTGGACAGCGAGCCCTGTGGGCCCCACTTAGTCTTCCCTTTTCGTACACCCGGTCCGTGGGCTACCTCCCTCTATTCCAGCCCCGGTCCCACCTGCCATTGACACTGGTTCATGGACCATATTCACGCGGACCCTCCTCGCCTTCTTCCCCAACCGGACGCCGCCGCATCCTGACGCCCGACGCCACGCGGCCATGGTGGCTTGCCCTAGGGTGGGCACGCGGTGCCCCTGCTCGGTCGCCCTATTCCCCACGCCGGGCTCCTTCAGGCCGAAGGAAGCAGAGAGCGCTCCCCTCTCCTCCATTCCCACCGAGCTCCCACTCCCCCTGCTCGTCTCTGCGCGATAGAGCGCGCCCACCATTGCCGCCGTGAAGCTCGAGCTCCCTCGCTCGCCTCCCCTGGCCACCTCCGCTTAAGATAGCGAGCACCTCACCACCGCAGCATCCTCCGCCGTCAATCCCGACAGTACTCGGCCCACGCCATCGCCTCTTCACCCCCGCTCCACTTGCACCACCCACCATGGCCACGCCGTGCCACTGCCTCGCCGTGGAGACCTAGCTCTGGGCCATCCTCGTGCCTCCACGACTCCACCAATGGATTCGCCACCTACCCGCACAGCCGCGAGGCCCTTCCGCGGCCCCTTCTCCGCTCGGACCGTCGGATCGAGCCGCGGCCGTCCTTGAATGCGCACGCGGTATGCCTCCGGTTCACCGCCTCCGCGCTGTTCGTCCACTCCACCCCGAGCGACGAAATTTGGTGGAAAAGGAGCCCCTCGGCCGGGAACACCTTCCCAAAGCCGGAGCCCGTGACCAAGTCGTCCCTACGGGCCGAGCTGCGCGCGAGAACGCGGGCTGCCGCGCGCGCCATGCCTGTTCCTGGGAAGAAGAAGGTGAAATAGCGAATAGCCCCCTGCGTTTTTGTTTATTTTCGTTCAAGTCCAACACGCTGTTCACTCAGTCTAGGATTACTTGCATGCAGGCCCCTAGAGACTACGATTAATTCTGATTTAGTCCTCGGCAGCTGATTTTCTATTTAAATGCATTCTTTTAAGCAGCAAACTTTAAAAATTCACTATAAATCGAATAAAAATCAGAAAAATGCAAACTTTGTTGCAATATGTTTCATTTTATCAGATCTACAGAATGCATAAGATGTGGATGTGTGAAATGACCATCTTACCCCTGATTTTGTGCATGCATGTTAAAAATGAATAAATGATAAAAGATGAGTAAACAACCTCCAAAAATTATGAAATTTGGACTGAGTACTACTTATATCAAGTATTGCCACATATATTTTTGGTAGCTCTAGTTAGTACCAGAAAATGACAGATCTACCCCTATGAGTTACTTTTAGGTAATTATTGAATAATAAAATACATGCTTTATGATATGTGCTCAAACAACTTTCTAGATTTTATATGTGCTCCCTGTAATGTATATAGCTCACTGATTAAATTAGGGGCTGTGCATGTCAAGTTTTGATGGAGATTTGCAAATGAAAAATAAAAACATGTTTAACTAAATAATAGGAAAAGTGATTCTTGCATGTTTAAATAAATTCTAAGTAAAGTGCCATTTAATATGCTCTTAAAAATCCCACCAAACCCATATAGCTAGGTTATTGTATAAGCATGCATGTGTGAGTCTTTCATGGGTTTTGGATGATGCTATACAGGGCATCCCCAAGTAGTTCCTATTTAAGTAGTTTATCAATCACCTTTCTGCCTATCCATAAAAGGGTTGTCCAAATGTGTGTTTGATCTTCATGCATCCCACTCGCTGCATCACGCATAGCATTCCTGTAGTGACGCTTAATGGAGATACGTACTCAGGAACCAAGTGCGTGGGACTACTTCGAGCAACGGTGTCCAAAAGACCAACTAAGGCCCAAATACCACCTGGAGGCCCCTGAAGTGGTATTTGGAAGGAGGAGTTGTCCAAGTGATCAAGGGGTTGCTTGAGGCAAAGCCTCACAACCCGGCAAACTAACTTTAGTTTAGTTTGTTCAAGTTATCAACAACAAAGGTAGGCCCCTTAGGCATATACACCTACCTAGGGAATCTCACCACGCCTTATTTGATTGTGCATTTATGTTCAGGAGTTGTTTGAAACCCCACCTGCATAAATACCTGATATCCTAGGTAGAATGGATAGGTCGAAGTCTACGCTTAGCTATGCTTAGACGGTAGAAGTCGAGTGAAGATGTTCACTCGCGAGATGATAAGACTCAAAATGTTTTACAAAAATTTAATACGAGAGAAATATGATATGACGTGATGAAAAGATAAGACCGGGCGGAGATATGGGTATATTACGATGAAAAATGATATGGATGTTTTGGTGGACCCCGCCCGAGTCGTTTAAGGCCTGATTCGTTGTTCGCCTGCTGATCGGCATACCATTGCTAGAGTACTTATCCGGGATAATGGACCGGTGAAAGTCTTACTTGTGCCATCCGAAGAAAAAAGACAGGTTCCTACCATTCTTGTTGGAGGGAGTTAGGCCTGGGGGAGCTTGTACTCGAGGGAGGGCTGACCCGGTACGGCCGTGGTATCGCTGTTGAGGGGGCAAAACCCCGGGGGAATGGCGGGATTGAATCGAACTTGGGATGGGACGAGTGGAGATGGGGGCTATATGTGGGAACGCGATGGCTAGTAAGCATATACCCCTGGCATGATAGTTATTCCCGAGAATTAGAAATCGATTCGAATCGCTCACCAGGTGTGAGAATGCCAGTATCGCACACGGGCAACGAAGCAATAACTTTAATATCTTATTCATTTAATTATGCTTTTTATATTACATATTTGTACTTGTATGTTTACATTTCTGCAAGCTCCTTTATGATGACATATGTGTTGGGATGATGATACATATGAGTTATGGATGATGATAATAACTATAATGAATCAAATGAGACTTATACTTTAAAAATAAATGATATTTGAAAGTAAGGACTCGCTTCTAGTAAGCTTGCGCGGGTTAGAGTCAAGTCTACAAAAAGCCTTGCATACTCTCAAATGTGTCGGGTTGAAACCGCCCACGGGTAAGTCCTATGAGTACCATACGTACTCACCCCTACGTTGTTGATACTTCATGATCGAGAATGACAATGGTGGGCACAATGTCATGGCTCGATGTTTTATTTCCGCTGCAAGAGTATATCGGTAATACGTTACGGTTTCCGCTGCGAGATTATTTTGGAACTCTATTTCAGTATGATTCTACCTCATTTTGAGTAAATATTTTTAAACAAATCAATCTATGTTTGTATGAAATGATGGGTTATTGTAATTGTTGTGGCTCTTTCGAGGGCTTAACGTGTGTGATGTCGGCATCCCTGGGTGATGGTTGCATCGAGTGACGTTTTGGGTAGCTCGACGGACGACCGGATTTGATTTGGTCTAAATACACTGCAAGCCAGAGGTGGCAGGTGTACTTAGCCCGGATTAAATCGGCGGTTCCGCCACAAGCCCCTTGAGCTGAAGCATATCGATGGAGGTGTATTGCTTGACGCAATTTTGTTGGCAAAGTCAGGATGTCGAATGTGTCAGCAAGGCCCTAAAGCAAAATTGTGTAAACAGAGGTGAAGTACTAGGTGAAGTTGTTGGGGAGGCTTGCTCTTTTGCCTTCTCATCTTCGCTTGCGATCACCATACTACACTTGATTTTTGGGACAAATTGATTGGTTGGATAATATGTGTAGTTGAAGCAACCACTATTATCAATGCTGACTTAACCTATCTCATGTCGTTTGTTCAAAGAGAAGCTAGTTTTTATTTTAATACAAGTACACGATTTATGTTGACATTGATGCATTTTTTTGGCGTGTGCCCTCGTTCAACGTACGAGGGTATTTTTTTCCATTTTTTAATTGACCCTGACACACTTTTTAGCGCGCTGTCAACGGTGAGGGTATGTTCATTTTTTAATGGATGGGGATGCACATTTGGAGCATGCCCTCGATCAACGGGCGTGGGTAGTTTTGTTTTTTCTTTGACGCTAACCCACTTTTGGTGCACGCTCTTGATCAACAGTCAAGGGTATTTTCATCAGCTTCGACCTTGGTCAACATGTGCTAAGCTCTCTTAGCTCTACGACCGTAGGGGTGTAGGGTATTCGACATAGTCATACATGGCGCTAGCCGTGTAACTCTTCTCATGCAATGCATTGTTGTAGCAGCATGTGTGATATATACAAAGGGATGTATGCATGTGTTTCAGTGAGAAGGTTATGCCCTCGGTTGAATCAAATTATTTTTACCATTTGCACTGCTTATGAAGGCCATTGTTGTCGTTTCTTTGCCTTTAAGATTTGCATCCGCAAGCACACGAAAACATTGTTGTAGCTTTCACATAGGAGTATTCTAGGGTATCATATTTATTCGCATGAGGTAGCATTCATATAGAGATATTAACTTATTAAATATCATGTTATTATTTACTCTTTCATTCTAAACGGTAAAGGAAAGGATAACGGCGCTGACCACACCACAAGGATACATAGATCAACAAGAGGCTAGGAGGACAATGAGACAAAAAGCAACGGTTCTGATGAGGTTTTTCTTATACTAAGGTCAAGCCATAAAGACACAGCTAGCCCCAACATGTTGCTCTAACTGAGGTAATTTATCATTTAGATATCTATGCTTACTTCGTCTACCGAAGCTGTGAGAGCCACTAGAGAGTCCACAGTGCTAGGTCTCAACTAAGAGGAAGGAGGGCTTCAAAGGGTATCAGCTATTGCGGCTACAAAACAACCGTGAAGATGGGGGTGGAATAGATAGGTTACACTCCCGCTGTCACCGAGAGGACATACCTTAAGCCAAGGTATGTCAAGGCCTCACTGCATTCCACACGGATCTGGTGTGAACTTCTAGACTAAACACCACATCTATAGCTAGTTGAAAGCATCACATCATATACGACTTAACTAAAGTTGTGAACAAGGAACCCGCAAGCAAAATAAACTAAATTAGACATCACCTCGAAGAGCAACACTAACTATAATCTAAACGACATCCTTATAATGCAACCATAACCATAGACAATAATGTAAATGCTTGTACTCAAAGTAAAAGAAGATAATAAATTAATAGCTAAAGGTCCTATAAGGGAGAAAGATATAAAAGTTTTCATACCGGACTCCTAAAGACGGCTTCGGGACAACCGAGCCTTGCCTCTAACTACTAACCAAACATTTTGAGAGTGAGAGTGGTGTGCCCCTTTATTTATAGGAGGAGGTAGGTCGGCAAACAGTTAAGTCAATTTGCTGGGCGGCCAGCTAGGAGGCTGGGCGGCCTGGCACTGTGGTCTTTCGACCCTTCGATGCATCAAACCTGCTTTGCATGGATTGATCTTCCACCTTTGAGGTGGTGGCAATTGTTTTAGTTAGAGCATGTGTCAGAAGGCCTAAGTCAGTGGTCAGGCGGCTTGATTCCTTGGCCAGGCGATCAGGGACTTAGCCTCTAGTTGGCACTCGGATGTTCCTTGTTGGTTGGATAGTGTGGCTCGGATCCGTCCATCATGCACACCTTTGGTTTGTCAATCCACGGTTGATTTGTGTCTATTTCTGCTTCTTTGCATGCATGTGTTGTAGAGAGGCCGAGCGACCGAGAGGGAGATTATGTGCCTAGGTAACCCATTTATGGCTTGTGGTCTTTCTGCTTATGACGTAGCACTATTCCATCTTGTAAATAATGCCTTAACGAAGGCGCTACTATTTTTAGGCTGGGCGGCCTATTATAGTGGTTGGTCAGCCATCGAAGAGGCCAGCCGTCCACTCTCTCACTCACTTAGTCATTTCTTGGTTCATAGTGGCCTTCCGACCTTTATCTTGACTTGGGCTTGATCCCTGAGGTGTATATGGGTCCAAGGTGAGCTACTTGGTTGATTCTAATGAAGATTGAGAAATTTTGAGGGAGTGCATGGCTGGCCGGCGGCCCTCCCTTAGGTCAAACATGGGAGAGATACTCATGTATATTAGTGATCCATGTTAGGTAGTAAGCGAGAACAAGAAATTGCATCTTTGGTTGCTTAAATATATTCTTTCTTTAGTTTATAACAACTAAATGGGCAAAACCATTCAAGAGCAGAGCTAGCAAGTGCTCTTCAATGAGTTTTGCTCTCTTAGCTCCAATCCTTTAGGCGTTAAACTGATGGAATTACTTCAGCTGTTATGAGGTGATGATGACATGTTTTCCCAAAGAAACGGAACTTAGATAAAGATATAGAGCTAAATTTGCACAATTGGTGAGGATACTTACAATGGTTTAACCTGCATGTCAGATGAAACAATAAAAATAACAACTCAAAAGTGACATTACTACTTAAGCTATGGGAGTGGAATTGCATATTGCATGCGAATCTCAATTTGAGATTGTGCCCAAGACTCTGGCACCTGATAGTGATATATATCTCTCTTTTCTTTCTTTCTTTTTGTTCTTTCTTCCTTTTTTGCACACAGTGCACTTTTCTCAAACACTGGCTCATGAATAAGCAGAATATTGCAATACCCAAAGGGTTAGATGGGTGGAAAATTTTCAAAAGGGCTAGATTCAAATATAATTGCTCTAGCATATTGATGAATGAATCTATATAACATATATAAGTGCAACCCACTGCATATCATTAACTACTAATTCTTTCAAACCTCAGTGAGCCAAGTCACCTGTATTGTCTGAGCCATTGATCTTCACCAGTCATCAGTAATAGCCATCTGATATTCGTCACAGCATGCGCCGGTCAGCACATCCTCAATTCCTCACACGTCAAACCTTTCGGCTTCCGCACCTGCCCACCTCCTCGCCCAAACGCATGCCGCTAGAGCAGTCCACATGTCCCTGCGCCTCCATCTTTCACCGCTGCACAGCAGCCCAACAGGCGTTCCTCCATTCCAAAATTGATGCCACCAGTGTGCAATGAAGAGCGATCACAAACCGTTCACTAATGCCACATATTCCCTTCCAATTATTAATTTGTCTGTTCTTCTTCCAATATATGCTGATGTGCATCCCTTCCTTCACCGGTGTTGTTCAGAACCAACTCACTAACCATGGTGGGTACCCACAAGAGGTAAAAAACATACGCTTATTGATGTGTTTGATCATTCAAACTATTCTTTACTTCATGTCTATCTTTGTATTACGCCCCCAAAATGTTCTGCTTCTTGCGTTTACATCCCGCCGATGGATGAAGGCCTTCTCTGCCCTTGAATCCGGCTGATTGTTACTATTGCTTTGTACATTTTCATGCCTGATCTCTGATTTATAGCTTTATGGTTATTTTCTTTTATTTTTTGTTTCTAATTTCAACCCTCAGTTTGTTTGGGATCAACATACCCTTGCCTGACAACAATTCAACTCCCCCCAGATTGAAGTTCCCTCATTTATATTTCTGCTACGTGGGTTGTTGTTTTGCCCAACATTAATGTGGTTAATCAAGATCGCTCTAATCATCCTCGCCGCCAAGTCCAATCCGTTGAGCGTTATCAGGTTCATCATTGATGCCCACCTGTCAACATATTTGCCATATATTTCATTCAGGTAGGGTTGATACATCATTTAGTCTCCTTTATTTGTATTATTGATTGATTGGTTTTTATGTATCACTTATTGAGATAAATTCAAATTTCATATGCTACAAGTTATCACTCATTCAAGGTTTTCATTTTGAGAAACTTTGATTCAAACATTTTCTGTTTCCATGCTAATCATGTTATTGTTGTTATGGTGTTGAATCTCCAGTTGCCAACGGGTTAAACAATTACATGCAGTCCGCCTTAGGATACCACGTAAAAGATTTTTTAGAATTATTTTACGTGCACAAGAGCTAAATACTTGGTGCACACAAATACTCTCAGCAGCCAAACTTTGATTCTGTGTTGATTATACAGGTTAGTAGGTCGACTAATTTAATACTTATGCTACCTCCATATATTTCAAATTGGATTATACTGATCAAGCTCTACATCTCAAATTTCTTTCAACTTTCACATCGTGATGTAACCCTAATTCATCTTCCAACCATGAGGTCATCGACTTATAGATGCGCCCATATACGCATCATGTATTGGTTCTGCTAATTTCTATTAAACTTTGTTTGTTTTCTTATAGAAAAGCAATCAGATGTTATTAAAACCATATCCTGAGCTATTGACAGTTGAACAATCTACATGACTTAGCTGCATTCAACTATTTGCAAAACAAGAAGTGTGCTGGTTTTTTGAACTCTGTTTTATTATGCCACTCAACTGTTTACGGTTAGAACATATACAATTCTATATGGATTAGCTGCATTCAAACGTCTGTCTGCGAATACAAGAGGTACGATGGCCTCTTGAACTATTATTATGCCATGTACAATTAGAACAATTTACATAAATTAACTGCATTGGGTTGTTTGCAAACACAGTTTTATTGGGTTCATGAACTCTGCTGCTCATTAGCTCTCTTAATCATACTGTTTTTTGTGCTTAATCCCTCTCAACAATCAGTTAGGTGCTGTTATTTTCCACCAAATCTATATGCCTTTTTTCGCTAAAAGAGTAATCTTAATCCATATCAATACTACGTATCATACAACATTTTCGTATGTTTGTATGGGACCATAATATGTCCGCATCAATTATCTATAGGTCAATATATTGTGTACATATCTATGTTATTCATCTAAATTTCTGCTTCAATGGATGAGTCTATCATTCATTAGATATTTTTTCTAAATTACCGCAGCAATGCGTAGGAAATTCACTTTAGTTAATGAATATAACTGCTCCAGTGCGGTGGTGGAGCAGAACAAGACGCTGGCCACCTACAGGATCACCGCCGTCTGCACTCTGCACTCCACCTCGGCTGCGTCGTCCCGTGGAACGGCGCCGAGAACAAATACATCTGCCCTGCCATGGATCCAGTACAACAACCATGGTAATTAATGTGGTCCGCGGAGCGCGGATCAGCGCCTCTGGTATGTGACGTGACACATACTACTCCTGCATATAGTTTCATTTATTACATTTATTAGTGAACTACACACGTGACTGATATTGAACTGTTCTGCATCGGTCGACGATTTGCTCTTCTCTGAAATTAAACACAGTCGCTGGCTCTAGTTCACGCAGACGTCGTCGACCGATGTCACAAATCCTCGTACTTCTTCAAGCAATCACTGCGGATTGTCTAACGACCCTTGACTTGGAAAGTGGGCTGCATTGTGTTTATGCAAAGCTGCAAGTAAAGGTCTTTCAACTTCAAGAATGGGATCTCAGTATGAATGATGAATGGGGTTGCTTGTTCATGGAAGCTTGAAATCTCTTTCTGGTAGCACTATCAATGCCTGGCAGGCGTTTGCAATGTGACGCCTAATGCTGCTAGTACCAGATTTAGTACACAATGCTTACAAGCAGCCTTTAGGTCACCATCCACTTGTACCAAAGATTGCTCAAAGTGCTCCAAAACATTGGACCCTGTACGACATGGTGTCTGATATGTTTGACTTGCTGCATCATGGGTTTCTGAACTCTCTGAAGCATTGGACATTTTTTTTCACCTGAGATGATGACTTGCTATTGTCTGATCAGAAAAACATAATTATGAGCATTGCAGCAAAGGGGAAACCATGCATGTTTAGAGCACTAGGTTTTAACTGAAGTGGGATAGCAATTAAAGATATGATTTTTAACTGTTCTTTGAATCTGTTCCTTTGTTCTTCGTGAGCAATCATGGTGTATGTGGAAATTAAACTACTGTTCCTGCATGCGCCAGTGAAAAGAAAATTAAGGGTGAGAAAAACGAACTACTTCTGAATCTGATCTCACGCTGTTCAATAATGTCCCAGCTAGCTACCATCAGTACAGAGTACTGGTGATGAATCGGTTTTCTTTTCTTCGCATAAAACAATTGGTTTTCAGAAGAAGGAATAATATGTACTCCGTACTAAACCGTTGGTGTGATTATTATACAAAATGTGATCTGAAATACGGATATGCACAGCGTCAAACAGGTTAAGAAGCTAGTACTGAATACTCGCTACTCACATGGTCATCCAGTAAACCATGGATTTCCATGTATATACGGCGGAGCCTCTTGATACAAAACTTACGAAAGCGCTGGCGCTGCCTCCCTCCCCGCCGTCTCTTGCTCCTGGCCTGGGCCGCCATCATCGGTGGTGCTGTGTATGTGGTCTGATTCTTTGAAAACAGGATGCGACCTGTCTCTCGCTTCATTGTCTTCATATAACAGGATGCGACTGTCTCTCGCTTTATTGTCTTCGTATCTTGCGATGTGTCATGCGTACTAACCTAAGACTAGAGTCATTTTGGATTTGATTCACGGAATCGTTTGTTCGAGGGACATATTCTATTTTTAGATGCAACCTATGGACTTTGTTCGTATGCCTTTTTGGCTAGTTCGCGACTCTATCCTAGTAGGTCGGTCTACCTAAAAATTGAACGTTGTCATAGGGCTCATGGCCGTTGATATTAGCCAAGACTACGTTGTATGCTGGCACGAGCATGGAAAGAAGGTGTAGGCAAAGCTGCTGTTCTTTGATTTTGGTGGGACTTTTGGGTGCCGGGCTCATCGACTTCGGGGAGAAATCTCTAGACCTAGCCTTAGTTGATTGTGTCTGGTATTGGCCTTGATGAAGGCATTGTCTGAAGTAACAAGGGTCTTTTCTCTTGAGTGAAAACCTCTGATCTGGTCTTTGTTGGTTGGGTCGTGGCAATGACGGCGTTCTTGTACGCCGTGTTCTTCGTGAAGACGTTGCTTATGGAGAGCCTTAATCTCGGTTCTAGCTTCGCTTGGTTAGTGGATGGCTTGAAGACTATGTTGTGATGATAGCTCGCTTTGAGTTGTTAGAGTTTGTTTCTTTTTTTTTTGGCTGTGTACATCTTAGTGTGTAGAGGTCGGGAGTAATCTTGGTTCTTATGTATCATCTTGATAGTAATTGTCTAAGATTAATAAAACTTCTTTCGTTGAAAAAAGAAACTAGTACTGAATACTCACTACAGTTACAGATCGACAAAAAATAAACAAAGCAAAGAAGAACAAAACCAATCACAGAGACACGAAGATTTAACGTGGAAAATCTTCCAAGGCGAAGGGAAAAACCACGGGCACCAATCAGTCCCAACTTTCACTATTTTCGTGAAGTATTCACAAAACGTCGTATATTTCCCATTGGCTTACAAGAAGATTATATATCAAATCCTAATCCATACTGCGGCCCCCGGTTCGACCCAGGGTGGCCTCGAAAAGCCAGTGAATGAACTATTCATATGTTATTACTAACCCGGGTCTTCGAGCTTCATATGTCATTAACCTCAGGTTCAAGTAGGTTTTGGATATAACAAAGAATTGTGGAGGCCTGGAGGGGATCATGGGGACTTATGCGTGCGCTTACCAGCTAGAAGCGTATAAGGCGACGGGCAGCAACATGTCATTACTCCCCGTGTCGCAGACTGGTAGCGGGGAGATGAGATGTGCTCCGCCTAGGGCGCATGGAGGTAGAAGAATAGCAGTGGCGCAGAGCTGTTCATAGAAAGCGACCGGTGGCGTGGTGTGGAGGCGCGGACGCTGCTGCCTGATGCAAGCCTATCCACACCAGCGCTGGAGAACCTCTGACAGTGACGGCTCCACGGGAGCGACGGATCGACGTCAGGTTCAGGGCTGATCGACGAGAGGCGTGAGGCGGTGAGACTTCGTCGCTCAGGCTAGAGGGTGTGGCGGATTGACGAGAGGCGTGAGGCGGTGAGACTTCACCGCTCAGGCTAGAGGGTGCAGCGGATCGACGAGAGGCGCGAGACGGTTGCCAGTGGAGACGAGGTGACGAGACGGTGGCTGGTGGAGGCGAGGTGACGAGGTGTGGCAGCAAGGCCGGGGCGGCTGCGGCAGGTTGGAGCTGTGGTGCCCAACCGTCCAGAACCGAAAATCCCAAACCTTAACTACACCGAGCCCCCCAAACCAAGCCACTTCGTCTGCCTTCTCGGTCTATATCTCACCGGACCAAAGTCGGCCCAAGATAAAAACCAAACCCCTAAAACCGGTTTTGGCCCAAACCATTATCGGGATTAAGCATGATGGTCACTATTCAATAATCGCCTTCTTCACACTAGCACTCACAATTTCAAACATTGTCCCGAAATCACTCCGAGCTTATTTTTGCTCAACTTAGCCTCAAATAAAGTCATTGTGAACTGAAAAACCACATCATATATTATCGTCACTTGTGTTGGTCACGGACCAGGGTCTTCGAACACATCATGACATGTCCATGGCACTCCCATATAGGTTGAAATCCAAGAAAAACATCATAGGTGTACGTGATGCCCCCGGCATCTCAAAAGCACTGACAGAGAGTTAGACACATGATAATGATGATTGTAACATTAATTGTGTTGATAAAGCACCTTTAAATAGGTGGGGCCAGTCACTATGTAAAAAATCTATTCAAATATATGAAATCTCATGTTGTTTGATTGTGTAGTTCAAAATCCGTAAGTTTTCATGCAAAATAATGAATACAAAAGTTTTAACTCATGATATGTATATACTTCAATGTTGTTATTTGAACCATCTTCAAAATCCCATGATAATAGTCTCGAAAGCTCAGGTCAAATCTGGTCAACACTGGTTTCAAATCAAATGTCAAGCATGATCAAATTTGTGCCTTAATAGAACTTTCATATATATATCAAGAAACATAGCCCAACTCATATATCAAAGTTGTAGCACAAACCATGTACTACATGTTTGTGACACTAAACTTTGTCGAAAAATGACGTCCATGTTTGAATTGAGCTCAACATTTGGATGGAAACTTTCTCAGCAACCAACCCTTGGAAAAATTTCTTGGCGTCATGCAAAACTGAATTCTCCCAATTTTCATAACTCAATTACTTTGGATTTTTACAACAACCGTCAAATGTACAAGACTACGAGTTAAAATTTGGTACCTAATAATTCAAACACATCTAGACTTGCAATATTTGAACTCTAATTGGCACTTCAAACTTTAAAAGCAAAATTGCTACAAATTATCAAAATCAACAACCCTTTTGGGATATTTCCTTAGTCTGAGATCTAGTGTTTTCCCCAATCTTCATCATTCAATTTCTCTTGGTTTTGTCAAACAACTTCTAAGTAACCCTGAGTATGATTTGAAATGGGATACTTCATATGGGAAAATAATTTGATCTTTACTTATTTAAAGTTAGTTTGATATTTAAAAATATCAACAACAAATCAGGTTGACTTGAAATTTTAATGAAAACCCCCCTCCAAGCACGTTATCAAACTAGACCTATTTTCTCCCACCATTTGAAATATTTAGGGCAAACACAAATATTAGAAGGTTATGAAAATTTAATTAAATAGAATTCTTAGTTAAACATCAACTTAGATTTCTGTTAAAAAATTGAAGAACAACTGCTGCAAGTTAACCGTGTGAAACTGTGAAGGGGGAGCTGAAACTCCAAACCTCTAAAGTTCCATTCTGAACATGTTTGAATTTCTCCCAAAACAAACCACACAAGTCGAGATCCTTTAATAAACTTCGGGTAGGGTTTCGATTATCTGCAAGTTCCGTATTTTCATCATGCCCATTCAGGGGCGAAGCTAGAGCACCGACTACCCGAGTGCACACTTTAATATACATAATAGTATAATACATATTTGTAATAATAGTAGCAAGCATACACAACGAAAAAAGAAGATGAACAACATAAATGCCATAGTATTGATAGTTAACATAAATAAACACTAACAAAATATTGTATGGACTACACATAGCAAAATACATCCCCCATGAGGCTATGACCTATTGAAAGAATGTTAATTAGATGTTGAGCAAAATACATCCCCCATGAGGCTATGACCTATTGAAAGAATGTTAATTAGATGTTGAATACTAGTAGAAAACATTTCATTCGTGAATTCAAAAAATGATAAAAAGCGAATGCAATTCATACCTCCTAATATTTGTGGTTTCCCATTTTCTTGAAGCGATCAACTACAACATCGTTTTTTTTTTAACTTCCATCATTTTTCTTTCAAAACTGAAGTTACCAAACTCCAAGTGCAACCCCTAATGTTACAATTTTTTTATTACAGATGAGAATTGGGAGGTAAGCAATCTAAACATAACCTTAATTCTTCAAATAAATTGATTTCACTATACCTATCATGGGGAATTGGTGATGGTCAGATGTAGTGGAAGTAGAGAGGATTAGAGGAGGCGCGAGAGGGCTTGAGCGTGCCAGCGGAGGTGTCAACGAGTTGAGTGTGCCGCTGCCTATAGCAATTCCGACGAGGTCGTGAGGCTTTGTACCATTTGATTCCGGCGAGGCTGCAACTCCAACAAGGCCGCGAAGACCGAGAGGCTTTAATGTTCCTTTTTCACGGGCGCGCTTCCTCACGAAAAGGAGGAGCGCAGAGTAAGGGATTTGAGTATGATTGAGAGAGGGACTCGACATACGGTGCATACTCACGGTCACACTGTCACGGAGGAAAATACGTGCATCATGCGGATGGCCCACTCTCCTTCCTAGTTTTTTTTTTATGAGGGGTACTCTTCTTCCTAGCTTGTCTCGTTTGGTCTCTGGTCTGTTATCTACTAGGGCTGAACTAGGCTGGACGTTGGCTGCTTGGGCCTTGTGGGCTGTTGTATGGTGGACGGTGGTGCCAACATTTATCGCTAGGGAGTGCACAAGGGTAAAAATATAAACTTACCCTGTTGCCGGTGCACTCGGGAGCATCAACGTAGCTTCGCCTCTGTGCCCATTTTCGGTTAAAAAATGTCGAAGAATGCCCACGACAGCCTGTCCAGTTCAAGCTAGGACCCCAAGAACCTGTTATCAGATTTGATTAAGTCATCCCAAATTCGGCTGACTTTGCACATGAGCCTTAAAATCTGCCGACTTTGCACATGAGCTTGAAATGAAGTTCGAAGAAAATTTGTTACTGAGTAACTTTCAGTATTAAAAGGTTTTACCAATTCGGACCGGATCCTATTCAAACAGAGATGACGAAGGGAAGAGAACCGTAGCAACCACGAAAGTTGCGCCTCTATTTGCGACGCCGTGCTCCAGCTCCTTTACCTCCCCCAACATGCCTCTCTTTTCTCGCTCTCTGAACGGAGCAACAGCAGGCAGGAGCAGCCACATGCAGCACCAGCGCTGGAGCTCCATGCCCGCTGTACAGGCCAAGGCAAGCTGGCACGGGCGGTTGAGAAATTAGATAAGATCTGCGTTAAATTCCAAAAGTAAATCATCCAAAACGTGTCAACACAATAGATAGAACGAACGGAACAAATACCTCGCAGATCATTATTAACAGTAAGACCATGTCGATCTGACTATACCCGTCGGTAGATAAAGCCGATTTTGTACCGAGGGCGTCGACGATTATCTTGTCGTGAACGACGTGTGCTGGTGGATCTCGAAGGCGAATGGTTCCAGAGACCTACTCTCCCGATTGCAGATGCACGTCGGCACTCGGAATGGAGAGAGCTACAGTGGCAGCGCAGCATTGAGAGGTGGCAAAACCTTAGGTTTATATCGATCTGATTATACCTATCGGCAACTGGAGCCAATTCCGTACTGATGGCGTTGACGATGATCTTGTCGTGAACGACGCGGGTACCGGAGGATCTCGAAGGCGAAGGGTTCCAGAGACCTACCCTCCCGATTGCATATGCACATCAGTGCTCAGGAATGGAGAGGGCTACGGTGGCAGTGCAGTAATGAGAGGTGGCAAAACCCTAGGTTTTCTGGTGTGTCCTTTGGCGACGCCGATAGGTTGTTTGTATATGATCTCATGTGTCGCGATCAAGATCTCGGTCGGATAAGGACTCTGAAACTTAATTAAGGCCCGCGATCCGATCCTGATCGGATAAGGACTCCGAAACTCAAGTCTCAAGTCACCACAAATAAAAATAGCAAAAGAAAGTCGTGCTCCCGTAAGGTTAGTAACCGGATTTCGACAAAACATTCACGCAGGTGCCGCGCTCCTGCGCCTATCGCCCCAGCCCAGCGAGGCGAGCGAGCGTGTGTAGGCTCTTCTCCTCTCACACCAGGACTTAGTGGGAGAGGAGAGCCTCCACTTTTAAGTATGTGCTCTTCCCCTTGCACTAGCAAGGTGGGACAAAAGAGTTACATCACCCTTTACACACACATGGGCCTTCGATATTTTTAAGAATCAATACATGGGCAAGTGCCATATATTCAACAATCCCCCACCAGATCTCAAATGCCCATTTAGAGATTTGCCAATACTCGCTACTGTTTATATATCAACGCTTCGGCAGACTGCGAAGTTGAACTTCTGGCTATAGCTTCAAGTTGCACACATTCACAACTTGAACGATGGACTACGCTTTGAATTGGAAGTTTTGTACGAACAAGTTTCACTAGTACCTGGATGCTAGTAGTCCCATCCATGGGTGGAGCATATGCATCCTACTCCCTGGTCTCTTCGTGAGCTTAGTATACACATCTATCCGCTTCGTTAGTGACAAAGCTCTCTGATGTTAAGGTGGTGTCAAACTTCTCATGCCATTGCTTTGGTACTTGTTTCAGGCGTTACAAAGGTTCCAATAATTTACAAACTTTGTTTTCTTGGCCCTTTACTGCAAACCTATCAAGTTGTTCCATATAGATCTCCTTATCCAACTCTTCATTAAGGAAAAGTGTATTCACATCCATTCGATGAACCATAAGACCATATGAGGCAGCTAGGAAAAGCAGTACTCGAATAGTATTCATTCTAGCAACAATCTTCACCCTCTTGGGTATAACCCTTGCCTACAAACCGAGCCTTGTATGTTCTCAATAGTACCATCAAGCCTAAGCTTTTTATTGAACACCCACTTACAACTCATAGGTTTCCAACCATGAGGCTGTTCAGTTAACTCTGAAGTTCCATTGGAAAAAATTGAGTCCAGCTCATTCTGAACATCTTCTTTCCAATTTTCTACATATGGAGTTGCAAACGCTTCACTAACAAATGTAGAAGTATCATTCACAAGGTACACAATGAAATCATTAAAATGGTTTTTTCAACTCATTGTCGCTTGCTCTTTCTCGGAGCTTCATTGTCATGCTCCTTTAGGATTACCTCATGTGGTGGTCTAGAAAACTCAGTTGGTGCATTAAGTTTAGGAGTTATCTTAGAAGAAAATCTAGAAGTACTTTGCATATCCTTTATTAGAAATATATTCTCAAAGAATCTAGCATCGTGAGATTCTATAAAAGTATCAACATACATATCAGGCCCATCAAATTTTACTACTAAGAATCTATGAGCAATGCTTCACTGAGCGTATCCTAGAAAAACACAATCCACGGTCTTGGATCCAAGCCAACGTTTCTTGTTAATAGGAACATTAACTTTTGTCAAGCATCCCTAGGTATGCAGGTAAGAAAGTGATGGTTTTCTCCCGATCTACTCCTCGTAAATAATTTTGTCTTTATTTATGTTAGAAACTCTATTAAGGACGTGACACGAAGTCAATACAACACCCCCACCATGCTTAGACAAACCAGCATTGTCTCACAGGGAGTTCACCAAGTCGGTCAACGTGCGATTTTTCCTTTTAGCAATCCCGTTAGACTTGGGTGAATAGGGAGTGTCCTCTCACGAATAATGCAATGTTTTGCATAGAAATTATCAAATACTTTGGGAAAATGCTCGCCACCACAATCAACTTTATAGATTTTAAAGTAGTCTAACGTCTCGTTCTTAGATTTCAACAAAAAAAACATAGCAAAATCTACTCGCATAATCAATCAACATCATGAAGTACCTCTTTCCATCCTTTGTCAACACACCATTCATCTTAGATAGATTAGATCATATGAGTTCTAGAGGTGCCAAATTCCTCTCCTCAGCAGCTTTGTGAGGCATTCGAGGTTGCTTAGATTGCACACAACTATGGCACTTAGAACCTTTGGTAAAGGTCAAATTCGAAACTAAACACATGCTTGAAGTCTATTTCATCAGACCCAAATTAATGTAGCATAAATAAGTGTGCCAAATACTCGCATCATCATTAACACCACCATAAATATGGTGCACACACTTATTGCTAAAATCTGAAAGAGAAAGGTGGAACAAGCCTCCGCAATTAGTCTTTACCAATAAATAAACCATGTCTCGACATGACTACTTTATTGAACTCTAACGCTACCTTAAACCGATACGTAAGGAAAATAGGCCCTAAGCTTTGTGCTTAGTTCCCTAATATGATTTTGGTGGTTGAAGTGACTACACGTACCATTTGGGACTAATGTGTGCGCAAGTATTTATGTTTAAGTCTCAGGGTGTAAGAGATTAACTTGGGGTACAAACACCGCAAATGAGCACTTAAAAGGTGCAAGAGAATACCCAAACCATCAAGGTGCACGACACAGCGGTTCCAATGGCCGGTCAGTGGGCTAGAATTTTGCACGCACCGGACGGTCCGGTGAGTAGAAGAAGCCTCAAATTGAAGATTCAAGATCCGGTGCAGTTTACACGCACCGGACGGTCCGGTGGTACCACCGGATGGTCCGATGGCCACCAGATGTTATAGGTAGAGAAGAGAAGGAGCAACCACATCCAAGCTTTGAATGCACCGGATGGTCTCAGTGAAACCAATGAATGTTCTGGACAAAAGACCTATCAACTCAAGACCGTGAGTGATTTGTACGCACCGGACGGTCAAGTGCACACACCGGACGGTCCGACGGCTTGTTGGGTGTACACACTAGAAGTTCTAATATTGTATGCACGGGATAGTTTGGTGGTTGCTGTCAGCGCTAGTGCAGCTACTCTCCAATGGCTAGTTTCATGGTTTGGGCTATATATATCCCTTTGCCTAGCCTCATTGGTATGGTTGGTGACTCCTAAGTTCATTCTAGTAGTGAGACACGAATTTGAGATCCCAATCCATCACAAGAGCATAGAGATCACAAGAGCTTGCGAGCTCATGCTTAGGGTTTCTTCGCGCATAGCTCTTGATTGCGACAAGTATTGTAGTGAGTTTTGTGAAACTCCTAGGTAACTCGTGCTTGCGCGCACGAAAGACTTGTAAGGGGGGCTTGTAAGTCTTGCGAGACCATCTGAATTGTGGAATGATTGCCACCTTACTTGTGAAAGGGAGGAAGGCCCTCGGCGTTTTGGCCAAAAGCTCACCTAGTGGAGACAGCGGAGAGTGTCCGTGAGAAGGCCCGCGGAAGTGAACTTGCCATCCTCTACCCTTGAGAGGACAAGGCCGTAGTCCTTGCGCAGACTATATGTGACCAATGGCTTGTGTGGGTGACGGGAATATCCAGAGTTACCCGACTAGGTTGCTTGACCTTTGCGAAGGTCACTTTGCCAACTTCTTTCCTTGTGTGGATTGAGGCTAGGAGTCCTTGCGCGGACTCCGCGAGAGCAAAGCTTTACGAGGGGTACCAAACGAGGAGTACGGTGAGGCTTGCACATATTTCTGATACCTTGGTAAAAAAATCCCCATGTCTCCAACTTGTGCCATCGTCGCCATCGTCAACGGGAGTTTGCATCACTCTACTTATCTCTTTTAGCTTCCACATTTACATTCTTGCAATTGTGTGCTTACATTCCTAGACTAGCTTGGTAGGTTCGTTTTTAGGTAGAACTAGATTGCAAGACTTCACCACGGAAGAGTTAGTTACACTTAACAAAACCTTAGTGCAGATATTTAGTGTTATCTTGCGTAGGTTTTGTTAAGTAGTTGTAGTTTTTAGAGAGCCTTAGTTTTAGATATCCTAATTCACCCCCTCTAGGAGTCGTTCCAACCTTCACCATCTTTGTATAGAAGGAAGCCACTGACGAGATTCTTGTTCACAGAGGAGACATGTTGCACGTTCTTCAGCTGCACGATTTTTTTCGAACTAAACTTCGGATCCACTGTACCAGTGCCAAGAATAGAAGCAGGCGACCTTTCCCCATCAAGACTAAGCAATCCCATGTGAATTAATAAGAAGAGAACATAATAATGTCAAAACACACATGCGCATTAGCACTCATATCAATCCACCAATCAAAAGACTGAAAAACTGAAAAGACAGTAGGTAAATTAACATACCCTGCATCTCTAATATTGCCAACGGTCATAATGTCGACACTCTTGGACGATTGCCCAATGCTGCCTCTTTTCTCTCGACGGTCTGCACAATTTGGACAGTCCTTGGAAAAGTGCCCAAGTTCACCACAAGTGAAACAGGATAGCTCAGCCTTGTTCACCTCCTCCTTCTTCTTGAAGTTAGTAATCTTGTTAGGCTTGTTCTTCCCTTTGCCTTTGTCTTGGTTCCCCTTATTTTTAACCTGTGTTGGCAAAAGACTAGCTCTCGCCTCCCTTAGTTTCCTTTCCCGAGCCTTCTCTTTCACATCAAGGGATGCTATCAAGTTCTCAACTGATATCTTTGTCCTCTTGTGTTTCAGAGTTGTGGCAAAACTCCTCCACAAGGAAGGAAGTTTTGCAATAATGCACCTAGCCACAAACAGATCAGGAAGTGGACACTTGAGGATTTTGAGTTTGTTAGCATGCATTGTATGTCATGAGCTTGCTCAATAATAGATTTATCAGTTGACCATCTTATAGTCATGAAGCTCTCCAAGATATAAAGTTCACTGCATGCGTCCGATGCACCAAATTTAGCGTTAAGTATATCCCACAACTCCTTTGCGTCTATTATTTGCATATATACATCACACGGATAGTCATCAAGTACACTCAGAATGCATCCCACGAAGAGAGTATTGGCATCAATAAACCTCTTCAGATCAGCATATGAAATGTCACCTTGAGGTTTGCCCTCACTCACCCAGAATACATTCATAGCAATAAGCCATAGCTGTGGCCTTGACTTGCTACCTCTTGAAGTCCACACAGGAAAATTTAGCCGGCCTCAGTGCGTCAACAAATCTAGCCATTGTTAACTTGGGAAATTGTCTACAATAAGATTTTTAGATTGTTGAGAAATTAGACAAGATTCGCATTAAATTGCAGAAGTAAATCATGCATAACATGGCATAAACTATCATGTACTCATCTAACATACTAGATAGAACAAACAGAACAAATACCTCACATATCATTATTGGTAGTAAGATAGAGCCGATTTCATACTAATGGCATCGATGGTGTGATCGTGTCATGGGCGATGTAGTACTATAGACGGTGCAATGAAGAAGTCATCGGTGATGACCTCCACCAGCGAAAGCAGATGGACGACCTGTGGTGAAGATGGCGAGCAATCGTGCAGAGCGCTTCTCGAAAACCTTATTCTCCCACTCCCGGTGCAGGATCTCGAAGGCAGAGGGTTTCAGACACCTAGTCTCCCGATCACATATGCACGTTGGCACTCAGGATGGAGAGGGCTACGGTGGCGGTGCACGACGAGATGTGGCAAAACCCTAGGCTTTCTGGTGTGCCCTTTGGCGACGCTAGCAGGTTGTTTATATAGAGACACACAATCCAATCTCATGTCATGATCACAATCTCGATCAGATAAAGACTCCGAAACTTAAGGTCTAAGTCACAAAAAATAAAAACAACAAAAGGAATCCGTGCACCCACAAGGAGCTAGGCCTAGCGAGGCGAGGCAAGCGAGCACATGCATGTGGACCCTTCCTTCTCCTCTCACACCATGGTTTAGTCGGAGAGAAGAGCCTCCACTTTTAAGTAGGTGCTCCTCCCTTTCTACTAGCAAGATGGGACTAGAGAGTTTCACTATCCTTTAGATACACATGTACCTTTGAGATTTTTAGGAATTAATACATGGGCTAGGCTCATATATTCAACACAGTCTATCATCGTAGCAACTACTAGCCTCGCTATACGACCTAAGGGTGTCCCAAGCAAGAAGGATTCCATGTCATCTTGTGAGCCTTGTTATATCTTCTCACTCATTTGGTAGGGTCTACAAATTTAATATTATTTTTGTGTTCCAGAACCATGTGAACCTTGTTTGGTGCTCCTTAGAGCTCCGTGCTCCATGCTAGCGATGACAAAAGCCATGGTGAATCTAGGCAACCAGCAAATTGCATGCCCAAAATGTCCCGTTGGGGACGCCCTAAGAGCAGGAATACCTCACCACCAGTTGCGCATCCCACCATGATCGTGCATCCATGAGCTCATGTACCCGATTGACCGCAGCTCCCACATCATTAGCACATGCACGAGAAATGCCTCGACCTTCTCCACCACTTCCCCACCTCCTCGAAGCTCATCACCACCTTTAGCTGCCCCATCACCAAGCTCAACGTCAGTTGCCGTCGCCATGGCCAACCCCAGCGAGCTCGTGCACCAGCTCAATCATGCCTGCTTGTGCACCAGCACCGCCTCGACCCCCTCTTCCTTCCGAACTGGATCTGGAGCCGTGCCAAATTGTCTCTTGCCCATCACCATCGTGCCACCACCGCCCGCTATGAGACCACAGAGGGACCCATCACCAGAATGTCAATCCACAAACACATCTACCCTGCCAAGCTTCACCGTGCTCAGGGACATGCACTCGGCCCGACCTCGACCACCACCTTCTCTGCCTTTGTTGGATTTGTGACCGCACGGCCACACCACTGTCGCTTGAGTCCGCCTCCATGTTCCAGCCTCATCTCACCCACTCCTCTGACGCATATCCAGCTAGGGGCATTCCCACCACTAAGAACGGCCACCAAGACCCTCCATCATCCACCTCATCGCCCCCACACGCAAGTCCACGTGACACCACCACCAACTGCATAGTAGTCACAGGATGATGGCAGTTATTGTGCATGCAGACCCCTCCAAAACTCTCTAATTATTTCGCTCACTACAAGAAACAGGTTAAAGTTCGCCGGCCAGATAACCACGAATTTAGGTGTATACCCACAAACTTACACTAATTTCGTCGGCCAATCGTCGAACTTATGAGTCGAACTTAACAGGTCGAAATTATGCAAAAAAGCTCATCGGCCCCGACGAACATAGCTTAGAGATGAATCTAATGCCCACGTGGCAATTAAATTCGTCGGTTTATTTGGGCCCACGAATTTATTTGTTTTCAGTTGATAATAATAATTTCATACCCATCAAAAATCTGATAATTCATAGAAAATTCAAAAAATCATAGAAACATAGTAGATGATCCTGCCTATGCCAAATGATGGCTTGATGACAGAAGGGTACATACAATATCATAGAGTCCCATACAGTGCATCAAAGTCAACATAAATCTAGGATGTGCATACAATCTTTCATAATATTAACATAACATATTAACATTGTTTTATATATAAATCGTATCTACAAGTACAAACAAGATCCATAGCCACTAAACAAGATTCGTAAGTTGGCAACCAATAAGATTCATAGCCTTGCCCAAACTCTAGATTTCGCCAGATGTAGTAAACTGCACCCAAATCAGAGACGAACGGGATTGAGTGTTCGGTTTCGTGCAGCAAGAACAGAAGGGAAGGGCACACGTACTGGATGCTTGCCTGTGGTAGCGCACGAGGTGGGAGCAGGGGTAGGTGGCGGCGGTGGTCGACGGCGCGGTTGCCGGCGGAGGTCCACGAGTGGCGGCAGCCTGCGCCGCGACGCGCGGGGGGCAGGAGGCGGCGGCCAGTGGAGCAGGCGGCGCGGGGCTTCAGCTGCGCCGTGGGAGGCCGAGCAGCGTGGGAGGCATGGCACCGTGGGTCCTCGGCCGCGGCGTAGGAGGCAAGGCTGCGCGGAGGCTGGGGGCGAGGGAGACCGTGCGGGAGCCGGCTCAGGGCGTTGGGGCAGGCAGCGTGAGGAGACATAGAAAGGAGAGGGAGCGAGGAAAAAGAAAGGAGAGGCAGCAGCTCGAGCGCGCTTTATATCCTCAAATAATTTTGTCGGTTGGAGCTGGTCAGGCCGACGAAGTTAAAGTAATTTCGTGGGTATAAAAACCCGACAAAGTTAATGAATTTTCAAAAAAAAAATTGGCGGCTAGATAAGTTCGTGGATGCGGGTTGTGGCCAACGAACTTATTTAAATTCGTCGGAGCCAAAACCGATGAATTTATCCTAATTTCATCGAAGGACTAGGAACCAACGAACTTAACGAACATTAGTTCGTCGGCTGCCCTAGTGCCCGACGAAGTTAAAAAAAACCTACAAACTTTTATCGCGTTTCTTGTAGTGGACTTATCTATCTATCTTGGGAAAACTGCAATGAACCCCTAGATCTGTTGTCATTTCGCATTACAAGCCAAGCATGCGCACCTTATGAGTCTAACCCTATTTTTTTCGTAATTTACATTCATTATTCACTGAGTCTATGCACATTTGTTCATTAGATGTGTAAGATTTTTATTAAATGATGTTTTAATTTTGCAATGCCCTAATAAATCACAAAAATTGGTAAAAATATAAAACATAGTTTGTTAATTTTATTTTAACTAGCTCTTCCCGATGGACCGGGCCTTTTGTCTTATGAAATGACCCTGCTCTGAATTGTAAAGGAAATGAATGCATGAATGTAGCCTCTTCAATTAGTACTCTCAAATCTGTAAATTTCAGTCACAGTCAATCTCATCCAATCATATATATATAGGAATATTATTTTAATCACTATAGATTCATAGTGACAAAAGGAAGAGAGGTAAACCTCTCAGAATCCAGGATCCATGGAAGATATTATTGATGGTACAGGTGGCAAAAGAAAGTTATAAACTCCAACCATGGCAAGAAGCTGATACTTCTTCTTAGAGTCCATAACAAAAGTTTATCCAGGATCTAAAAAAAGCTGTTGCTTCTTGTCACAGCCCACAGCACAAGTTCTTCCATGTTCCTCTTGAGCGAGCTACATGTTTCCACGAACAGGACAGGAGCCATCCGCCGCACTCCTCCCTGGCTGGCCTCCCGCACCGCGGAGCTCGAGGTTGAGGCCTAAGGAAGGGACCGTGGTGCGTGCTGTGTCGAGAGGAAAAGTGGACCGGACGTCGAGAGGGCCCACACCGCAGCAGAGGTAGGAGCAGTGCGCTGACGATGGAGATGGTGGCAACGGGTGGAGCCGCGGGCTCACGGCGACGGACGGAGAGGCGCGGCGGTGGGTGGAGCCTCGCAACCACGCCGACGGCCTGGACGTGAAGGCGTCGGGGAACGGCGAGGTCGCGGGAAGGAGCTGGGGCTGGCGGTGAGAGATGGGAGAGGTTGCCAT
Source organism: Paspalum vaginatum (assembly GCA_030272315.1). Taxonomy (NCBI): domain Eukaryota; kingdom Viridiplantae; phylum Streptophyta; class Magnoliopsida; order Poales; family Poaceae; genus Paspalum; species Paspalum vaginatum. The sequence goes on along the minus strand of CM059015.1, from coordinate 38,155,961 downwards.
GGAGGCCAATTAAAACCAAAGAACGGAACTGGACCACAGAGTTTCCTTCCCTTGTCTCTCTCTAGGGTTCATCCGCCGCCGCCACCTCTCAAAGCCTCCACTTCGGAAGCCCAATTTCCACTGAAGACGATCGCGGATCCTTCCCCGCCATGTTCCCTCCGCCTATCCACCCCGACGATCTCGATCTAGATGCCCCTCCGGGGTCCATCCTCATCGACCCGCACGGCTACATCAGCGACCGCACCAACGCCACCACCGCGTGCGGCGTCACAAGGGGAGGTAAGACCGTCATGGTGACCTTCTGGGCGGCCCAGCCGCCGCGTGGCTCCTGCTTCACCCTCCACTTCCCTGACATGGATCCCTCCGCGTACATGAGCATGCCCCAGATCCTCAACACGGTCGACGACCTCGCCCTGCTCCGCGTCCCGGTCTGCTCTGAAGGCTGCATCGTCTGCCATTCGCTTCACCACGATTACTTCGTCTACCACGCCGGCAGCGAGAGCAAGCCGCCATCACTGGATCTGATCCCCCTGCCCCCCGGCGGCGTCAACCCCTCTGACCCGCAGGAGGCTGAAACCAAAAGGCGGCCGGTTTTGAAGGGACGCTGGGCTGGTTATCCAGCTCTGAGCTCCCAGGATGACGATGTTGTTTACATCTCAGACAGGTATGATGGCAGGGACAGGACGGCATCAGTGATTGCTGTCGATTTAAGAAAGCAGACTGTGAGAGATGTTGCTGAGTTTGGATCTGAGAGGCCCTTGGGTTACAGTTACATCTACCTAGGAAGTGGGATCTCCAAACATCTGCCCCCGACCAGGTAATTGTGTATTATCATGGGTACATTTTGATCTTAGGCATGTGTTTTCCTACAGTTGCTTACCTAGGTGGAACTGCCTAATATACTATACCATAGTAATTTGGCATGTACTGTCAGCAAAATGCTCTTGTGGTAGTTATGCTTGATTGGTTGCCCGCATGTGGGCAACCTGGCCGGGCGAGAGCTTGGCTGTGCACCGTGAGAGCCTGCCTCTGGAGATACGTAAATTTTGGTCGCATCTCCAGAGCCTAGCCCGAGACCTTATTTTTGCACCACGAGAGACATGCTCACCTGTACATGCAGCGAACCAAACAAACAATAAAGCTAGCATGATACTGGCTGTGTGGATGCAACCAGCAACCAAACATGCTGCATCTGCGTAGCCGTGAGCCTAGTTGGCCTATATGCAGGCAACCAATCAGACCCTATAATGTGCACTCAGTTTCGTTCTATGAGGCGTGCACACATTTTAAGAGCTAAACCATGTAAATTTCAAGTTTCGACAAAACAATCAACCTCATATGGTTAATGGAATTATGTTGTTGGGCTCACTGGGGTATTAATGGCTTGTTTGGATCTGTGCATGAGGAAGTTGCCCGGCCTAGGCAGCAAACCCTGGCCATCGGTTTCCAATGCTCGGGGCTAGAGTGACTTGCCTGGGCGAGCTCCCCTTGGCCGGGGTGTGATCCATGGTTTTCAAAGTGTTGTCTAGGTGACGTGTTTGTGTTGCTTAGGCGTACAGATGTTGAATAAACCTTGGTGTCCTCTCGCTACTTGTCAAAACAGCCAGGAAATGAGGGGGAGACAGAGGAGCTGTTGGCTCTGGTGCCGGTGTTTGACAAAGAACTTCCTCTAATCAACTGTGACATGGAGGCTAGGCTGTTTCGAGGGTGCAGAGCACTGATAAGGGTGTTGGGGGGCAGCAATTTGGCTTGGAGAACGAGAGGGATGGGGATGTAGGGAAGGGTGGGGAGATACGCCCCAGGGTCCAAAGGTGTTGAATGAAGAGGTGGAATAGAGACGGGGTATTGTTACCCCATGGTGCTGTTGTGAAATTTTTTATGTTGATATGGCGTCGCCATATAATCGCCTCGGCCATTGAAGGGGATGGCTCATCATGTCTCACCTTACCTGCCACAGAAACCATGATTAAGTGCTGAGGTCTACTTTTGGATACCATGCTGAAGGAGTGCCCTTCTATGTTTTAAATCATCGCAAACGATATTTTTTTAGAGAATCTTCACAAATCAATCGCACTCTTTTATCCTTTGATTGTTCTTCATGTATTTTCTGCATTGTAAATTCTTTTGTAAAATTGTGTGTCACAATCAGACAGATGCAAAATTTGAACCAACAAAGGACATGTACAAATTGTAGGTAGGCAATCTTGCTTAATGTTATTGTGTTCTTGTTGTTTGAGCTAAAATTATTTTTATCAAACACATTAAACATAAAATATTAGATACTTTTGCTGAATAAACAATAGCTCTTACCATAAATAAATCTAAGCTGTATTTAATATACTATTTAATTTTTTGGATCAACTACTTTATTGGTACATTGCTGAACTTCGTAGAGTAGAGATCTATTCTCGGTTAATTTTTAATGGTTGTTTTGCACCACAGCAGTTCTGTTGACTAATATACACTGTACAGAGGTAAATCTTCGGAGGCAAGTAAGAAAGAAATTGTGCAAGCTGTCAAGCATGATGTCCCAGGGAAGAATCTGCAATCTGAACCAACTTCTAAAGTTGATGGAACAAGCCCCAAGTGAGGGAGACGTCGTTGGACGCTTGTCACTTGTCAGGATAAACTTAAGACTGTATGTAACGTATGTTTGCTTTATTGGAGTCGAGTAAACTTATTTGCTCCCGTGATCAGTTCATGTATTGGTCTGAGGTGTCTTGAAAGTTCGATGGAAAAGTTCCAGGAAATTTCTTTAAGGTGAATTGACTAATGATTGAATCTGCTGGTCATTACCAATGACAAATGTGATCGCTTCCAAATCAGAAATGAAACTATTGAAATGTCTGTGATATTGTCTAGATGAGAAATTGCTATCACTGTGCCAAACCGAAAATAGAATTGTTGAAAGGATCATGACATCATCTAGAAGGTGAATAGGCATTCCCTATAAATGGAAAACAAAGCTTTGCTAAAGTTGTTTAGTAATAAGTCGTTAACTTTGATTTTGGAATTAAGTAAACATCGCAAAGGAATTAAGTCGGTCACTGATACATGCAGCGGTTGATTTTTTTTCCCACAACTTCGACTCTTCGTCTTATTCAAAAAATTACAAGTTTCTCATTTTATTTTGTTGCTATTTGTTTCATTATCAAAGGTAATTTGAGGATGACTTGTATTTTACATGTTCTCATAATTTCTTTTGCATAAACATATGATAAAAGTTGTGAAAAAAATCAACCATAGCATGTATTTGTAACCGGATGTGTAGTATCTTACAAGTAGTAAGATGAATAGATGTTTCCTATCAACGAAAAATTAAGATTGCAAGAAGTAAGATGAACAGGACCCTCCCTATATCAATGAAAAAAAGGTTTGCTAAAGGGATTAGTAACAAGTCGTCAACTTGATCTTGCAACGAAGTAAACATAAAAAAGGTTAAGCTTGCAAGAGGTAAAGTAACTATACAGTTTTTTAATAGACCTAAAGAACAGTCCTGACATGCAAGAAGTAACTAGAGCTAAACAGTTGCTGCAAACTATATACTCCTACTTAATCTAACCATCTAGGCCCCGTTTGGAAAGCTAAGTTTTTTTTTTTTTGAGTTTTAGATGAATATCACTGTTTTGTGGAATACTTTGGTTTTAGAAAGTCATAAGGTGTTTAGATGGAACAAAAGTTGTAGTTTTGAAAAATAAGGTATTGCTAAAACCGAAGTCTTTTTGGAATTTTAGGAACTCCACCGCACTACTTTCATCTATTTTATAAATCATAGTTTTGTGTATCTCTTTTTCTAAAACTATAATGTCCCTGATACCATGGTTTTTTCAAAACTACAATATCCAAACATGGTCCTATGGACAATGGAGGAATCCAAAGGATTGAAAACAGTATAGAAAATATTTCTCTCTCCTCTTTGGAACAATAAATAAATAAATTCCTACAAATCCTTATGCGTAAGCATATGAGACATGAGGTAAGGTTTTAGTGATTGAATGAGAACTGTGTCTAATAAGTTTGTTTTATGATAGAACGATTAAAATGATCAGTTGCTCATTGGATCTCGAATTTGAATTCATATGGTTTTTGTTTTAAATCTCAAAGGCTATGGACCTTTATAGATTCTATAGGATAAAAAAAGATGCTAAATGATCGTTGAGTACATAAGTCTAGATAGTTTGTAGAGTCCGCACTATAAAGTGGGGGCAAGTGGGCAACATCAGTAGCTTGATCTTCGTATTGCCAAGGTTTCGCATGCACTCTTAGGCCCTCTTTAGATACTAAGTATTTTTAGAAGAATATCATGGTTTTGCAAAATATCTAGATATTGTAAGTAAAGAAGGTGTTTGGATGCAACCAATTTTAGAGTTTTAGAAACTGCAGTATTAATAAAACCACAATTTTTTTGCTGTTTTCGAAACTGGGCCAAGACTCTCTTTTTTCTTCATAGAGCTTGGTGCGCGCACTGCCCGGCCATGACACGTGTACTTTTTGGGGTTGACTGCTTGTGTTGTCGACGTTGTCGATCTGCTTGCGGGGTTGATCTACTTGCGCAGGGGTCGATCGTGTAGTCGTCGTTGCCGTCGTTTAGCTTGCCCAGGGTTCCAGGCCGCGCGGTCGCCGTTATGAACTCGATGGGCAATATCCAACGCCGGTTGCCGGTCGTTGCCGTCGATCCGCTTGTGGGGTTCAGCCACGCAGTCGCCACTGTTGTTTGTCTCTTCGGGGCCAGGACGCCAGGTCGTCGGCGTTGATTCGCTAGGCAAAAATCCGATCACAAAGGTATTGGTAAGACTACACGGTACAAAATGTTCAATTAGGATCAAAGTTTGAATGCTCATTATGCCATGGGATTTAAATAATATATTCCTCTGGAGCAACACCGCTGAATCTCTGAGTGTTGCATGCACGCAGAACTAGTGAACTACTGTCGACACTGCAATTAGCCAAACACGGTTCTGTTTTTTAAACAGATAAATACTACAGTATCTAAATATACTGAGGTAATGTATTGTTCTGGTCATAGACTACGGTTCCTCAGTACTGCAGTTTTAGGAAACTACAGCACCCAAACGGGCTCTCGGACTCTCATGACTTGTACGTAGCAGAAGAGATTCTCATGGCTCGATCCACACGCTGGGCCGCTCCCTGTTGGGCTTGGCCCATGACAAAACCCGAAATTTCGGTTCTAGGCAGAACATCTGGAATATCCCGATCAAACTCCCGAGCGGCCGAGCCGAGCCGTCGCTCAAAAAGCCACCGACACGCCCCGCACCACCGCAAAAATATGAATTTTTTCTAGGGTTCTTCGCGAAACCCTCGCCGCCCGCTCCTCCCAATCCCACCCATCCGGCCCCGCCGGAGGGTTTATGCATGGCATCGACCCCGCCCGGCGTCGGTGACGGCGGCGCGAGCGGGGAGGAGGCGGCGGCGGGCCCCGCCCCGGCCGCCGCCTCCTCCGTTCCCTCCGCACCACTTTGTTCGAGGTGGGCGTCCGAGATCAAGGTGTACTCCCGCAAGTACCCCAGCAAAAATCCCAGGCCTCCTCCCCCGGAACCCGCCCCCAATCCGAATCGCCTCTCGGGATCCGCATCCTCGACTCGTCGGTCCATTGGATGCCCGGAGGCTGGGGTCGCTGCGGCAGTGCCGCCCGATCCGGCGGTGACGAGTCCCACACCGCCTCCGTTCTCCGACCCGGCGGCGCCGGCCTCCTCTTCTCCTGCTCCGCCTCCGCCTCCCGCACGGGCACCGCCTGGTGAACCCACCCCCGCCTCGGGTGACATGTCCCCGGGCCCTAACCTGGACGGGGCCGCTGTGCCCAGCGGCCATGGCAATGACTGGGCGGTGGTCGCTGCGCTGAAGGGGCAGAAGCGCAGGGCCAGGAGTGAGCTGCGGCGGCAGCTTGCGTTCGAGCTTGACCAGGTGCGTGTGCTCTCCAAGCGGCTTAAGGCAGCTGCTGAGGCCTTGGCGCAAGAGGATTCAATGGCCATGCCCCTGTCGATGGCGCTGCCACCATCACAGGTGGTGGATGCGGGGTCCGTGCGCTCACAGTTTTCCCCTACTGGTCCAGTGACACCCATGCCTGCCCAGGCCATGTTTGCCCCTGTTCGCTCGCTGATGCCACGGGCACCACTAACTGTGTCCGTGGCTCACACAGAGCCCTTTGAGAAGGAGAAGCGGACGCCTAAGATGAACCAGCTGTACCAAAACTCAGAATTCTTGCTTGCCAAGGATAAGTTCCCGCCTGCAGACCCACATGGACGCAAGAAATCGAAGCACCACAAGAAGAAGCACCGGTCCCTAGAATCTCATGGTGCAGACTTTGATGCTGAGCGGAGGCTATACTCCCATGCATTCAAGAAGTCTTCGTCTCTCTTGAGCCGGCTAATGAAGCACAAATTTGCGTGGGTTTTCAACAAGCCTGTCGATCCAGTCGCTCTTGGTTTGCATGACTATTTTGCAATTATCAAGCACCCGATGGATCTTGGAACGATAAGGGGGCGACTCAGCCATGGGAAGTACAGGAACCCAAAGGAGTTCGCTGAAGATGTGCGGCTCACTTTCCAGAATGCCATGACATATAACCCCAGAGGGCAGGATGTTCATTTCATGGCTGAGCAGTTGTTAGGAGTATTTGAGGCACAGTGGCCAGAGATCGAAGCTGAGGTTAATTATCTTGCATCATGTCCTCCGTTGCCAAAGAAGTTCCCACCACCCCCCATTGACTTGCGTTTGTTAGAGAGGTCAAATTCTGTAAAACACCATGTAGCGTTTGACTCCAATTCTAGACCGATAAGCCATACTCCCTCTTATAGTGCCCGGACACCATCAATGAAGAAACCAAGGGCAAAAGATTTAAATAAGAGAGACATGACGATGGATGAGAAGCGTAAACTTAGTGATAACCTCCAGAACTTACCGCCAGAGAAGCTTAACGCGGTTGTGCAGCTCATTAAGAACAAGAATTTGTCAGTTACGCAGCATGAGGATGAGATTGAGGTTGAAATTGATAGCATGGACGCGGAGACACTTTGGGAGCTTGATAGGTTTGTGTCTAATTACAAGAAGAACCTGAGTAAGCAAAAGCGAAGGGCTGAGCGTGCAATGCTTGCAAGACAGGAAGAGTTGCTAGCACTGCATTCTGTACAACAACTTCCAGTATGAGCATTCATTCATTTTTAATTATTGCAGTAGTATCATTGTAAGAAAAGGTATAATTGGGTCTGAATATTACAATTTCATTTCACTGCAGACTCGAGAGCCTAGTGTAGGTAAAAAGTCTCTGAAGCAAGGTAAGATATGGTTGCTCTATTTCCTTTAGTCATTTCAAAACCACATTATAAGGAAGTTAGTAATGTTTTTTATGTACCAAAGATTTGACAGTGCGCGAGCAACTGACATCGTCTGCCCCAAATCAAACTGATAATAATGGACACAATGCAAGTAGTTCGAGTGGTTCTAGCAGCTCTGGCAGTGATTCAGGGTCTTCTTCTAGTGGTATTATTTCGTCCTTTAACATTTGTTTTTGGCCATTGGTTAATACTAACTGCTTTGTTACTTAAAATTATATTGGGGATCGAGAAATCATTTACATTTATCATTTTTTTCTGGCAGACTCAGATAGTGATAGTTCTTCTACAGATGGATCAGGTGCTGCCAATTCATCTTAAATACAGGTAACTTCCAATCAGAACCTTGTGTCCCCCCCCCCCCCCACTCTTTCTTTCTTTTTAAATTGTACCTAACCAACTGTGTTGATTGATTGCTTGGTGAATAAATATAGAGCTTTTTTTGTTTACTATGTGCACATTAATTGGTATTTTATTATTCACGTTCATTAGAGTTATTATTCCATTTTGCTCATTTAATCAAATAATTTTGTTTTCGCTCAAACTACATGTTCTTCCAAAAAACTTTGGAAGTTGTCAGCGTGTATTATTTATGTGAAAGACTACTTTTGGTCCCGCAGCTGTGGCACAGCTTTAATTTAGACTGACAACTCCAAATCCATTTGATTCTCATTCTTGAAATGTCAAAACTCAAAAGTGGTGCTACTAAGCTTCCCTTCAGCTAAACCTTATTGGTTGCCATGTCATATCCTAGCTGAACATATATCCTAATTAGCTTCACTTACCCTCCTAATATATTTCCTCTTATTAGTCATCCCTCTCTTGCACCTTTTCTGAAGCAGCCCCTCACATGCCAAAAAAAAAAAAAGACAAAGAAGACGAAGGGCAAGTAAAGACATCTTCTCTGTTTATTTCTTTTGTTTGTTTCAAGCACCACAGAAATAGATAGTTCTTTCTCGGTACTGCTGCTTGTTAGGAGATGGCATAGGTGCCTGCTGCTGATGAATCAAGTACAACCTCACAGTGACAGCGTTGGAGTGGAGTGATCAAAGAAGGCCAAGGCTCAAATGAAGCCTGATATTCACCCACACCTTGCAAATCTTGTCAAGACTTGGCTGACACAGAGGAAGCAGGGTTTCATTCCTGACTGTCGCCCTCTATTTCCTGGGCTTGAAAGGGTTATTTGCCATGTACGAGTGCCAGCTTGGGTTCTATGCCATCCCAAAACCACATGCCATGTACTAGTGTATTCAAATCAGGTCGAATATTTGGAGTCAACTTAAAGGATATCACTGATTAATAGCTGTGTGAGGAGCAAAACTGGATTGTTTTCTTATTAGCATTCCTTTTCTGTTTTCTCTTCCCTTTCTTCGATCGCTCATGTTAGGTTTCGGCTCTAACCTACCACAACCTGGGACTAGGAGGAGGCTTTGCTTCTGCTGCTGCTGTTATTGAAAGTGCAACCCTTCACATCTTTTGGCTCTTACATTGGGAGCATTCAGAATTTTCTCATACCAAATGTTAAATGGAACAATATTTGATAGCCATCAGCCTGCATGCTGTGAATATTTATGGTAAAACGTATTGTCGCAAAAAAGTAGCTGTCACTCAACCATTGTATGAGTTTAAACTGACAGATCATAAGGCCTTACTGTCTGATCTGAATGCACTGGCAATCATATTGCCATCTATGTGGTCAGCCAGATGGTTATTTTATGAAATAAGTACAAGGAATAGAAACCCTGAGGCGGAGTGTGATTTCATGGCATGTATTTATGTTTCCATATTTTCTGGTTACATGTTGCTCCCAGCACAGGACTTGGAAACTTTGTAAATAGAAAGTGTAGATCTCTTTATTAGAAAAGGAATGGAGATCTCATATAATGCAGTTTCTACCAATGTTTTCAAATCATATAATCAAAACCTAGTCGCTGGGGCAACGTCAGCTGACTAGTCGTCATTCAGGCTGATTTGTTGACCCTAATCGATTCTAGTCAGGAGTATAGTCATCCTGCCTACCTCAGGATGTATACTATACCGTATCAAACAAGCATCAGGTGTAACACTAGTGGTTGGTCACTACCACCTCCACGTGATGTCGATCCCCAATTGCACATAGGTGTATGTAAGCAGTAGAGTTAGAGCAGCAACAGTATTGCCAGAGCAAGGCATGAACAGCCAGCAAACCATAGCAGTGCATCAAGCCATTAACTAGAAACACAGCAAGATGGGGGAGGAGCTCATCTTCATGATTGGTGGTGGCATCTTCTGGAATGGATGACCTGGTGGCGGAACCCAGCAGTGCTCGAGGGACAGGATTCTGCGATGCTTGAGGGACAGCACCCAGCGGAGGCAGGGACAGGAGAGCGTGGCAGCTTGTGGAAGGGGTCTGGCCACAGCTGGAATGATGAATTAGCAGTGTCGAGCAATCTGGATGGTGGCTGCTGGACAGCAGATGCATGACCTCCCGAGTCCCCTCCTGCTGAGTCACCACCGCACCAGGTACAAAGAGCTCATGTACTTTAAAACCTAATGGGCCAAACTGCCAGCCTAACTGGCTAGACCCACCTGGCACCAAATCTCACCCATAGCCTAGTCATTTCCTAGCCTAGTTGAATGCTTCGCGTTTTATTGTTGATTAGTGATGACCAGCTCACTAGTCAAGCTAATTGCCTTGGTGAACATAATCGGGGTCAAGTAACCTAGATGGTGTTTAATCATGGCTACTCGGATGATCTGATAATACTGGTTTCTATTTTCATAAAACTAGGTTCCAATGCCTCCATGGTTGTGGGATGAATAAGCAAAGGTTTTAGATTTGCTGTCGTTCTTCAAGTCTTTGCCTTTCTAATGTACATGACCTCATTGGTCTTGTCTTGATGGCACAAGGAAGAGCTAAACCAACTGATCAAGGTTGAGGGCCACTGCAATATGCTTTGCCAGGCCCTCAGTTGGTGGCAATGCCCCACAAGGCCACAAGATCATATCCTATTTGGGGAACATTGTGGCGTTGAGTAGATATTTCCTGTCATGAACGAGGCCATGCCAATATCTGTGGTGCTGTTCAGATTGTTACTTCGCCCTATTTGTCGTGACAGACTGACAGTGTCACAAAAAGCATAAAGTCTTCCTTTATTGTTTTGCTTCTCACCCATACCACCAGCCATTTTTGCAGAGCCTTGCCAGCTTCCTCTCACATTGCGGCACTGTAATCCTACCATGCTGCCGTTATCCATCACCTACACATTCAAACATGGCCTCCACCTTGGACTTCTGGCCATATATCCATGACTAAGTGTGAAATGTTATGGTCCTAGACTTCAGATGTTTTAGATGATCATTTTAGGAGACTAGCATAGATGTACGTGCAACACACGTGTTGTGAGATGGTCAGGCAAAGAAAAGAGAAAAAGCAAAAAGAATTAAAAGGAAGGAGATCATGCTTGATTGGCATCTTTCCTTTCTCATAAAATCCAAGAGAAGGAAAGTAACACATGGGTATGGGTACAAAATGAGGTGAGAAAAAAAGAGATGAAATGGTAGAAACATTTTGCATTTATGGTTTTTGGGCCTTTCCACCCTTCTCCAAACTGCGCAGTGGGACCGGCGTGAGGAGTATACATTGGCCATCCTAGGTAAAAAAGAATTTCAGAAAACTCGCTCTTTTATAGTGTAGATCAGTTTCCATTGATTATGAAAGGATTTGTTGTTGTTAGTTTTGCTTTGTATATTAGAAATTGCCAGATATGAAAAGGGACGAAATTGTTATCTTTTGTTCAAGCAAGACGATCCAATTAAAAGTTTTGGACTTGTATGTGCTATCTTTGTCTCCCCTTGTTCTGAAAAAAAATCCTGGTAGATCAGTGGGGCCCTTGGGCCTTTACCTGTAACCTGGACGTGCGACAAGCTATCCTTTATAAACAGGAAGGAAACGTGGTAAATTATGCAGCTATACTGGTTATTCTTTCGTCAACTTGAAGAGACATCTAGTGGTTCTTTCTATTGAAGCATTCAGATCTTTTGTGCATCTCTTCGCAGTCCACTGTTTGATCAAATTTTATTGTTTCCTTGGGCATGATTTGGACACAGGCAGAAATTAGCGGTGGCAGAAACAACAACAAAGCCTTTAGTCACAAGCAAGTGGGGGGTAGGATAGAGTTGAAACCCAAGGAATAGCTGCTTTTTTCCATCTACACCTATCCAAGGACAACTCTGGATAAATACGTATCAAATCTTCTTTTATTGCCTGTGGATACAGGGGTGTTGTAGATGAGTGCAACCTTAGGTTCAGTCCTTTATAAACATGTTTGTCTTTACCACTTGGAGCATTGTGATGATGGATTGGTATCGTGCCCAGCATTGTCTGAATATATGCACCATCTTAGAGACACCTTTAAGTGTTTTTCAATGCAGAGCAAAACTTATGGAGAGAATTACTTTGTTGATATTATGACTAGAAAGGAAGAACTACTATGTATCTCGTCTACTACTATTAAGAACGTTAGGGAGGCATTACACCCCCACCCAGTCTCGCGATCCCCCGGGTCTGTCCTGGCACCCTCGTGAAGTCAGTGATCCTATGCCCCCAACCCGCGATCCCCCTCTGTTTTTTTGAGTCCTTCCATCGCCCCTGTGCTGCTGCACAACTGCACCCTGTCCTTTTCTCGGACCACTCCCTGCCGCCCCATTCTACCCTCGCCTCCCTTGTGCATGCTGCCTCTACACCTCTTGTGCGCACGATCTCATGGATAACCTGTGCGGCGGAGCGGTCCAGCAGCTTCATTGTTTAGCATGCAGCACCTGTCCGCTGTCCAGCAGCCCCGGTACAAGCGCAAAACCATCGTTCCCTAGCAATCACTACGCCTGGAATTGACCCATGTCTGCCGCAAGCTCGCAGTACGTGGACGTGCTGCGCTATGCTGTGCTGCTGTTGACGTTGCTTGCTGACACGTGGATGAGCTCAACCATCGTAAAGTGTGACCGATCGTCCTCGATGTTGATGGCAAACCAGTGAGTCCACGACATTCAATACATGTTCAATAAAATGTCAACCATACTAACCCTATGATTATCCATTGTATTGCCCTTTGTTATCTCCTGTATTGGCCCTTAATTATCATCTGAATTTGTTCCTCTGAATTAGTTGTGGACTTGTGGTAGTAGTACTTTTTTTTGCATTGGTTGATCTGTTGCCAGCCTCTAAACCCATAAGACCGAGTCCAGCAGTCTGGGTAAAAGGTCGGGTATAGTACAAAGCGACACTGTTCACAGAGAGAGGGGTAGTTGGAATAGTGGATAGATGTGGTTTTATTCTAGCTGCTGGTCTTGGTCTAAGCAGTAGAAGTATTTCTGATTGTGTTCATAACCTCTACTACTTATTGGCACTAATTGATATATGCATGCACTGCCCTCTACCAGATTTCAGTTCTCATTGCTTTGTGGCATGAAGATCTATTTTTATACGGAGTTGTTTTATTCATGCAGCAATGTTGATTTGAGTTTAGCTTGAACAATGCAGTTCAGACATTGACAAATAAAATGTTTGATGCAAAATACAAGCAGCGCTGCATCAAGGTGCTCTGTCACGCTAATCCATATTTTAGAAGATGTAAGATAAAGCGTCATAGATAACGCGCTAGCGGCAAAGCATGGTTCACTAAGAGGTGTTTTGTCCTTCCTGGTATTTTTTGGTATAGTTGTGTGCACCTCTCGTCAACTTTATACCATCAAATGGAAGTTTGGATTAACATTTAACTGATACAAACATTGATGCCTGTAATATTTGATTGACTTGTTTAACATTTGCAAATTCATAGCTTAAAAGGAATTCCTCCTCTTTAAATGATTCTTTACCTGTTGAATGGGAAACATAACTAAGGAGCGGAAGCCAAAATTACCATCTTTCTCTCTACTACGGAAGAGATTCATGAGACTCATTGTTTATAATGAAATTATCATGGTTATTAACACGACTGTGAAAACGTCGTTTAAACAATGTTTAAACGATAAAACGCTACAGAAACCTGAAACGCTTAAACGTTTTGCCCAAATCGCATAAAACGACTTTTTACCTCGTTTAAACGTTCGTTTTGTCCGTTTTGGCGTGAAAAAGTTTGAAACGACGAGTATTTGGCATTTTAGTCGCCCTCCACTCCTGTCCTAGATCCAGATCGAGTCCTCCCTCCGCCGCCGGCTCCTCTGGTCCTCCCTGTTCGCGGCCGCCTCCTCCCTCTCTACCGGCCGCCTCCTTCCTCTCCGCCGGTGGCAGCGGGAGCGAGAGGTGGAGGGGCGCGTCGCCGGCGCGAGCGAGGGGCAGGAGAGGAGCAGGCGGTGGCTCCAGTGAGGGGTGGAGGGGAGCGGCGGCGGCAGCGCGAGCTGGAGTGGCGGCGGCGGCTGCAGCGCGAACTAGGAGCGTCGGCGGCGTCACCGCAAGCGAGCATGAGAGAGGGAGCGGCGGCGGCGCAAGCTGATGGGCGGAGGGGAGAGAGGTGAGTGGGCTCGGTGGGAGCGGGCTAGGGGAGCGAGGGGCTTAGTGGGCTGGGCCGTTCCCCTCTTCTTCCTTTTCTCCTCCTTCCTCCTCTTTTCCCTTTTCTCCCTAATCCTGCTGCCATTTTCCTATATTGTTTAAAACGACGTTTAAATGTTCGTTTAAACGTTTAAATGACAATCTTCCCTCCATCGTTTCATCGTTTTATCGTTTAATAACCATGGAAATTATCCCCTTTGTAGTTTCACCGGTTCTTATTGCATTGAAAATTTTTCGGCAACCGTGGCAACGAACGGGCAAACAACTAGTATTTTTTGATGCCTAGAAGTATACTATCCCTCCATTTAATTTTACTGAGTGTTTCCATTTTGGTTGTCATAAGTATGGCAGGTGTACTGTTTACATGCTTTCCAATACTCCTACTCACACACCATTGAACTCGTACTACAAAACAATTGTGTCACTACTGATGCAACCAGGCAGTAATTACTAAGCGTGCTGCATACAAGAACTAGCACATACCCCCTGTTTGGGTGATGGTAGTTAGGAATAGTTAAGGGTGGTTTAGTCAATGTAGGTACCTTGATGGTCTTGTTCACAAATGAAAACACACCCACTAATTATGAACATAGGTGGTTGAAGCCTTGGGGTTCAACCGGGACCAAATATACAACTATTTCAAGATTGTATTGTCACATCTCTTTTGCTGGTATCTCATTGTCAAGATTTCCTGCTTGCTCTATTGAACTGTTTCTGTCACTCTGATGAGTTGATTCCAACTGTAACCATGATTATTTTATGCTTATTTGCAGGTTCAGGAATTCATCAAGCTGACCGTAGCTCAATAATTGTATTCATCATGACAATGCCTAGTTAGATTGTACATGTTTATCTTCTTCCTTAGGAAAACTCCTAGGTTGTTGGTAATGCTAGGTTGTCATTGGAAGCCAGGAAAAAGGAAATGTTTCTGATCTGGGTGTTATTTAACTTGCTACTTGTATGTTGGTGGTGGGGAGGGGGGGGGGGGTGCTAACTCTTCCTTTTACTGATTAGAATTAGATTGGCCGATATAATTCTGGTTACACACAATTTCTTGCTTTGTTGTCCCATCCCATGTACCAAACAGCATATTTCTTTTGAGTTTGTACATGGCCACCTCAAAAATGTGTATTTCGCTGAAACTGGAAAATTGAGGTAAGCAACCAAACATGTGATATTTATTCTTGCCTCAAAGTGCATGGTTAGAACTGTTTGTCCTCTGTGGTCTGATAATCCGAGGGACTCGTCTGTCCTTAGAGATCAGTGTCCAGGTTGTGTATGCGTGTATTTGATGATTTTATGCTCAGTCATCTGTATTTGATGGTTTTGTGCACTTGAGGATGATAAGATATGTGTTGTGAGATCTTTACCTGTGTATTGTTTGATTCTTCAATCTTCAGATCTGAAGTATCAATGGAAGTACACAGAGTTGGGCTCGCCTTTGTCCTTGAGTTGTACACATGACTGTTGGAATGAACAAAGTTAACTAGATAAAGGGTTTGAATACAGAAACATCAAAGAACCCAAGTTCAGGGCAGACAATTTGCCGAATGGAGCAGGGAAGTGATTGGTGCAAAATGTAAGCTCCGATGATAAAATCTCACTGTTCAATTTTTCGTTTATTGTAACATCTGTAAGATGTGGTAGTGCGTTCCTTCACTGATAACCCTCGTAAGGACATGCCCTTGCGGTGGCAGTCATTCCCGTCCTATGTCGATATGCATCCTCGTAATTTCGCTGATGAAATTTTGGTGCCTAGGCTATGCTACAAACAAGGCATTATGGAGGTCTTCAATAGGTGAAACGGTAAAGGCATTATGGTGGGATGTGTTTTTTGAGCTGTGGACAGTCGCTTCAGGGAAATATTTCCACAAGATCTAGGATGGCACAATCCTTTAAAAAAAAAAAAGGAAGAGTTCGTCCCACATTCCTTAAATGCCATCTCAATTTAGTAAAGGAGAATTCAAAACCACACAAATTTGGACGGAGCATTCAAAAAAAAAAGGATGGAACCTTTCGATCTTAAAAAATTTGGATCATCATATTCTAGTATGTCTCTAAACCAAACAAACATCTTCAAGCCAAATAGACCCTAAAGGAAGAGCCCAAGAGGAGATGTGATGACACAATATATATATGTCATCGGTAATTCCTTAAATGCCATTACAATTTAGTAATTACTTCTTCATGACCATTCGTACGCCTAATGCTTGCTTATCACATGCTCGGGAAAAAACCAAGGGCCTTCCTCGACTCAACGCTTGCTCAGGCTAACAAAGCCGTCGAGGTAGCTAGGCTCCCTCACCGCCCCTCTTAAGATTGCACCTTCTAGGGCCTTTTGGCCAAGGTTGGTGCTCGGGATCAAAAGTGGGATGTTATGTTCATGAGGGGAGTCACCCAAGGGTGGACGGAGTGGTACAACAGCGAGGTCATTACTAGTTGTCGGAGGTGGTGGAGCTTTTTGGTGGCAGCGGGTAGCAAAAAAGTAAATTTGGAAATTTTTCATTTTATTTTTTAAGGTGTGGATGTGGTTAGCAATTAGCATAGCTACATGTTATGGGTGTCATTACAATTTACTCTGGTTCTCTCTACCATCATAAAATGATTTATCGCTTGAATGGCATCAGTTGAAAAAAAAATTCCCCTTATGCTATTCGACACTATAAAAGGAGTTTCTAATATCATTTTTCATGCGACGAGAACCTGTGTACCCTTTCACATTGGCACTAGTTGCATTCCTTAGTCTTTTATTTTCTCACTTCGGTTTCTATCCGTACCCACCTAGTGCTTCCTTGTCTTGGAATTAATCAAAAGGAAAGACGACAACCAAACAGGTCTACTTCCTTTCAATTCATTCTCTCTTTTTTCCCTCTTTCCTTGATTGCTCGGTTGGTCAGCTCCTCTGTTTTCCTCAACGTCCTATGCTATTCACCCGATCCGTGTATGCCCATTAAATATGTATTCTAAATTTCTAATACATAGCTTTAGGCATGCGTGTCATATGTATATCAACACTAGTGTTGAAAGTACCAGAAATCTTGCTTCTTATGTCGTAGGTGAAATGACATTTAGCCCTCGCGTTGGCATCAGCCGCATAGTCTAATCCAAGAATCCTAGTTCATACTAAGAGGGTCAAGATGTTCAATATAGGGTTGAATTAGACTTATAATTTTGAAACATGAAATTGAATCATGTGTTCCAGTATGAATTCACCCTAACGCTAGAGCGTGTAACTAGAGTTCTAAATAGTAAAAATGGCATGCAACCTAGAGCCAATCCTATATCAGCATGTAATTTTTAGAATTGAAATGTGGAATTAAAATTACAAGAAAGTAAAGAGAGAGAGTTGCAAGCCGATTTTTCCTCAAAGTATCTAGGAGTTGCTACTCCGCCTAGTCCTTATTGGAGCATCTGTGCAAGGGTCTTTCTCCTCCATTGATACATGCAAAGATCAAGTGCTCCCCGAATAGATGTCCTCCTCTCCAAACCATCGTACAACACCTGCATAAGGGCTTCTCTCGCCCCTTCTATGATATTCCGAAAGCTTACCAAGAGGAATGACACAAACAATCTAGGTGATCACCACTCAATTGTGGTCTTGTTTTGAAACTTTCGTGATGGTGCGATTGTAATTTAATTTAAATTTATTGTTCAGTGGATATGATTTTTTAAAGTTTGAGATTTGTGTTGGATCTACCGTTACTGTGACACGTAGGAAAATGTTGTCGATGGTGTTCCTGTGCTAATTGTGGTGGAGACAGCTACTTGGAGCATGCATTGCCACTGATTAGTTGATGACTCACCACGATAAACAAAAGGCACAAAGCAAAATTCCTGGAAAAAAATGGAAAAAAGGCACGAAACATACACGGTGACTGCAAAATAATGTGAAGCTTGAAATTATATGTAGCACTTTAAGTCACGCGTACGGTTCCATACAAGCTAGACAACTTATTCATTAGTTAGATGCAATTTTTTTTATAATTTGAGGCAACATATTTAGTGGATATAGCGGCACCACTCGCTTATTACTCTAGTAATTAATGTTATAATTGGCCAACTGAGGCCCTAGTCTGGGTAACCTTGATGGAGATTGGATTGGATTGTGAGGGATTGAGAGAGATTTTGTTCTGCTGTGAATTTAAACACACTCCATTCCCTCCCGATTTACTCCAATCCTCCACAATCCGAGGTTACCCGAAACTAGACCTGAGGGTGCCAAAACAATCCACACGACCATTTTCCATACTCTATAAATGACAAATATTAACCATTCGATCACGACCAAAGCAAATCATCTTCTACCTCTGTCAACCAGTGTTCTCTCTCTTCTATTGACACACTCCTAGCTAGGCTCTTACAACCATCTCTGGCAGCCAGCAACCTAACATGAATGCTCTCGAATCTGATGTTGTCATCCATCATCACACGAACAGTTCATTTTCATTCTCCCATGCTCCATTGCTAGCCCATCCTACATGGCCCCTTGCAGAAGCACCAATCTTCCAGCAACACCATTAAACCATTGCTTCTGAGTTGGTTTATCGCTCTTCGACCATCCCTAAGGGCGTATTTAATGGGTTGGAGAAATCGCTAGTGAGCTAGAGGTGAGAGACAAAAAAAAAAGTACTATGTCTTCTCTCTCATCGTAATGAGTACTTCCTTCCTTACTTTTTCTGCACCACATCAGATTTGATCCAACGTAAGCGATCGATTTCTATATCGTACGAGGTGCCGCTAAGCCTGTCATGATCATAGACCCTCCATATAGAGAAATCTGGTTTGGCGTGGTAAGACAATGGTTGCAGCTTGGAATCAAAAGAGATATAAAGAAGCTAAAAATTCCAAAATTAAACAACAATAAGATATAAGGGCTTGTTTAGAATCTTAGTTTTCCAAACACATAGTATTCAAATACCATGATTTACATTTATCACGACGATTCTATAGTTTTGTTGGCTGCACTAAAACTATAGTATTTTCTTAGAGTATGTTTGGACAACATACAAATCATGGTATTGAAAACATGTAAGACACCAGATAAACCATGAAAAACTTTGAGCTGAGTGGAGATTCATATATTCCAAAAAAAATCCCATAATTTCTACGATAACATGGTTTTGAAAACATTGTTTTTGGGATTGCAGTTTCAGATTGCAACTAAACACCATATAAAACACTATATGGTTTAAAATATTATGGCATGGCTATAAACCATTGTATTACCTTAAGTAAAATACAAGGTTTCTAAACGGGACATAACAGGTACTCACCGGGCAAATCTTCAGCTACAGAAGAACATACGAGGCATTGAAAACGACCATCGCAAGTTCTCAACTACCAGGACGGAGAGAATAAAACATGCCACAGTATCGCCGTCGCCGCAGCGCAATAACACGTCAGCCTTCACTGGCACGGCACCAGACGTCCAGACCAGAGTCAAGCGGATTTAACGGCCAGGATTACACGGGCGTCCTCAGCTGCCTGCCCACTCTGCTCGTCGGCTTCAGCTGCAAAAGCAGCGCAGACGCGTCCGACGCCGCCACCAACCCTTCTGCCCTCACCCTCGCTCCACCGCACCGCCATAGCCGCAGCAAAAATATCAAATCGGAGCCGCCAAGCACCACAGAAACCTCTTCCCCCCTAGCCCTAGGGTTCCCACGCAAAACCCCTCCCGAATTCCCCGATTCGGCGCCGTCCGCCGCCCCCTGGGCCGCGGATTTAGGGTTTTTATGCATGGCTTCCGACCCTCCCAGCGCCGGCGCCGGCGGGGAGGAGCCGACGCCGGGCCCCGCCCCCGCCGTGGAGGTGCCGGCTGCTCCTGCCGTTCCGCGCAGCCGGTGCTGGCCCGCGGAGATCAAGGTCTACTCCCGCAAGTACCCCCGCAAAAACCCTAAACCTCCTTCTCCTTCTCCTTCTCCTTCTCCTTCTCCTTCTCCTTCTCCTTCTCCTCCTCCTCCTCCTCCTCCTTGTTCTCCCCCTCCCGAACCAGCCCCCGCCCCTGCGCCTCCTCCTCCCCTAAATCCCCTTTCCGAAACCTTATCCTCGATTCGCCGCTCCATCCGCCGCGGGGAGGCGGCGGGCGCTGCGCCCCGGGCCGATCCGGCGGCCTCGGCTCCCGCCCCGACACCGGGTGCCGCCTCGGGGGACCCCTCGTCGGGCCCGAACCGGGACAGCGGCGGCGGCGTCGTTCCCAATGGCCACGGCGACGACCGCGCGGCTGCCGCGGCCCAGAAGGCCGAGAAGGCACGGAAGCGCAGGGCGAGGAGCGAGCTTCGGCGCCGGCTGGCGGGGGAGCTCGACCAGGTCCGTGTGCTCTCCAAGCGGCTGAAGGAGGCTGCCGAGGCCCTGGCGCAGCAGGAGGCTGCCGAGCCCGCTCCTCTGCCATTGATGGTGTTGCCGCCGCAGCAGCAGCAGCAGGTGCTCGATGCTGGGTACGTGCACCCGCAGTTCTCAGCTGGTGACTATGGTGGCGCCCATGTCCGCTCAGCTCGCAGCTGGCGTTACTCCTGTCCGCTCGCTGCTGCAGCGCAGGCCGCTAACCGTGTCGGTTGTCCGTAACGAAGCCTTTGAGAAGGAGAAACGGACGCCAAAGGCCAATCAACTCTACCAAAATTCTGAGTTCTTGCTTGCCAAGGATAGGATTCCTTCCTCAGATCCGCATGGGCGCAAGAAGTCCAAGCACCACAAGAAGAAGCATAGGGCCCTAGAGTCTCGCGGCGCTGACTTTGATGCCGAGCGGCGGCTCTACTCTCATGCATTCAAGAAGTCTTCGTCGCTTCTGAGCCGGCTGATGAAGCACAGGTATGGGTGGGTGTTCAACAAGCCTGTCGATCCAGTTGTGCTTGGTTTGCATGACTATTTCACAATCATCAAGCACCCAATGGATCTTGGCACGATAAGGGGACGGCTCAGCCAGGGGCAGTACAGGAACCCAAAGGAGTTTGCTGAGGATGTGCGACTCACATTCCATAATGCCATGACATATAACCCCAAGGGACAGGATGTGCATATCATGGCGGAGCAGTTGTCAGCGATTTTTGAGGCTCAGTGGCCTGAGATTGAGGCTGAGGTTAACTACCTTGCATCGTGTCCTCCATTGCCAAAGAAGTTTCCACCTCCACCAATTGACTTGCGCTTCCTAGAGAGGTCAGATTCCATGAGACACCACATGGCATTGGACTCCAATTCAAGGCCAATCAGTCATACACCCACTTATACCCGAACTCCATCAATGAAGAAACCAAGGGCGAAGGACCCAAATAAGAGGGACATGACAATAGATGAGAAGCGCAAGCTTAGTGAGAACCTGCCAGAATTTGCCCCCAGAGAAGCTTGACGCTGTTGTGCAAGTCATTAAGAACAAGAATCTATCAGTTAGGCAGCATGATGATGAGATTGAGGTTGAAATTGATAGCATGGATGCTGAAACACTTTGGGAGCTGGACAGATTTGTTGCTAACTACAAGAAGAACCTGAGCAAACAAAAGAGAAAGGCCGAGCGTGCAATGCTTGCCAGACAAGATGCGGAGTTGCGTGCACAGAACTCTCTACTTGCCAGACAAGATGTGGAGTTGCGTGCACAGCACTCTGTACAAGTACAGCAACCGCAACCAGTATGAGCACTCCACTGTTCATTTGTAGCAATAGTACTGATGTTTTAGTCATAAGTCATAACTATGACCAATTTTTCTGAAACTAAGCCGCTTGATGCTTTGCAGACCCAAGTCATCCAAGAACCAAATGTTCGTGAAAAATCTCCAAAGCAAATTGCGAATGGTTAGCTCTATTTTCTACTACCTTGAAGGCACATTACTAAGTAAGATAATAAGCTTTTTTTTTTCTCAAACAGATTCGATGGCAGGCGAGCAACTGGCAACATCTGCACCAGAGCAAAATGATGAGAATAGGCAGAATGCGAGTAGTTCAAGCAATTCAAGCGGCTCTAGCAGCGATTCAGGATCGTCTTCTAGTGGTAACACTTTGCTCAACTTCCCCTGCTGACGTTTGGTAACTGCTACATGCAAAGCATAGTAGCCTGATCACATACCATTCTTTTGGCAGACTCAGACAGTGATAGCTCCTCTTCAGATGGATCTGATGCTGGCAAATCTTCTTGAGATATAGGTAAGTTTCAATTCTTACATTTTTTTTGCTGTTACAATTGTACATATTAACTTCATGCAAATACTGATACTCTTGTTTCAAAGAATATTGAAAGAGGCAAGTATTATTCGTATTGTGTTGTGTGAGAACTTCTAGATTTTATATTTTTGCAATATCTCTAGCTTGGAAACCTCATGCCAGATAAATAATCCTTATAGTCACTAGCATATATGTTGCAATATTTGTGGTTAACTGCCTTGTTTTAGCTCTCTTTTACCAGTACTTGTGTTACCTACCTGATTGTCCGGTTATATGGGATCTGGAAGGGCTGATTCTTGTGTAACACCAAATATGAGGTCAAGCCGTGTGATATTATTATGAACTTGTATTTGGAATTAGAACTATAATAGAATAGAGCGATTCATGATGTTTGAAGAAGAATAAAAAAACTCCCAACACAGACCTTGGTGTTTTAAAACTTCGACTTTGTGACCTTCCTTTTTCCTGCTAGGTGCTGTTCTGGTGCCTTTATAAATAGGAAGATTTTTTTTTCTCAAAACGAGTTACTCATTTATTGGTTTCACATAATTCAGAAAAATGTCCTAAAATGATAATTCATGTTTGTTAGGTTTTCTGAAAGTCCTTAATTGTTAAGGATCTTCATATTAGAAAGTGGTCAATATTTTCATAGCCAAGGTGCCAAGCAATGAAATAGGAACTGTTTTATATGCCCCGTTGCCTTTTACATCAACCTCTATTTGTTCGCGTGACCTGCCCATGTATCTTGGGTTCCAGTAGTTTCAAGCAATGCTCAACAAGATGATGTTCGATTTGGCAAGATTTATGTGTTCTGTTGGCAAGCCAGGCACAGAAGCAGGGCATTATCTTGTAGCCATAGCCCTGGAGCAAGTATCATGATTGCCCTTTTGGCTTTGCTATTCTGTATTCTGGCGACGGTGCCAGATTTTTTTTGTAGACCAGCCGCAGATGCATTCCTAATTGGTATTTTGATGTCTTTACGGCAACACGGTTTACATCATGGTCTCAAGTGTAGCTATCTCTTTGGATCCCTATTTTGCCTACTGTGAGCAAAGCTTTGCTCTGTTTCCATTATCATACCCACTAGCATACAACCATGAATTCCACGCCATCTTGTATCATTGTATTGCAGGCTTGGCCTCAGAGCTTTTTATTGACTGCAAGATGTAAAGCCTCCTCACCTACAGGCCACAGCTCATTTAGTGTAGTGTGTACTCCCTTACCCATAACAGCTGACACTTACTATATTGGATGAAAATGTGAAATACAAGTTAAATTAGTTGCACTATTAACGTTCCCTTGTTCTAGAGAACCATCTACTTGCTCAATTTATTCCAGCAAGCTGATAATGTGCTGAGCTGATAATGGCCATGTTTGGTACAGCTTGTCTGGGAAGTGCTTCCCTAACAAAAGCTGTACAAATAAGTGAATAGCGCGGTCAAAATAAGCGGTTTGGGCCAGCTTCTGCTTTTTAGTACAAAATGGGTGTGGTGGAAAAAGCATGGTTAGGAGAAGCTGAAAAAACACGTCTTGTTTGGCCTCTAGTTCCAGCTTATTTTGACCATAAGCTGGAAAAAAGCTCTACCAAACAGGCCCAATGTGCCCATGAAAACATGATGTTGAGTCAATATTTTGCTTCATTAATTAGCTTGCATTGCATCTTCCTGTTGGCTTTCAAGTTTATGCAGCTGGATGGAGTACTGGATGGAGTATTACTTTAGATGTCCTCCATATGCTTTTATGGTAGTTAATCTACTTTTTAGGATTGGATCATATATTGTTCCTGTAATCCCTCGTTGGATGGACAAATACACCGCTTCAAAGGGGAAAAAAATAATATGTTGTAGGACAGTTCCAAGTTATACTGTGTAACAAAAGACTTGGTTTGTGTCTTTTTTAACAAAATGCTTCAGAAGAGAAGACTGGACTCCAGTTAGTTGTTGTAAGGAAATTTCTTGGCACATTCATGGTTATTGTTTGGGATTTGAGATGTCTAGTAGAGGTTCTTTCGGTTTGCAGAAAAGGAGCAATATAATTTGCTTTCTTAAGCAAACTTTACCTTTCAGAACCCTTCTTTTTTTCTGAAATATACACACTTTGCGATGCCAGAGCCTGATATATGAGTATGCTGTCCATATTCAATATTCGATATTGCGGTGACTTTCAAATTCTGAAATGTTCTTTGCACCATATCCTTGAAATTCTGCAGTTCACAAAGGTTCCTTAGTAATTAGATATAGATTCCACACATTGCATGTAATTTGAGGCACGCCGTAGAGCCACCGAGCTAGGAGGAATACCGGGTGAAGTGGCTGAACAGAGAACAGGTTCTGATAGCTTCTGAGTTATCGATTTAACCAGGGTTGTTGATTTAGATAAGTTTGTCAGTTTCGTTTTGGATTGTGAGCAAAGATAGGAGATTGGTGGGCCGGTGCCCTATGTAAGACAATTGGCAAACTCATTCGTAGTTAAGCAACGAATTAATTTTCTGTCTCTATCCCTCCTCTTCTCAATCATAGCTACCGGACGGCTAGCTGCTCAACCTCAGCAAGCCACCGGTCACGGCTATCACCTCCACAGTATAGTTCACCGCCTCCCAGCAGTGGCATCGTATCATTTGCACATTAACCTGGAGCTGGCTGATCCCTTCTAACGCCAAATAAGATATGTGCAAACCTTGGCCATGTAGGGTATGAAGTGTCAACATCAGCATATGAATAAGCTGTATGTTTGCACGGATAGCTTGGCATATGTGAAGACAACACAACTACACAAGCAGTTTTGCTCAGCAAAGCATGATTAGCTGTTTTTGCAGTCGATGTCCTCATTTCTTACTTAAGATTATTGCCATTGTAAGCAGTTTTAAGGACCTGATATTTTTTTTTCGGGGTAGCTGAGTGAGCCCATACAGGAATGGCAATTGTTGCCTATCATAAACCTAAATAAGTGCTCGCACATCGTAACATTTCTTGTCAACATCTTGACAGTTAAGTCTCAAATCATTTTTTTTCTCCAGTAGTAGATTAGAAATATCGATAGATACTCATGTTGTAATGAAACAAAGTTACACGCTGGATTTATTGATCTCTTTTCTGCAATGTTTCAATTATTTTCCTGAGGTCATTTCTATTTTAACGTGGTTTTCCTTGTTTTGATTTCCAGGTTCTGAAGTTGGTTGAGTAGACGATAACTGCCTATTTGACGTGACAATGGCTCCGTAAGACTGTACATGCTTACCTTGTCTGGCTTAGGAAACCCCCATGTATTTTTAGTAGCTGTGTATGTGGATTCACCCGCTGAAGGCAGTAACCTGTAGGTTCCGTGGTGTACCGCCTAATAAGACTGGGCTTGTTGTCTTTGTACACTGCGTTGTTGTTAGGAGCCCTCTGGCTGGCTCAGTAGCCTGTACATTAGCGGCAGCATGGGCATTAATCTTGTTTAGCTGTGTTGATTGCAGTATGTAGGAAGGTGATTTGCTATATGCGTTGACAAAGCCATTGTTGTTTCTACCCTTTCTAGTGAACTGAAAGCATTGACAAGCCATGTGACTCCCTGTTGTTTTAGCTCGCCACCACAACCTGTGGAATACCAGGTAATGCTGTGTGTGGCTTATTGCCTGGTGCCATTTTGGTTTGATTGGCGATGTTGTAAAGTTCGGGACTTTGATTCGCATTAAGGTTTGTTGATGCACATGATGTTTCGTGTCTCCGCCACTGGTGGCCCACTTTATGTTCTGGGATTATTATTATTATTATTTGCTTGGAAGATGATTGGGCGGCACAAGAAGAGATGATTTTCAGTAGTTAAAATCTTTGAGTGGGTAGCAGGGAGTCTCCCAGGCCATGATGGTTTGTTGGTACTTAGAATCAGGTTCTTTTGAGATAGCTGCCCATTCCAGGTAATATGCTGTTTTGCGCTTTTGAGCTGTTCGATGTTGGTTCGTCAAGTTGCCTGGCGACTTGCATTGTTGGTGCGATGATCATACCTAAAGGTTGCGCTGCAGCTGCAGACGTTTATTTAGAAAATAATAATTTCATTCATAAACTATGCACCCAACAAATAAAAAGCAGCTCACAAGTTGTGTGCACAAACTACAATCTTGCAAGTCAATTGGAGTGAACTCTGAACTGTACGTGTGGCTGTTATGTATGTTGGGTGTGCCTTTCTTCGGGGCATTGTATAGGGATCCTGGTTAACACGATCCGTCCTTTTATGCTAAAACGATGATGGCCGAGCTTGTCGTGGCAGTAGCCTGTCGCTAGCGTACACGCCCATAGACAAATCAACATATGCAGTGTGAGTAGGGGCACGTGGTGTGAAACATTATTGGGACGCAGCTCGTCGCATACTCACATGCGTTGGATTATGCAGGAGACAGGAAACTTCTCGTGCGGTATTCCGCGTATGTATTATGACGCGAAAGGAAAATGTGCGAGCCAAATACAGAACCAGCCAAAGTTAATGGACATGTATTCTGATGTGAACCATACCCAATATATAAGAATTAAGAAGAAGAAGAAGAAGAAAAGACATTCACTTCCAATCGAGTAGTAGTACTAGTATGTTTTAACCTTCCAACCTAGTAGTACTATGTTTTTCTCGTAAGTACTACCGGGTAATTCGATCAGTGTTGTATATTTTTACATGTAAACCTTCTTGTGGATAATAGATCGATGTACAAGTCCTGGTTTATTTTCCTAGTACAAAACATGAAAGCACGTCTACGTAGAGGTTACACTGAATGCAATAGATCATGCTCGTGCATATGGTTATGTATAACACTGAGAGACTGAGCAGAGGTCAAAACTGGAGAAACTTTTCATGCCAGCGAATGTTCCAAAGTTGAGTTGCCCTTTGCATTCATGATCCATGTGCTGCTGCATAGACTTAGACACAACCAACCTGCATGCAGAGACTCCCAAAATGTGGCCGTAGATAACCTCCCTTATAATCTGCATGCCACATCTTCTTAGCCGCCTGCTCTTCATCTCCATGCATGCCTCAATCATTTGGCCACCCCGCTTGCTACCAACATACTACGTACTACTACTCCCAGATTAGGTTTTTTGTACTCGCTTTATATTTATTTAATACAACAACCGAGAAAGAAAAAAAAGAAAAGGAGATGCACATGGCAGCAAAAGCACCATTACTTTGCATGAAACAAAGCTGGACGTGCATTTGGCAACGACCTGACAACAACGTTTTGGGAGGAAAGAAACCACTCCACTCACTCGCACCGGGTCCTGTTTTTTTTTCTATTTTATGGTTGGACCAACTCGGTTTCGACGGGGCCGGCCGGTTCTGCCTGCTGATGCCGATGACCCCTCACCAGTCACCAGACCACTGCGTATGCAGGAGGAATTGGACGCTGGAGATCGAGTGGATTACCTGAAATAATCTCTCACATGCATGGGACTAATCTTTTGTGTATTGTATAGTAGTTCTGCTCGGTGGCCGGGCCCATGTTACGGGAGAGTACGTGGATGGTAGCTAGCCGGGGAAAGAATCGCCTCACCTAAATATTTCCAACCGACAAAACTTGTTCTTGACTCATCTACTAGCACTGTGGCGTGTTTTTTTTTTAAAAAGAACTTTTAGCGTGAACTGTCACTGTTTTGGGCTCGCTAGTCGCTACCCTCGTTATCTTCGTTTCTAAAAGAAACGATTTAATTAGTTCGTGTTTGGTAGCACGTTATGTTAGTATCCGCCTTTTCATTTTCAGTTTGGTACTAACCAACGTGATTACTAGACTTGACGATTACAAAGAAGAGCGCCGTGGCCAGTCAGCCAGTCTTACTTTGCAAGTTAAGCTGTGGAAAAAAAATTAAATGAAGAAGTAGCAAGTAAAATTTGTGCCGGGCCGTACTAGTTTAGTTGAAGTCAACGTTAATAAGGCATGTTATCAGAGCGTGTTATTAACGTTAAAGCAGCACCTGCTGGCCAAGCACAATGCAACGTTCGTGTGAGCTTACCAGATAGTCCGGTGTAGGCTGGCTAGCTGTTGCAGTTCAAACTGCCACACCATACAGCCCGGTAGTGGCTACCTGACAATCCGACTGAGGGACTACTAGCTAGAACACAAAGATACAGAGCCTTGGTCACTAGGTTAAGGAAAGATGCAGGTGTTAGTCTCCATAACTATAAGAGATACACCTAACTAATAGTTAAGCACAAAAGAAGAGACAGATAACACTCACACTTAGGCTTTAGGCACCGCCCACACCACATAGGCCGGTGAGACCTAGGGGCGCAATCCAATGTGTCCACACTCACAGCACAAAACCCTCACAAGGAGTGTTATGGCTCGACACTCTCTGAACTGGCTAGAGCACATGTTGACTAGTGACTTTCCAGGCTCAACTTCCTTCTTAATAGTATGGTATAATTATACTCAAGATTAAAGAAAAATCTAGTTGATCTTCTTGAGTCTTGAAGTTGAAGAACAATGTCGTCTTGATCAATTTCAGTGGAGAGGAAAAACCATGCTGAGCTTCTTTTAATAGCAATCCTCTTTGTTCTGACCTAAGTGGGACTTCAGTATGGAAAAGCTCTTTCATAGGTAGATGGAACACATTTGCTCATTAATCAATCGACATAGTTGATCTTCAAGTTTAGTTGCTGAGATATTCGATATAATTTCTTCATGATCAGCCACTTGCAATTTCTGAAGAATCTAGTGACGTACGTCAAAATGGAAGAAATAGCTTTCATGTCGCTTTCATCATTATAATAACCAATAATCGCCAAAAATCATCAATGTGGAATACCATGATAACCAACAATAATACTGGTGAAGACATAGTAAATGCATGTATCAATGATAGTGCAAACGTGGAATCCATGAGTATATTCACTTATTTGTTGATCCACAATCAATCATCCTTTAACATTGATAGATACATGATAGAGGTTCAATATTCTTTAAACACGATCAATATACAATGGAAGCCTTTGATTCTCAACACATGAACCATGTTCAATAAAAACCATAAATCTCTACACATGAGAGCATTTATGCTTGATCATTTGATGTATATATGAGAATCCATTCTTTCAGTTTGGAATACAATTAATTAATCAATAGTTTTCCTGTCTAAATCACCTCACAAAGAAGGCATACCTTTAATCGCAATGTCACTCAATACACTAAAACTACTTAGGAGCCCTGCTACATCTAGTGGTAATCTTGTGCTCTATTTATCTTGTTTTAGTTGTTACCTTTCACCTTGTTGACTACTTGACTGCTTCATTTGAAAGAACCAATTGATTTACTAGTGCCTAATGCTTTTGCATGCTTGGTGTTTTTGCAGACAACTATTCAATCCCCATTTTATGTGACAATTAATGAACTAAGATCCTTTCGATTACCCATTGGAATATGGATTTGGCTATCGACCCGATGAAGGGCATGCCAATCTCGTGGCTATAAGGCTCTTGACCAAGTTGGTACCAAATAAGGTGGGGGACCTTTGGCTTATGGCTTGACCAATCAATTATCTTGAAAACCATAGCCAAGTCCAAGGATACATGACATCAGTGGGTTGGGCCAATTCCGTCGTGATGGATCTTCTTCCCTCCCCACGCCCAATTCTTTATTTTTTGAGCCTAGGGCTAAGTTTAGCTAAGTTGCTATTGATTCTTTCTCTTCATTTCTATTCACTTCCATAATTTCTCGGTCATATAACACCTACAACGACTATTGGCGACCTCCTAGCTAACTTTCATTTTCAACGAACAAAAAATCAAAGCCATTCTTCTATTATTCGAGGGCGAGAGATGTTGACCAACCTGGCCTCGAGGCCTTCATGACTTCCGAACGCATCCTCTTTATATTTCTTGTGTATTGCCCCTATATTATAACGCCTCTATTTTTTATATTTAATATTTAAAAAAACTAAACAAATAGGAAGCACGTCTTTCAATTATGCTCTGCTTATCTGTGATCCATTGTTGCATTTCCATGCATATCTAAACTGTCGTTTTTGTTTCCTTGTCTAGGTTAGGTTGGAGCTCTCGAAGTCCAACTCATTTAGGCCGGGAAATGGACTGAAGCCGGAAAAAAAGCTGAAAGTCAAACCGTGTAGTCCACGCCTTTTTCCTTGCGAAAACCACCAAATCTGGTCACGTTTCTCACTCGACCGACCGACCGACCGACGACCATCCAGCCAGAGTTCCTTCCAGAGAGAGCCGCAGCCGCAGCGGCTCGTCACCTTCCTCCTGGCTTCGCCGTCACCTCTTCCCCCACCCCGCCCGCGGCCCGCCCCATTCCCATTTCTCACACGCCTCCGCAATAACTCCCCACGCCCATCTAAATTAATCCGCCAAACACCGAGTGAGCCACACCACCACACGCCGCAACCGAGAGCGAGGAAGCCAGGCGCCCAAGAAAACGCCGCCGCAGCCACCGCCACCACTACCACCAACCCCTCTTCCTCCCTTTCCCTCTCCTCTCCTCGCCCCTCCCTCCCTCTCCTACAAGAACCCCCACGCCCGACCGCGCCGATAGCTACCGAGCTTCCACCCAGCTCCTGCTCCCACCTTCGCCATTCCTTCCCGTTCGCCGGAGATCCAGGAACCTAAAGAGCTCCAAGCGATGGGAGGAAGCGGCGCGACGCTCGCGGTGGTGGCGCTGGTGTTTCTTGCGGCGGCGGCGGCGCCCGCGGGCGCTGCGGAGTCGGGGGAGGCGCCGGCCAAGGGGGTGTACCACGCGCTCTTCAACTTCGGCGACTCGCTGGCCGACGCCGGCAATCTCATCCAGAACGGCACCCCGGAGATCCTCGCCACCGCGCGCCTGCCCTACGGCCAGACCTACTTCGGCAAGCCCACCGGCCGCTGCTCCGACGGCCGCCTCGTCATCGACCACCTCGGTACAGCCTCTCTCGCCTTTCAGGGGTTGCTTCGGCCTTTCTCCCAGCCCCAGATTTGGTGTGCCTGACGGGTTTCCCTGACCTTTACCTGCAGCGGAAGAGTTCGGCCTGCCGCTGCTGCCGCCGTCCAAGGCCAAGAACGCCAGCTTCGCCTATGGAGCCAACTTCGCCATCACCGGCGCCACCGCCCTCGACACGCCCTACTTCGAGGCCAAGGGACTCGGCGATGTCATCTGGAACTCAGGCGCGCTCATGACCCAAATCCAGTGGTTTCGCGATCTCAAGCCTTTCTTCTGCAACACCACAGAGGGTGAGTCTACAGCCTACAAAAAAAAATCCCACCTTTTCTAGCTTAGCTGAACCATTGTTGATGCATGCGTTATGTTAGAACTTGGGAGGTTACAAGCAAATCTTGACGTTTTTTTCCATTTGCAGCATGCAAGAAATTCTTCGCCAAGGCACTGTTTGTGGTTGGTGAGTTTGGCGGCAATGACTACAATGCGCCCCTCTTCGCCGGCAAGGGCATCACCGAGGCCTACAAGTTCATGCCGGATGTCATCCAGGGCATCTCTGACGGCATTGAGGTAGATTTTGCTTCCTAGGTTGTGGACTATTGGATGTTGGTTGTCATGGGATGTGGTTCCAACTGCAAATGTTTGTGCGTGCTGCAGGCGCTGATTGCTGAGGGGGCTGTGGACATGATTGTGCCTGGCGTCATGCCCACTGGCTGCTTCCCGGTGTACTTGAACATGCTCGAGGAGCCTAAAGATGGATATGGCTCCCGTAGTGGGTGCGTCCGCCGGTTTAACACATTCTCCTGGGTGCATAATGCACATCTCAAGGCCATGCTCGAGAAGCTCCGGGCTAAGCACCCCAATGTGAGGATCATATATGGCGATTACTACACTCCAGTTGTCCAGTTCGTGCTTCAGCCTGAGAAGTTTGGTGAGTTATTAAATTCTTGACCTTTTTATGTGCTAAGTTTTGCTCAGGTGCTTAGATGTTGAGTCAACCATTACTTGGTGTCAGCACTGTTCTCCTTGGAAGACACAACATATTGTAGTTAGATGGTTTAGATCTCGGTGGAGATGCCTTTGACCTTCTCTAATAGCACATTACAGAATATACAACCATGTTTTGAATTGTCAGTAGAAAATTGGGGAGTTCAAAACCCATCAGGCTAGCTTAATATTCAGAGTATCATGGAAGCAAAAGGTGCTCACAGCTTGCTCATTTGGAACCTTTTATCTTGCCTGGAAAGGGTCTGTTAGTTATCACTGCTAGCTTATCTGAGTGCTTCCCGTTAATAGTTGTCTACTTGAGAGACGACCTTTCCATTAAAAATGAGATCCCTTGGAATGGGTCACTCGGGATTGGCTTGACATTAGGATGGTTTGTGTGAGTATTTTCTTCAATCAGCTTAATGATATATCAGGACTTACTAGTGATTCTCTTACCTGGTTACAATTCACGCCCACGGCAAATCATGTTCTTTTTCCCATGATGATCCTGTTATGGCTTTGTGTTATGAGCTGAACTAGCTGCTATAATGTCCTTGCACCTAATTTAGAAAATAGCTTAGTTGATGAATGGTAGCTGCATTTTTTGGTATTTAAAAATAAAATCAAAATTTGACTTTACATGTTGTTGAGATGGACATTTCATAAAGTGTCTGTGCTATTGCATTAAAAAATGACCGATACCTAACCTTCGTCCTTTTGCTGCTCCACTTTCTAAGCATTAGCTGAATCACAAATTTAACAAGTCCTTGTTGTGGCGAGTTCAAACATCTAGGAATCGCTTGGTTTAGCTGAGCCATCCTTTTGGGTGATCACTTTTATTTCTATCTGTTGATTTCTTCCCTTGCTGACAATGGGTCTCTGTGTTTGCTTGACCCTAGGGTTTTTTTAATACAAACGTAAAATAACAGGAAAAAAAAGGGGACAATGACCGTCAGCATCTAGAATGATGCCTTGTCTCTGTCATCTCTAGATCACCTGTACCTGATTTCTAGATTTTCCATTTCATCGTTGCTCTGCAGTAGCAAGTAAATCTGGCTTTATTTGTTGCTGATGGAAACAGTTTTCCTGTCTCAACAGATGCTATTGTTGATTGAAACAGAAGGCACCTTTGCTTCAAGCACGAGTCCTTCGATTTTTAGTGCAAGTCTATTCAGGGCCCTAACAACCTACTTTTTTTTCATTCAGGTTTTTACAAGCAAGTTCCTAGGGCTTGTTGTGGGGCCCCATCGACTCCTGAGAGAGCCGCTTACAACTTTAATGTCACGGCCAAGTGTGGTGAGCCTGGTGCAACTGCCTGTAAGGATCCAACAACCCACTGGAGCTGGGATGGCATTCACCTGACGGAGGCTGCTTACCGCCATATTGCCAAAGGCTGGCTATATGGCCCTTTCGCGGACCAACCAATCATCCAGTCCTCGTGATCACGCCCCTCGTAGAGTTTATCAAAGTAGTGCACTGAAAAAATGGAGCGGGGAAAGTAGTTCTTCCATACAGTTCCAGTGTTTTGCATACATGTACATCTCTATTTGATTGTATTCATTGCCGTGGGGGTACAAAGGTGGGATAGGGGGCTGTCAAAGGCCTGATTTCTTGATTTGTCAGGGGTATAAATATGAGAAATGTAACGACAAATGATCATGTATATTGTGTACCGGAAATGTGATACAGATTGTCTGCTTGAGCAACTTCTGATTCTCTGATTAAAGATGTGCCAGTTCGATTCTTATACTGCAGGGTTTTTTTATTGTCTGAACATGGTGTGCATCGTTCTTTAGAGATGGATGGGCTGCATGTGAGATCATATGAACATACACATGTAAGTCCATTTGTAGCCGTAAACAACTAGAGTAGTGCCAACAACTGTCTTTGTACTGAACATGGCTTGGCTCTGGCCTGGGGAAGAATCTGCAATATAAAACCGGCAGTGATCTCAATGGAAGGATTTGAGAATAGTGCATGCAAGTGGGAGTTGAGAGTTGAAACCAATGCACTGGAGCTGATCTGTCGTAATATATGTTTATTCCATTGCCATGTGGGTTAGCAGCCACGAGGCCTATTTTTGCTTTTCAACTGATCCTAGACTTGGCTACTCGTTTTGAAGTGTGAGCTGTAAACAAATTTAAGCAAGTACAGCCAATTTGCATTGGGTTCGAACTTTTCAATACAGACAAATTAAATCCGTTCAAACTGCGGTGGGAATGAATCCAATCGTTGTTAGCAAGCAAGAGAGACAACACGTATTCCACGACTCCACGTTCGTAAACCCTTAGTACCGTACGTAGTATTTTATTTTTCGGTTCACACGTTTAGACTGTCTAACATTAGAAGTAAACAATAATACTATACTACTGTATTTATGTAGTGATTACAAGGCAGGTAGTGCGCCTTATCAGAAAAAGGCAGGTAGTGCAGGTGCATATGTACATGCGTAGACATATACAGATTCTACCTCTAAAGTCTCCATTGGAATAATGCAGAAATGAGAAAACGCATTTGGAGAAAAACATAGAAATATAAAAGGAATATGTATGCAAAATGGAGAAATTGACTAACATAGGGGGACATCATTTAGTGCCTAGTCAGGTATAGGAAGAACTCAAGAATTTAGAAGGAATCTTAGGATCAAATTTTTGTTACTTGTCCTCATTTGACTATGATCTCTGTGATTTGGCGGTTGGTTTGCTTTGACCTACATGAGTGGTATTAGAAACAAAGAGGTTGGAGTGGATGTTTCTTTTCAGCTTTCCCAATGAAATCAGTTACATAGGAACTTATGAACCAAGTATCTCTGCAATGGTGAATCCTAAAGGAATGAGAGTCCTACATTTTTTTCCATGAAATTCGTACGAACCAAAAGAACCCTAAAGCACTTTTGGAGAGTTAAGTCGACAGATTAGCTAAGTCATTACATACACCTTGTAGTTGACAGTATATCATCTAAGACTTCTCTACCATAGCAAAAAATGATTTTAACTGAAACTCTGCCATAGAGAAGATGGAGGAGGTAAGGCTAAGCTTACCAATACGTGCATATAGACTGCATTTTCAACTACGCAGCTGCTGCTATAGTGTATATTTTGCACATGTATTGTCTAAATATGCATGTGCTGATGAACTTAGCCTGACATAGAAAAAACATACCAATAAACATATGAAATATGCTCAATTTTGAAATATGTGCAGCTGGATGGCGAGCCTATGGCTAATGTGAATGCGAGAGAAGAATAGAAATAATTATTTTTTTTCACTACTAGTATTTACTTGGTCCCCCTATAATACTTAGAATGTGCTCGTTGCACACAGTCTTTTTTCCTCACTTTTTTTTGCATGTAAAAGAAAGTGCAAATCTGGTTGCTCATTGGAAACGCCATTAAAGAAACCTGCATTCCTACACAACTTGCTGGTTCACAACTTTTGACGTGCCTTCGTTCAAAACTTTATATAAAATAAATCATTTGATATGGTAGGGCTCAGGGAAGTGGTTCAACAGGTTATCAGCGTCTGTTCGACAGAGCTCAACGTGACAGCGTGTACTATTATCCAGTTGCAGCTTGCAACAGAGACGCGTATCACTAGCACCTTGGACAGTATATCGTCTGTCACGTGGGCCCGCACACCTTTGAACAACACAGGCTCTCTGTCGAGATCTGTGTGCAAAGTTGCTGCATCGAGATGATCTAGAAAGAAGAACAATACATAAAACCAACAAGATTGAGTTCGATCGAGGCACCCGGCCCGCGTGCTACGTACGGTACGGCACGTAGAGACTCTGATCGAGTCAACTTCTCATGTTTTCTTTTGTGGAGAACAGGATCAGGTCTGAGACAGATTTATGTACCTGAGACAAATTGATTGTTATTCTTTCCTGCTAACACTTAAGTTAAATATGGCGTCATAGCAACAGTAGAGTTTAAAATATATATGCCGTGATAGATAGTTTTGAGATAATATTTAACATATGACACATCCAAATTCGTGCGAGACCACCAGACACCATTTAGCAAACTGTTTTCAAGCATCAACTGTTCAAAAGAAGATGTTCTTTCTCTTTCCCTTTAGCCCTTTCTCTCTCCTCCGTATGCTTAGGCTATTCACCTATTGTCAT
This sequence comes from Paspalum vaginatum, assembly GCA_030272315.1. Lineage (NCBI taxonomy): Eukaryota > Viridiplantae > Streptophyta > Magnoliopsida > Poales > Poaceae > Paspalum > Paspalum vaginatum. The sequence goes on along the minus strand of CM059015.1, from coordinate 38,119,944 downwards.
CACTGTTTATCCTACCTTCTGTTCTATTTTTTGTTTCAAATTTCATTTGGCTACATTACATCTACATAGTTTTGCACTTCTTTATATACATTCTGGTTACATTAACCTCGTATCTCAAAAGAAAGGTTGTTAAGTTCATGTTGCAACTTGTTGAGGCAATATCCAGTTGCAATTTACTGCTACTAGTAGTACGTGCAACAAACAGTAGTGGCGCGAGTGGCGACCGGCCGTGACCCGTGAGCTGCTGCGATTCAAATTCAACGGCCGGCGCTCGCACGGGGAGGAGAGGACATCACACATCACCAAGCAGGCGTTTGACACCCATGCTGCAACAACAAATCTTTTTTGTGTTTTGTGTGCAGGCGTGCAGCGCTAGCTGCAGCGCAGCAAGAAAAAGCCTAACATATCAAGAAAAAATATTTGATGTTTTGAAGAAAAATATTTCGGCTCGCAAGGGAAATATTAATGGCATGAAAAATAAAAAGAATAAAAGGGAAAGTAAGTATTTTGAGGAAGGAAAAAAAAAAGGAGCAAACCAATCCCCAACCTGCCCATAACTGCTAGCTCAAACCCAAGAACAAATCAGCCCATGCAGGACACAAAAATCTAGAAACACAAATCAAACAACTCACGGAGTTAATCCTCCCCCAAAACTGAAATAGAAACACAAACCAAATGTAGTTTGCCTTCTTTCCCTTATCTGCCGGCAATATACAGTCTATTATTACAGATCAAAGGAATATAAAGAGCGGCCACAGAATCAGGAAGGCGACATGTGCATATGCAGCGTACAAAGTACTTTTTTCTTTATCTTGGATCGACTTGGATCGAGACAACTCACATGTTACGTTGATGACGAGTTTGTTTTCTCTTCTTCTTATACAATTTTTATTATTTAGCCAGAATGAATAAAGGCATGTTTAAATATAAGAGACTAAAGTTTAGCCCATTTACATCGAACAGGACAGTTAATGTACGAACTTTAACTACCATCTGGACTAACCATTAATCTAAAAAAGTGCGCTAATGCGAGCTAATGCCAATTTTTAGTGTATAATGGATCAACTAACTATTAACACATACTATTCAAACATCACATGGCTAATGATCAGTGGAATAAACTTTAGCCGGCTAAACTTTAGGTATGACTAAATTTTAGGACTAATGTATTCAAATAGGCTATAAATAAACAGATAAACGGGCTGGGCCGGCATAAATTTTTGCGTGGCTGGGTTTAGATCATAGTCACATGGTTTCGGGTCGAAGCCGTGGAACCGCGTACCTGGGTCGTCGTCCCGAGTCGCGGTTCGGGGTCGAGATGGGTCGCGCCCCAAATCCTTGTGGGTCGCCGTCCCACTAGGGATCCAGTCACATGGATGCACCTAGGCGCGGGGCCGGCGGTGGCGTCCCGCGGGGCCTAGCGGTGGCGCGTGGCAACGCCGGGGCTTGGTGACGGCGCGCGGCGTCCCGCAGGGCCTGGCGATGGTGCACGGCGACGAGCGGGCTTAGGGACGGCGCGCGGGTCCGGCGGTGTCGGTGGCGCGCGCGTCTGGCGCGGTGAGGGGTGGAGCTGAGGGTGGTCTGGCCGCGGCAAAGAGAGCAGCATGAGGGAGGGACTGAGGGAGAGAGAAGCAGCCTGGCGGGCGGTGGCGGCGCGAGGGAGGGAGGTAGAAGGAGTTGTCAGTCAGGGAACGAGGGTGGCTTTAGGTAAAGCTGTGGGCTGCTAATGGGTCGGGCCATTTCCTTACCTTTGGCGTTTTCTTTTTTGTTTTCCTTTTCTTTTTCTTTCTGCTCCTATGTTTTCTGAATGTACACTTAATATTTGAGTTTGTCTAACACCACTACAACAGCAACCCTTTGGGACCCGACCCTCGACCCAAATATTCGTACTAGGCTTCTAAGCTTCCGCCTTTCGACTGTCCTCACCATCCCGCCCATCTCACCACCTATATTTCAAACTTCACTTTGTAATCTTCCGAAAGATAAGCAATCACTCCTTTAGCTTTGCTTCTGAGGCCCATGTTCAGGTCAAAGCTTCTAGGCTTCTGCCTTTCGACTATCCTCACCATCCCTCCAATCTCACCGTCAATATTTTAAGCTTCACTTTGTCTACAATCCATATATAATGTTTTGGGAACTTAAATGCACATTTTGGTGATCATAGCTTTACTGGATCATGATGTTTCGTGTGCAGAATCTTTTTAGAAAAACATGATGTGCAAAGTTGAGAGGCATCCGGGCTATTCTTGTCTTCAACCTTTGATCCGGTTACTCTACTACCATAGTACCACGCCTTTTCTTCCTCACCTCTATAAATTCCATTACCACTCGCACACACTATATGACTTGATGCCCTGTTAGATTACTTGATGTCCTATTCCATCCTTTAGGGGATGTCTGAGTTCGTAAAGTTTGATCATCACATTTCATGATGCAAAATAAGATGTGCAACTGCACTAGGGGAGATGAGAGATTTTGCTCCGATTCATATACCTCCATCGTAATGGTTCATTGGAATTTTTTTCATTGTCTTTGGGTACCGTCCTCATTTATCCGCCATCGCTTGTGGCACTGACCTCATTTCCATGTTCAATACCACTACAACTCTTGACATTATTAACTTATTTCATACGAAGGGTCATAAGGTATATTATTAAAATGAGCAATGAGTTACACAAATACTCCTAGATAAGGTGTGAATACGTCATTACGACAGTACATGTCCACACATATGCGTGTCACACAGAGACTGTGACGTGTGGTAGTGGTACATATTGGACAGAATGGTTCTCGTCTTCAATTCTGATGAGAAGATGCCCACCGAACATCGGAGCTAGAGCTGACGCAAGCATATTGTGCCGGGCGGTAATAACCTCGCAGGATGGAGGTTGAAAGTGAGTGAGGACACCGTTATTATGGGCAATTTTGATGAACCATATATCGAGATGTTGCGACCGACAGAGTATGAGAACAACATCACACATACTCAAGGCAACAAATGTGACGGAACCGCCAATTTAATCTGGGCTAAACACACCTGCCACCTCTGTCTTGCAGCGTAATTAGACCGAAACTAAATCCGGTCGTCCGTCGAGTGTCAAAAGGCTCCCAATATTACCTTATCTCAGAGGAACCAACATCACACGTATCCAGCTTTCAATGGATCCACAACAGTTATATCATTACATGCAGTTGAAATAGAGAGTAAGGAGAATTAATTTACAAGCCGGTTTCAAATAAAATACAGTTCCAACATAGTACTTTACGATGGGCGAGTTTAAAAGTATATCGCAGCGGAAATTCAAAGTTCGAAGTTCAAGATAGCATCCAAAAGGCTTGCTTCAAGGGAGGTAACATCGAGCCCACCGATGCTGCTCCTATACTAAACATGAAGGCCTCATCCCTAATGAGAGCATACACCACCTCCAACACAGGTGCATATAAGGAACTCCATACCTGCGCTCAAAATGTGGGGACAAACTCTGAGTACTAATTACTCAGTAGGACTTAATAGAATGGCTTACAGCTGACGCGAAGCTTGCTTACTGCAAGTGGATCCTTAGCCATTGATTTTAAATAGTGATATATCAACCATTTTTTGCATATGGCATCATCGTAATAATAAATTGCAGAAATGTAAACAGTACCATACGCATATGATATTTGAAATCATGAATAATAGATACAACATATTTAAGTAGTTACTACGCTGCCCGACAGTGACATTGCATTCCCACACCTGGTGGGCATCAACGATTCGAATCGATTTTAATTTTTGGGAATAGCTATCATGCCAATGGTATATGCTTACTAGTCTTCGCGTTCCCACGTATAACCCCCATCTCCACCTATCTCGTCTCAAGATTCAAAGCATCCCCACCTAACCCCCGAGTTGTGCCCCCATGGCGAGTCTGCCGACATCTCAGTCTCCCCGTCATGAGTACAAAGCTCCCCCAGGCCTTCTGCCTCCATCTAGTGGATGGGCGGCACCTCGAAAGCTCCGAACAAATCTAGGTAAGACTTTTATCGATCCAACGAACCGGATAAGCATTCTAGCAATGTTATGCCGATCAGCAGACGAACAACGAACGTGCCTTATATGACACGGGCGGAGTCCATAGTGCGACATCATGAAAAGTAAATACTGAAATAAAATCTCTGTCCGGTCTCCATTTAATCATGAGCATAAGTAATAATTGACATAATAGTAATATCTTTGTGACTTTGAAATCACCTATGCGACGAGTGACTCCATTCACCCGTGTCTACTCATACCTAGCAAACTCTAACGTCCTACGAACTCTATGTATAGGTGCTAGGGCCAAGGCGGCCAGGGAATCTAATGCAAGTGTGTTCAATCAACTCATAATGCAGGTGCGTAATCATCAAGCAATCAACATTATATTAGCTGAAAATATCATGGTCCTGCCTATCTTTGCTTATATTTCTCAAAAGCAACAAACTAAAATATGTTAGTTTGCTGGGTTGTGGGGCAAGCCCCAAGCAAGCCCTTGATCACTTGGACAACTCGTACTTTCAAATACCACTTCAGGGGCCTGCAGGTGGTATTTGGGTCTTAGTTGGTCTTTTAGACACCGTTGCTTGTAGTAGTTTCACGCACTTGCTTCTTGATCATGTATCTACATTAAGCGTCACTATATGAATGCCATGCACGATGCAGAGAATGGAATGCATGAATATCAAAGCACACATTTGAACAATCATTTCATGGATAGGCAGATGGGTGATCGATAAGTACCTGGCAAAGAGTATTGTTGTACACCTAGAGCAACCAAACACAGATACAAGTTCTTGTACCTTTATCAGTTTGTAAGTAAGAGGACGAATGCATGTTACTGTCATTTTTAGTACGGTTGTACACGTGGTTTACAAAACTTGGTATTAAACCAAAACTCTTACAATGACTAATCATGGTATGTATATGCTACTATAATTACCTTAACAAGGAAAACGAGGGCATTTTCGTTATTCTGGCTAGCACTTAGTTGTCTAGTTAACCCACTTATAAACTAATGCGCAAAGTCACAGCAAGTAAAACACACCATGTAGCCTACACATAAGAAATGACAAGTTAACTCGAATCTATTAACTTCACCCTTCTCATTTCTTTTGCTTTTTACCCTATTGAAGTAACCATGTGTAAACCTCTCATGAAACGGCAACCAACATACATGGAAAATTCTCACAAGCCTATTCTTACAGTAACAACTCTATATGAATTTTGGTGGAATTTTTACAGCACAATAAATACCACTTTTCTATTTTATTATGTAATTGACCATAGCATCCGTCATATTCAAATCACATATCAAACAGCAAGAAAAGTATATGGAACTTTATTTTTAGACTTCACTGAATCAAATGAGTACTATATAATTTCTATGTGTTTTTCTAGACAAGTTTTATGTAGCCTGCATTTCCATACTCATAAAATACACTAAAATCATATATAAGGCTAGATCTATCATTTGTAGCAAGTGCTAGGGGCAACAGAAATACAAGTGCATATTACATCACATAAATAGCACACTATCTAAGTTTCAAAAATTTTGGAGGTCATTCAGACCATTTTTGCTATTTATTTATTTTAACATGCATGCACTAAGCTGAGGGCAAAATAGTCATTTCATAGATCCACATCATATCTATTCTGTAGGCCTACTCATAAGGAGTCCATAGGTACTGAATTTACAATTTTTGGATTTTTATTTGATTTGTTAAGATTTTTCAAAGTTCTCAGATCAAGAAAATGCATTTTAAATCTAGATCTACACATGCCAGGGACTAATACACGAATATTTATTTTTATAGGGCCTAAACCACAAGGTTTCAGGACACATCGCACTGTGCATAAAATGGAAATGCAAAAACATAAAAACGCAGGGGCTTATTTGCTAAAAGACCTCGCCTTCTTCTTCCTCGGGCAAGGAAGAGGAGGCGCGCGGCGGGCCGGCTTCTCGCATGTGCGCCGGCTTGTGGGTGGCCGGACTTGGAGCCGAGCCACCCCAGGGAGATGTTCCCGGGCACAGGACGTCTTTTCCCCTAGGCAGCGTCGCGTGAGGATGAGGAGGCGCGCGTAGAACGCGGTGAACCGAGGCGGCGGCGGTGTGCATTGCTCGTGGCGGCGTGGGGTGATTCCGGCCGGAGGGGAGGCGGATTGAGGGCGGTGAGGGGCGCTTGAGTTGCGCACGGTGACGAGGAACCCAATGGTAGGGAGGGGAGCCGCGAGGACGGATCGAGGGAGGCCGTCCACGTTGAACTCGAGCTCGGGCCGAGTGGAAATGGCGACGGTGCACGAAGGCGGGTGCTAGAGGCCACGGCGGTGGACTAGGGTTTAGGGAAACGGTGGAGTACAGCGAGGCGAGCGGGGTGCGCGCGCTCGTGGGGCGGAAGGAGCACGAGGAGGGCGACCATGTGAGCTCGCGCTGGGGTCGCCATGGCGGCCTGAGCTGCTGCAGCGTGAGAGGGCGAGGGGAGAGGTAGTGCCGAGGGGCAAAGCAGAGAGAGTGAGACGGGGGAGGAGAGAGCCGAGCTCTCCGCTCTTGTCCAGGGGCGCGGGGCAGCGCGGGCAGAGGGCGCAAGAGCCCATTGGGCGTGTGGCGGCCAGGGCGCGGTGAGCGCCGGTTGAGGGAAAGAAAGGGGCATAGTGCGCGGAGAAGGTCCATGGACCCGGTAACGCAGGTGGGGCCGGAGAGGGCGGACAGAATGGGTGCATGGGATCGGGTGCGTGGAGACGGAGGCATGTGGGACCCACTGCTGCTGTCCTCGGCAGAATCCAATGTGGCCTGACGAGTGGGGCCGCGTGTAAGTGACTCAAGAAAACAAATGAATTCTGAAATTGTTAAAGGGTGGTTTGACTGCCAGAATGAACATTTCTAATTCGCTTTTTTGAGACACCTAAGGGCCGAACCTAGGTAAATTTATATTACAAAAATCGTTCATAATTTGTTTCTCTACAAACTGCCTATAAACATCATTAGCAAGTTCTATAGAACTTATTGGTTAAATTTTGAATTTAACTTGTTGACCCACGTTTGACCAACTGCACCCATCAACTTAGAAATTCTGAAAGTCCATGTTATAGCCACTTTCACAGAAGTGGTTTTATACCATTGTTGTTTAGAATTTCATGATCGACAACTTTCTTATATAGAGTTTTGCATAATCATGTCTTTTGTTTGCTCAAAATTTGAATCTACCTAGCAGGCCAATCATTGGTAGATTTGTTAGTTTAACAAAAATCAACCCAAAACACTATGCAAACACGTATGCATGTCAACATATAAAATACCAAATTGTTCCTCATCAAATTGTCTACATGTTTGGTATAGAAAGTTTGGGCTAGATCACATTATATTTTGAACTACAAGCACAATTGTATTCAAAGGTTTGGTAAAACTGCAGCTTCAATTTATGTAGAGCATTTCTTGTTTCTAACTTTTGAACTACCAAATGAAGTCATTCAAGGTCTAATGCATTTAAAAGGTAATGAACGCAATTTCATTTCATAGAAAGGGATATTTCGAAGTTGTATAGTGAAATTAAAAGTAATTTCAGAATGAAATTTGAGAAAAAGGGTCAACTTGGTGTGGTTTGAACTTTTGAGCCCCTTAATATCTGATTTTTAGGAAGATCTAAATATCAAAGTTGAAGGCAATATATTAAACCAAAACTTTTGTATTTGATGTTTCACATGAAAGCATATAGATTCTTAACTACTTCAGCCAAACAGCACAAGGTTTTGCATTTTCAACTAGGAAATTTTGGCTTTGATTTTTCCACCTAGTTCTCACTCCTTCCTTAGCATGATTAAATCAAAATGCATCATTAGCATTCATCTAATTGTGTGTCAAGGCTTTTGAGATGCTAGGAGCATCACAACAAATTCCTTATTCCACAGTTTTTGAGAATGTGTTGAGCATGTTTTTCATTAAGAAGAGATGAGTTAAACCTTACAATAAGTCAACGACTAAAAGAAAGGACAAAGGCAACAACCTTCAACGACCTAATATAGCAACAAGAACACAAGAGAAGGAGATTGGAAATAACACCATCACCACATACAACCGAAGAGAACCACCCAACTACACAACAACTCAAACTACAAGACGACATAGAAGGCCAAAGGGAAGAGGATGCCGCCTTGACACCGGCAAGCTAGCGCTGACCAACCGAGCTCAAGGAGGTAAAGGCGACTCCAACAATAACACAACGCCTTCAGGAAGGAAACGACACCAAAGGCGCCACAGTGATGTAGAATATGTTGATGCGGGGAAAAAGATGATGCGGAAGAGTGTATGAGAACAACATCTAGCATATTGGGGGCTCCCTTCTTGCACAATGACAGAAGAAGTTGTTGATAGTGCCAGGAGATGATGTGTATGTGGAAGAGGAGGCTTCCTTTCTTGCATGATGGAATAGAGAAGATGTTGATGTAGGTGGCGTCATGAAAGATGTTGTGGATGTGAAAGAGCTATATGTAGGTGGTTTGAGGGCGATTGCTAGGGAAGGGGATGAAGGGTACCAAGGGGTGGCATGGTTGAGTAGGGATTCCTTGCTCACCTGGTTGGATGTAAAATAAGGGCATGTATTTTTTTGTTGATTGCATGATTATACAATTTGGAATTCGAAAGCTAAAGAATGGAATAGGCCAACTTCCTAGATTTCATAATATTTAGATAGTGTATTGTAAATTTCTGCATGTCATGTTTGGATAAAATGTTGCATAATCTAGATTCTACATCTGAAAAGATCCCATATGCAGCCTAATGCCCCATTGAACTTTTGTTGGTTCAATTGGCCCTTTCAAAATTTCATTAGTTGAACCAATTAGATTTAAATTCCACTAGTTGACTAGACACCATAAGTATTTTTTTCAAATATTTTCTATGTAATTATTTTGTGTTGTAGTAAAACAATTAATAAAAAACCCACGCACAACCCACACCTCCATGGGCTTCAGCCTCCTCCCCGTTGTCCATGCCGCCCTAAGTTCCGACAACCTTCATTGTCGCTCGCCTCCACCTCCACAATAACCTTCTCTTACTCATTTACCCCCGTCCTCCTCCCCCGGCTCCAGTGACCACATCACCACTAACTCCATACTATCTAGATCTCAAGCCACCTCCACCACCCGCCAACCTGTTGACGCTCATCATATACTAAATTTATGGATCATTTTTATATGATTTTATACCTTTTTGAGAGTCAATCTTATCATTTACTCTTATTTTACTAACAAATAACCCATTTTCGAGAATGCTCTTTGTTTTTGTGCAATGTTTATTTTTGCAGGAAAATAGGGAATAATTGAGAATATTTGAGAATTTCTCGAAGAAAGGATTTATGCTATGGGGAAGCTCTGAAGAAAGGACTAATTGAAAGCCCAATTGAGGAAGAATGCCAACAAGAGAAGAGTCTTAAAAAGATAAAGATTGGTTGAAGGACTAAATCCTGAAATCTTCTCGAAATTCATTACAGCAGCAGCTTGTGGGCCCAATTTGGAGACCTTAATGACTTCGGATGGAGAAAGTTTGAATACCAAAGTTAGATCTACAACTTAGAGTCCAAGTTTGCATTAATTGGACTCTAGATGAGTAAGTTATGGTCGAAATACCAAAGGCCGCAGAATATGGAAGGTTTATTTCGGGAAGGATCAAAACGATGACTTCATCTCCAAGCAAGGAAGGATATAGACGACCGGGACTCTTCTAAGCATGGATATACATGGAAATAGATGTTTTAATTGTTTTAGGACTCTTAGAACCGACCTATTAGATTCCATGTACAGGGTTCCCTCCGAGGTATAAATATAGAGCCTCCCAAGGGGAGATGGGGGAGCACCACCGCATTATTCATTACAAGTCGAGAGTCTAGGGCAGAGGTCGGGGGCGAGAAGCGTTCAACTGCGTGAGAAGTACATCTTGGCGAAAGGAGGAAGCAAGAGGAGGCAGGAAGCCAGCCGGTCGGCCGACCATACCGGCCGACCCCTAGGGGTATGGTCGGCCGACCAGGCGCTTCCCGAGGAGAATTCGAGTTCATCTTTCGACATGTTCTTCGTCGAGATCATCCCGACGACTATGCTTCAAAGTTTACGATGTATCTCGAGTAATTCCTTGTACTTTCTTCGATACTATGATGAAACCTTGTTATTCGATCAATAAAAGTTGTCTTTTAGACTTAGCTTGTTGTTTATACATAACTTATGATCCATATCTTTGCAATGCTTAATTCTAACATGGTTTTTCGGCTGAATTAAACGTTTTCATATTTTTTTAATAGATCCTTTTGAATCTGCTCATACTTAGAGATGGTTAGGGTTTGCTAGTTCGTCGATTACCTGGTTACTGGTGACAGTAGAGGCTGGGGAAAGGTTCGAGTAGATCCTTGACATTCATGATCATGTTTATTCTATACTTATGATTAGATCTAGTTTCAAAGTTGTTCTTAGTATGAAGGAAGTTTGTCTTATATCTCTTGTGGATCTTTTTGCCATGTTAAACCTATCGTTTCCACGTTTTTAGCCTAAGCCTGGTTCTATCCGTTTATGCTATAGTTTTAAACCATGTTTAGAACATATTTAGTTTATTAAGTAAGATATAATTAGAGTAGTCTTAATCATATCTTAAAGCTTGCTTTAGATCTATTAGAATTAGTTAGTAATTCAGTTAATATTAGATAGATAGTTTCTTAAACATAATTATTCCCAGATTGACAAAACCTAAGATACTCATCCTAGAGAAAAGCTACCGCGATACCGTGAGCTTGCAATATAAGGATTGTGATGCTTAAGTGCTGTCAACACAACCGACGGCTGCCCTCAGCCCCTCCTCTACCTATGTTGTTCATGAAACCTCCAATCTCTAATCCCTACCTCAGACATCGTTGACGGCACGACAGAGGCATCGCCGACAATGCGTGAGAGAGGTGGAGCTGGTGGGCCGTGAGCCAATAGGTCATGCACTTCACGCTAATTGTTTTTGTACAGGAATATGTAGGGTAAGTAGGCTACGGGCCATCTTGGGTATTTTAGATATATATGTAACACTTTTGAATTCGTGAATGCTCCAATTCCCTATCCCCACGCAGGCGTCCAAGTCACATAAATGGCGGCTAGGGTTTGTCAACCAATGCCTGCCGCGGCAAGTCGCTAGCGATGGTGGCACCGGAGAACAATGGCCTACTCTCAGATGTCCTCCTAAGCCTCGCCCCATCTGTAAGGATGCAAACGGTTCTAAGAGCAGATAACACTACCATAATCCTTTTTCTTTTACTGGATTCGGAGTGAAGCAGATATTATATGGGATATCAGAAAATGGTATGGTGTCAAATTGGTGGCGAAATTGAAGCGGCTTTTAAAAAATCAGATTAAACACACCTACGTGTAGCTAAATAATTTGCATAACACAACATAATTAACATATCTGTATCGTAAATAAGAAGCTAAATAAATAATAAATAACATTGACTATAATTTTTTGAATATTATAAAGTAAATATATTTTTGAAATAATCAGATACTTTTATTATAAGTCCGGATAATCCGTGTTTAAATGCTAGATAGTTTATATCCGTCAGGTTTTAGTAACATTGTATCCAGATAATTCATATCCATTGAATTTTATTGATACCATATTCTAATTCACGTCTATATTTAAATTAAATTCGAATTATCCACCTCGACTCCTCTGTGTATCCGCGTGACTCGGATCCACGCCACTTCCACCACTGTTCCCCACCGCCGTCCTCCCTGCCCCGCGCCTCTCTCGTCTGCAAGCGCTGGTTTCCTCCGCCGCCTCCGCGCCCACCACCGCCTTAACGTCCCCCTGCTCGGTTTCTTCACCTATGGAGTTGGAGAGAGCAACCATCTCCTTCACCTCTACCCTGGGTCCTGGGACGCCCTGACCGTCTCCCGCGCGAGAGGATCTCCTTGAAGCTCGAGCACGGATGCCGACGAGTCATCAGCTCCCGACATGGCCTCATCCTTCTCCTCAACCAGACGGATCTCCATTTTCTGGTGTGGGAACCCGTCAACGGTGACCTGGCCCGCGTAGCCGTTCCGCCGGAGTTCGGTAACGGTTCGAACTTGGTGGTCCAACACGCGGCGGTGCTTCGACCTTCGTTGGCGACGCCCGCGCTGGTGGGGTTCACTCAATCCCTTTCCTTTTAGCCTTGGTTGGCAGCGACAAAGCAATTACACGAGCCTTCGCAATGTTTGTACACATCGGAGACTGGCGTATGGGGCAATCTCATCTCAACAGCATGCCCATCCGTGGTTCCTATGTACATTCCCAGTACCCTGGTTGGGGGTTCCCTTTACTGGTTGCCTGGTCCGAGTCCGGTTTCAATTCTTGAGCATTGCCGCCACTGGGTTATGCCTGCTGACTTGCTGAGGGTGGTGGCCTCGGTTTCTCGTTCTGTCAGGCTACAGCTTCTGATTATGGACGAGGAAGATTGATTCTGATGGTACTGCTGGATGATTGCTAGGAACAACTGTCCAGCTGGATAAGGTTCTTTTTCTGAATTCAGAGGAAGGTTCTCCCCATTGATGATTGGGTTGGCTGAGGAGGACAGTTTTCTTATAACCATATCGGTGTTGTCATGGTCCAGCTAGAGTCAACTCAAATTAAGCAAATTTTGGAGATTAAAAACATCGATGTCTACCATCCATTTGCAAGTGTCTACACAGCAGGTAAAAGCATACTTGTGCAGTGCAGATGTAACAACTTATTTTCTTTTCATGCTTTTTATATCAAAGTGTTAAATTAACAATTAATCTGGGTTGCATCAATTGTCTTGTACTCCTCGATGATGTCTTAAACATATTGCCGCAATGTTGTCTGTGGACGCAATGGATAACAGAACTGAAGTGTATTGTTGTTGCTTCTCTATTGTCGCATGGGAGAAATCTTGTATAGTAATATTGCTATGTTTAGAGCCGTAGCTGACTAACTTTTTCAATCTGACATACATATCTCCTAGTGTTAAATTAATAATTTGAATCCAGGTTGTATCAATTGTCTTCTGCCCCTTGATCATGTGTTTCAACATATTGCTGTGATGCTTTCTGTGAACACAATAATCGGCAAACTCTTTCCTGGATAGTACAACTAAATTTTATTGTTGCTTCTCCTTCTCCATTGCCGCATGGAAGAAATTGTGTATAGTTATATTCCCATGTGCAGAGCCGTAGCTGACTTTCCTCATTTTTCTCAATCTGAGATACATAACTGTAGCGTGTAGAATACTAAGAAAGATAACCCAATAGCAGGTTGTGGGGATTATTCAATATTATAACTACAAACATTGCTTAAAATTAAATGCATAATAATGGCAATTGACAAGGTTTGATATTTGTGAACTTTTATTCAATTTTATCACCTATTGAGTAGCTCTAGTGCAAATGTTTTTTTCCTCAATGTATCTGATTATCAATACTACTAATAATTTTTGTTAATAGATTTTACCCTATTAGTTTTTTTGTATATTTTACAATATCTGATTAAGATGACATTGAACAATCATAAGAACAAGTCTAGGTAATATTTTTTATTTCCTTACCAGTCAGGTAATTTTGAGTGTTCATGATCATCATCATGAGATAAATGAGCATGGCTGTTTTCAGAAACTCCCTTTGCATGGTTTTTTACCTATTTCTGATTTTCTAGTTCAAGTGCCTATATATAAATATGTCTTTATGTTTTCATGTCATTCTTTTTTCTCTCATAGGTATGGACATTTGTGGTGTACATGATCGAGCTAAACTGTTGCACAATGCATAAGATGACTGCTTGGTTAGATGTGCTAGCATGATTGTTTGAACTGGTGATGTGATATTATGTCCTGAATTTAGGCTGAGTTACCTGACCTCTTTTGTTCTTTCAAAATTGTCTGCTCTTCTTCTACCATTTTTAAAGGGATAAAATTCTAAGAGAGGATTCTGTTACCCTGTCAGCAACTACAGCTCAGTTGTTCTCTTCCTCCCATCATCAACTTTGCAGCCTGCCTCTTGGTTCTTTCCTTTGGGCTGGCCTCCTCAACCAGTCATCTCCATGCTCAACAGCTCTGTTCACTTTAGCATGGTCTACTTTCATCTATCATCCTCTTGTATCTACATATGCTCCACCCCTCTATCCTGGAGTCTGTGTTTTGATCTCCCTCACTTGCTATAGTATGGCACTATGGCGACCGCATGAATGCATGAGCAGCACTCTTGAAGTAGCACACAACAGAATCTGCAGAATAATTGATTACTAGCAGTACTTAGGAACATTGCTTCGTTATTTATACACGCTTTGAGCATTGCCATTTTTTACATTAAAGAAGGTGCTTTCATGTTTAATCATATCATATTCCATGTGTTCACTAACATATCATGATAAATAGTAGCGGGCTGGCAAATTTTGTTTTGACACTGCGATGTAAAAAAAAAAGAACCAGTGTCTATTCTGGACCTCAGGTAATGTCAGTAAGCGGAAACATTACATTAATAGAATTGAATGAATGATCTTGAAAGACCCAATACAAAATGCATGATCCTTGATGCTTTGCCTGAATTTACCGACCTAGACCTCTTGGCAGCTGACTGGTTCTGAAATTTGTAGAAAGTATGCCTCTGATTATGAATTGGTGACTATATATTTCTGCTTTCAACACCTGTGCCCATGATGCCTGTTCAACACAGTGTAATACATATGATTTGATGAGCTAGATGGTTTAGTAGTCATTTTCTTCTTTTCTAAAGAGCTGGCCTAACCCCATTTTTCCATTAGACCAACGAACCAGATGTTGCAGAACATATTAGCAACATACGAAGACTGAATCACACCAACATGACCAGAAGAAGGGGATGGGGGCAGAAGAGCTGAACTAGCAATGAACTGTCTCAGAAGGCTAGAAACTTAGTTGTTTTTCTCCTACTGGAGACTTTGGATCACTGATGTTTTATTAGCCACTGATATCAGATATAGCCAAAAACTTTGAGACCATGCCAACAATAGAATTTAAAGGCACTGCAGCACAACTCAAGTGTTCTTCAATGAATGTTTTCTATTTCTCAAGGTCAGTTTTGTTGTCTAATGATCTAATGTTTTTTATATTTGGAGATTGGCACAAGTACCAGCCTCACATAAAAGGGTGGAGCATGTTTGTTGTTTGAACACTACCAGTACAATTGTACAGATTGGCATTGCTGATGATTATACTCTCTGGTAGGCACCTGGTGTGTTCTGGCTGCTGAGAAACACAATTGCCTTATAGGTTTCTCTTGGCCTCTGATTGCGATGTCAGGGTATCCATGCAGAATCTGTCATTCCCGTGCAGTATGTATTGCTCAGCACGGTTGTGCTTTGGGTTTGAAGCTTTAATCTCAGTTAATCAGGTTGCATCCTTGCCTCTGTTTTGTATGTTCCTGATATACATTTCTCAACTGTCAATTTGTCACGATGATACTAGCAATCTTTGGCTAGCGTGGCAGTATTGATGTTGTTTGCCGGCATATGCTTCATATTTATAAGACACATCTTCTCTGTCTAAAGTTCACCTAGTGACCAAATTAGTCTAATAATGTGTGGGTTTCTTGTCATAAACTGATAGGATTGGGTTTTCATTTAATGGCACTGTTTAATTAGTATGATTGTTTAACTACGCATGTGCTACTATACACATAACGCGTAGAATATTATTTACACAATGTTTGACATCATGGACTCAATCTAGCCAATCCTGTTTAGAATTTTAGATCCAGTAGCGCTAATAGTTAGTGGCAAGATATGGTTGCATCATCTTCTCCCGCTGGTAAACGTGAGACTGAATGCTATTCTAACGTTCTAATGTATGAACTAGTGATGATTAATTAAGTCTCAATTTCTAACACACCACACGTGTATTTGGTGGAGTCGTCGTCAATGTCAATGGACACCTGATCCCGGCCACACTGGAGGAGCTGGTGGAGGACCTCGCTCATCAGCGGCCTTGACGACGGATCGTCCCTGGTGCAAACCACTCCGAGCTCGAACACAGCCACCATGTCGTCCTGGTAGGCAGGATCCTGGATTTCACCGTCGATCAAGTCTACACACAGGTCGCCGTTCTTGTACCGCTTCGACGCCCATTTCGCTAAACAGCTGCCAGACTCCGTGCCGCCGTCCTGCGGCCCCCGCCCGGTGGCGAGCTCCAGCAGCACCACTCCAAAGCTGTAGACGTCGACCTTCTCGCTCACCTTTGCTCTGTTGATGTACTCTGCAACCAAAGGCAAATCAGGCCTCAAGTCAGGTGCGTCAGGAATCCACACATGCAAAAATTTCAAATCAACCTTCTCGTATGGTTTGCCATAAATATATATGTAACGACCTGGAGCAATGTAACCGAATGTTCCACAGACAGCCGACGCCGACTCCGATTCACCGGGCCTAGCTAGGACCCGAGCGAGGCCGAAGTCGGCGATCTTGGCTCTGAACCTGCGGTCGAGCAAGATGTTGCTGCACTTGACGTCGCGGTGGATGACCGGCCTCGTGAAGTCGTGGTGCATGTAACTGAGGCCTCTGGCGACATCGATGGCGATGCTCAGCCTGGTGGGCCAGTCCAGCGGCTCGCGCCTGTTGCGCCGTCGATGAAGCCATTGGTCCAGGCTCCCGTTCTCCATGTACTCGTAGACGAGCAGCTTGGTGTCGTCGCCGGAGATGCAGCAGAGAAGGCTGATGATGTTGCCGTGACGGAGACCGCCTAGCGACGCCACCTCTGCTTCAAATTCTTTGCTGAGGTTGGCGTCCGGCTTCCTGGCGTTCCCAATCTTCTTCACAGCCACAGTCGAGTGGCTGGCCTCGTCGCCGCCGCCTTTCCCTGCCTTCTGGTTTTCGAGATGGATGTGGTACACCTTTCCTGACCCTCCTCTGCCGATCAAATTCTCTTCGCTGATGTTGCTGATTATTTCACGCTCTGTGAAATTCAGAGTTCTGAATGGTGTCATCTTCCACGACGTAACATCGCGCCGGGCTTTCTTGCACCTGTAGATGATCCACCCAACACCAGCAGCCACGAAGACGGTGAGAGCAACGCTGGAGATTATAACTGAGAGGATCTTTATCCAAGATTTGTTGCTTCTGTCTCTGCCTTCAGAGCAGGTGGGTAGGAGCAAGCTGGAGTTTGATTCCGCGCACAAGCCAGGGTTGTCAGAGAAGCTGGCGTAGTACGCTGGGCTCTGTAGTGTGGCTGGTACCTCTCCGACCAGCTGATTGGACGAGAGATTTAGGTATAAGAGATGGAGATTGTTCATGTCCTCTGGTATGTGGCCATCAAGCTTGTTGTTTGAGAGGTCCAGCATCAGGAGTCCCGGGAGCAATCCAATGGCTTCTGGGATCGCTCCTGTTATCTGATTGCTGCTAAGATTGAGGTCAGTGAGCTTCTTAAGTGCTGAGATGGATGTTGGTATGGATCCGCTAATCTGGTTACCGGCAAGAGACAGCTCAGTGAGGTTGGCAAGCTTGGTCATGTCCTCCGGGAGACCATGGGAGAACCAATTATTCTCTGCGGTGAATGATCTCAAGCCAATGGCAGATTCTGGTATTGCGCCAGCGAATCTATTGTTTCCTATCGCAAGTAGTGTGATATTAGGGGACAGCTCAGTTGGTAGGACTCCAGCGAAGCTATTGTTCTGTATCATGACAGTGGTAAGCTCAGGGAAATCTGACCATACTGCGTCTGGGAACACTCCAGTGAAGTTGTTATTGTATGCCATTATGTTGTTCACAGTGTGGCACTCCCCGAGGATTTCCGGGAACTCTCCAGAGAAACTGTTGTTGAACACCACGATGTCGTAGAGCTTCTTGTTGTAGCAGAGTGTGTCCGGGAGCTCACCAGTGAGGAAGTTGTTGCTCACTTCTAGGTTGCCGAGTGTCGAGTGCTTCCCGAGCTCTGGGGGGAGCTGGCCAGAGAGCCTGTTGTTGAATATCCGAATGTCCACAAGGTTCGGGAGCAGCTCGACGCTCGATGGAATCTCTCCCGTGATGTTGTTGAAGTACAAGTATAGCAACGTCATGTTCTTCAGGTTGCCGATGCTCTCCGCTATCGGTCCGGTGAGCCTGTTCGAGGATAGGTCGACCTCCCGCATGCTGACGGCGGTGATGTTGTCCGGCCCGATCCCCCCGGTGAAGCTGTTGGAGTAGAGGTACAGGAACTCGAGCTTTTGGAGCTTCCAAACCCACGCTGGGATTTCACCGCCAAGGTTGTTGTCGGACAGAGCCAGCATGGTCAGCTCGGTGAGCGACGAGAGCGCGTCGGGGATGCCGCCCGTCAGGTTCATCCCCGACAGCCACAGCAGCTTCAGCTTGGTCAGCTTGCCGAAGCCGACAGGGATAGGTCCTGGCGCGAAGGGGTTATATGCTAGAGTCAACGTCTCGAGCTCACTCAGCCCTGCAATGGCTGAGGCCGGGTACGTCCCGCTGAACCGGTTATTGTCAAGAAGAAGGGACTTGAGCTTCCGGAGACCCACGATTGCCGACGTCACAGGGCCGGCAAAGCCATTGCTAGACAGGTTGAGGTGCTCTATCACCGCTGGCGACAGCTTGTTGATGTCGGTGGGGAGGGCACCGGAGAAGAGGTTGTTGGACAGGTCAAGGTACTGAAGGGCCACGCAGCTGTACAGAGCTGTGGGGAACCGGTTGGTGAGATTGTTGTAGGAAAGGTCGAGGCATGACAGCTTCTTCAGGCTGCAGATGGAGGCTGGTATTGGGTGGGTTATGTTGAAGCTTTGGAAGGAGAGGGCGGTCACTCGGCCGTTGTTGCAAGAAACACCAGCCCATTTGCAGTGACTGAAAGCAGCAGAGGTAGTGGTGTTGCTACTGGTGTGCCTCCATGATCTGAGGGCAGCAGGGTTGCCCCAATCTTTCTTGATGGTCAAGAGAGCTCGGAGCTCGGCGTCATCGTTGGGCCGCGCTGAGTCAGAGTTGGAAGCGAGCAAGAGGGGCACGAGGAGGAGGAAGGCGAGAATGTTGGGCATGGCCATTGTGAACTGGCGAAGCCTGCCGCAGTGTTCTATTGGACTTGAGATTTCGATGCTCACACACTACTGTAACACGCAGTAGACCGTGGACCTGGGCATTTAGCTGCGCCTTACTTTGCCTTTGCCGTGTTAGCTGCGGCTGGACAAATGACAGATATCCAGCCACTCAAACGGGTCAAGTCTACAGTTTCCCCCAGATAAAGATGATAAGGAAAAATCAACTGGTTACAACAAGAACAAAGTTTCTACGGGACGACTATGGGGACATTTGGCCTCCAGTTATTATTTTAAGATTGTCATTGATTGGTTATTTCAGTATTTCTACATTCCAGAATCCAGATTCTTCAAAGTTATCACTGACAATGTTGGTTCGTAAACTCCATCGCTAAGGGCCGATCAGTCCAACCGATCCGTCGTTCGTAAAGAACTGGCCGATCAAAAACCAGTCTCTTAGAGAACCGGTGTACGAATATATATAAACCCATTTATTACATCATCGCTTCAGCTCATTTTGGCTGGGGCTGGGGCTGCCGCTGCATGGAGAACAGTAAAAAGCATCACATCTACAGTATATAACAGTAATAAGCGCAGCCAAAGAAGCAAAGAAAAGCTCTACCGATCAGGCATACCGGTTTAGTTTATCATCTTCTGTCTTGTCTTACAAACACAGTTGACCTATCTATACTATAAAAAAACGAGTTTTCGCAATACCATTTTTTATTAAGGAAAATATTTGAACCCTTTACATCGGTCCACTGTACATGTTGGAAAGTATTGGAAATGGTTGGAAATAGTCTAAAACTGATAAAAAGAAATTGTTTTACCATTTAGCCATTTATTTTCTTACCTAATTTAGTACTCATATCCACCAGATAGTTTTTTATTTTGGAATTAATTTTAAAGGAAGGATGTTAATCAAGTGTGTATCTTTCCTTTTAATTTCCCCTCTTTGTTTTTTCTCTCCTTCCTAGATTGATGGACTAGCCATCCTATGCATGTTGCATGCACGTACATCTACACTAGTGAACAGTAAAAAGTACCCTTCTGATATGTCCTGAACTCCTGATACCTAATAAATATAAGAAGATAGTCGCACAGTCCACTTTCTCAATATTTAGATTAAAAACTTAATTTTATTACAACTAAATATAGTGAAAAAAATCCATTTTACAACCTTAAGTATCATGCCCGTTCAATTTTCAAACCCCCGAACAATGAAATTGACATTTGAGCTCCACAACTATGCAAAACGGACAAAAAAAAACACCCTTGAACTAGTTGAAACAGGCTTCAGCGGTGTTTTTATATTTTTAGGCATAATATAATCTTTTTATCTCTAAAAATTTATAATTAATTTATTTTAAAGGGTGTGTCTACTTGTCGACTGATATTTTGTCATCCCATCAATCAACTATATTAGTCATCGGATGTGGATCCAAAGGTTGAGATTCAGCCCCCTCCATCTACTCCCCTCGGTCCCTCTCCTCTCTTCTTCCTCCCGACACCCTCCCGACACGCTCGCGCTATTGCCCCCTTCCTCTTGCCCTCGCTCTGCGCTGTTGCCAGCACGCTTCCTCTTCTCCAACACCTCCCCGCCCAGCGGAGGCGGTGCGCCGCCGCCCTCCTTAATGGCCCACGCTAATCCGGCGTTGAGCTCCCTTGCCTACCGCCCTCCTCCCCCGTCGCACAACACCTGCCGCGCTGCTTGCTGCCACGTTAATCTGGCCCACGCCAATCCAGCCCCGCCGCCCACCGCCACGCTAATCCGGCTTCGCCGCAGCGGTGAAGCCGACACCATGCCGCCCCCACCGGCTACCCTCCCCAACTGTCGTCCTTCCCCGCCCAACCAGCGGAGCCCTCGCCGCCGATCTCAGCCGCCGGCCACCCCGCCACCACCGCCAGGCCGGTCGCCCGCCCCCCGGCCCTCCCTCTAAGCCCGAAGGTGGAGAAGACCCTGTCGACCGGCCACCCCCAACCCCAAACCTAAACCCCAAACTCTAACCCTAACCCCGAAGCCCTGCGATGGCGATGACAGCGCAATGGCAAGACGACGGCGAGGCTACGATGGTGCGACGACGAGGCGACCCCGAACCATTCTTCTCTGGTGAGCTCCCTCCTCCTTCCCCTCTTCTGGAGGCGTTGACCGATGAATTGCTAAATATTAGTTGAGTGATGTTTAGCAAATCTCTATTTTAAATAAAAAAATGAAACTTATACCATGTTTTTCTAAAAAATTAATCTATTTTGTAGCCATCTACATAGAGTTATGTGTTCCTTATGTGTTTCTATTTTTAAAGTCCCGTTTGGAGCAATATAACAATAGGTTTAGGAATAAGGCCAAGGTGCACCTCCGACAACTGCTCTCTCCTAAATCAACTGTTTAATAGTTCGATCAATATTTGAGAGAGGAGGTTTAATGTATTAAAATGTATCACATAAAAAGTAAAATTTATAAATCTATCTCACAGTGGATCTAATAGTACTAATGTAGTACTACAAATATTATCATAATTATTTTTTAATGTAGAATGGTTTGATCTAAGACACTTATTATACCCCTAGTGTATTGTACAAGGACAGAGGGAGTAATTGTCGATGGATGCGACACAGAGATACCGTATAGGCACCTCAAGAGTAGAGAGTTGTGTAGGGATGTGGGCACTACTGCTGAGATCGATGAAACTCGTGGGACACAGAAGATTTAGAGAGGTTCGGGCCACCATAGAGGCGTAACACTCTACGTCCTCTTTGGGTTATCACTATGAAGTGGTGAACTAGATTACAAGCCTAGTGTTCAAGATCTTGGACACTCGGGCAGGATGAGAGGCTAAGTCCTATGTGTTGGGATCGACTGGAGCCTAAAAGGTCTAAGTCGTAAAGTTGGAGCCCTTCTCTAGGTGCACTATCCTTCCCTTTTATAGACCAAGGGAGGGAGCCTAGTACAGAGTTGGCTGCACAGTATGCTACGATTGTGGTTTCAATATCATACTCCCCTGCTATGGTCTTAGCGCCTCCTGCCACGTTACCCAGAACGCGAGGTGGAGGCTTTGTTACACCTTCTTCTCGCCATGCGGGGTAGGTGAATCCTTGGCATAGTGACGTCCTTCAGTCGCTGTCCTAGGAATAGGGGCATACCGCAGCCATGTCCTGCTTAAAGTGAGCACGCTACTGTAGCACCTACTATGTACCTCGGCAGTAGAGTGGCGCGCCTTGTCTTATCCACCATGTCAGGTGGTGATGGGGCCTGCACGCTGCGCATACTATTGCGCACTTTGCGCTGACACGCTTTTTGACTCCCCCGCTCGCTGCATTTAATGTGGTAGCATGCGGGTGCCTTCTCCTAGAAGGAGACCTCCCAGAAGTTTACATGTCCACCCCCGGAGGCATCTCGGGGCTCAAAACCGTCGGGGCAGGTGGTGTTCGCCAACCCTAGGCTTGGCCACCCATGCTGGGCGTCGACACGGTCTTCCCTGCAGTAGGCCCTGTGGGCCCCTTGATGAGGTAAGGTGAGGGCCCACACGGGCGCTTTCCCGAGATGTTGAGGCGCTGAGTAAGCGACGCGTTGGTATGGGATCCCCGGGGCGCTGACAGAGGCCCGCGGGTCCACCATGAAGTTCCACTTCGCGGTGGGCCCAAATCTTGTACAGCAGCCGAAATTGTCTCGCGATTGTGGAATAACATGGAATCCGGTCCGCGGCGTCCTCAAGAGCAGTGCATGCGAGCGCTCGTTTCCCTTAATGACGCCCTGCCCGAGGGCAGCGCATCGCCTCAACTGCTGCACGCACCCATTATGGGCACGATTTTGGGAATCTTGGCAACTGCCATTAGTGGTGCGTGGGAGAGAGAAACAGCAAGGGGGCGGTGGTGAGGTCTGAGTATAAATCTACCCTTCCCCACCATCTCAATCTTTTTTATACCTTCTCACCTTCAAGCCCTCAAGCCTTCCGGCCCTCGATCTCTCCAGCGCACCATTTCCTTCTATTGTTCATTTCTTCTTCCCCGGTTGGCCCTTTAGTCCCCAAGATCTAGCATGTCAACGGTGACCAGAGAGAAGCTCGGGTCATCGCTCCTTCCCCCAAAGTCGGCCATGAGCAGGATCAAGGAGCTGCTCGGGACCTCCGCTGGGGAGAACGGCGAGAATGTGGAGCTAGGCTTGATGCCACCGTGGCTCGTGGCGGTGGGTGACAATGAGTACATCGTCTTCCTCACGCACGCGAAGGCAGGGGTAAATTTCCAGTTGATCCGCTTTGCGAAGTTGGTGCTGGACTCATATAAGATCCGGCTGGGGGACCTCACCCCCAACTCCGTGTTGATGATGGCGACCTTCGCCTATCTATGCGAGACCTTCCTCTGGGTGTGGCCTTCCGTGGCCCTATGGCACCATTTCTTCGTGTTGCGGGCGTCCGGGGGCCCGGCGAACATATACGCTCCTATCAGTTCCAAACATGGGGCCACCCTTGGATGGGGTACATCCACTTCGAATTCTCTGGCCGATGGGAGAACTAGAGGAATTCTTGGTTCTACCTCAAGGCTGAGGCAAACAGCCGGCTGAAGATCCCGAAAAAGGTTGCCCAGTGTTGACGCTCGTTATATACTAAAATTATGGATCATTTTCATATGATTTTATATCTTTTCGAGAGTCAATCTTATCATTTACTCTTATTTTACTAACAAATAACCCCGTTTTCGAGAATGCTCTTTGTTTTTGTGCAATATTTATTTTTGCAGGAAAATAGGGAATAATTGAGGATATTTGAGAATTTCTCGAAGAAAGGATTTATGCTACGGGGAAGCTCTGAAGAAAGGACTAATTGAAAGCCCAATTGAGGAAGAAGCCCAACAAGAGAAGAGTCTTAAAAAGATAAGGATTGATTGAAGGACTAAGTCCTGAAATCTTCTCGAAATTCATTACAGCAGCAGATTGTGGGCCCAATTTGGAGACCTTAACGACTTCAAATGGAGAAAGTTTGAATACCAAAGTTTTAGATCTCTTCGAGATCTACAATTTAGAGTCCGAGTTTGCATTAATTGGACTCCAGATGAGTAAGTTATGGTCGAAATACCAAAGGCTGCAGAATATGGAAGGTTTATTTCGGGAAGGATCAAAACGATGACTTCATCTCCCAGCAAGGAAGGATATGGACGACCGGGACTCTTCTGGAGGCATGGATATACATGGAAATAGATTTTTTAATTGTTTTAGGACTCTTAGAACTGACATATTAGATTCCATGTACAGGGTTCCCACCGGGGTATAAATATAGAGCTTCCCAAGGAGAGAGGGGAGAGCACCACCGCATTATTCATTACAAGTCGAGAGTCTAGGGCAGAGGTCGGGGGCGAGAAGCGTTCAACTCGGCGAGAAGTCCATCTCGGCGAAAGGAAGGAAGCAAGAGGAGGCAGGAAGCCGGCCGGTCGGCCGACCAGGCGCTTCCCGAGGAGGTCTCGAGTTCATCTTTCGATATGTTCTTCGTCGAGTTCATCCCGACGACTATGCTTCAAAGTTTACGATGTATCTCGAGTAATTCCTTGTACTTTCTTCGATACTATGATGAAACTTCGTTATTTGATCAATAAAGATTGTCTTTTAGACTTAGCTTGTTGTTTATACATGACTTATGATGCATATCTTTGCAATGCTTAATTCCAACATGATTTTCCGGTCGGATTAAACGTTTTCATGTTCTTTTAGTAGATCCTTTTACTTTAATTAGTTGATTGAATCTGCTCATGCTTAGAGATGGTTGGGGTTTGCTAGTTCGTCGATTACCTGGTTACTAGTGACAGTAGAGCCCAGGGAAAGGTTCGAGTGGGTCCTCGACATTCGTGATCATGTTTATTCTATGCTTTATGACTATATCTAGTTTCAAGGTTGTTCTTAGTATGAAGGATGTTTGTCTCATATCTCTTGTGGATCCTTTTGCCATATTAAACCTATCGTTTCCATGTTTTTAGCCTAAACCTTGTTCTATCATTTTATGCTATAGTTTAAACCCTGTTTAGAACATATTTAGTTTATTAAGTAGGATATAATTAGAATAGTCTTAATCATCTCTCAAAGATTGTTTTAGATCTATTAGAATTAGTTAGTAATTTAGTTAATATTAGATAGATAATTCCTTAAACATAATTATTCCCAGATTGACAAAATCCAAGATACTCATACTGGGGAAAAGCTACCGCGATACTGTGCGCTTGCAGTATAAGGATTGGCGTGCTTAAGTGCTGCCAACACCTAGGCAGCTAACTGGGAGTTGGTGCCGGAGATCGACACGGCCTGGGAGCCGGTGCTGAATCGCATCGAGGCGCTGTGAGCGTTGGGGCTTCACACAATGGCCCTTGGTGGCGCATTTCACAGTGCATCGGATCGCGCTGCTGTAGGCATGCGTGCGCGGGATGTGGCGGTATACCGAGGATCTCGGAGACCCGATGCGCATCAGGCAACACAGACGCTTGACAGGGAGGCGGTCACTGAGATCATCAAGGCATGCACCTCCAAGGTGGGCATCACCCTCATGGAGCTCCCCAATGGCATAGAGCCAGCATGGGGGCTATGCTGCTCCGCCATTCCTCGGGGCTCGATGCCTCAGATGAGCCTAACTAGGTTGGTGCACCCAACGAATCGCTTTCTTTTTACGGCAGACAGGGTGTCAAATGCGTCTAGGTAGTCGAGGCCTCTGGTGCTCACCATTGGCGAGGGCCCGAGCCACACAACCCAGAGGTCTTAGGGTGCGCCAGAGCCCACACCAACGATGGCAGTAGCCGGAGGGGGTCTCGGGGGCACAAGTGGTGGCGTTCTTTAGGCAAGGAGACCCCTCACCGAGGTTGTTATGAGCCCTGGTGGGACAAACCCCTTCAAGCGTAGATTCAAGAAGCGCTCATCCAGGCACCTAAGGTTGTTTATCCCTCTATTTTCTTTTTGCTGGTGTGCTTGCTATTTTTTCTTAGTGTAAAATTCTTGATGGTAGGAAGGAGCTACCTTCCTGTCAGGCGTAGAGTAGCCCCGATGCCACGGGAGCAGTGGGTAGCCACTCTGCCTCCCCTACGCACCCATCGGAGGGGAGCGCAGGGGGTTCTTCTTAGGCAGGAGGCCCAGATACTCATGTTGTAGCCTCCACCGTCACTGTGGTAGAAGAAGTCAATCCTTACCCCCAGGGAAGGGTGGATATCCCTAGCCCCTAGGGTCAACTCAGATGATGAGGTGGAGTTGGAGGCCATGGGGCAGGCCGAACGGGCCAACCCTGAGGTGGCCCTAGAGACGGAGCCCAGAATTGTTCCGGAGTCCCCTCCGGAGACGGCCCTCCAGGGTTCTCCCACGATAGATGCCGCAGGGGAGTCTGGAGGAGCCCTGGGGCGCACACTTAGAAGAGAAACCCCTAGGAATGGTCTTCAGATTGGGGACATCGAGGAGCAAACTCCTGATGAGCCTTGCGCCGGTGCTACAGGAGCGCCCGAAGTAGGGCTGGGCAACGCGAGCGAGATGCCCCGCGTTGACTCTTTGCTGGGGAATACCCCCGTGGAGGATGCTGACACCGCCGCTTGGGACGTTGTCACCCAGGCATTAGGGTTTGGCAAGCTACCGGAGGATGATGCCGCCTGGGGCGACGCCAAGATCCCAGCCCTATTTCTTTCCCAGCTAATGCATGGGTTCTCTAAAGCCCGACAGGAGCTATGGTTTTTGGGGGATTGTTTCATCTCTGAGTGGAGGAGGCTCCAAAGGTAGGTGGCTGAGGCCCAAGCAATAGCGGCAGAGGCCCAGGCTGCTACGGTGGAAGCCCAGGTGGCAGCGGCAAGCCTGAGAGTTGCAGCTGATGAATTGGCGGCCACCATTGCTAAGGCAAAACAGGCAATGGTGGATCAAGACGTCACACGGGAGGCACCTGCGAAAGCCGAGGATCGACTGCGATGTGCATCGCACTTCCTGGATATCTCCTAGGACAGAGACTCAGCGCTGGTCCGGCTCCAGCAGATCACCGCGAAGCGCGACACTAGCGTGAGCCTTGATCGCAAAGGTGGAGGTCGAGAGGGACACGGCCCTTTCTAAGACAGCTAAGGCTCGCCGAGAGCGGGAATCCGTGTGGGTCACTGTGACGGTCGAGCGGGATGTTGCCCGAGGGGAGGCTCGGGAGGCAGCTCAGGAAAGAGATGACGCCCAGACCACGGTCGACATAGCGGTGACTGAATGGTGCACCTCTTGGGAGGAGGCCTAGAAGGCGGGGGAAGAGAGAGACTCTTCCCAGACCGCACTTGATACAGCGATGACTGAGTGGGATGCCATCCGGGAGGAGGCGTGGAAGGCGACGGAAGAGAGGGACGCCGCCGTTGCAGGGACCCTCGAGTCCTTGAAGATGGAGGAGGAGGACCTGGAGCCGCGCGACGATCTTCGGACACCAACCTCGCCGTGTACGAGACGCGGTTGGCCGGACTCCAAGCCAGCAAGGCCAAGGTTGCATCGAAGCTCCAGGCAGTCTGAATTGGGAGGAGGCGCTGCAGACGGAGTCCAATGCAGAGGAGCGCGAGCAGAAGCACCTTTAGCGGAGCCAGTCGCTGAACTCTAGGATCAAGACACTCGAGGAGAAGCAAGCATAGTACTTGACCGCCAAGGCAGCGGTCGAGCGCCTGCAGAAGGAGTTGGTGGATCACGAGGCTGCCATCGGCCCTTGGGAGGAGGCCGCAGTGAAGGCGATAGAAGAGCAGGATAGTCTCTCAGAAGTTGCCGCCAGGGTGAATAGGGTGGAGACTGAGCTCGCTCAGGTGCGGTCCTTCCACAACGACCACATGGAGTTGTGCGTTGGAGCCAGCTCGATGGGTTGGCGGGCGTACTGGGAGATCCGCGATGCCATCCGGGCCATGGGCATCCATCGGCCTCCTCTGCCACCGAATGCATCTTGGAACACCCTTGGGGGGGCTGCAGCAGGCCGTCTCTACCCTTCTTCCCACCATAGCCAGTGCGAAGGCCCTTCTTGAGGAGGCACTGAAGACCGAAGGGAAGGAAGTCGGAATTCCAATGTGCGCTTGACGCACTTTTGCTGGTGAAGAGCTAGTAGCCGGACCTCAACGTCTCTGAGTTCAGTGTCGGAGGGTCCCGACCAGCGCCTGTGTGGAGTGGGCAGAGGAGTGTCACAGTCGTCACGGAGCAAATCGTAGCGTCCTGCCTCAGCGAGCGCAGCCTAGTGGGGTCCAGCTCCGAATGATGCGGACCCCGATGAGGAGTAGCTTCGCCTATTGTATATTTTGCTTGTAAACATTCCTGGATGACGTTTGTAAATATTTTGCTCGATGAAGACTTGTCACATTTGGTTCCTTGGCCACGATAGTCGGTGTCTTTAATCGGCCGATTTTCGTTGCCACAGATGATCCGGTCTCCTTCCTGTGCAGCTTAGGTCTAGTCGCACCACCGCACATCTAGGCTCCTAGTGTGGCCAGATAGGGGCATTTCTTTATTCGGTCAATAGCCTGCTTCACCCTTTTCAGCCCAACCTGTCTCGTCGAACTGAGTGGCGCAGGTGCATGTGATGCCCCTGCCACACCGCTGAACGTGTTTGCCAGGAGGCGTCATGTCACGAGGTATAGCTTTTGATCGGGAGCACACCCTACTTGAATGCTCAACGTGCCCCCATCTGCCTTACTTTTCTTGCATGGTCTCCTAGGCTTGATTTGACGCCTTGCCTGATGGTGAGGACGTGCACTGTTGCTCGCCCAGCTGTTTCTCAAGGCGACAAGCAGCTTCGCTCTTGGTAGGGGCGAAAGGGCGCCTTTATAGTAGTTGCCTTGGTAGTTTTAGGGGGCTACAGAGACCTCGTGACACCCACCTGGCGAAGCCTTATGCTCTCTTGGTGTATCATGCTGAGGCTATAAATAGGGTGCCTTCCTTCATGTTCTTGCCACACCAAAACAACACGTCATAGTTGAATCACTAAAGCCCAGCGACTAGCATCGAGCCATGGAGTTCCTCTTGTTCTTCCTGGTAGGGCTAACCACCAACCACCACAGAGGCATGGAGTCCTCCCTGCAGTAGCTTTGCCATTCAAGTAGCCAAGGCCAACCTTCGAGTAGCTTTACCCATCTCGCCTTATTCTATTCATGCCCTCAAGTTAAGAGCATCTCTTGTAGCGTGCTAGCGTCAAGGTTAGGAGTGGCTCTTGAGTAGACACCAGCAACCTGACCACCTACCCTTAGGTGCGCTTCCTCGTGGTTCTAGTGCCGGTGGCAAAATGTTGCACCTGCTGGTTTGGAATACTAGGCAATGGTGCTGTGGAGCCACCGGCGAGCTGTGACCGTGGGCTTTCACTCCTTTAAAGTGCCCATAGCAGTTGTGGTAGCTGCGGCACACCTGTTGCCCAGGTGGTCATAGCGCCCCGCATGGAGCTATGTCCAGGAAGGACCAGCACAAAGTTGTGGTGCCGAGAGTGTTGTGCACCACCACGGCCGATGCTGCCTCCGCTGCGGCCCTCGAGCGCAATGGTGACGACGTCCTAGGGCGTGCGACGCCTGGGGGCCGACTTTTAAAGTCTGTCCCTTTGGTCCACACGCCACAGGCCATGTCACTGTCTCCATGCGCTTGGAGCAGATGCAGCAGCCCGCTGTGCACTTTCCCGCTATGTAGCCATAGAGGTTGCCAGTGTCCCACTGCGCTCTTCC
The DNA here is from genome assembly GCA_030272315.1 of Paspalum vaginatum. Lineage (NCBI taxonomy): Eukaryota > Viridiplantae > Streptophyta > Magnoliopsida > Poales > Poaceae > Paspalum > Paspalum vaginatum. Next base: position 38,090,285 of record CM059015.1, on the reverse strand, counting down.
ATGTGTTGACGCAAGATTTTGACTAATATTTTATATCATTTTTGTGGTTTTTCACTGTTTTTAAGCGTCAATCGTATCTTTTACTAACAATTATCACCAATTATCGTGGATTTTGCAACATTGTCTTGGAAATGTGATATACTTAATTTTTGTTGGATTTTGAGCTATTTGTCGCAAAATTCATCATAATCTACGTCGAGTAAGAAAAGACCTCTGAGATGGTATTATAGAAGGTGAATATCAAGGAAAGATTGATTAATTCATTCCCCCTGAGAGTTGATCAAGGCTTCAGGAAACTTCTAGAAGACATCATGAGCTATGCTAGATTACAAGCTTCTGGAAGCATACAAGGGAAAGACACTTCATATCTATCTAAAACCAGAAGAATTTATCAACTTTCGATCAATACCGAAGATTCTAGAACTCTACGAGTCCGAGTAATATTGCAAAGTCCTTACTTAGGCAACAAGGAAATACCCCGCAAAAGATGGAAGAAAACTGACCAGGGAAGGGCCCGGGTCGGCCGACCCCACCCCCTCAAGTCGGCCAACCCAGGGACTCTGGATGTCGGTTGCTGATTTCCTTTTTCCTACATCTTCTCCAAGGTATAAATAGTGAGTCTTGGCCACGAGATGAGGCATCCAATTCAGTTATCAAGGCGCAAGGGCGACGACAAGAGGGACAACAACTTGGAGAGAGTAGAGGGTCGAGTTTCTAGTCTAGGATTAGAGTTCTTCTTGTTCATAGAGGTGATTAGAGGTCTTGCACGGTGCTCTAATTATCTAACTCCAGAGGTCTAATTGTATCATCAAGAGAAGGTATGATCATGGCTGTATATATGATATAATTTATTAATGAAGCATTGATCTTGTCTAATTATCATGTTCTTGTTCTAATTATGCTTGTTCTAGCTCTAATTAGCTTTAGATCTAGATGCTTGTTGATTAGAGCATGTCATTAAGGGTTATATTCTTCTAGCGTTCTTGATTGTTAATCTAGTTTACTAATAATATAGTTGTGTTTCTAGTTCTTGTAATTATGGTGATTGGAGGTTCTAGTTGTGCTAATTATGTTATTAGACTATGTGAAGTAATTAGAAGCGCGTTCTCTAATTATGTATGCCTGTTGAGAGTTTCTCATCGATTAACTGATTTTAGTGACAGTAGAGCCAGAGAAAGGTTAAACTCGATCTAGGGGATTAGATTATTCGATCTTGATTCAATCATGCTATGAAGTTTATGCTTGTTCATGCATATTTCTACCTTGAGCTACTAGTTGTCTTGCTGCTTTACTCCAGTTGTGGCGCCCACAATGATGCATGTCTTGGATCCAATTATGGCTTGATTAGACTCTAGTTAATACCCTTTGATTTGTGCTCTAATTCTCTTCTAATTGCCTATCTTATCATATAATTAGTATAGTTTATACATAGATTAGATATAGTTTAAGGACTGGTTTAGAGATAGATTAGAGTTTATCTTTTACCTTTAAGTTTACTCTAAACTCTTGTTAATGAATTCCCAATTAGTTAATTTTCTGGATTGGTAAAACCCATGATACTCATTATGGGAAAAAGCTACACACGATACTGTCGCTTGCAGTATAAGGTTTACCGTGCTTAAGTGCCGTCAACAAGCTTTCTGGCGCCGTTGCCGGGGAACTAATTAGTCGAGTCTTAATTAACTTGAGTTTATGTATGTATTTAATTTTGTTTTTTTATAATTTAGCCTTTTATCTTTAATTTTTCGCCATTTATCTTATTTTTACTTTATTTCTTTATTTTCTTGTATATAATTGATAATTAGATAATATTAATTTTGATTAAAAATAAGTTTAGCTCTTTTAATTTAATCTTTTGTAAGGTAAAATCTTTAGAATATAGTTTCTTTTTGTATATATTCTCTTTTACTAACATTAGCAGGAATGAATGGACCACGGTCCAATAAACCTACTAATTATGTGGATGATTCAGAGAAGTTACTGAAAAAGTCCCGAAGCTCTTCCAAAATTTCTCAGAAGGAAGACGAAACTCTGCCGGAAATGGGTGAATCCGTTGAAGAAAAGAAGGTCACAGATCTGTGTGTGCCAACGTCAACTAATTTGAAGATCAAAGATCTCACTCAACCTCAGAGAACATTCGAGATCAGGAGCTCAGTGATCAGCATGGTGCAGAATCAACCATTCAGTGGAAAAGAGGATCCAAATCAACACTTAAAGACATTTCTGCAGATTTGCAACATGTTCAAGATTGAGGGAGTCACTAATGATCAGATCAGAGCAAGGCTGTTCCCATTTTCACTAATCGGGAAAGCTCATCTGTGGTTGTCTACACTTCTAGAAGCTACAATCAACAACTGGCAGCTGTTGGTTCAAGCATTCACAACCGAGTACTTTTCACCTGGAAAGACTCAAGCTTTGCGCAACAAGATTTCAACATTTGTGCAATACCCCACTGAGACATTTGATGAAGCTTATGAGAGATTCAATGACTATGTGTCAGCCTGCCCTCACCACAATTTTCAGAAATGGGATCTAATTCAGAAATTTTATGGTGGACTCAACGTAGTGTGTAGAGCTCAGATTGACGCATCGTCCGGAGGATCAATACTCAGTCTCACTCCTATAGAGACCGAAACTCTATTCAAGAAAATTGCCGAGAATGGAACATGGGGAGCAGATAGGGTGGCGCCCTCTTCTACATCTACTGGAGTGGTGAAAAGTTTACTAGAGGTGGACAAGATGGAAATTCTAGGTGGAAAGATCGACTCACTCATGAGAAGGTTCGAGAAGATGGAAAGTGGTAGAGCAGAGGAAGTGAAGTCTACAGAAGCTATGATGACATGTGAAGAGTGTGGAGACTATGGGCATTCAAAAGAAAGTTGTCCAGAGGAGGCTAAAGGTTTGGACTACGCAAGAAAGGAAGGTTCGATTCATCCGTCCAACTATAGACAGAATCGACAGCAGTTCACTGCTAGATCAGCTATTCAAAATGCCATTCCTCTACGGATTCAACTAAAGGATTTTATGGAAGAGCAAGCTAAGATCAACAAGGATACACACTGTAAGTTTAAAGCTATGGACAAGGTGCTAGAAAATATTGATGGCAAGATCACTACTGTGGAAAGTTCAAATCAACAGCCCATGGGAATGATGAAGATTTTAGAGAACCAGATCTCTCAACTTAGCAGAACATCTCCCAAACAAGAATGAAGGAAAGTTGCCTAGACAACCATAGTCAATTGAGTCACTCAAAGTAGTCACCACCAGATCTGAAAGAGAGACTAGAGACCTTGAGTTGACTTCAAGACTTGCCAAATCAGCTGAATTAGAGATTCAGAGTGAGTAAGAACCTGAGGTGACAGTTGATGATATAAGGATACTTCCAGAAAAATGCAAAATTCGATCAAACAAGACTAGATGAGCATTTCAACAAATTCATCGAGGTGATCAAGCAGCTATATATCCATATGCCATTATTGGACGCACTCCAAGTTCCCACTTATGCCAAATATTTCAAGGATATACTAGACAACAAGAGAGAGATGCTGTCTGAATGTGTGAAGATGACTACTGAGTGTAGTGCAGCTATCATGGATGCTCCTCTACAGAAAAAGGTAGATCTGGGATGTCCCACTATACGATGCTTTATCGGTGCACTCAACATTGACAAGGCTTTATGTGATCTCAGAGCAAATGTAAGTGTCATGCCTAAGTCAGTATTCAATAACCTTAAGCTGCCCAAACCAGAGCCTGCATCCATGTGTCTTGAGCTAGCTGATCGTTCAGTGATATCCAGAAGGAATAGCTTGAAGACATCCCAGTCAAGATTGGAGAGAATCTTGTACTAGTGGATTTTGTAATCCTAGAAATGGGAAGAGATTCAAAATCACCATTGATACTTGGAAGACCTTTTCTCAAGATAGCACAAGCCAACATCAACTGTAGGAAAGGGAGAGATTAAGTTCAACATCAATGGAGAATCAAGCTCATTCAAATTTTGCCCTAGATATGAGATGTGTCGAGCAATTGTAGAAGACAAAGATTGAAGGAGAAGATTTATCTGCAGTGTCTACACAGGACATTGGATGGATTGGATTAGAGTCTGGCTGAAAGACTTTGAATTACAAGCGCTTTATGGGAGGCAACCCAGGCTATTTTTAGAAGTTTAAATTTAGTTTAGTTTTTCTTCATAGTTTTTACTGTATTAATTAGTTAAACTTCATTGCTATATGAACTATGGTCGAATTAATAAAGTCTTCAATTTGAGAAATGAATTTTGATTTTAATTAAGGATTGGATAGTTACAAGATAGCTATTCTCCCACTTAAATAGCTATCTAAACTTTGAAAAATTGCTGAAGCCTTGCCGGTTTTTGGATTCGATTCGATTTTAAGCGATTTACTTAAAAAAAGAGAGATAATTTTCAGAATTTTAATTTTAATGTCTTTATTTTATTGATCTCAAAATTTCCTCCCTATTTTATCCAAAAACCTAGGCGCTAACCTAAGCCTCGCTAAAGAAAGGAAGTAAGTAAATTCCATTCATTCATGAATCGAATTGCTTATCTTTACTCTGAAATTAAATCGGTTAATCAACCGGACAATTCTTTTTATAAAACAAAACAAAAGTTTATTTTCAGTTTATCAAATAGAGTTAATATTTTAATATAAAAGTAACTTTTGTTTTGAGTGATGCTTGATATTATTAACCTATAGTTAGTAGGTATATATATGTGTGTGTGTGTATAGGAAGAGTTTTATCTACATGCGCTTGTAGCTACCAACACCTTCAGTAAACCAATAAGGGTATATTTGCATACTCATTTATCAGTTTGAGTATGTTCACATACTTTTTTTAAGATACCTCAAATGCCACCATGCGGAAAAATTACAAAACAGTCCTTGATTTTAATTTATTATAATAATACCTTTATATTAGTACATATTATGAGGTATGTCCACATACCTCGGATATACTTGTATACCTCACGTATATACCACCACAGATGGTCTAGTTTTATCACATACTTCATGTACATACCTTTCGTTCGACCAGATACCCTCAAAATCATGAGATACACAGGTGAATGTAGCTACATGCGCATGTAGAAAGGAATTTTCCTATGTGTATATATATATGTGTGTATATATATGTGTGTATATATATGTACATATATATATATGTGTGTGTGTGTGTGTGTGTACATATGTACATATGTACATATATACATACATATATATATATATATTGCATATTTGCAAGATAATTATTTATGGATTAGTGAAGATAATTAACTACTTAGTAAAAGAAGGTAGTTTAGGCAACATAGGATCCTTCTTTGATCATGAAAGCACTAGCGAACATGTAGACATGGACATGTGATCAAAGTTTAAAGGGATTGGAGTCAAAGGGCAAGCATCCAAGGAGACAAACATGTAAGATTAATTAGAGATTCGTCCTAGGATGCATGTATGTCGACAAATCACAGAGATAGCCATCCATTATTGCAAAGGATCCAATACTTAATCAATGGGAAAAAGACGGGAGCCAGCAGAGCTAGAAGAGGCCTGGCTCGGCCGACCAGTCCCCCCTGACTCGACCGACCCCAAGCAGCCCTCCACTAGATGGACCTCCCCTGTGAACCCCAGCTTTGCCTATAAATATAGAGTATTTGTTGGCCCGTTTCATCACCAACACAAGCTCAGGAAACCAGAAAATGTCGAGAGGAGAGGAGTATAAAAGAAGAGAGTTCTTAGAGAGTAAAAAATTCTTGAGAGGGAAGATGAAGAAGGCCACCAAGGCTTTTCAAGAAAGCTTTCAAGGGTTCTTCATCAAGAGGAGGCTCTCAACAAGAAGATGATGATTCATCAAGGCATTCATCTAGGAGACACTCCGTTTCAGAGATGGGAAGTTCCAACTCCGGTCGATGCATTCGCCGGGATCAAGGACTACAAGGTTGTTGTTCTCGATTCTCGGTAGAAGTTGAAGATGTGTTAGAACCAGCAAGGTGGCCAAGGACTCGGTCTTATACTCAAGCTCAAGCCCCTCAACCAATGAATATTGATGATGAAGATGAAGAATGGAATTATTCTTCAGAAGGATTTTCTTTAAGGACCTCCATTGAAGAGCAAAGGTATAACAGTTGTCTGAACATAATCACATCCAACTTCGATATAGACTTTGATTTCATGACTACTCTAGGCTTTACACCAAGTATGGAGAGAGTATTAAGTAATTTGGGTTGGAGCAGTTTTATTCATATTAGTGATGTTTATCAACAAGACATAGCACTAGAAATTATGACAACTATGGATATAGTTCAATCCTCTGATTTGGTGCATAGCCTAAGATTTAGGATCAAAGAGAACTGGACACAAATACCCTTTGGCTTCATTGGCTCGGTACTAGGATTTTAGGAGAATGCTCCTGAAAGTATTGAGGTTACTAATGACACTTTAGAGAAATTTTGGCTACAAATTGCTACTAGTTCTACCAAAGAGAGGATGAAGATAATGAATCCTATCATCAGAATCATTCATAGATATATGACTTGCAGAGTCTTAGAGAGGCTAGATGACACTAATGTGCAGTTTACAGAATTAAAGTGGCTATATATTGCACTCTGCCATTCCATTAGAGTTAATCCTATCAATTCCATGATAAATCATTGGATTACTCGGAGGAATAGAAGCACTGGTTTACTTGGTTTTGGGCATTACCTTACTATGATTGCTTCATCATTGAAATCTGAATTGGTTTTTAATCCAATCTACACAAAGACACCAGCCAATATTGATGAAAACTCTTTGAGAAAGGGTAAATATATTTATGGAAAGTTGGCCAGTGGATACTTTGTCACCAAGACCAATTTCATGATTCCTAGTCCCAGACTTGCTCTATTTCCTCAGGATAGAATTGACTGGCTAGAAAAATTCATGTTTGAGGAAGGAGAATCAAATCAACCACCATCATCTCCTGGATGGGGCGCCTGGGAGACTCCTTCGACACAACCTAGTCAACAATTAATGAGTGAACAATTCAGAGAAGCAGGATTATCTCACAAGCATGTGTTTAATCGAAGGCCAATCAGCTCTTTTGATCCTACTACTACACCAGTGTTTCAACCTTCAGTGCATATTCCTCCACCATCAACATTTGTTCCTAGAAGAGCAAGACTTCATACTCCAGAAGATGTTACAGCACAAAGCATGCCACAACAAGCATTTTATGACATTGAATCTATGGTGGCACAAAATTATCAACTTATTGATCAAACGAGAGGAAATATCAAACAATATGAGCAGAATACTCAAAGCATTGAAGAGCAGATGCATAACCTCCATCTATGGAATCAGAAGCAAAGAAGATTTCGGTTTGCATTTTATTTTATTTTATTTTATTGCGCCATTTATTTTATTTTTATGTTTTGTTTTATTTTTGTCTACTTATGTATAATTATATGTGATTTTATTTTATTTTGTGTGAGTTAGTTTTAATCATGATCATGTATTATCTCTTTGATGGAATAAATAAAATCTTTGTTTTCTTATATTTTGATATCAATGATTAGACTAATTTATGCTCTCATTAAAACAATTTAAATGAATTATGATCAGCAATTAATTGATAGATATGTTATTTCATAAAGACCCATATGTTTATCATGTTTAAATTTAATTTTATCATGATAGATCTCCTTAACATTTATTTTGCTATCAACTCTATGATCAATTTCTTATGATTATTTTGTATATGCCCTACCTATTAGAGCTATATTGAAAACCATAGTTTAATCAAATTTAATTCTTAAATGAGTTAGACTAAGATTTGAATCTAGGGATTGAGATTTCAAAGCTGGTCATTCATTTTTGCTTATCTTTTCAATTGCTAGCCTTATTATCCATGCATTGTGTCTCTCTAGATTAGAGAGATTACAAATTTCGCTGGGTATCCATTCTTAAACCAAGATTATATTTTTTATAAACCTTCATTCACCACAACCTATTATTTTCTGGAGTATTTAAGGGTTTAAATATTATTCTAGGCAGTTCTATCCTCTATTCCAATTTTTGTCTACAAATATACTCAAGGATGAGTATAATTGAAGAGTGGGGATGGAGAGCTGCTATATTTATTTTTTTAGGTTTTATATTAAGGTTTTGAGATTATATTGAGATTTTGAGGAGGCATAAAAAAAGAAGACCAAGTGGTCACGAAAAAAAAGCCAAGTGGCTGTCTAAAAAAAAGAAAGAGAAAAAAGGAATAAATGCCCCTCAATAATCTTCTAAGTATTTTAGAATTTTATATGGGATTTTCTATCATCTATGTACTTCAGAAAAATATTCCAACTATGTGCAATCTGACAGCAAGGACTTCATTTGTGCCTTGAGATTATTGATTTATTTGCACATGTCCACTTTTCTATATATATTTCTTCTAATCTTTCATCAATTTATTTTCCATGACCTTTTTGAGAAATCGCAGTAATACTAACAGATTATTTTCTTAATTTAACAATATGTTGAGATTAAATTTTGATCAGGATCCTAATCAAGCTCCAGATAAGCTTCCACTTATACCACTTATATTAGTTATATTTTAGAGATCATTAATAATAAGAGACTAGAAAGCTGAGTGTAATTTATGGGCATTATACAAAATTGATCATTGAAAATTTTGATCTTCTCTTTCAAAAATTTTATTGAAAAAATAAGGAGATTTGTCACTGATGAAATTGATTTCTTCTTATATCTATTGTGGGATATGCTTAAATGAATATCTATTTATCTATATAATTGCTGGTCCAAACTTGAAAAAGAATTGAGAGTTTAAATTTAGATTGATTATTTGATTTTAGAATTGTAAGTAAACATTGTTCTAAAATTTGACTTACTCGAGGGCGAGCAAGGTTTATGAGTGGAGATGTTGTTGACGCAAGATTTTGACTAATATTTTATATCATTTTATGTGGTTTTTCCCTGTTTTTAAGCGTCAATCGTATCTTTTACTAACAATTATCACCAATTATCGTGGATTTTGCAACATTGTCTTGGAAATGTGCTATACTTAATTTTTGCAGGATTTTGAGCTATTTTCTACGTCGAGTAAGAAAAGACCTCTGAAATGGTATTCTAAAAGGTGAATAACAAGAAAAGATTGATTGATTGATTCCCCCTGAGTTGATCAAGACTTCGGGAAATTTCTAGAAGACATTATGAGTATGCTGTATTACAAGCTTCTGGAAGCATACAAGGGAAAGACACTTCATATCTATCTAAAATCAGAAGAATTTATCAACTTTCAATCAATATCGAAGATTCCAGAACTCTATGAGTCCGAGTAATACTGCAAAGTCCTTACTTAGGCAACAAGGAAAGACCCCGCAAAAGATGGAAGGAAACAGACCAGGAAAGAGCCTGGGTTGGCTGACCCCACCCCCTCCCCCAAGTCAGCCGATCCAGGAACTCTGGATGTCGGTTGCTGATTTCCTTTTTCCCACGTCTTCTCCAAGGTATAAATAGCGAGTCTCAGCCACGAGACAAGGCATCCAATTCATTATAAGACGCAAGGGTGACGACAAGAAGGACAACAACTAGAGGAGAGTAGAAGTTCGAGTTTCTAGAAGGTATGATCATGGCAGTCTATATGATATAATTTATTAATGAAGCATTGATCTTGTCTAATTATCATGTTTTTGTTCTAATTATGCTTGTTCTAGCTCTAATTAGCTTTAGATCTAGATGCTTGTTGATTAGAGCATGCCATAAAGGGTTATATTCTTCTAGCATTCTTGATCGTTAATCTAGTTTACTAATAATATATTTGTGTTTCTAGTTCTTGTAATCATGGTGATTAGAGGTTCTAGTTGTGCTTATGTTATTAGACTATGTGAAGTAATTAGAAGCACGTTCTCTAATTATGTATGCCTGTTGAGAGTTTCTCAGTCAATTAACAGGTTTTAGTCACAGTAGAGCCAAAGAAAGGTTAAACTCGATCTAGGGGATTAGATTATTCGATCTTGATTTAATCATGCTATGAAGTTTATGCTTGTTCATACTTATTTCTACCTTGAGCTACTAGTTGTCTTGCTACTCTACTCTAGTTGTGGCGCCTACAATCATGCATGTGTTGGATCCAATTAAGGCTTGATTAGACTCTAGTTAATACCTTTTAATTAGTGCTCTAATTCTGTTCTAATTGCCTATCTTATCATATAATTAGTATAGTTTATACATAGATTAGATATAGTTTAAGGACTGGTTTAGAGATAGATTAGAGCTTATCTTTTACCTTTAAGTTAACCTAAACTCTTGTTAATTAATTCCCAATTAGTTAATTTCTTGCATTGACAAAACTCATGATACTCATCCTGAGGGAAAGCTACACACGATACTGTCGCTTGCCGTATAAGGTTTGTCGTGCTTAAGTGCCGTCAACACCATGCTGTGTACCTTGTAGGAAATAGTGCTAGGCTGCAACACTACTCCTAGCGGCTGCTTTGTGCAGTGCCGACGGCATTGGCAGCTGGTGGAGCGGAACGAGGGAGCGAGCCCCTGGCGGTGCCGGTCGGCGCGTCGAATGGTGTCGAGCTTCTTGACACTGGGGTAGAGTGGTGAATGCCAGGGTATGTGGGGCTGACGACGTTGGTGGAGAGGGATGGAAGAGCTTCTATTCCACACCTCCACCGGGTTGTCAAGCACTACACAAGGCTTTTCCTAGAGCATGTCTTCGCCACGACCTGGCCGATATGCTGGCCGCATACTTCTTTGGCAACCGGTCCCGGGGCCCATAGCTCCCTTCAATCCAACTCTAATGTATCATTGTATCTTCTAATACTTGAAAACAACGGCCTCTGTGCTGGTTTCATATAGTTATCGTCTTCTTTGGGGGCCCCCGGGCGCCGCTCGAGGTCCCTGGCCTCTCCCGAGATATGCTATTTTGACTAATTTCAAAATCAGATGTTAAGGGGCCCAAAAATTAAACCAAACCCAGTCAGCTTACACTCAAGAAATTTTGCTAAGTCTAAGGTCGACACTCTTTCCCAAATTTCATTCTGAAATTACTTTCGATTTGCTATACAACTTCAAAATCTTCCTTTGTATGAAATGAAATTAAGCTTATCACCTTTAAATGCACCTAGTCTTGAGATGATTGGACTTCATTTGAATATCCAAAAGTTTGAAACAAGAAATACTCTATACAGAGTAAACTTGCTGTTTGACCAAACCTTTGAACACATCTGTGTTTGTATTTCGAAATCTGTTTAGATATAGATAAAAATTTATGCATAAAAATTGTAGACAATCTCATTATGAACAAATTTGTTAATTTGTGCTTTCTCATACATCAAGGTTTAAATGGTGTTTTGGACCTTTTTCTGTCAGCATATGAATTCTATCCAAACCTGACCTTGCTTAGTAAATTCAATTTTTCTTTGACCTACAGCCATAATATTGCGAAACTTTAGTTTAGAAAGTTGTAGCTAATGAAATTCTAGTCAAAGTTGGTATAAAAATCTTTGTATGAAAATGAGCACAAAATAGACTTTTGGAATTTCTAAAATAATGAATGCTGTTAGTCAAACTGAAGTCAGATTGTTTGAATTCAAATTTCTCCTCAAATTTCAGAAGAACATGGTATCGAGCCTTTTGACAAAGTTGTAGACTCCAAAGAGAACTACAATTCTTCTAATTGGTGTTTTGCCAAATTCGGCCTTTGAATTGGTCATTTACGCGATTTTCAGAAGGGAGAAAAACCAACCCAAATGTGTTTCTTCATTTTTCCTTTTATTTTCCCTTTCCCTCTCGCTGACGGGTGGACCCATCGATCCCGGACGGCGTTGCCCAGGCCATGGCCTCCATGCGGCCGCAGCGTATGGGCGGTGGCACGCAGCGCCAGAGATGCCATCCCGCGCCCCCTTCACTTAGGCGCGAACTCGTCCGCGTTTACCCCGCGCTCGCCCACTCACTCTCCTTTCCCCTGCGCTTGCTCTCCTCCTTCCCAGCGTGCACGCAGAACGCGATCCACCATGGCCGCCATGGGCAGCGAGCTCAGAGTTCGCCGCACGGCCACTTCCGGACTCCCCTCGCCCTGTTACTGTGAGCATCACACTCGCCTCGAGCTCCTATTGGTTTCCGCCAAATCATCGACGTCGATTTCCTCCCCCACCGCCATGTTCTACGGGTGAACGCGATCAATGAGTTCATGGTGAACTTCACGGTGAGCTCGCATCCCGGCCACCTCTGGCCCTCTTCTTCCAAGCTGTCGCGTGCGCCACGTTCGTACAGCCCTACTCCGTCGATTCCCCACCATCTAGGCAACTGCAATCCCCTCTCCGGCTGCGACACCGTACCGCCCGCCATGGCCACCATGGCGAGCTCGAGCACACAGTGGATAGCCCCTTCGGGCCATCCCCGTGTCTCCCTTCTACTTCCCCTGTGCTCCCCATGCTCCGGCAATGCTCTAGGGCCCGACCATGGCCTTCCCCTTCGCCCGCACCAACAGATCGAGCACGCCACCGATGGGGGCTGCTTGTGCGGTTCACCTCCGGTTCGCGCGCGTTCCCCGCTAGTCTAGTACTGCTCGTACGACGAGATCAAGGGGAAACGAATCCCCGTGGCCGGGAACACCTTCCTGCACCACCACGGCTCCAAGTTCGCGCCTATACGTGCCTGCGTGAGCGCCGGAAAGCCGGCTACCGCGCACGTCGTCTCCTTGTCCGGAGGTAGAAGAAGACGTTAGTTTTCTGGAAAACCCCCTGCTCTTTTCCTTTTTGTTCTTTGGTATTATGAACTGTGCACTGTGTCTACATTTAATTACCTGCAGGCCCCTGAGTCTACTGTTAATTAGCTATAGGTCCTTCATCTGTGGGTATTTTCGTTTTAAGTACATTTCTTGGTTAGTGAACTTTGAAAATCCATAACAAATAGAATAATAATGATAAAAATGTGAAACTTATTTTGCTAGATTGCTTATTAATAGGTCTGTGCAATAGACTAGGTCTAGTCCAGTGAAAAGACTGTTTTACCCCTAGTTTATTGCATGTTAGGTAAAGAAAATAAATGCTAAAATGGACTAAATGGAATCCAAAACTTGTGAAATCTTGACAGCAGCATGGACATGATATATAGGCTCTGCTGTGATTTTGGTAACCCTAGCACTTACTGTTAAATTACTGTTTTGCCCTCATGCATGTATTTTGTGCATTTTACATGAGTAAAAATATTTGCTACATAAAAAGTGCTCCAAATATTCAACTGAAATCTGTAGATGCTCCATTTTACATATTTAGTCCATTTTCAAAGTTTCAAGGTCTGCATGTAAGTTTTGGTTGCTGTTTTGAAATAGATAAATAATTGCATGATAAAATGAATAGTAGGAGAAAGTAACTTTATTGAGCAAAATAAATTCTGAGAAAAATCGGTGCTTAGTATTTAAGTTTAGATTCCAAAAAGTATTTTTGGAGAATTTATAATTGCTTTGTACTATGTGATTTGAAAATGATAAATGTTACGTTAATATGATTGGTAAAATAGAAAAGTGCATAATTTATTCACTTGTACGCTTGTTGATGCTTTGCTTACATGTGGCTTAACGGACAGTTTAAAATTGGTAATCGAACTTACTATCGATCCATATGTTGCTTTAGGAACATCTAATTGTATGGGTGTATGCTTACTCCTTGTTCACAAAAGTGCTTTGACTTAAGTAGTTTATCGAACGTTTTTCTGTCTATCCATGAGTTGGTTGCTCAAGCGTGCGCTTAACATTCATGCATCTCACTTATAAGCATCATGCATAGCATTCATATAGTAACGCTCTTCCAGATACATGACCGAAAGGCAAGTGCATGGAGCTACTTCGAGCAACGGTGTCCAAAAGACCAACTAAGACCCAAATACCACCTGGAGTCCCCTGAAGTGGTATTTGGAAGGAGGAGTTGTCCAAATAATCAAGGAGTTGCCTGGGCAAAGCCCCACAACCCAGCAAACTAACATTAGCTTAGTTTGTTGGTTTGGTTGAAAATAAGAAAAGGTAGGCAGGACCATGAATTTCCCAGCTAATATTATCTTGATTGATGATTACGCATCCGCATTAGGAGTTGATTGGAAACCTTTGCATTCGACTCCCTGGCCCTAGCACCTATACCTATAGTTCATAGGATGAGTTGCCTAGAATTACTAGGTGCGAGTAGACACGAGTGAAAGAAGTCACTCGTCACGTAGGTAGTTTCAAAAATCACATGAACTTTTACTATTGAGAAATTAATATTATGCTCATGATTTAAATGGAGACCGGGCGGAGAATAATTTTATTTTGTGGTGTGCATTGTTGTATCATTTGACTCCGCCCGAGCCGTTTAAGGTCCGTTCATTGTTCGCCTATTGGTCAGCATAACATTGCTAGACTGCTTAACCGGGAAATGGGACCGGTGAAAGTTTTACCTAGGCTCATCCAGAGTTTTCGAGGTGCCGCCCATCCACTAGATGGAGGCAGAAGGCCTGGGGGAGCTTTGTACTCATTGCGGGGAGACCGAGATGTCGGCAGGCTCGCTACGGGGGCACAACCTGGGGGTTCGGTGGGGGCGCTTTGAATCTTGGGACAAGACAGGTGGAGATGGGGGCTATATGTGGGAACGCGATGGCTAGTAAGCATATACCCCTATATCATGATAGTTATTCTCGGGAATTAAAATCGTTTCGAGTCGCTAATGCCCACCAGGTGTGGAAATGACAATACCTTTGTCGTTCATCATAGTAACCACTTGAATGTATTATATCTATTACACATGTTTTCAAATACTACATGCTTGTACTACTGTGTTGTTTACATTTCTCCAAGTTATTATTATTATGGAGTTATTTGCAAATGATGAGACTTATTAATTTATATTATTATACCTCTGATTAAAATCAATGGCTAAGGATCCACATGTTAGTAAGCTAGCTTTGCGTCAGCCGTAATCCACTCCATTAAGTCCTACTGAGTAATTAGTACTTAGGGTTTGCCCCCACCTTTTGAGTACAGGTACCGATGACGTCTGGACAAGTGCTTGGAGGAGGGTAGTACCGGTGGGCTCAGTGCTGCTCGCCTCGATCATCATTGCATGAAGACTACTAAAGTATTTGTTTCCGCTGCGAGATGTTTTTGAAATCGCTTCTACTATCTGATTTGAATTTCCCTTTCGTATGGCATTATGTTGAAACTTGTATTTTATTTCGAACCGGTTTGTAAAGTAAATCTACTTATACTCTATTTCAACTGTCTGTGATGATGTAACTGTTGTGTCTGCATCGAGGGCTGGATGTGTATGATGTCGGTTCCTCTGGGATTTGGTAATATCGAGAGCCGAATGACTCTCGACGGACGACCGGGTTTAGTTTGGTCTAATCACACTGCAAGCCAGATGAGACAGGTGTGCTTACCCCAGATTAAATCGGCGGTTCCGCCACAGCTTGGAGTTGAAGTTGCAAACGGCCCCCGAAACCCCATTCAGGGGTTCGCGTTGTGGTGAGGAGTCCCTGGGGCACCGCCCGGGAGTTCGCTTCCTTCCTGGGGTCGTACCGGGCTTTGTGAGGCGAAGCTATCTTTCTCAAGGCCCCTAGGACCTTGCCTGGGGTCGACTTCCTTATTATTTGTGTGAAAAATCCTCGCAAAGGGGAAGTAACTCTTCTTGCAGGGATTGCCCTCCGTACCTTACTCGCTACTTTCATCGAAAACCCTGAGGGTCCACTCCGAACTTGGCTTGAATGAACAAAGCTAGAAAGTTCATGATCGAGAAGTTGCTAGAGCCAAGAAGTGACAAACTAGTGAAGACGGGCCAGATCGGGACACAGTGACCCATTGTGGAGGCCATGACTTAGCTGCGCCCGGGGCACTGCTTCATACCAGGATGCCGAAACAACTCAACTAGGTTTCCCGATGCTGGCTCCTAACTCCGGCCATTGCCACAGACACCAGCTCTCCCGCTGGTCTTAGACCAAAGCAGTTTCAGGTATTCACAAGCAGAACCCCCAAGGACAATATAAAAAAAATGCAAAGTGTGGGAGTCATATACCCCCGGGTGCCCTATGACGACTGGTCGAATCATCCTGATGGGTGGGCCTAGAGGTTTGACTCCTAGTCCAAGAAATCGGCCGACGTGGTTTGCAAGCAAACCACTCAGACTCCTCTAGATAATGTTCGTTAGGATCTGGTCCTGAAAATCCGGCATGTAATCTTGCGAGTTGGTTCGCCGGCAGCTCTTTAGGAACGTGCTTTGTAACCCTAGCTCCTTGGCCTATATAAGGGGAGCTAGGGGCTACGGGATAGATATATCTCTCTCTCTCCATCACCCGAACATCTAGCAATACAACTCATCAACCCCATATAGGACGTAGGGTATTACACGATCAAGCAGCCTGAACCTGTTAGATCGCCATGTTCTTGCATTTTGTATACCATTCACGATCTTCTTACCACCCCAACCGATCTCAAAACCATCGCAGGATCTACCCTGTGGTGGGCTACTGGGGCCAAACTCCCACACATAGATATATGAAACTGTCTTTATTGAATTTCAAAAGATAATTTACATTTCTTACAAATCTACGAGCACATAAGGTACATGATGGATGACCCCCTAGTAGCATAGTGGAATCGGGGGTTCCACTATGGTGCCTCATGGGTAAAACGTACGAAGGTGCTCGTGTTCCACAAGTATGGGAGTTTTTCTCCGCTCTCCGTGGCCAAGCGTACGCATCAAGGCTGACAGACCTCAACCAACTTGTAGGGACCTTCCCAGGTGGGGGAACGTTTGTTCATCCCCACCCTACTTAGTATGTGCTGGAGCACAAGGTCGCCTACAACTAGTGATCGGGGCCTTACATGGCGCTGGTGGTAGTGGCGTAAGGCTTGCTGATATTTTGCAGCAAGGAGAGCAGCTACCAGGCGCTTCTCCTCCAGCAGATCGATGTCGGTTCGTAAGAGTTGATCCTTCAATTCCTCGTTGAAGGCATTTACCCGGGGGATCCCATTTGCATCCTCAGGGGGAAGCACAGCTTCAGCCTCGAAGACCAAGAAGAACAGAGTCTCCACAGTAGCCTGACTAGGTGTAGACCTGTTCACCCAAAGCATAGGTTTGAGGTGGCCTATCCATTTCTTGCCGTGCTACTATAAGCTCTCGAAAGTTAGGGTCTTGAGCCCTTTGAGGATTTCTGCATTAGCTCACTCAACCTACTCGTTGCTCTGCGGGTGGTGTTAGGAGGCGTAGCAGATCTTGATGCCCATATCTTTGCAATATTCCTCAAAGACGGCACTGGTAAACTGTGTGCCATTGTCGGTGATAATACAACTCGGGACCCCGAACCGGGAGGTAATCCCCTAGAGAAACTTGACAGCAGAGTGCTTGTCAATTTTTTGCACGGCAAGTGCCTCGGGCCACTTGGTGAATTTGTCGATGGCGACATAAAGGTATTCATAGCCACCGATTGTTTTGGGGAATGGACCGAGAATATCAACCCCCCAAACCGCAAAAGGCCATGATAGGGGGATGTGATGCACAAGCTGAGATGGGGTATGGATTTGCTTCGCTTGAAACTGGCATGCCTTGCATTTCTTGACCATCTCAGTCGCGTACTTGTGGGCTGTTGGCCAGTAAAAGCCATGCGGGGAGGCCTTCCCGACCAGCTTGCGAGATGTAGAGTGGCTCCTGTGCTCGCCCTCATGGATATCCACAAGGATATTGTGGCCTTCCTTCCTAGACACACACTTTAGCAGAATGCCACTTGATGAGCGTCGGTAGTGGTCCCCTTCTTCCAACACGTATCTTTTTGCTTGTTGAATCAGGCTCTCTATTGATGCTTCATCCTCGGGAAGGGTGTTGTCTTTTAGAAACCCCTAGATCTCCTGGATCCCATAATCGGGGGTAGCCTGAGCTTCTTCCTCTTCAGGAAGGATACTGCCTCCCGGCGCTTGAGGGGTCCCAAGGCTAGGTTGTCCTGCATAGTCATCCCCTGGCTAGGAGCTAAAGCCATCCCCCATCCGGGAGCTAAAAGCCACCACCTGGGCATCAACCATGAACTCCGTTAGCGGGGGGTTTCGCCAACGTTCGGAGTAGCCGGCCATGGAAGAAACCGCTAGGCGGGGGTTGTCTCACTGAGGCGAGAGTCGAGAGCTCATCAGCGTGGGAGTTTTCTTCCCGCAAAATGTAGTTGAACTCGACGACGTCAAAGGAGAGCTCAATCTTCTTGACCTTCATGAGATATGCAGTGAGATGAGCCTTGTTACAGGCACACACCCCGTTGACTTGATTGATAATGACCTGTGATTCTCCCTTGACCTAGAGTTTGTGAACCCCACGACCAAGAGCAGTTGAGCTCGGTGATCAGGGCTTCATACTCTGTGGCATTATTTGATGTCTTGAACATGATATAGAACATATACCGTAGGAGCTCCCCCTCGGGGGATGTGAGGGCTATGCTGGCCCCCGCACCTGTGTTGTGCTAGAGCCATCGAAGCAAAGCTCCCAAGGCTTCTTGATGAAGTGGACGCATGGTTCTATGGGAGTGGCAGGCACCGGGGCTTCAGATCCATTGCATCGGCCCCCAACATCCACTCAGCGATGGAGTCGATGAGGACTAGGCTCTTGATGGAGTGTCAGGGTATGAGCTCAAGTTTGAACTTTGCCTCTGCTGCCCACTTTGCTATCTACCTGGTGGTGTGCCAATTTCTCAGCACTGTTCCAAGTGGGTAAGAAGTTACAACAGAAACATTGTGACACTGAAAGTAGTGGTGTAGCTTCCTTGACATGAGGAGGACAGCATAGAGCAGCTTTTGGAATTTAGAGTATCTTCTGGGGGAATCCCAAAGCACCTCTCTGACGAAGTAGACTAGGTGCTGAACATTCCAGTGCTTAGGGGTGTGGACTTCAGGCTCTGCATTGGCGAGGGTGGACCTAGGAGGAACAGGGGTCTCTGCGCTGGGCGCGGACTCCACTCTTGTTTTGACATCCATTTGGTCATATGGCTCTCACACCATAGAGGGTCCTGACTCATCCCCTTAGGGTCCATCTGGAGGGTCCTGTCGGGGCTAAGGGAATTCCTCACGCGCCGCAACAAACACCATGCTAACCACGTTGTGTGGGGCCACAATGTAGAGGAAGAGTGGTTCCCCCTCCCTCGATGCCACCAGCACTGGTGGAAAGGAGAGGTATCTATTCAAATCTTCAAAAGCTTCTTGATCCTCTTCCGTCTATTTGAATGGGTTATTCTTCCTGAGGAGTTTGAAGAATAGAAGAGCCCGCTCTCCGAGCCTTGAGATAAAGCGGCTGAGGGCAGCCATGCTACCAGTCAGCTTCTGCACCTCTTCGATGCACATCGGGAGTTGCATCTTCTCGATGGCTCGAATCTTTTCGGAGTTTGCCTTGATCCCCCAGTGTGAGACTAGGAAACCAAGGAGCTTGCCAGTGGCAACCATGAAGACACATTTCTCAGGATTCAACATCATCTTATTTTTGTGTAGGATCGTAAAAATATCATCTAAGTCCCGGAGGAACGATTCACTCTGACGGGACTTAACTACAATGTCAGCAACATACACTTCTACTATTTTGCCTATATTTTCTTTCAATGTAACATGAGTTGTAGGACCGAGACGTGCGACTAGAGGGGGGGTGAATAGGAGCACTTGAAATCACAAAATCACAAACCCCCAAGTGGAAACCGAAACTAAGCACCGTTCACTGAACAAATACGTGCCTAGCAGCGCAAGGGTGCCGTCCACTGTGAGGATACGCACCAATGCAAGAAAGCTCTAGATCCGAACAAGAATGACAGCGGAGCAACAGGATTTGGCAATAACCGCCACAAGACACTCACCGCACCGAGGTGCATCTCACAGACTCACAATGAGCAAAGAGAATGGTCTTGAGGGAGGAATGCGAAAATCCGTAGCAAAATCACAGCGGAAAAACCAAACTGGGAAGAACACAGCACCTCCCTGGTAGTACCAGACTGTCCGGTGGCCAACACCGGATTGTCCGGTGGGACCGGACTATCCGGTGCCTGACGCCGGACTGTCCGGTGGCACGGCCTGGACAGTACCTCACACCGGACTATCCGGTGGGCACTGCCGGACTATCCGGTGGACCCGGACTGTCCGGTGGCCTCTGCCGGATGGTCCGATAGGGTCGCAGAAAAGATGTTTTCAAATCCAAACTTAATCAGACCTTGTCCAAACTTCACGAAATTTTGCACAGGTAACCGCGGAATCAGCAGGAATTTCAGATCCTATGAAATGGCCATCCATGGGCAAGAAAGGGGAAAACACAAAAGAGGCTTGCTCGTGGCAATCTAGCAGGATTGAGATGAACTAAGTCATGATCTCCACGTCCTAGCAAGTCCAGAACATCAGCAAAGAAAGGGATTCAAACTTGCCCAGCAAAAACACCCAAAAGGCAAGGATTGAACCCAAAAACCAAAGAGAGAGGGGGAGGAGAAGAACACAAGGTTGCTGCATGAATTTTCTTCGATTAAGTGCCCAAGATGGGTCTAAAGATTCAGCATACAAGCAGAAATTCATCCCAAGCAACCACCCTCACCGTCCCTCAAGATTAGGAGGCTAAATCCTACTCTAACCTCCCTAACAATGGAGCTCAAAGCTTAAGGACGAAAATCAACAAGTGAAGACTAATCCTAACAGCCAAGAGGCCCTCTAATGACCTACCTTGGACCTATTTATACCCGAGTGCTATTTAAACAGTTTTGCACTTAGGTCCCTATAGCTAGACAAACCCTAAGGACTCAAACGAAAGATTACAGGATATTTCAGGACGGACGACCACGATGAAGTTTTGATCTTCGTAAGTTCCATGCAATCCTCGGATGCTCTCCACGTGGCCAGTAGTCCAATCCACGATCCGCCCCCGGTTTTGAAGTAAAAAACCGGGAAACTTGTCTCCGCCTGGGACGGATTTGGCCCATCTTCTCAATCTTGGCGAGTCGTGGCCCAACTCACCAAGGCTTGGGTAGCTTGGGTGACGGTTTTGAGCCGAAGCCGCCAAAGCCTCCCTCGCACGCCTTCACACCACACATTCGGGTTGGAGCACCGCGGTGGCGCCCAGCATCCCCTGTCCATCGGGGTAGCCTCGTAGTCCATCAGAGGACTTACTCCTACCGTCGCCGTGCCACTCCTCCGTATACCGAACTCCCATGGCCGACAGACGCCGAGCGTGCCTCCAGTCCTTCGGAGAACTTTCCTCTACCTCCAGTCCATCGAAGGGCCTCCTGTCCATCGGAGGTCTTGTGCCCAAGTCCTTCTGGGTCTTGCTACTGTTGACAATCACTCATCACTCTAGAGGCAATGGAGCCAGTCCATTGGCTCTTAATCTCCCCCTTGATGAGTGTATTGTCAACACCTTGAACCCGTAACCTGAAATAGAACAAAGACAAAAGAAAAAAAACGTAAAACCGAAAAGAAAGAAGAAAAAGAAGAAGTTGCTCAAGATGCCCAAAGACCAAATACTAGCAGAAAAGGGCAATTTGAGACAACAAAAGCAAGATCAAAGATCGAGCCCCCAAGAAAAGGGAAACCCTCAACGCAGTCGATCAAACTAAAACATGACCCCTCAAGAAAGAGGCAAATTGGCTCAACACAGTCATGCTAGTGGCAAAACATCGGCTCCTCCAGAAAGAGGCAAAAGGCTCAACGCACCGATGCAAGAGCATGCTAAAAGCTCAAACTCCCCCTCAACTAGATCTCTACAGAGTCCTCCCCCTTGGTCCACCATCTCTCTCTCCTCAAGGGTCAACATCTCTCCCCCTTATTGACAATGGACACATCAAGGGTTCATAGAACTCAACTCCCCCTGAAATGGACAACTCCCCCTCAAAATATGCCATGAAATGCAGGAAGTGTACCATGAAGAGCTCAGCAGGGATGAAAAGCTAGTAAATACAAGTTCTAGCATACAGAGCAAGTGAGGGCAAGGAAGCATGCAAACAAGCTCAATTGAATCTATCTTATACAAATCAGGAGCATGTTTTACATGGTTGTTGAAAAGAAAGCATCACCAACATGAATAGCATCTAGCAAGATAGGCATGAACAGCAAGATGCTAGCAAAACATACAAGGTGTGCTACTCTCAACCAAGGCATCTACAACAGGCCATAAGCAGTTTAGAGACTTGCAGATTTCAGATTTAGCAATTTCAAGCAAAACAGATCATGTGCCTGGGGTTATTCACTTGTCATTGCCACTTCTTACCAACCAATGCCAAGCCTAGGTTTAGAAAACCATCAGAAGCTTAAGACAAGGTTTTGGTCATACACAGCCTAGTCCAAGTTCAAGCCAAAGTGCAAAGGCAAGCTATCTCAAACTAGATCAGTGTGACAAGTGAACCCTCCTGGATCTTTTCAATTTAGCTCATAGGACACCACTTGTAAGCCACATTCATTTAGATTTCAGATTTGAACAAGGTGCCATAAATGCTTAGGCATCAGTGTAACACAGGCATACGACTAGCATATCCAAGCATGAAAAGATAGCATAGCATTCAACATTCCTACACATGCTAGGTAGCCAAGTCAAGTGGTGATCTTGGTTTTTGATTTTGAAGAAACAAAAATGACTGAGCTCACAAAAGATATTAGACAGATTCTAGGAGCTTAGCCAACCATGATCATGCAAGCAACTGTACAATCTAGCACAAGCAAGTACTAACTTGTCATACCAGAAGAGCTCTAGTGCTAGTGAAAGTGAAAATGCATATGTTACAATGCAATCCATGGTATGAGACAAAATGCAAGAGAAGCAAAGAAGGAAGAACCAAAACAAAAACTAAACTATACCAAAGTTACCCCAACCTAAAAGGGGTAACAAACACCAAGCTCCCCACGCAAGCTCCCCAGGAGGCGGCGGGCGTAGGAGCTGAGGGGAGGAGGATGGGCTCCCGGCGGCTGCTGTGACGGGAGCCGGGGAGGACCGAAGGAGGGAGGTGTGCGGTGGAATGGCGAATAGACTGGAGAGGGACCGAGAGAGTTTGAGCGAGGGGGGAGATATTTTCTCACTTCGGGGCCCCGCGGGGAACCCGCGGGTGGGGACAGAAACCCGCCCCGAACCCGCACTATTTCGGGTCCCCGAACCCACGGTCCCGTGGGGGAAAAAGCACACCCGCCCCCGCCCCCGCTGGGTCTGAAACCCGCGGGTTTTGGACCCGAATCTGCCCCACTGCCATCCATACCATTGACGTGGATGTGCTTGAGGCAGATGTTGGTGATGGTTGAAGCGACGATGAGTGGCAGCTCTCCGGCCCGTGACAAGTTTGCAGGAAGGTCATCAGGGCCAAAGCAGATGGTCGTGTCAACCCACTTAAGTGTGCTTCACGATATTGGGAGTGTGGCTACCAACGCTGCCTCATTTCTCAAGAGCTTGACAACGCGACGAGGTACCGCGCTTCCAACATTGCCATGTATCACGGCAATGGTGCACTTGGCAGCTTAAAACTGCTCAGTGTTGTCGTTGTTGTCATTGAGGGGATCTTCAAGGGGTGCTGGGGCACGAATGGCCTTCGCATCAGATGAGCAAATTGACCCCTTCTTCGCCTGTGGTTTCTGGGGGTTCTCCCACCTCTGGTGGTTGCGCTCCGAAATGTTCTTCGCGATCTAGCAGTTCTGTAGGTCGTGGGTGCTGGAGTAGTGGATCGGGCAACACTTCTCCATTCGACCCTCCTCGGGGGCTAGCTTGGACTTCTGGTCTATGCGGGGGAGGAGGGCTAGTTATTGCCCTTGTTACCGCTATCCGCACAGACATCCCCCTGATCAAGGGCTTTGTTCTTCTTCTTCCCCTAGCCCTCCGGCCGAGGGTTCTAATTGGGCATCTTGGGCTGGACTTCCCAGGGGTTGTGGCATTCATGGCCTTCTGCCGCATAAGCACACTTGTCCACGTGAGCCAGGAGTTCTCCAACATCATGGACCTCGTGGGTCACCAACTTCTCAAGCATTTTCTCGTCACGGACGCCCTAGCGAAAGGCGACTATGACGGAAGCCGCGGATATCCACTGAATGGTGCTGCGGACCTAGTGGAATAGCTACACAAATTGGCGTAGGGTCTCACCAGGCTGTTGGCACAAAGCATGAAGATCTGCTTCGGAGCCCAGCCGTGAGCATGTACCGGCAAAGTTCGCCATGCACTGCCAGCATAGCTCTTCCCAAGAGGTGATGTAGCCCTGTGTGAGGTTCATCAACCAGGACCACGCATGCCTGGTCAATGTGATGTGAAAATAGTTCATCATCACGTCATTAGCGCCACCAGCAACGATGATCACGGTGGCATAGAGATGGAGAAACTCTATGGTCCCATCATATTTCCTCGGTAGATGGGGCCGAAACTTGTCCAGCCATGGCGCCTGACGAAGGTGAGGAGCCAGGGCCCGGCATCTAGCCCTGAGTTGGAGCTCACGGGAAGTAAGTGCCATGGAAACCTAGATTGCTAGGGTTGGCTGGATGTTCGGAGCTGGTGCCCCGTACTGAGGGGCCGGCACACCATACTAGTGTGCCCCCTCAATGTGTTGGTGATGGCAGTCGCGGCTTCGCTCGATGACAAGGTGCGCATCCTCTGCCACCTTGCTCCTGTTGAGGAACTCACGTAGATCGCGTGGCTGCTGCTGTTGCTACTGAAGAAATGGTTGTGCCACAGGTAAAGGCTAGGGCCCCACGTGCTCCTGTTGCGTGTGGGACTATAGCGTTTGCGGTGGCTGGAGCACACCTGTCGCCCTGGAGGCCTGCGTGGCCCTGGGCTTAGGCTAGCCAGCGGCCACAAACTTGTCAACATCTTGCCCCCACTGCTCATGAACCCCAGCTTGGGGGGTTACGTAGCAGGGCCTTTGCAATATCGAGAGCCCTGACTATGTGCTCGGAGAAGTCCAAGCGGCGGTGAGCGTGATGGCTGGGAGCTTGCTAGTCCGCTACCGCCGGGCCACGAATAGACTATGACTTGGCCCCCTGCTCCCTCTGTTGGACCTGAGGCTATTGTGCCTCTGCTGTCGGTGGTGGGCTGCCTTGTTGTCGCTCCTATGGAGGCAGTTGTGCTGTTGGATCCCTAATTGCACGATGCGGTGGGACCGGGGCTCTGGCGGAGGCCGGTGGTGCGCGCCTCCATATGTAGGAGGAGCAGCTATGCAACATGGGAGGCGCAAAAGCCATATGTTGTGGGGCCCTTGTGCCTGGGGTACCAGATGCTCACGTCGCAGCGCCACGTTGCCATCATTGGAACTGCCATCTGAATGGGCGCCCCCCATTGAGTGTCACCTTGCGAGCAGCCCTCGAAGTTAGCAATTAGCGCGCCCTGCCCCTACCTGTGTGCCAATGTCGAGGGTTGCAACATAGAGATACCACATGGGCACCTCAAGAGTAGAGAGTTGCGTAGGCACGTGAGCACTACTACTGAGATCGATGAAACTCGCCGGACACAGAAAATTTAGAGAGATTCAGGCCACTGTAGAGGTGTAACACCCTACATCCTCTTTGGGGTATCACTATGAAGTGGTGAACTAGATTACAAGATGAGTGTTCAAGACCTTGGGCACTCGGGCAGGATGAGAGGCTAAGTCCTATGTGTTAAGATCGACTGAAGCCTAAAAGGTCTAAGTCAAAAAGTTGGAGCCTTTCTCTAGGTGCACTACCCCTACCTTTTATAGACCAAGGGAGGGAGCCTAGTACAGAGTTGGTAGCACATTAGCACAATAGGATACAATGGTGATTTCATTATTGTACTGCCCTAGTATGGTCTTGGCGCTGCGCACCACATTGCCAAGAACGATGTGACTCTTAATATATCTGAGCTTGAGGTGGAGGCTCTGTTACACCTCCTTCTCACCATGCCGGGTAGGTGAATCTTTGGCACAGTCACGTCCTTCAGTCACTGTCCCAGGAATGGGGGCGTACCGCAACCATATCCCACTTATTGTGAGCATGCTACTGTAGCGCCTACTGTGCGCCTTGGTGGTAGAGTGGCTCGCCATGTCTTATCCACCATGTCAGGTGGCGATGGGGCTTGCACGCTGCGCACCATATCGTACACGTCGCGCTTACACACTTTTTGATTCCCCCGCCCACTGCATTTAATGTGGCAGTAGGCAGGTGCCTTCTCTTGGAAGGAGACCTCCCCGGGGTTTGTGTATCCACCCTCGGAGGCATCCCGGGGCTCAGAACCCCTAGGGTAGGTGGTGTCCACCAACCTCGAGCTTGGCCACCCATGCTAGGTGCTGGCACGGTCTTGCCTACCGTGGGCCCTGTGGGCCCCTTGCTGAGGTAAGGTGAGGGCCCACACGGGCGCTTTCCTGAGACGTAGAGGTGCTGAGTAAGCGACTCTGGGGTATGGGATCCTCGAGGCGTTGACATTAATATATCCTCACTTTCTAGAAAGTGATTGGCATAACCCATATAAGAACCATAAAAAAGCGCACGCTGGTAGTAGGTACAATATTTCATGACAATTACTTCTTTGGGGCTAAAACAAACACTGCTTTCTTCCGTAGCTCCAAAAAAATTAAAACATGCCAATAAAGTACCTAACTTTTTTTCTACCCTACTGATTGTGTAATTGAATGATATAAAGACAAAATTGCCCTTGAATCACAGTTTGGAGAAATACCTCTTTCTTTAAGCCTCATACGTGCAGACCATAGACGTCGTACCTTCTCTTTTTCTTTCTCAATGTCATGTACCAACCTAGCCCAGCAATGCCTTCGGCCATGCGCCGACGTGAGCAGCCTAACCCAGCTTGGGTCATGCCCAATCATCCCCATCTCCAGCTGCGCCTGCCGCCCTTCCCCTCATCGGCTTCCCGTTGAGAACCAATGCAACGTCTCCATTGCCTCTAGAGTGGTGAGTGATTGTCAATAGAAGTCAAGACCCAGAAGGACTTGGGTACAAGCCCTCCGATGGACTGGAGGCCCTCTGATGGATTGGAGGTAGATGGAGAAGAAAGTCCTCCGAAGGACAGGAGGCATGCTCGGCGTCGGTCGGTCATGGGAGTTCGATACACGGAGGAGTGGCACGGCAATGGCAAGTGTAAGACCTCTGAAGGACTGTGAGGTGACCCTGATGGACAGGGGATGCTGGGTGCCACTACAGTGCTCCAATCTGAGTGCATGGTGCAAAGACGTGCGAGGGCGATGGCGAATTCGCTCAAATCTGCCACCCTACCACTAAGTTACCAAGACTCGGCGAATGGGCTCAATTCTTGCCGAGATAGAGTGTAGTGGGTTGTTCTAGGCCCAGGAAGGAAACCCTAAAGTTTCCCGGTTTCTGACTTCAAAACCAGGGGTCGATCAGCAGATTTGGACTACTAGACACGTGGACGTCATCCTAAAGATAGCATGCAACCAAAGAAGATCAAGACTCCATCGCGGTCATCCGTTCTTGAGAGAGTTGGGTCTTTTCCAGTTTAGCCCCTACGGGCATTTCTGTAATATAGGGGTCTTAGTGTAAACAGAGTCTGTTAGGCCTGGGCTATAAATACCGAAGTGGCTAATTAGTTAGGTAACTCTTCCACTTCTAGAAACACAAGGCTTAGCTTTCCAACCAGCCAAGTGCTTAGAGTGAAAACTGAGTGCTAATCTAGAATTCGGAGTACCTTAGAGCTATCACTTTGCATTAGTGGGAGGATGAAGGGTGGTAGGCTGTGAGGAACCTTCTAAGAATAGATTTCCCTTTCTAATCCAAGTAAGATTCATCCTCAATTCGAGTTCATGTGTGCAGCCATCTCCTTTCCCCCCTTCTAGTTTGGATTTTGGATGAAACTCAAGGGCTTTTGCTGATTTGCTTTGCCCGCTAGTTAATCCTATTCTTTTGGCTCTTTTGGACTTTCTAGGAGGTGGATATTGTGACTTAGTTCATCTCAATCCTGCAGGATTGCCACGAGCAAGTTGTTCTTGAGTTTTCCCCTTTCTTGCCCAAAGATTGCCTTCTAACGAGATCTCAAATTCCCGCTAATCCCTTAGTCATTTTGAGTTGATCTTTTGGGAATAGCTTTGCAATAGGGTCAGATAGCCTATGCAAAATCTCATGATGTTTGGACAAGTTTTGGTTTTGAAAACTCACTTTCTGCGAATGTACCGGACTATCTGATACAGCCACCGGACTATCTGGTCCAACCGGACAGTCCCACAGCTAGTACCAGATAGTCTGACAGCTAGTACCAGACAATCCGGCGTAAGGACTGCCCCAGGAGTTCTACTGGATAGTCCAGAGCCGCTACCTGACTATCTGGCCCCTAGCACCGGACAGTCCGGTGTGGCTAGGGCTACTGTCCCATTTCTTCTATTTGGTTCTTCCACTGTATTTTTGCATCAGATTTGCTTTTCCCACTGTCTGACCATACTCTTTGCTTGTTGTGCTCCAGTAAGTCGCATTTCGGTGTGGTGAGTATCGAGTGGTGAAATTGCAAGTTTCGTTGCTTGTGGTGACTTGCGATCCTTGTGGTCGTTGAGTTGCTTGCTCTTTCTCACTAGGTGCATATCCTTTCAGTGGATGACACCTAGTGCTTGCTAGACACGTATCTGTTCAGTGGACCGTGTCTAGTGTGGGTTCTTGTGAGTTTGCAGTGCACCAAGTTTGGGGGTCATGATTTTGAGTTTTAAGTGCTCTTATTCACCCCCCCTCTAGTCGCACGTCTCAGTCCTACAAGTGGTATCAAAACCGGTTAGGTTTCTTCATACCTTTACCGGTGAGAAACCAGTAGTGACTATGATTCACTCTGGGAAGATTCCCGTTCTCGGCTCCGGTGGCTACTCTTACTGGAAGGGTAGGATGAAGGCTTTCTTGATTAGCCAGAGTCAGGACATATGGGACTCTACTCAGAGTACAACTTTCAGGGTGCTCCCAGTTGCCGAGCATACTACTCCGGTGCTCGTTGCTCAGCACGAGGCAAACACCAAGGCGGTGAACTTTCTCTTCTCAAGACTTGGTCCAGTTGATTAAGAGAAGGTGAGCCACCTTGAGACTGCTCAAGAGATTTGGTCCCTACTGAGTGCACACCATGAAGGTACTGCAACTATCAAGGGCCATCTCACTGAGACTTACAAGCGTGAATATGAAAATTTCATTCAGAAGCTTGGTGAGTCCATCGATGACTTGTTTGGTCGATTCCAATCGAACATCAACAAGTTGCACGTTAGCTCCAGCCCTCAGGTGATCCCATATTCTGACCATCAGCAGGCCATTAAATTGTTGTATGCATTGGATAGGAAAATATGGGAGATCAGGCTCTTTACAGCAGAAGTGGATTACAAGTTGAGAGAATCTATCACTTGTACTGGCTCCAAGAGCCTTGCCTTGGCTACACCCTCCAGTGAGGCTGCTACTAACCCCCCGCTTCACAATTTCTCATTTTTTGCTCTTATGTCTGTTACAGAGGAGCAGTTGGCTTCACTTGGGGATGAAGAGCATTGCCTGGTATCTAGTCACTTTCAGCGCGCCTATGAGAACCGAATGAGCAAGAAGAGGGGCGAGAGGCCCAAATGCTTCGAGTGTGGAGAGGTCTGCTACTTCATTGCCGATTGCCCCAAAAAGAATAATGACTACTACAAGAAGGGCAAGAACCACTCTCGCAACTCCAACAAGTACCACTCCGGCAAGCATGACTACGGCAAGTGCAACCACATCAAGCACCACTCAGGCAAGATCAAGAACTTCAGAAAGGCTTTTAAGAGCTACCAGAAGGACAACCGAAAGCGGGACAAGGCCTTCTTTGCCAAGCTTGGTGGTCTTTGCAGTGGATTGTCCTCCTCCTCCTCATTCTCATCAAGTTCAAGCGATGAGGAGATCATCACCAAGTGGGACAAGAGTAGGGATCAAGGCAATCCAACTAGGCTTTGCTTCGTCTCCACCAAGTCCAAGCGCAAGCACAAGATGGATCAGAGATCGTTTTGCTCCATGGCGCTTGAGGACAACAATGACAATGACTCCTCCGATGACGAGGTAACTTCCGAGCAAGCTGAGATTCTTGAGATTTTGGAGAAGAATAGTCATGAGTTGAAAGCCCAGGACAAGATGTTAGAGAAGGCAGCCAAGAAGCTGCAGAAGCAGAAAGCCAAGCTTGCTTATGCTTTGGCTGAGATTAAGAGGCTGAAGAGAGTGCAAGCCCAGCCTAGTGAGATTGAGTGCCCTATCTGTGAGTCCTTGATGAGTGACCTTTGTGAGCAGATGAGCATGTATGTTCATCAGGTAGAGGAGATGGATAGGCTGAAGGTTGAGATAGGCAAGCTCTAGTCTAATCTGGATGAGCCTACTTTGAGTTAGGAGCCTGAGTGTGAGTCTTTCCCCCACCTAGTTGTTGACAATGCTGAGCTGAAGGTGAAGTGTAAGGGGTAGCTCAAGGAGCTAGAGGAGCTTAGGGCTAGACCCACGCCTTTGGGTGCACGCATGGTATGTCCTACTTTTAGGAGTGAGCTTGAGCAGATGAGAGCTGACCTTGAGGTGCTTTCATCACCTTCTGATACTTGTGAGGATTGTCTCACTTTGAGGTTGCAGTTGGTGGAGAAGGATGCCACCATTAAGAAGCTAGAGAAGTCTGCTCCCTTGATTCCCTCTCTAGACTATGACACTTGTGATGCCCAGACTTTAGTTCTAGAGGATCTGAGAGAGAGGAAAAGTTGATCCTTGAAGAGGACAACTGTAGATTGAGAGAGGTGCTGAGTTGGATGTATACCAGAGAACCTCAGCTTAGGTTGATCATAGAGGGAAACAAGCATGGTGAAGGTGACACGAGCAGACTTGGGCTTGGTGAGTGTAGTACTTTGGGTGAGAAGAAGAGTGTCGTGATCAAGCTTAGGACTATCTCTCTCCAGCCTACTACTGATGGGGTTTTCCACGAGCCACCTAGGGCTGCCCCAAAGAAGCAGTTATAGACACCCAAGCCGTCCCAAGCCAAGCTAGACAAGGTACTGGAAGAACTACTTAAGCCTTTAGGCAAAAAGCAAGTCCAGCAGCCTACACCATCCAAGGCTACACCACCATACCAGAAGCCTACGACACTGCCCCAGCCTATGCCTGAGAGACCTGTCTACCACTGTAAGTTTTGCCAGTGGAATGCTCACTTGGAGGAGTTTTGCTTCAGAAGGAAGTGGGTTGAGAGGTAGGAGAGAGCTTGGGAGAACTAGGATCAGTTCTACCAGGGTGGTAGGCAGGATCCTCCCATGAGAGACTGCTTTGCTGGTGGTGAGAGAGGAGGCAGCTTTCAAGCCTGTGCTCCTAGAGGTGAGAGACGCTTTGCCAGTCGAGCTCCTAGTCATCTTCAGCACGGCTATGAACCTCGTGACTGAGGCTTTGGAGGTCGTGGTTACCCAGATCGTCGTGATGCTTACTTTGACTGTGCTTACCCACTGTTGAGCAGATGGCTCGGCACTGGTTCAGCAGTTTCACTAACCCCATTGCCGAACCATTTGCTCACTCTCACTTTCCTTGATTTTGCAGGATCGAGGCCTGGAGGACTTACGGATTATGGACTCTGGCTGCTCTAGGCACATGACAGGGCACCACAGATGGTTCTCTAGCCTCAACCCCATGAGCACCAAGGAGTACATCACATTCGGAGATAATGGTTAAGGTAAAGTGTTAGGTGTTGGTAGTGTTTCACTTTCTACCAAGCTTTCCCTGAGAGAAGTTGCTTTTGTGAGGAGTTTGGGGTTCAATTTGGTTTCTGTCTCGCAACTTCTCAAGGAAGGGTTCAAGGTTCGCTTTAAAGAGGGTTCTTCTTGTGTGCTTGATGCTAAGGAAAACATGTTTGTCAGATTTTGCCCTATGGGCAGGTTTAAGGTTGACCATGCAATTGTTTCTGGCCCTCCTTGGTGTTTCGTAGTTGGTCCTTCTGTTTATATTTGGAAGTGTCATAGGAGGCTAGGCCATTTGAGTTTTGATCTGCTAGTCAGGTTGAGTTCGATGGGTCTGATCCGAGGATTGCCCAATTTGAAAGTTGAAAAGGACTTAGTGTGCCACCCTTGTCATCATGTGTCATACCCCAACATTTCTAATTTTGGGATGTGAATAGATAGCAATGAAGAAAATGCAGGATTTCTTAATTTTCTAAATTTTTCTAACTTGTAAGTTTTGTTGGATTGAGAGAAGAGTATGCTTTTAAAAGTTTTTTTCATATAGAATTCTTTTGTTTGTTGCATTTATGCCGAAGTGCACAGTGTTTATATGTGTAAAATGGGGTTTCAAAATATTTAAAACCGGCTAGGTTTCGAGTCCATCTCAACTAATATCCCTAAAAACCTTAACCTTATTCTTTCTCGCCATCTCAAACTCAACCATTGAAACCTTGAATAAATCTCTAAAGTTTCATCAACTCAAAACCTTGATCCAAACATGTTGCCATTCTCCATACCAAGTCAATTATTTCTGTTGATCCAAGTCAAATTCTTGAAACTTTAAACGATATCACTCGGACCTCACTCTCCTCTCGATATTTTGATATGCCGTCTTCACATTTACCTTTTCATCATTTATTACCAGTGACACATTTCTTTGTCTCTCTATAGTGTAAATATCATTTTCACGCTCAAGATCAATATCAATACCAAGCCCAACTGACACTCTCTTCCCTCATTTCCTTCCTCTATAAACTCCAATTCATGATAGGCCTCATTCTTGGTTCACCTTTCTATCTTTATTCATAGAAGATTTAACCCTAACATAGCATTTGAAGCATCATCAAATCCAAACCCTAGTCCAACTCTCAGATTTCACCGATTGAAAACCTGAGTTCGGGTCAACCCTACTTCTCCATATGTATCAATGTCCATCCATAGTTTTACCATGTCATGATCTCATTTCAAACATAAATCAGTTACAACTTGAACACTAGTGCAAATCCCTCTCCTGCAAATTGGTCAAGGCTCGACTTTCCTCTCGTTTCAACCTTGGACTAAGGCCTGGAATCCTTTCTTCTTTTCCCCACCCCTCTCCACAGCTTGGGCCAGCCCTAAACCTTCACAAACAACCCAAAATAGCCTTTCCTTCCACTCCTCCTCTCCCCTTTTACCCAGGTCGCCCCAGCCCCTTTCCTGGTCGATCTCCCTTCCTCCTCACGAAGAAACACCAATGGCACCTCTCATGGTCGCCCCTTCCCCTTCCTGGTCGCCTTCTCCTCTCTCCCTTCACCTCCCCTTCTAATTGCTCTTAATTCCCTGCCATCACTCCTCCCTTAACTCCCCTTTTATCTTTTTCAGTTTTCCCTCATCAACAAGAATAAACAAGGGCCTCCCCCATTGCTACCTTCCTGCCATGGCTGCCCTCTCCACCTTCTTCCCTCTCCTTTCTCTCTACCAAAATGGATTGCCCTCGCCATGGAGAATCCATCCCACCACTGCGTTCAACGTTCCGGACATTGGCGATGTGGACTCCTCCGTTGTGCTGCAGGTGGTGCCCATGGGTGAGCTGAGCCCCTCCCTGTTCTCCCCTCTCTTGTCCAGCTCTCTCACCCTCCTTGCTGTGCAGAATTTGGAACGTGCTGTCCCGATCATCCCCGATGCCGAGACAAGGCCGCAGCCCTGCCACACAGGCACAGCACTCACCAACGCTGCCGGCATCGCCCTCCGATCATCAAGGATGTCACCAAAATATTGATGTGAGAACCCTCATATTTGTATCCCGTGTTTTACCTTCATGTTCACCGCTGCGATCATATGCCAAATGTCAATTTCCGTCGAGTTCCAACATGGTTTAACCGTTGAACATCTTGATGCACGTGCGAACAGCTGTGCTGCCACCACATGGCACGTGCGTTCCCCATTGATCTGAGGATCCAAATACCAAATACTTAAACCAGTACATGCTATATATACTTGAGAATGCCCCTGCAAAACAGTTTTTGGATAGGTGCAGCAATGCGAGAGTTATATCCATCACCG
This sequence comes from Paspalum vaginatum, assembly GCA_030272315.1. Classification (NCBI taxonomy): domain Eukaryota; kingdom Viridiplantae; phylum Streptophyta; class Magnoliopsida; order Poales; family Poaceae; genus Paspalum; species Paspalum vaginatum. The sequence continues at coordinate 38,056,395 of CM059015.1, read as the reverse complement.
TGCTTACTGCTCCTGCTGCAGAACAGCTGCGGTGCCACTGAACTCAATTGGCGTTCCCCGCTGACCTGGTAGTCTAGGGGGCCATTCTCTTGCACCAGATCGTGTCTTGCATCCTTGAACACGTCCTGGTAAAATGGTTTCTCCATAGGTGTAGTGGTGCAGGAGTAACGACCGTCGCCGTGCTCAGTGTCACCGCAGTCCAAACAGCAGCACTGCTGCCATTTGGGTGCCTATTTTCTCAATGATCCATAAGTCCAATCAGCAAGCCCTTCGATGGAGACATGTTTTGTGTCCTTGAACATGTACCTGTAAATTGGTTTGGCCATTGGTGCAGCAATGAGAAAGATATGGCCGTCATTGTGCTCGTTGTTGCTCCTGTCATGGCAGCAGCACTGCTGCCCCTTTGATGTGCACTTTCCCAACGATCCGGCATTCCAATTGCTAATCCCTTACATCAATACATGCCTTATATTCTCGAACACCTACTTGTATTTTGCTTTTGTCATATGACCCCTTGAGTTTATGGTTTCATATGCCATCATGCTCAGTGCCCCTGCTGTCCAAATCAACAAGCATGCCTGTTTTGCACACTCATTCCCCACCAAACCAAATGGGTTATGGGAAATGCCTTTGGTAAAAATGTGTGTTACATACCTGCACTCAACCTCACAAAGTGGTGCAGTAATTGATGCTAGTTGGACAAGTTTGCAGTGACTTTTGTTGCGTGTGGTCTGGCAATCCACTGGTTTCAGCACACACACCGGTTAACAAATCGATGTTCCCTAGTGATCCAACAACGCTCTTGATGCATCCTCGGGTCAAAGTGTGTTCCCAAGAACCCTCTACACTATACCAAAACATCACTATCATACTCCTCACCATGACCATATTATTGAGAATCCATTTGAAAACTCACCAATACCGATCCCATGAACAATTTCCTTAGCATGTTTCATATGGTATATCCATTGCTACCAACCACCTTTCCAAAGTATTGCTACGAGTCTTTGTACCACCACCTATGATCTACCCATGACACTCATCAGCCATTTGACAAACATCAAAATCATCACTAACTCTCATCTTGATATATTCCATACACTACCAAATCCTTTTGTTCCTACGTTCATATCCTTCATCATGAGTCTCTTATTTTCTAGCCATCTTTATCTTCTTGTTAATAGTTTTGTTCCGGTAGTTACGCTTCCACGTTATTAGTAACGATTAGTGTTCTTTTTATGTTCTTTATAAAATCATTTATTTGCATGGTGTATTGTTCTTAGTTCCCTTTATCTATTGTTTCAATTGATTGTTTTGCACTGAGGATCAATGTGTATGAGCAGTAGCAAGAGTACCTTTGAGGAAGGCAAGTATAGCATGAACACAACCTAATAACTCTTTAATCACTTCATATGCATGTGTCTAATTTGTATGCCTATAAGGATTATACGTTAGCTACTCTTTACTCGATGTTTTACCTATGGGAATGCATGTTGGTTAAGTTTTGCTAGTTGCTGTGCGAACACATGTTACTTTTGTTAATAATTTGATTAATGGAATTATGCAATTTAATTGTGAGCTTGACCCTCTGTGCTGAGGCTTGAGTGGTTCATGTCGCCTTAATAACTTGGCTTTTTAGCAACTTGGTTTAGGGGGCATGAGCAATGTGTTCAGTGGTTTTGCTCATAGCCACTCTCCATAAGGACCGGTTCGCAAAGCGACAACCTGGGACAACAGTGCTACCATGATACTGGAATGGGATGGTCTTGGATAACTAATTAGATTGCTCTAGCTTTTGGTAACTTACTGACGGGGCAAGAGGGGGGAGGCTAGGAGATGGGACCCTAGCTGCCTTGGGTTGTGTGTGCTGGGAGCTTCACCCCTTGGAGGAGGGTTCCATCACTTGTAAAGCCACTGAATCCTTAGCGGTTACCAATTACTAGCGTGATCTTTGTAAAGGTCTCGTAGTGTGCTTGCTAGTCATCTCATCTAAGGCAATGTGATGAACTCCTAGCGTAGCTCACGACTTGTGGGTAAAGATGAGCAACCTCTCAAGAGTGTAAAACTGACATGTCAGCCGTGCTCATGGTTATGAGCAGCCCAGATCCTTCATGCTGATTAGTGGTTCCTAGTTTGGTTTGGGAGTTGGTTTAATGTTAATAATGTTGGCTAATATTCTTATGCAATATATTTTGGGTTAATGGTTTTTAACTCACTTGTAGTAAACAGTTGTTTAACAAGACTTGACCAACTAAAAGCTCACGCAGTTTTATCAGCCAACCTTAGAGCCTCATGGTTCATGTTATGCTTGTTGAGTACCGTTGGGTACTCACGCTTGTTCCTTTAAATTTTTCTTTTTGTTGGGTGGATACCCAACCGCTGCTCATAAGATGAAGGTCTATCTAAAGGTGTACAAATGAAGGTTCAAGGAGTTCTAGGCGAGCAACCCCCAGTCGGCTTCCCTTTGGATGGCTCTAAGTTATAGAAACACTTCCGCTATTCTCTGTGTTAAAGATTTGATGTCTTAATTTAAATCTTGCTTAAACGTTATGTAATAAAGCATTGTCTATGATATCACTGTTAATTGTCATGATACGTGTGAGATTAGATCCTGGCACACATATGGATTTGCTTTGGTTTGGGTGTGACATCATGGCAAGATGGTTGCTGCTTCTCATGCTCCTGTTAATCAGGTTATGACCTCTTACCCGGGCGAGTTGTTGCATATGGACATGGTTAGTCCTGCTCGGGTATAGTCGGCCAGTGGGAAGTGGAATGTGCTTGTCGTAGTAGATGACTTTTCTCGCTTTTTGTGTGTGTTCTTCATGGAGTTCAAAGATGAGGCTTTCGGTTTTGTTTAAGATCTGGTCTTGAGGTTGAGAAATGAGAGTCATAAGGCCATGAGGGTTATCCGCAGTGACAATGACGGAGAATTTAAAAACTCTCGATTTGAAACATTATGTCATGACCTAGGTCTCGAACACCAATTATCTTCTTCTTATACTCCACCTCAGAACGGTGTTGTGGAACAAAAGAACCACACTCGTTGAGATGGCTCGGACGATGCACGATTAGCATAGGACTTCGCGGCGTTTTTGGGCTGAGGCTTTGAATACGGCCTGTTATTGCTAACCGCATTTTCCTATGAGCTTCCTTAGGGAAGACTTCATACGAGCTATGGTTTGGTAGGCAGCCCAATGTGGCAGAACTGCCAGATTAACCTGGATTTTGTGCGTAATCACCAGATCCGGACTAATCTTGGTACTCCTTCAGGATGTAAGTATCCTGACTTGGCCTTCCCATCCGGATCGAGCTTAATTTTTGGGGCGACTCTCAAAGGAGTCCCCAGGTTACAACATACACAGCCACATTTATTACATAGAGTTGAAATATTACATATAGAGTTTGGTAATTATTACATCCCGGCTGATAAGTTCTTCAGCCCTTTTAACTAAAGTTAACATAGATCACAAGTTTTTCTCCAACAACCTCTTACTCTGCTCAAGGCGTAGGAAAGCTTGTTTCAGAAGAAGGGAGGAGTAAGGCAAGGACCCCATTTGAACCAAGTATATTCTGCTCCTGTAAAAAAGAATAGGCAAGAAGCCTGATTACTAATTACTCAGCAAGACTTACCCAACCACTGGGTCGAAACCTGACTCTCTACCCTATAGCCAGGGTGTTTAGGTCAATTCACACTACGGCAAGCCTAATAGTGAATCCTTAGCTCTTAGAAGTGGTTCCCTTTTTAGTTATTACCTGACCAGACTAAGTTATTCTTAATCTACTAATCAACAAGAGCAAACATTTTGTCAAAGCATTCTGTATTAATAGGATCAATTTTCTTACTACGATGTTGGTCGCGATCAGGCAGCTTACAACCGGCAAGCCACAAACGATTCGAATCGATTTTTCCACCTCTCGAGAGGGATACTCAGACACCCGTCATATGTGTGTACACCGACCCCACATACGACAACCCAACATCCAGTGCCACCTAGCCGGAACCATCCTCACCGAACCCGGGTGTCAGTCCTTCGACACCCGCCCAACCTCCTCCTTCCAGTTCGTCTCGTCTAGTTCCGCGCTTAGGTACAACCGGACGAGAGGCTTACCGGATCCCGTTAAGGACGGCAAGTGAATGAGGCGCGTTCGGCCCAACCAAGCCACAAATCAGATGGCCTTATGCGACACAGGCATGATTAGGGTCCATAGCAAATAATCATAACATGTAAAGTACGAAAGCGAAACTGATCCCGCCGCATGCCTGTCAAATTATTAACATCCTTCTTATTCTTAACCAATAAATTGCTGTAAAAGAATTCCGTTCTAGGCTTATGCCACCTAAGCCAGCTACTACATATAGGATTTTTATGCTGGATAATGATTAATCATGCTCTAGGGTTTCAATCAATTACTAACTCTAATGCACAAGCATAACTCTAATGTAAGTTAAGGACTTAAAGAAAAATGGGTAAATGCACCGGGGCTTGCCTTGGGTCACGGGGTCTGTCTCTGTCGGTGACTCGGAGTCTCCTCCTGCTTGTGTGAAGGATGTCTCGGCCACACCGGCTTTCGGAGTTTCCTCTGCGGTGGAAGACTCTTCAACTGGAAGTGGCGGGACCAACGTGCCTAGGTTGATGACATGCAGGAGTTTAAAAGTATGAGGATGATCAACCTGTTGAAAAAGTAAAATGTGCCATTTTCTAAAGAAAAAGGGTGGTCGGGGTTAAACATCTGGAATTTTGGGGCATAGTTGATTGTCCAAGGGTTCAAATGAATTACATGGTATTTTTAAATATTTTTAAAAGCTTAAATGAATTTTCTAGAAATTTTTGAATAATTCAAATGGATTTTAGAACTAATTCTATATTTTTAATACATTTTTATGAATTTTTTGCATTTTTAAATAAAGGCTAACTTTTTAAAATTATATAAACTTTAATTTAATTTCTTTTTAGAATTACCAAAATATTTATATGAATTAATAAATAATTTTCAATAATTAATATAAACAGATTAATATTAAAGTAAAAACAAATAATCAATTTAAATTAATAAGAAAAAGAAAACAGAATTAGAAATTGAAATTCGGCCCAGAACAGTAAAAAAACAAAATAACAAGTTCTGATTTCCCCCTCCAAAAATCGCCTGGGCTCTCTTTCGGCCTGGCCCAGCCCACGGGTGGGCCGGCGGCCTTTTTCCCTAGGCGCGGCCCAACACTCTCTCTTTTCGGCTCGGCGCAGCAGCCGATTGGGCCGGCAGGTCGGCCTGCCGGGCGGGCGGACCAGCTGGGCTGTCGGCCCAGCGGACCAGCCTCGCCCGGTCGCCCAGCGCGCCGCGCAGGCGCGACGCGGCCGGCAGCGCCGGCGACCATCCGGCGCGGCGGAGGCCGAAAGGCCTCGCCGGCGGTGGCCTCGGGCACGGCGTGCTTCCCTCTTCCTTTTCCCCTCCCTTTTCCCCTCCCTTTTCCCCTCTTCCCTCCCTCTCTCACTGCGCCACGCCGGCCGCCGCGGACAGAGCGGCCAAGGCGCTCGCCCGCGCCACGGCGGTGAGGCTGCCCCACGGCGGCGGCAGGGGCCATCGGGGCCAACACTCCCCCGCGCGACGTGCGCGCGGGTGTGGCACACCCGATGCGCCTGCTAGCCGGGGCTAGGGGGAACCGGCGGGGTGGGGACGGGAGGAAGGGCGCGGCGCTCACCTCGATGACGCCGGCGGATCGGAGGTGAGGCCCGCGGAGCGGCGGTGAGCGGAGCAGCGGGGTGTGCGGCAGTGGAGCGATGGGGCGGCGCGGAGTGGTGGTCAAGGCGCGGGCACGGCGGGGTGCGGGCGCGGCGGGGTGTGGGCGCGGCGGGGAGTGGCGAGCAGAGAGCTCCCCTCCCCTGCTCGGCTTACGGGGAAAAAAAGAACCCCCCCCCCCCGCGGGTCCCACCTGTTACCGCCGCCTAACAGGGGGCGCGGGTGGCGGGGGGGCGGGCCGCCACGCGGGCCGCCGCCCCCGGCTGGGCTTCGCCCAGCGGGCGCGTGGCCGCGGGCTGGCCAGCCGGCCTCGCGGGGATTTTCCCCATTTCTTTTTTTTACTTTTACCCTTTTCATTTTTAACCCTGGATTTTGACCTTTTTCGACAGGGGTCCAAATACAAAAGTGAAAGGGCTTAATTTAAACTACCCTTTCACATTTTTCCCCTGGAAAACTCCAAATTTTGAAAAGGCCTCAAATTTAAATTTGAATCAAATTTTTAAAAGAAAATTAAAGTAGTATGTAATGCACTTAGGGTGTCTTAACTACAGAGTATTACAGCCCTCCCCCTTAAGGAAATCTCTCCCGAGATTTAAAAGTAACTAGAGGGTAGGAAAGGAACGTTTTGAGACGAGGAAAGAACTTACTGGCTTGGCCCTTCTGAAACTCTTGCCAGAAGTCTGGATATTCCTTTTGTAGGAGTTGCTCAGGCTCCCATGTAGCCTCTTCCGATGTATGATGTCGCCATTGTACCTTGTAAAACTTGATTGCCCGTCTGCGGGTAGCCCTTTCCTTAACATCCAAAATCTTACTTGGGTACTCTTTGTATGCTAGATTGGGTTCCACTTGTAGTTCTGTACGACCTACTTCTTCTGAAGGTATCCTTAGGCATTTCTTAAGCTGAGATACATGAAAAACTTTGTGGACTGCCGTCAAGTGAGGGGGTAGTTCGATTCGATAAGCCACTGGACCACACCTCTCGATAATTGGAAAAGGTCCAATATACCGAGGGGTTAACTTACCGGTGACACCGAATCGATGAACTCCCTTCATCGGGGATACTTTAAGGTATACAAAATCCCCTATTTCAAATACCAATGGTCTTCTTCATTTGTCTGCATAGCTTTGTTGAAGAGCTTGCGCAGATTTCAACTTAGCTTGGATAAACCGAACTTGCTTCTCGGCAGTTATTACTAACTCAGGGCCAAAAGTTACACTTTCTCCTGGTTCCGACCAATTCAAGGGGGTTCGGCATCGCCGTCCATAAAGAGCCTCAAAAGGAGCCATTTCCAAACTCTTTTGATAACTGTTATTATAAGTAAACTCTGCTAAGGGTAAACAGGACTCCCAATCTGAACCATAAGTCAATGCACATGCCCGAAGCATATCTTCCAAGTTTTGGTTAATTCTCTCCACCTAGCCACTGGTTTGAGGATGGTAGGCCGAGCTATGAATAAGAGTAGTACCTAAAGCTGCTTGTAATTGTTCCCAAAAGCGGGCAACAAATTGCGGACCACGATCGGAAACAATAGTTTTAGGCACCCCATGTAACGCTACTATGCGTTGCAGGTATAACTCTATCAGTTGTGGAATTGAATTTTGTACACTCACAGGAATAAAGTGGGCCGTTTTTGTTAACCGGTCCAAAATCACCCAAATGGAATCCTTCTTTTTGCGAGTTTTAGGTAAACCTACAATGAAATCCATGTGGATATCTTCCCACTTCCAACCTGGAATTGGCAAAGGTTGCAAAGGTCCCGCGGGTCGTAAGTGATCCGCCTTTATTCTCTGGCATACATCACATTCCGACACATATCTTCCTATTTCTCTTTTCATTTGGGTCCACCAGAAACGTTGCTTTAAATCTTGATACATCTTGGTACTGCCCGGGTGAATAGTGTAACGTGAGGTATGAGCCTCTTCCATAATCTTCCTTCTAAGATCGGTGTCTTTGGGCACTACCAGACGATTTTTAAACCAGAGTATATCTCCTTCTTTAACCTCAAAAGGTAATTCCTCGCCTTCAGCAAGCCTTCGTTTTAAATGTTGGACCCCTTTGTCCACCTTCTGGGCTTGAATCACTTGGTCCTTAAGAGTGGGTTCCAATTGAAGAGCCATTATTGCTCCAAGTTGTATCATTTCTAAATTCATCTTTTCCATTTGCTCACAAAGGGATTCTGTGGAAGGAGATAAAGTGAGACAATGGCAATGAGCCTTACGACTCAGAGCGTCCGCAACCACATTGGCCTTTCCAAGATGATAATCGATTTCAAAATCATAATCCTTGATCAACTCCAACCAGCGACGTTGCCGCATATTCAACTCGCTTTGAGTAAAGATATACTTTAAACTCTTATGATCCGTATAGATATGACAAGTGTTTCCTAGCAGGTAGTGGCGCCAAATTTTTAAGGCATGAACCACTGCTGCTAGTTCTAGATCATGGGTGGGGTACTTCATGCTTCTTCAGCTGGCGGGATGCATAAGCTATGACTTTTCGTTCTTGCATTAACACACATCCCAATCCAATGCCCGAAGCGCCACAATATACTTCAAAAGGTTTGGTGACGTCCGGCTGGATTAATACCGGGGTAGAAGTAAGTAATTTCTTTAAGCTTTGGAAAGCCCGATCACACTCTGGTCCCCAGACAAACTTCACATTTTTCTGTAACAGCTTGGTTATTGGTTTGGCTATTCTGGAGAAGTCCTGAATGAATCGACGGTAATAGCCAGCCAAGCCTAGAAAACTTCTAACTTCAGTAACAGTACTTGGGGTTTTCCAGTTTAAAACTTGTTCTATCTTCTCGGGGTCTACTTCTATCCCATCGCCAGAAAGGATATGACCCAAGAAGGAGATTTTATTTAGCCAAAAGGCACATTTGCTGAACTTGGCATATAGCTTATGTTCCCGCAACCGGGATAACACCACATGCAAATGGTGTTCATGTTCTTCCTTGGACTTAGAGTAGATCAGAATGTCATCGATAAAGACCACTACAAATTTATCCAACTCCGGCAAAAAGATGGAGTTCATCAGGTACATAAAGTATGCCGGGGCATTGGTTAGCCCAAAGGACATTACCAGATACTCATAAAGACCATATCTGGTAGAGAAGGCAGTTTTGGGTATATCTTCCTTTTTGACCTTAATCTGGTGGTACCCTGATCTCAGATCGACCTTTGAGAAGATCTTGGCTCCCAATAGTTGATCAAACAACACATCAATTTGAGGGAGGGGATATTTGTTCTTAATGGTCACCGCATTGAGGGGGCGATAATCCACACACATTCTCAGAGATTTGTCCCTCTTTTTCTCTACAAAAAGAGTTGGGCAACCCCAAGAAGAAGTACTAGGACGGATAAAACCCTTTTTAAGAAGGTCTTCAAGCTGTACTTTCGTTTCAGCCATCTCTCTCGGAGCTATCTTATAAGGTTTCCGGTAAATAGGAGCTATGCCTGGGACTAGCTCTATGGAGAACTCAATTTCCCTATCTGGTGGTAGTCCCAGAAGATCTTCGGGAAACACATCTGGAAATTCACGCACCACCGGAATAGATGCTAACTCAGGGCTGGCAACCGTATTTACTATTGGCATCTCTTTTTCTATTCGGGGAAGCGAAAATTGCACCGAGGTATTATCGGCGGAAATAACCCGTATGGTGCGAGCAGTGATATCCATAATTGCTCGATGAGCATTCATCCAGTTCATCCCTAGGATGACTGGTATACCGCGCCCTGGTAGCACAATGGGTTGGATCTTGAAAGGTTTTCCACCCAATTCCAATTGCAAATCCCTAACCACTTGGTTAGTTAGCAATTGCTGACCGGGAGCCGTAATGAGGTACCCTTGTTTAACGGGGGATATAGAAAAACCCCGACGATATGCATATGCATGACTGATAAAAGTATGCGATGCTCCCGTATCAAATAAAACTTGAGTAGGCAGATCATTGATTAAAAACGTACCAGTCATGACTGCTTCTCCTTCTGGCAACTCTTCCATCTGCATATAGTGTACCTTGCCCACTTTCGGGGCAGGGCCCTTCTTCTTAAAGGTATGTTGGGGATTTCCACCGGAGGTTGGGGCAGATGGGTGGAATCCTTGACCTTGATGAGGATATGGGCAGTCCTTCGCAAAATGGTTAGGCCGTCCACAATTATAACAGGTGTTGCCCGGCAGTGAAGCACGAGGGGCAGGGGGACCAAGTGCCAGAGGATGAGGGGGCTGTGACTGTGGTCTCATAAGCCACTGTCGTGGGAGCTGATTCGGCTGTGGAGCTGACCGAACCATCCATGAGGGGCGAGGAGTAGGGAAGGCATACCTGGGCGGTTGATAAATCACCCGTGGCCGACTGCTCGCTCCCTCAGTAGCTCTCTTCCATTTCTTCTCTTCTCCATACACCCGGAGTCTTTCTTCCAATTGGATAGCGTCATTCACCATCTGATGAAAACTGGGGTAGGACATATTCATCTTTGCCCTCATACGAGGAGATAAGCCTCGTGAAAAATACATCCTTTTGGATTCATCCCCAGTAATCAAGGTAGGAGCATATTGAGCTAGATGGTTGAAGGCTTGAAGATACTCCAGGACTGTTTTGTTACCTTGTTGCAGGCTCAAGAACTCCTGCATTTTCATTTCCACGAGACCTTCAGGGATGTGATGGTCCACGAAAGCCTTGCGGAATTCTTGCCAGGTAAGTTGTTGGTTGGGTTGCAAGGAAGCTTGGTAGGTTGCCCACCAAGTTCCAGCAGGTCCTTGTAACTTCCGAGCAGTAAACATAACCTTTTGTTGATCTGAAAGATTTGGCAGAAGTTTAAACATACCCTCTATGGTCCGTACCCAATGCTTGGCATCCATTGGATCTGGTGCAGACTGAAAGGTCGGTGGATGGAGAGCTTCAAAGTCCAGGAAAGTCACTCCAACTTCTCACCCACGGCGCGGGTTATCTTGCATTAAATGGTGCTGAGCAAGTTGGCTTTGAGCTAAGAACTCAATTAAACGATCATGGCGATCCAAGACATCTGCCATGGTGGGATGGGCTGGGGGTGGTGGAGGAATTTCACCAGAATGATTGCCCGACATCTGCGGAGCATAGAAGTTGAGACAACCGTAAGTTTACCATTACGCCTAACAGCTGAGAAGAGACAGGTACAAAAGATCTACATTCCTTTATTGAAAAACAAAGACACACAACAGCTTACATAACTGTTTCAACCACACTTAGTTGATACTATTATACAGCCATACCATCCCCACTAGCTCACTCAAACAACAACTCACACTGGCAACTATTTTACAAAAATTTTACAAGATTTAAAACTTCAAACGTCCCCAAACGCCGGACCCATTGCAATTCATCCCTCAAGTGCCGCTCTGGCCCACTAAATTTTCGTCCGCATCCGAATCGTACCCTATACCAGGAGCAGGAGCAGGTGGTCCAACGGAACCAGAAACAATCCCTGAGGATCCCTGAGTAGCCCCTGACCCCTCAGGAACTAACTCCATGGGCTCCTCCTCTGAAGAACTCTCTTCTAGTTCTGCCTGAAGCTGATCATTTTGCATTTGTAGTGCAATCACCTGGTCATTAAGGTCATCTATGATAGTGTGGTCAAGTTCGATATGTGTGGTTTGATCCTAGATGGTTAGGTTAGCAGTGTGCAACTGATCTCTTAAGTCTCTCATGGTACGTTGGTCTTCGTATTGACGAAGACCCAAACTGATGATCTCAGAAGAATCCATATGCTGTTGTTCTAACATTTGCTCGTTCTGTGCCCTCAGTCCCAAGAAACCCTCTCTGATACTCTCATAGGTTTGGTGGTGCTGATCATAAAGATCCACCAACTGGGAAGTATAGTGGACTTGCTCACGCGTTTGGCGCCTTCGCAAGTCTCGTGCACTACGGTTCAGATTCCCCAATCTCCTTTCCCACTCGGGCTGAGATCGGTCATTGGGAGGAAGAAACATAACTTCGGACCCTTCCAAATCACCCAGATGCCGTGTACAGAGCTCAGTTAGAGCCCTGTAAGCTGCATCAGAAAAAGCCTCTCCAGGGGTTATCCCACTACCCTCAACTTCCCATTCTTCCTCCTTCGAAAACCTAGGGTGTTGAGGCATACGCACTCGCACCCTTGTCTCACCCATGAGACCTAGATCAGCATGACGAACAATGTAATGGGGACAGCTAAGATAACCCAACCCTTGAAGACGGTGGTGGAGAGTCATAGCTAAGGGACAGTTTTCTGGACACTCCTGGTGCCAACAACCCCTGGCATCCTCGTAAGGGATGAAAGTGCGCGGCATCTGGGTCGTAAGGGACTAATTACTCAGCAAGACTTACCCAACCACTGGGTCGAAACCCGACTCTCTAGCCTATAGCTGGGGTGTTTAGGTCAACTCACACTGCGGCAAGCCTAATAGTGAATCCTTAGCTCTTAGAAGTGGTTCGCTTTTTAGTTATTACCTGACCAGACTAAGTTATTCTTAATCTACTAATCAACAAGAGCAAACATTTTGTCAAAGCATTCTGTATTAACAGGATAAATTTTCTTACTACAATGTTGGTCGCGATCAAGCAGCTTACAACCAGCAAACCACAGATGATTCGAATCGATTTCCGCTGCGGTGGAAGACTCTTCAACTGGAAGTGGCGAGACCAACGTGCCTAGGTTGATGACATGTAGGAGTTTAAAAGTATAAGGATGATCAACCCGTTGAAAAAGTAAAATGTACCTTTTTCTAAAGAAAAAGGGTGGTCGGGGTTAAACATCTGGATTTTTGGGGCGTAGTTGATTGTCCTAGGGTTCAAATGAATTACATGGTATTTTTAAATATTTTTAAAAGCTTAAATGAATTTTTCAAGAAATTTTTGAATAATTCAAATGGATTTTAGAATTAATTCTATATTTTTAATACATTTTTATGAATTTTTCTGCATTTTTAAATAAAGGCTAACTTTTTAAAATTATATAAACTTTAATTTAATTTCTTTTTAGAATTACCAAAATATTTGTATGAATTAATAAATAATTTTCAATAATTAATATAAACAGATTAATATTAAAGTAAAAACAAATAATCAATTTAAATTAATAAGAAAAAGAAAACAGAATTAGAAATTGAAATTCGGCCCAGCCCACTAAAAAAACAAAATAAAAAGTTCTGATTTCCCACTTCAAAAATCGCCTGGGCTCTCTTTCGGCCTGGCCCAGCCCACGGGTGGGCCGGCGGCCTTTTTCCCCGGGCGCGGCCCAACTCTCTCTCTTTCCGGCTAGGCCCAGCGGCCGATTGGGCCGGCAGGCCGGCCTGCCGGGCGGGCGGACCAGCTGGGCTGTCGGCTCAGCAGACCGGCCTCGCCCTGTCGCCCGGCGCGCCGCGCAGGAGCGACGTGCTCGGCGCGTCGCCGCGCTGGCAGCGCCGGCGACCATACGGCGCGGCGGAGGCCGAAAGGCCTTGCCGGTGGTGGCCTCGGGCACGGCGTGCTTCCCTCTTCCTTTTCCCATCTTCCCTCTCTCTCACTGCCCCACGCCGGCCGCCGCGGATGGAGCGGCCAAGGCGCTCGCCCGCGCCACGGCGGCGAGGCTGCCCCACGGCGGCGGCAGGGGCCATTGGGGCCAACACTCCCCCGCGCGACGTGCGCGCGGGTGTGGCGCACCCGATGCGCCTGCTAGCCGGGGCTAGGGGGAACTGGCGGATGGGGACTGGAGGAAGGGCGCGGCGCTCACATCGGTGACGCGGGCGGATCGGAGGTGAGGCGCGCTAAACGGCGGTGAGCGGAGCAGCGGGGTGTGCGGCAGTGGAGCGGCGGGGCGGCGCGGAGCGGCGGTCAGGGCGCGGACACGGCGGGGTGCGGGCGCCGCGGGGTGTGGGCGCGGCGGGGAGTGGCGAACAGAGAGCTCCCCTCCCCTGCTCGGCTGGGCGGGGAAGAAGAAGACTCCCCCATCCGCCCTCCTCCCCCCCCCGCGGGTCCCACCTGTCAGCGCCGCCTGACAGGGGGCGCGTGTGGCGGGGGGGCTGGCCGCCCCGCGGGCCGCCGCCCCCGTCTAGGCGTCGCCCAGCGGGTGCGTGGCCGCGGGCTGGCCAGCCGGCCTCGCGGGGATTTTCCCCCTTTCTTTTTTTTTAGTTTTACCCTTTTCATTTTTAACCCTAGATTTTGACCTTTTTTCGACAGGGGTCCAAATACAAAAGTGAAAGGGCTTAATTTAAACTACCCTTTCACATTTTTGCCCCTGGAAAACTCCAAATTTTTGAAAAGGCCTCAAATTTAAATTTGAATCAAATTTTTAAAAGAAAATTAAAGTAGTATGCAATGCACTTAGGGTGTCTTAACTACGGAGTATTACACCCAACGTCAAGCACCTGCGTACATTTGGCTGCAGATGCTTTGTGCTAAAAAAGGGAGGCATTTGGACAAATTTGAATCTCACTGCTTGGATGGTATTTTCCTTGGGTACGCCTCTAGCTCTAGAGCATATAGAGTGTGGATCCTTGATACCAAACAAGTGTTAGAGACATGTGATGTTTCCTTCGATGAATCTATGCCTTTCACAACCCTTGCATTTGAGCTTTCAGGTGATGATGAGGATGGCGCCTCCATCTTTGAAGATGAGGATGGTGAAGTAGATGCTAGTGATGCAGGAGACACTGCACCTGCTGTAGCTCATGCCCCCTCTGCTACGAGATTTGAAGATGGAGGACCCTTGCCTACGACTTCCTCCTCACTCTCTCGACTGCAAGCTCGAGTAGAGGCTAGCCCCGTTGAGGACGCAAGGGAGGTGACCTCTGAGATTGTTCCATCTCAGCAGGTTCAGAGGGATCACCCCTCACACATGATCATTGGTGACTTCCATGCGAGGACCTTGAGGTTCTAGACAGGTTCTATCGCATTCTTTGCGCATGCTGCATTTGTTGCCTCTTTTGAGAACAAGGATGTTGGACACGCTCTTTCTGACGGTAATTGGGTTAATGCCATGCATAAGGATTTAGAAATTTTTTAGAGGAATGAGGTTTGGGTTTTAGTAGAGCCACCGCCACGATGCAATCCTATTGGTAGGAAATGGGTTTTCAAAAATAAGAAAGGGAAGAATGGCATTGTTGTGCGAAACAAGGCTAGACTTGTGGCTTAGGGTTTTTATCAAAAAGAGAGGACAGACTATGAGGAAACGTTTGCTCCAGTTGCACGCCTGGAAGCTATACGTATTCTCTTAGCCTTTGCAGCTTTCATGGGCTTTAAGCTTTTTCAAATGGATGTGAAGGGTTTAAGCTTCTGAATGGCTTTATTCAAGAAGAAGTTTATGTAAAGCAACTCCCTAGATTTGAAAATGCTAAACACCCTAACCATGTTTACAAATTGCAAAAAGCCTTGTATGGTTTGAAACAAGCCCCTAGAGCCTGGTATGATAGACTGAAAACCTTTTTGCTAAGTCAGGGTTTCAAAATGGGGGAGTGTTGATAAGACCTTGTTTCTCTTCAAGCATGGTAGTGATCTTCTTATTGTCCAGATATACGTGGATGATGTCATCTTTGGTGGTTCGTCTCACTCTCTTGTTACCAAGTTCTCTTAGCAGATGTTAAAGGAGTTTGAGATGAGCATGATGGGAGAGTTGCAGTTTTTCCTTGGACTGCAAATCAAGCAAGACCCTAAAGGAACCTTCATCCATCAAGCCAAGTACACGAAGGACATTCTGAAGAAGTTTGATATGGGAGACTCCAAGCCTATGTCGACTCTCATGTCAACATAAATGGCGATTGATGCAGACGAAGAAGGGGAGGTGGTGGACCAAAGACAGTACCGACGGATGATCAGGTCACTTCTGTACCTAACGGCGACTAGGCTAGAAATTCAGTTCGTTGTTTGTCTTTGTGCGTGATTTCAGGCCTCACTGAGGACATCACACCATCAAGCAGTGAAGTGCATTTTCAGGTACCTAAAATACACTCTTGAGCTTGGTCTTTGGTTTTCTTCAGCTTCGATGCTCTCTCTTAGAGGGTTTTTGGATGCTGACTTTATGGGTTATTGGCTGGAGCGCAAGTCTACTTCCAGCACCTACCAGTTTCTTGGTTCTTCTCTTGTCTCTTGGTCCTCACGCAACCAATCTAGCATAGCCACTTTCACCACAGAAGCCGAATACATTGCTGCTTCTAGCTACTTTGGATGAAGGCTACCTTGAGTGACTTTAGCCTGAGTTTTGGGAAGATCCCCCTCCTAGTGGACTCCACTTTTGCTATTTCTGTAGCTAAGAACCCCGTTTTGTGCCCTAGAACCAAACACATAGACGTGAGGTTTTACTTCTTGAGAGATCACTATGAGAAGGGAGATATAGACTTGGTTCATGTTGAGACCGAGAACCAGTTGGCCGATATCTTCACCAAGCCCTTAGAGCTTAGCGCATTTGCTTGCTTGCGCAGGGAGCTCAGTGTTTGTTACCCCTTTTAGTTTGCAGTAGCTTTGCTATAGTTTAGGTTTTTGATTTGCTTTTTGTTTCTTTTCTTTGTTTTTCTTGCATTTTGTGTCATATCATGCATTGCATTGTATCATATGCATTTTCACTTCACTAGCACTAGAGCTCGTTGGTATGACTTGTTAGTACTTTCTTGTGCTAGATTGTACAGTGTTTGCATGATCATGGTTGGCTAAGCTCCTTGAATCTGTCTCATATCATTTGTGGGCTAAGTCACTTTTATTTCTTGAAAATCAAATACCATGATCACCACTTGACTTGGCTACCTAGCATGTGTAGGAATGTTGAATGCTATGCTATGTTTTCATGCTTCGATATGCTAGTCGATGCCTTTGTTAAGTTGATGCCTAAGCATTTATGACACCTTGCCTAAATCTGAATTCTGAACTAAAACTGTATACAAGTTGTATCTTTATGAGCTGAAGTGAAAAGATGCAGGTGGGTTTGCTTATCACACTGACCTAATTTGAGATAGCTTGCCCCTACACTTTGGCATGAACTTGGACTAGGCTCTGCATGAACCTACACTTGGCATTGGTTGGTAAGAAGTGGCTCAGACAAGTGAATAACCCCTAGCACATGATCTTACTTGCATGAAGCTACAAGTTGGTAAATCTAAAATTTGCAAGTCTGTAAATTGCTTATGGCTTATTGTATATGCTTTGATTGAGAGTAGCACACCTTGTATGTATTGCTAGCATCTTGCTGTTCATGCCTACCTTGCTAGATGCAATTCATGTTGGTGATGTTTTCTTTTAAACAACCCTAAAAAACATGCTCCTGATCTGTATAAGATAGATTCAATTGAGCTTGTTGCATGCTTCTTGCCCTCACTTGCCTTGAATGCTAGAACTCGTATTTACTAGTTTTTCATCCCTGCTGAGCTCTTCATGGTACACTTTCTGCATTTCATAGAATATTTTGAGGGGAGTTGTCTAGTTCAGGGGGAGTTGAGTTCTATGAACCCTTGATGTGTCCATTGTCAACAAGGGGGAGAGATTGTTGCTCCCAGGGGGAGTTCATGGACCAAGGGGAGAATTCTGGAGAGAATTAGTTGAGGAGGAGCTGTGCATTCATCTTGCATTTGTGAGGATGCATTTTAGGGGGAGTTTGAGCTTTGCATGCTCTTGCATCGGTGCGTTGAGCCTTTTGCCTCTTTTTGAAGGACCTGATGCTTTGCTGAAGCATGACTGTGTTGAGCCGGTTTGCCTCTTTCTTGAGGGGTCATGCTTTAGTTTGATCAACCGCATTGAGCAGTTTCCCTTGTCTTAGGGGGTCGATCTTTGGCTTTGTTTTTGTTGTCTCAATTTGCCTTTCTCTGCTTGTGTTTGGTTTTTGGGCATCTTGAGCAACTTCTTCTTTTCTTCTTTCTTTTTGGTTTTATGATTTTCTTCTTGTCTTTGTTCTATTTCAGGTTACAGGTTGAAGGAGTTGACAATGCATTCATCAAGGGGGAGATGGAGAGCTAATGGACCGGCTCCATTGCCTCTGGAGTAATGAGTGATTGTCAACAGAAGTCAAGACCTAGGGCATAGAAGGACTTGGGCACAAGCCCTCCGATGGACTAGAGGTAGATGGAGAAGAAAGTCCTCCGAAGGACAAGAGGCATGCTCGGTGTCGGTCGGTCATGGGAGTTCGGTACATGGAGGAGTGGCACGACAACGGTAAGTGTAAGACCTACGAAGGACTGCGAGGCGACCCCAATGGACAGGGGATGCCGGGTGCCACCGCGGTGCTTCAATTCGAGTGCATGGCATGAAGACATGCAAGGGCGATGGTGGATTCACTCAAATCCGCCACCCTTTCACCAAGTTACCAAGACTCAGCGAATGAGCTCAATTCTTGCCGAGATAGAGTGGAGTGGGTAGTTGCTGGCCCAGGAAGGAAACCCTAAAGTTTTCCAGTTTCTTACTTCAAAACCGGGGGTCGATTGGCGGATTTGGACTACTGGCCACATGGACGTCATCCTGAAGATAGCGTGCAACTGAAGAAGATCAAGACTCCATCGCGGTCGTCCGTCCTCGAGAAAGTTGGGTCTTTTCCAGTTTAGCCCCTACGGGCATTTATGTAATATCGGGGTCTTAGTAAACTGAGTCAGTTAGGCCTGGGCTATAAATACCTAAGTGGCTGGTCATTTAGGTGACTCTTCCACTTCTAGAAACCCTAGGCTTAGCTTTCCAACTAGCCAAGTGCTTGGAGTGAAAACCGAGTGCTAATCTAGGATTTGGAGTCCGCTAGAGCTAGCACTTTGCATTAGTGGGAGGATGAAGGGTGGTAGGCTGTGAGGAACCTTGTAAGAACTGATTTCCCTTTCTAATCCAAGGAAGATTCGTCCTCAATTCGAGTTCATGTGTGCAGCCACCTCCTTTCCCCCTTCTAGTTTGGATTTTGATGAAACTCTAGGGCTTTTGGTGATTTGCTTCGCCCGTGAGTTAATTATGTTCTTTTGGCTCTTTTGGACTTGCTAAGACATGGAGATTATGACTTAGTTTATCTCAATCCCGCAGGATTGCCACAAGCAAGTTGTTCTTGAGTTTTCCCCTTTCTTGCCCAAAGATTGCCTTCTCACGAGATCTGAAATTTCCGCTAATCCCTTGGTCATTTTGATTGATCTTTTGGGAATAGCTTTGAAATAGGGTCCAGATAGCCTGTGCAAAATCTCGTGATGTTTGGACAAGATTTGTACAAGTTTTGGGTTTGAAAACTCATTTTCTGCGACTATACCGGACTATCCGATACAGACACCAGCCTATCCGGTCCCACCGGACAGTCCGATAGCTAGTACCGGATAGTCTGGCATAAGGACTGCTCCGAGTGTTCTACCGGACAGTCCGACAGACGTTACTGGACTATCCGGTGTCACCAGACAGTCCGGCCCCTAGCATCGAACAGTCCGGTGTGGCCAGGGCTTCTGCCCCATTTCTGCTATTTGGTTCTTCCACTGTATTTTTGCATTGGATTTGCTTCTCCCACTATCTTACCATACTCTTTGCTTGATGTGCTCCAGTAAGTCACATTTTGGTGCGGTGAGTGTCAAGTGGTGAAATTGCAAGTTTCGTTGCTTGCGGTGACTTGCGATCCTTGTGGTCGCGGTGACTTGCGATCCTTGTGGTCATTGAGTTGCTCGCTCTTTCTCACCAGGTGTGTATCCTTTTAGTGGACGGCACCTAACGCTTGCTAGACACGTATCTGTTCAGTGGACTATGTCTAGCGTGGGTTCTCGCGAGTTTTCAGTGCACCAAGTTTGGGGGTCGTGATTTTGAGTTTTCAAGTGCTCCAATTCACCCCCATCTAGTCGCACGTCTCGGTCCTACATTCATCACCTCCTCTGGCCACATGCCCTCACAGGAGGACCTCCCCTCATCTAGCCGTGCCTCGTCTCTGGCCACACGACGCCGTAGGTGCCCCAACCCGGCTCGGGCCGCGCCACCTCCGGAGCTCGCCCGTCCCCGCCTCCGTCCACGCGTGGCCGACCCCGTGCCTTCCTCGCCTTTCCTCTGGCCATGCGCTGTCACCTCGTGCCTTCCTGCCTACCACGCGAGCCCAACCGACTTGGATTAGGACGATTTGCCTGGGCGACTCTAGCCTCTCATGGAGTCACTGGTACATGATATGGTTAGTTTGGTCCAACCAAAAATAAGTAGCATTAGTTGGAGGGACGGGACGGGATGGAGTGGGACGGTCCCAGTTTTGTGTTGTTTGGTTGGGGGACTAGGAGGGATGGGGTCATCCCCATGAGGGAATATTCCTCCAGATTTTGGGACACCACGGCCCCTGTTTCAGAAAGGGACGAGGTGGGACGGCTTCCTTTCCGTTGTCTCCTATATGACTCTCCGGCACTCTGGCTCTGCGCCTCCTCTGGCCATGGCGAGCGCCACCGACTCCGGGCATGGCGAGGTCGGGCATGCCGCCGGGAGGGGACGAGCGGCAGGGACGAGTGAGCTGCCGGGAAAGGAGGAGCTGCAGGGCCGGGCCGCCAGCGCGGGGAGGAGCGGCGGGGTCGCGCGAGCCGCCGGGGCAGGGAGGAGCAGCAGGGCCGGTGGGGAGGAGCGGCAGGCCGGGCGCACGCGTGGTGGGGATGCGTAGCGAGGCCGGGCACTCGCCTCCAAGCCGTCGGCCGCCGCCGAAGGCCGCTGCGCCGCTGGCAGGCTCAGCCCCGGCGCTGCCCTGTCCCTGCTACTAGTCGTGCCGAGGAGAAGACAGGGAAAGGGAGGATGACATGCGGGCCCCACAAACGGCTAGCGTTACGGTGCAAACGGAGACCGTCCTGTCCTATGCCAATCCCTCGTACCAAACAATAAACGAGGATGACTATCCCTACAACCCAACATCTAGTTGGGATCGTCCCATCTAAAAAACGGGGATGAGACCATCCCATGCTACTTCGCTCCTAAGCCAAATGCTACCAAAGATGATGGAGGACGCACTTTAATATTATTAGCGTAGATGTATGTGCAACATGCGCGTGTCATGAGATGGCCAAAAGAAAAAATGAGTTAAAAAGGGAGAAAACCTGCTTGACGTCTTTTCTTTCTCGTTAAATTCCAAAACAAAGAAAGTACCCGGTGGTACGAATACAAAATGAAGTGACAAAATAAAATACTAAAGTATGAAAACATTTTCCTTCTATATTTTATATCCTTCTCAATATTTTTCCACCATTTCCAACATGCGTGTAGTGGAGCCCCTTTCTTTCTCGTTAAATTCGAAGACAAAGAAAACCCGATAGGTACGGATACAAAATTAGATGTCAAAATAAAAAATTAAAATGTGCAAACATTTTTCTTCTATCAGTATGATAGCTTTCTCAACACTTTAATTTCTTCTATCGGTTTTGTGGCCTTCTCAACACTTAAGCACCCTTTTCAACCTCAACCTGTGCAGTGGAGCACAATGTGAAGGTACCCTGTAACACTAACCATCGTAGGTAAAAGAAACTTTCCTAAAACTCTTTTTATTATAGTGTATATAAGCTCACGAAAAGCCAAATAGGGCACGGATAAAAAAAAGTTGAGCCTTTACATAGGTATAAGTTTTATTTTTTTAGGCCAAAGCAGATGTTTTTTATAATGTAGATACGGAAGGTCAAATAAGGCACCAATAAAAGGTTGAGCATTTACATAGAGAGGTTTTAATTTTTTAAAACCAAAGGAAACAGTGTTTATTTTAGGGCAAGGAAGAATTTTCTCATATTTGATCGACACAAGTCTTATGCAGTACGCACGTACAGATGGTCACACACGGACACACCGGCTTGGTAACACTGGCACACCGACAACGTTATTACACTCTACTACACGCCTGAACGTGTCGCGAAAGCAGCACAGGGGCACACCGCGGAACCAGACCTTCGCAGGCAAATGGAGAGCAGACCAACTTCTTCTCCCATCAGGCGAGCTTGCGCTTCTCTTCCTTCGGTCCGGGCATCTTCCCCTCCTCACCCTCGACTGGGACGAGCTCCTCCTCACCAGCCACGACCCGCTTGGCGTGCTGCGCGAGCCCGACCACCGTCGCGCCCACAGCCTCCAGGACGTCGCCCGCCATTGTCGTGTCTTCATCGTCGCCTCCCTGCATCACAGCTGAGCCATCAGCTACGCACGCTAGCTTGTCCTCTAAAAGAAAAAAAATGACACGACGGCGTCGGACACCCCTCGACGGCACAATAACTCGTATGCACGTACCTTCGCCTTCGTCGTCGCACCGCCGCTGCCGGTCTTGCCGGCCCCTGAGGCTGTGTCCTTCACTTCCCCTGCCTTGCGCTCAGCGTGCCAAGTGGTGTCCTCCGCCTTGTCTACAGCCTGGCCGGCGGTGTCCCTCGACCTCTGCGCCATGCCGCCGGCCGCGTCCATCGCCGTGTCCTTGGCACGCCCCGCGGCGTCGCCCGCCTTCTGAAGCACCGATCCGCCCGCGTTCCTCACCTTGTCCTTGGCTTGTTGGGCCGTGTCCGCGGCCGTACGCGCCATGCCGCCGGTCGTGTCCTTGGCCCTGTCCACGTGCTGCCCGGTCACGTCGCGAGCATCGCCCGCCGTCTCCTCACCCTGCGCGGTCGCAGTCGCCTCGTAGCCCGGCTCCTCGGCCTGGTCGGCGGCGCGGGCCGCGCGGTCCTTGCCTTGCTCCGCCTTCTCGCTCGCGTACTCGGCCACCCTACGCGCGGTGCCCGCCGTCACCTCCGTCGCCCTCACGGCCGCCTGCTGCGTGTACCCGGCCGTCGTCTTCGCGGTCGCCACCGCCGCCTCCTTCGCCTTCTCGGCCGCGGCCCTGGCGCGCTCAGCCGCCGCCTCGCCCGTGCTCAACGTCACGTCCTTGCCCTTCGCCGCCGCCTGCTTCGCGTACTCCGCCGTCGTCCCGCCCGCGGCCACCGTGGCGTCCTTCGTCCTCGCGGCGGCCTGCTTCGCGTACTCCACGGTCGTGCCCGCCGCGCCCGCGGTAGCACCCTTCGCCTTCGCGGCCGCCTGCTTGGTGTATTCGGCCGCTGTCCCCGTGGCCTCCTGGCTCTTCTCCGCCGCGCCCTGCGCGCCTCGCGAGCCGGAGTCCTTGGCCTCCGCGCTCTCGTCCGCCGTGGCGCCAGCCGTGTCCTTGGCGCCCCGTCCCGCGGCCGCGCCGGTCTCCCTGTCGTGCTTCTCGACGGCAGCGCGCGCGGCGTCCGCGGCCGAGTTCTTCTGCGACTCGGTTCCGTGCTTCCCCATCTCCTGCTGCCTTGTCAGATGGACGCGGGCTTGGTGGCCACCTTCCTGCTCCTTCTTGGTCCGTTGGTGCGGAGCCGCCGCGTGGGTGTCCGACGCCGCCTTGCCTCCGTGCGCGCCGGCCGGGCTCGTCGTCGTCCCCAGGGCCTTGTTGCACCTCTCCCTGGCGTCGGCCGCGGCGTCCGCCAGCCACCGCTGCGCGTCAGAGCCATGGCTCTCCCCCTGCTTCGCGGTCTCCTGATGCGACGGCACCGTGGCGCCGCGCGGCTCTTTGTTGGCCTTGTTGAACCGCTCCTCGGCGGCGCGGATGGCGTCCGCCGACCGCTGCTGCGCCTCGGCGCGGTACTTGCCGATCTCCTCCAGGTTCATCGCCTGGCCTTGGCCGCCCTCCTCCTGGTCCTCCTTGGTGGCCTGGTTCCTGGCTTGCTGCTGCGACGCCATTGCCGCGACCGCGAGAGATCTGGGGAGGCCGCGAAGACGCACTGGCGCCTCGAGAGCTAGTACAGCGTGGTTGCTATGTCGAGCGACGTTGCGTGATCGAGTTGATGGATGATCAGTGATTCACCGGCAGCGATCGCAATTCGCAAGTGGCTTGCGGCTTGGTGGCCGATCGGCGAGAGGCTTTATAATGTTGGCGTTGAGCGGTCGGGGGTTTTGATCGCCGAGGTTGGCGTGGCGCCAGAGCGCGGCGCGCGTCGGGAGGAGCTGACACGTGCGACGGAGCGGATGGGATCGAGGAGCTCGTGGTGCGTCAGGGGAGGACGACGAGTCGACGACGCGAAAGGGGCACGAACACGACGCGACACATCACAAGCCCGGGGCGTGCGAGCCCATCGCATCCGCACGCGTGGATTCCACCACTTCAGATCTCCCGGAGCGCGGAGAAACCGTGGGCTAAAATTCTCGCTGGGGCCCAACTGCCCAGGACTTCTGGGCCGACGGGAAAACGGCCCGAAACGGCCAGCAAGCTCGCCGCTCCCCGACACCCTCTGCATTTCGTCCCATCTGCTTCCTCCAAATCCTACCCCGCACGGGCGTCGACGCGTCGTCCTCCCCTCACACCCTTCACCGCCCATGGCGCTTCCGCCCCCGCCTCCTCTCCGACGAATGCGAGCGCTGTGGCTTTCACGGCCTCGTCTCTGCGGCATCCAATGGCGCAGCCGCTTGAGGCGCGACCAACCGCTGCCTGCCCACGGCGTGCTCCGTGGCGCTGGGCACCCTTGTTCGCCCGTGACGTCTAGCCTGGGGCGTTGATCTCGTCGCAGATGCGGTCCGTCATGCCCTCTCAGGTCGGGCCGCCATTTCGGCCGCATCTCAAGCCTGCTGGTCGACCGCCGGCTCCTTGCCGCGTCCGGTTTAATCTGCATCCGTTACTCGTGAGGGTTTCACTTTGCTAACGTCATGCATTTGAGCGCTCAGGATCGAAAATGTTGCGCTATCTGGGTTGCCTCATCGATCGGATTTCGTTGTGTTTACAGGTTGCGGTACTTCGCATGATGCCAAAGCTCTGTTCCTCCTCTGCCTGCTAAGTTTATTGCGTCGTTGGACGTTGCTCAAAGTTTGACGTTCAAGGTAACTTCTCATACTTATTTCATAATTCGTAGGATATCAGTTCCAACTTTTGGGTCTATCAATATCATGGGGCTGTTACTTCAATTAGATCTACCAAGTCAATTTACTGATTAATAAATACACCATCTTAGTCTGGGTACTTTCAAAAATACTCCAAATGTTCAGAAATGTATGATGTTGCAACCTTCATGTACGAATCTGTAATGTATATAGAAAACTGGTTTGTTTGGCCAAATAGAATTGCACTATACAGTGTCATCGGAGTTAATACACAACTTGCTTATTTCATGTCTCTCTAATGTACATTGTTTCTCTTTGGTCGAGGTCCCCTATTCTTATTCCATACAATGTGCAACTCCTGTCGCCTCTATGGCTCTATCAATTCAGCTTTGTAGGCGCCCACAAATCCGTGCCAACCTATCTCTCACTGAATCCTACTATGTTCTCTATCCCAGCCTCCTTACACTTGACTATTCATCCTATGTATATAATTATAAAACCCCTAGTGATCACCACATTGCCAACGAGAAGCCATTCTGCATGATGCTTTTTTGTTTTTTTGTGTCAGTTCCACCAGACAAGCTGTTTCTCCAAAGTGAACAAGGAAAAGCTATTTCGAGTTTTCCAAAAAACCTTGATCTCATATTCTCATTGTTAGCATATGACGAATTCCCTATTCATGTAAAATTGAAATAGGTCCCACCGGGATTCGAACTCAGGTTGCAAGATTCAGAGTTTGGAGTGATAGCCACTACACCATGGAACCATTTTATGTATGTTTTTGCTTGATAATACTATTTATCATAGCACATCTGGATTATAGTGTTTTTTCTTTTTTCCCACCATTCCCCATAAACCACGGAAGGAAGAAGCTCACTTTAGTATTTTGACTCATGCGCCTTGGTACTCTTATGTCACGTAAGGAATATTTGCGTTATTATCTTCCTACTGTTGAGTCTCAAAACCATGGGGTTGTTACTTCAATTAGATGTGCCATGCCATTTTACTGATTAAAAAAAGAGTAAAATCCATTTCCGGTCCCTAAACTTGTCATGGTGTATCAACCCGGTTTTTAAAATTTTAAAGTGACCATTCCGATCCCTAAACTTGTCTTGGTGTGTCAACCGGGTCCCTAAAGTCTCAAAGTGATCATCCCGATCTCTAAACTTGTCTGAGTGTATGAAATCGATCTCTAAATTTGTCTTGGTGTCTCAACCCGGTCTCTAAACTTGTCTTGGTTTGTCAACCCGGTCCTGGTACAAATGGTCACTTTAAGGCTTTTAGGGACCAGGTTTACACACCGAGACAAGTTTAGGGACCAGAATGGTCATTTTGAGACTTTAGAGATCCGGTTAACACACTAAGACAAGTTTAGAGACCGAGATGGTCACTCTGAGACTTTAGGGACCAGGTTGACACACCAACACAAGTTTAGGGACCGGAGATGGATTTTACTCTTAAAAAAATGCACCATCTTAGCTTGTGCTACATATTTTTAAAATACTCCAAATATTAGGAAATGTGTGGTGTGGCAAACTTCATTTACGATTATAGAAAATTGGTTTGTTTGGTCACATAGAAATTGCACGATTAAATGTCATGAGAATTAATACATAACTTGCTTATCTCCTGTCTCTCTCAAGTGCGTTGTCTCTTCAGTTGAGCTCCCCAATTCTAGTACCATACTAGGCGCAGCTCCTATCAAACTTTTCCCCGTTTTAGCGTGCTGTACCAAATAAGATGTTTCTCCAGAGATCTTATCATTCTCCAAAGATGTAAGGCCTGAGCACTATTTTGTGCAGTTAGAGCTTTGCCAAACAAGCTATAAAGTGTACATGGAAAAGCTATTCGGATTTTTCCAAAAGGCTATCTTTTGGTTGCATGTGACCAATTCTCTTTTATGTAAAACTAAAAAAGGTCCCATTGGGATTCGAACCTAGGTTGCCACTTGCCAGATTCAAAGTCTGGAGTGATAACCACTACACCTTGGAACCATCTTATGCTTGTTTTCCCTTGATAATGCTATTTATCGTAGCATATCTGGGGTATCTTACTTTTTTCCTCCATGGCCCATAAATCACGAAAGGAATAAGCTAGTTTGTGTGTTTTAACTGAAGCACCTTGTTGGTTTTATGAGAAACGTTTTTGAAATGAACTCAACACACGGTATGTTTCCCTCTCGTTTAATACCATTCCTTGCCATATCTGAATCCATCCTGTTAACTTTTGGCACGAACATGTCGGGCCTACCTTCGTTTCACTGTGTTCCCACTTTTGAGTCGATCAATACCATTAGGGTGTTGCTTGAATTGGATGTATCATGCCAATTTGCGGATTATGAATGATTGGTCACGTAGAAGTTGCACTATTCCGTGTCATGAGAGTTACTGCCCAACTTGCTTATCTCCTATATCTCTCAGGCATGTCCGGCAACCTTACTCTTGTTGCATACTGTGCACAGCTCGCTCTTATCACGTATGACCTCTGTCTCTATCCGGCCTGTAGGATGAAAGGCCACATATCCATCCGTTCTACCCCTCGCTGATTCCTACTACTTGTTATATCCCATACTCTTTACTCCTCGGGTCCTGACTCTTCTTCCGAAGCTTCTAAAGCCCCTAATAATTACCACGTTGACATAACAAAAGCCATCGTGCAAAAGTTTTTCTTGTTTTCGCTTCAGTACCACTTCCACCAGATAAGCTGTTTCTCCACACATGTAGAGCCAAGGGCGTTTTTGATGAGTTAGAGCAATGCCGAACATGCCATAAAGTGAACAAGGAAAAGCTTTTAGGTGTTTTTCAAAAAGGCTTGATCTTTTGTTTAGCATATGAGGAATTCCCTATTCATGTAAAACGGAAAATAGGTCCCACCGGGATTCGAACCCAGGTTGCCAGATTCAGAGCCTGGAGTGATAGCCACTACACCATGGAACCTTTTTATGCGTGTTTTCCCTTGATGATACTATTTATCATAGCACATCTGTACTACACTGTTTTTTGTATTTTCCTTTTTCCACCATCCCCCATGATTCGCTTAAGGAATGAGCTCGCTTCCGTATTTTACAGATTAAGAAATGCAGCATCTTAGCTTGTGCTACATATGTTCAAAATACTCCAAATATTCAGAAATGTGTGATGTGGCAAACTTCATTTACGAATCTGTAACGCATATAATAGAAATTGCACGATTAAATGTCATGAGAATTGATACATAACTTGCTTATCTCCTGTCCCTCTCAAGTGCATTGTCTCTTCAGTTGAGCTCTCCAATCCAAGTACCTTACTAGGCGCAGCTCCTACTAAACTTTTCTCCGTTTTAGTGTGCAGTACGAGATAAGTTGTTCCTCCAGAGATCTTATCTTTCTCCAAAGATGTAAGGCCTGAGCACTTTTTGTGCAGTTAGAGCTTTGCCAAACAAGACATAAAGTTTACATGGAAAAGCTATTAGGATTTTTCCAAAAGGTTAAATCTTTTGATTGGCAAGTGACGAAATCTCTTTTATGCAAAACAAAATTAGGTCCCACCGGGATTCGAACCCGTACATGGAAAAGCTATTCGGATTATTCCAAAAGGTTAGATCTTGTGATTGGCATGCGACGAATTCTCTTTTATGAAAAACTAAAATAGGTCCCACCGGGATTCGAACCCAGGTTGCTAGATTCAAAGTCTGGAGTGATAACCACTACACCATGGAACCATCTTATGCTTGTTTTCCCTTGATAATGCTATTTATCGTAGCATATCTGGGGTATCTTACTTTTTTCCTTCATGCCCCATAAATTGTTAAGGATTGGAACCCCACACCCTTGAGGGGGGGCGGTGACTTATATATATACATAGCAAGGCAATAATAGTACAAGAGGGGTATGCCTATATACATTCTAACACCTGCCCGCAAGTCGCAGCGGGAGGATCAAGGACGCAAAGACTGGACCTAAACTCATTAAACAACGGTATAGGCAAGCCTTTGGTCATGATGTCCGCAAACTGGTGAGCGGACGGCACGTGGAGAACACGAACTTGTCCCAGAGCGACCTTCTCGCGGACGAAGTGGATGTCGATCTTGATGTGCTTCGTGCGACGGTGGTGAACCGGGTTGGCTGTCATATAGACTGCATTGACATTGTCACAGTAGACAACAGTCGCTGAAGGGATGGAGACGTGAAGCTCCTGGAGCAACTGACGCACCCAACAACACTCAGCCACAGCACGATACTCCGCTTTGGCACTGGAACGGGATATCGTCGTCTGGCGTTTGGAGGACCAAGACACCAGATTGTCGCCCAAAAAGACGCAATAGCCTGAAGTAGAACGCCGGGAGTCAGGGCAGCCTGCCCAGTCCGCGTCGGAGTAGGCAGTCAGAGACTGGACCGGACCGACGCCGAGGTGGAGACCGACGAAGAGGGTACCCTTGACGTAACGAAGGACGCGCTTGATCAGCGCAAGATGCGGCTCGCGTGGATCGTGCATGAAGAGGCACACTTGCTGAACAGCATAGGCGAGGTCAGGCCGCGTCGACCAACCCGCTCGGAGGGCCAGCCGCTGGTGCAGCACCAAACGGGTGCCCTGCAGGTGCCGGGGGGAGGGCCGGCTACGCCAGCTAGCCCGCTCGGGGGACCCGCCGCTGGCGCTGGAGCCGAAGGTGGCACTGCGTCCTAAGGGGAAGACCACGGTCGCTCGACGCCCGGAGAGGGCGGAGCTGCCGTGGTAGAGCGCGGCCGCTCAACATCCATGGGGAACGGAGCTGCCGCAAGGGGTACCGGAGGGTCCTCGAACTCGACAAGGAAGTCAAAGGAGGGAGTGTCTGCAGGAGAGGAGGCAAAGGGAAATACGGACTCATCGAAAACGACATGTCGAGAGATGATGACACGCCGAGTGGTGAGATAAAGGCAGCGATATCCCTTATGCGCGGAGGGATAGCCGATGAAGGCACAAGCGACCGAGCGAGGTGCCAGCTTGTGGGGAGCGGTCGCAGAGAGGTTGGGATAGCAGAGGCACCCAAAGACGCGAAGGTGTTGGAGATCGGGAGGGCTGCCGTAAAGAATCCTATAGGGCAAGCGATTCTGGACAACGGTGGAAGGGCGACGGTTGAGGAGGTAGGTGGCTGTGGCGAGCACCTCAACCCAATAGGGCGCCGGCATGGACGCATGGATAAGTAGAGTACGAACGGAATTGTTGAGCGTGCGAATGATGCGCTCAGCTTTACCGTTCTGGGAGGAGGTGTAGGGGCAGGAGAGGCGGAGGAGGGTGCCATGAGAGGCAAGGAAGGCATGCATGGCATTATTGATGAATTCACCACCATTGTCAGCCTACAGAAGTGCTAAACTAAGTCTGAACAAATTTGAGGAAGGAGGAAATATGTTTAAAGACTTCAGATTTGTGCTTCATAGAGAAAGTCTAGGTAAAATGACTGTAGTCGTCTAAAATGACAAGATGATATAAAGCACTAGATACACTCGCGACAGGAGAGGTCCAAACATCACAGTGAATGAGTTCAAATGGTGCAGAGGTAGAGGACTGGGAACGAGTGAAAGGTAGACAGACATGTTTGCCAAGTTGACAGGCGTGGCAAAGAGAACAGTCTAGCTTATTACATAATATGATTCCGGACTGATGTAAACTAGCTAGGACAGCTGAAGACGGATGACTGAGACGCTGGTGCCACACGGCGGGGAAAACGGCGAGGTGGGCATAGGCGACGCTGGTGGAGGCGGTGGTGGGGAAGGTGTAGAGGTCGCCATCGCTAGCGCAGCGAAGAATCTCGTGTCTGGTTTGCAGATCCTTGACAGAAAAACCAGTGGGGTCAAATTCAACAGAAACAAGATTGTCGCGAGTGAATTGACGTACTGAAAGAAGATTACGAACTAGGGAGGGAACAACAAGAACGTTATTGAGATGAAAGTTAGAATGTGATGTGGGAAGAATGGAGGAACCTTGGGCAGTGACAGGGATGGTGCTGCCATTGCCCATGGTGACCGAGGTGTAAAGAGAGGGGGAGTGGGAGAGAAGTATACCATCGGATGGCGTCATATGAGATGTTGCACCGGTGTCAAGGACGCAGGGTGAGGATCCCTGGAGCTGCATCTGCTGGAGGGCAGCCACGAGGCCAGCCTGATCCCACGTGGGGGATGACTGGGGCTGCTGCTAGGCCGGGGGAGCTGTCCAGGGCGCTGAAGATGTCCTTGATGGCGGTCCAGAGCTGCTGCGCAGTCTGGTCCTCTGCCATGGTGAAGTCGAGGACTTCGTCGGTGACTTGTGCTGTAAATCTAGCTGCGAACGCAGTAGTTCGCCGCGGGAGTGAGAGGAGGGAGGGCGCCGAGGTGGGAGCCGGCGGCGCAGGGGGTGGGGGCAGCGGAAGGGGAGAGGCAGGAGAGGAGAGGACCTACACACTCTATACCATGTTAAGGATTGGAACCCCACACCCTTGGGGGGGTGACTTTCATATATGCATAGCAAGGCAATAACAGTACAAGAGGGGAATGCCTATATACAAGCTATATACATTCTAACATAAATCACGAATAAGCTAGTTTGTGTGTTTTAACTTAAGCACCTTGTTGGTTTTGTGAGAAATGTTTTTGAAATGAACTCAACACAGGGTATGATTCCCTCTGGTTTAATACTATTCCTTGCCATATCTGAATCCATCCTTTTGGCACTGTTAGATATTTTTGCATCTCTGTATTTTCTATGTATTGTAGGGGGTTATGTGTATATATCCCTTCATGTACTGGTGTATATATATCGGCCTTAGAGCCTCATAATGAATACAAGTGCTATTCAGAACATGGTATACAGAGCCAAATTAGGGTTAGGTTTTTCTCTGCTCTCCTAGATCGTTCCTTGCACCCACCAAATTTTCGTCGCTGCCTTCTTCTTGTTGAAGCTGGTGTCGATTTCTTCGACGATCTGCTCGTTCCGCACATCGTCGATTCAATCCTTCGCCCGTCACCGCGAAGCCTGCGTCGTCGGCATCTCCGAGCGGTCTCCGGCTCTTCTGCGCACTCTCGTGCCGCCCAAGGCCGCCCACTCGCCGTCTGCTCATCCGCGCGTGGGGCCGCCGCCCGCTCGTCCGCACGTGGGGCCGCCGTCGGTCCGCGCGTGGGGCCGCCGTCAGTCTGCGCGCGGGGCTGCTCGTCCTCGTCTGCGCGCGGGGCCACTCGCCCTCGCAGGGTCGCCCCGCGTCCGCTCGTCCGCGGGGTTCACCCAACCTCCGCTCGCTCGGACGCGCGGGGCTTCTTGCCTGCCGCGCGGAGAGGCTCACCTGCCCCTGCGCCGTCCGCTTGGGGCCCGTCTTCTGCACGTGGAGGCGACATCCTTTTGTATAAAAAAACTGCTACTATGGCGCCCTCGGCTCCTTCCAACGGTGATGTTCCCGTCCTTCGCTGTTCGCTGCTCTTTGATGGGACTAACTTCCGTGTCTGGGTTCCTCGCATGCGTTGGCATATACGTGGTCTGTGTCTCTGGGAGTTTCTTACTGGCGAACTTGCATGCCCTCCTTGTCCTATGGCTCCGACGCGTCCTGTGATTCCAGAGAAGGCAACTGATGAAGCTAAGGAGAAGCTGCTTGCAGAGTTTGATGATCTTATGAAATCCTATGAGTCTTAGTTCAGTGCTTACAGGTGTTGGTTGGATGAGGATGCACGCGCTAGGTCTATTCTTACTGCTAGTATGGAGGATCAGTTTGCTGCAGAGGTTGTTGACTTTGATCGGTCTCATCAGATGTGGTGTTTTCTTCGAGATCGCTATGAGCCTAGTGGTCACTCTGCTTATTTTGCTGTTATTCGCCAGGAGCAGTTGTTATGTCATGATGATCTTACTGTTGATGAGCTCTATACCCAGTTGTCTGCTATTTGGCGTTAGATTGATTCCTTGCGTCATCCACCGTTACCGAGCACTTGTGAGTTTTGCCAGGGCCAGCAGTCAGATATTGAGCTTCAGCGCACATATGCTTTTGTGACTCGTCTCCGTGATGAGTATGAGCCTCTTCGTGCTCAACTTCTTGCTCGTCATCCCTTTGTCTCTTTGATGGATGCTCTTGCTGATGTTCGTAATGAGGAGACTCGGCTTCGCACTGCTGGTTTGTTACCATCTGCATCTGCTTTGGTGGCTCATTCTTCGCCCTCACCGCTAGCTGTTCCTCCACCGTCTTTGCCCTCGTCAGCACCAGCGCTCTCTTCCTCTGCACGTGGTGAGGGTGGTGGTGGTCTTCATTGTGATTATTGTGGGAAGGACGGACATATCGAGGACTTTTGTTACAGGAAGAAGAATGCAGCGCTCTTAGACTTGTCAGACTTCACATGCTTCACAGCCTTCACAGACTTCTGGTAGTGCTAGTGCTGGAGTGTCTCAGAGGAGTTCCACGGATCCAGTTACCCAGGAGATGCTGTTGCTTCTTTGTCGCCTTGCTGCTTCTTCACCGTCTAGGACTGCTAGTGTTGCGACTCTGCTCGCTGGCTCACCAGGTTCTGCTGCTGCTTCTCAGTCTTCCACTCAGGGACCACTAGGTATTAATGCATGGAATTTTGATTCCGGTGCCTCTTTTCATATGACTCCTCATCGCACTTTTCTTTCTTCTATTCATTCTCCATCTCGTTCTCTCACTGTTCATACTGCCGATGGGTCCCCCCTTTCCGTTGCTGGAGAGGGCACTCTTTTGTCTAACTCTTTTCATGTTCCTAATGTTTTCTATGTTCCTGATCTAACCATGCAGCTTATGTCTGATGATCAGCTTATTGATCATGACTGTCGTGTCATTCTTGATCTTGATTTTTGTTATGTTCAGGATCGCAGCACGGGTCGCCTGGTTGGGACTGGCTTCATCTTCCTTCCGCTGCGTCTGCCAGTTTTGACGGCTCTGTTTTGGCTGCTTCGTCCACTTCGTCTTTTGATCAGTGGCATCATCGGCTGGGTCATCTGTGTGGCTCCCGTTTATCTACTTTGATTCGTCGAGGTCTCTTAGGTTCGGTTTCAGGTCGTGAGTCATTAGCTCAGTGTCAGGGTTGTCGTCTGGGAAAGCAGATTCAGCATCCCTATCATTCTAGTGAGTCGGTGTCTGAGCGTCCTTTTGATCTTGTACACTCAGATATATGGGGTCCTGCTCCTTTTGTTTCAAAGGGGGGCCATCGATATTATATAATTTTTATAGATGATTTTTCTCGCCACATGTGGATTTACTTTATGAAAAATCGTAGTGAGGCTTTATCCATCTATAAGAATTTCTCTGCTATGGTTCGCACTCATTTCGACACTTCTATTCGTGTTTTTCATGCCGACTCTGCGGTGAATACCTTTTTGGTGCTATTCGTCAGGTTCTTTCTGCGCAAGGTACTCTTGCTCAGTTTTCTTGTCCTGATGCTCATGCTCAGAATGGTGTTGCTGAACGCAAGCATCGTCATCTTTTTTGGACTGCTCGTGCTCTTATGCTTGCTTCTTCTGTTCCACCTCATTTTTGGGCTGAAGCTGTCTCCACTGCCACATATTTGACTAACATTCAGCCTTCGTTAGCCCTTCGTGGTGGCACTCCTTTTGAGCGTCTCTGTGGCAAGACGCTTGATTATGACGACCTTCGTCTTTTTTGTTGTGTTTGCTATGTGCTTCTTGCACCTCGTGAGCGCACGAAGTTGACTGCGCAATCTGTGGAGTGTGTCTTTTAGGATATACTGCTAAGCATAAGGGATATCGTTGTTGGGATCCGGTTGGTTGACGGATGAGGATTTCTCAGGATGTTGTCTTTGATGAGTCTCGTCCATTCTATCCTCGTCCTTCCTCTGATGCTTCTTTAGCATCTTTGGTTGATCCTCTCTCATTTTTATTTATTCTTGATACTGCTCTTCCACATATATCTTCTTGCTTTGTACCCTCTCCCACTATACCTCCTTCAGGAGCTGTGCCTCCGTCTCCTTCTGTAGTGCCACATGTCGAGCCTCCTTCGGGGTCTTCTTTGCCTCCTGATTATACTACCAAGCCTCCTGTGACCCAGGTGTACACACGTCGTCGTGCTTCGACTCCTGCTCCTTCTGATGAACCATCTTCTGGCCCCTCTGAGCCTTCTTTTGATGAGCCATCCCCTGAGCAGCTTATACGTCGTGGTCATCGGTCTCGTCAGCCTGTTGATCGGTATGGCTTTGGACATGTTACTTGGCAAGGCTTTGCCGGTACTGTCCTTTCTGAGCCACTTTCCTATCGTGATGCCATTCTTCATCCAGAATGGCAGCTTGCGATGGCTGAGGAGATAGCTGCACTTGAGCGTACGGGCACATGGGATCTTGTTCCAACTCCCTCTCATGTTCGTCCTATAACCTGTAAGTGGGTCTATAAGGTTAAGACTCGCTCTAATGGATCTCTTGAGCGCTATAAGGCTCGTCTTGTTGCCCGTGGTTTTCAGCAGGAACATGGTCGTGATTATGATGAGACATTTGCTCATGTTGCTCATATGACCACTGTTCGTGCTCTTCTTGCTGTGGCCTCTGTTCGTGAGTGGTCTATCTCTCAGCTTGATGTTAAGAATGCCTTTCTTAATGGTGAGTTGCGTGAGGAGGTTTATATGCAGCCACCGCCTGGGTATTCTGTTCCTGAGGGTATGGTTTGTCGTCTTCGTCGCTCTCTCTACGGTCTTAAGCAGGCTCCTCGTGCTTGGTTTCAGCGCTTTGCTTCTGTGATCACGGCTGCTGGTTTTTCTGCCAGTGCTCATGATCCTGCTTTGTTTGTACACACATCATCTCATGGTCGTACTTTCTTCTCCTTTATGTTGATGACATGATTATCACTGGAGATGATCATCGGTTCATTGCTTTTGTCAAGGCACGTTTAAGTGAGCAGTTTCTTATGTATGATCTTGGCCCTCTTTGTTATTTTCTTGGGATTGAGGTTTCCTCTACACGTGAGGGATTTTATCTGTCTCAAGAAAAATATATTCAGGGCCTTCTTGATCGTGCTTCTATTACTGGACTGATGAGACTCCCATGGAGCTCAATGTTCATCTTTCTGCCACTAATGGTGAGCCTCTTGATGATCCTACTCGTTATCGTCACCTTGTAGGTAGTCTTGTCCTGACATTTCCTATTCTGTGCATATTCTGAGTCAGTTTGTTTCTGCTCCCACTCAGCTCCACTATAGTCACCTTCTTTGTGTTTTACGTTATCTTCGTGGGACTATGTCACGTCGTTTGTTCTTTCCACACTCTAGCTCTTTACAGCTTCAGGTTTATTGTGATGCTACTTGGGCTAGTGATTCCTCTGATCGTCGATCTCTTTCTGCTTATTGTGTTTTTCTTGGTGGTTCTCTTATTGCTTGGAAGATTAAGAAGCAGACAACAGTTTCTTGTTCGAGTACAGAGGCTGAGTTGCGTGCTATGGCTCTTGTGACGGTAGAGGTGGCTTGGTTACGGTGGTTGCTTGCAGATTTTGGTGTTTCTGTTTCTACACCGACTCCTCTTTTGACTGACAGTACAGGTGCTATTAGTATTGCTCGTGATCTGATGAAGCATGAGTTTACTAAGCATATTGGTGTTGATGCATATTACACACGTGCACAGGTTCAGGATGACGTAGTTACTCTTCGCTATGTGCCTTCGGAGTTACAGTTGGCTGATTTCTTCACGAAGGCATAGACCAGAGCTCACCATAGTTTTTATCTCTCCAAACTCAGTATGTTTGATCCACCCTGAGTTTGAGGGGGGTGTTAGATATATTTGTATTTCTGTATTTCCTATGTATTGTAGGGGGTTATGTGTATATATCCCTTCATGTACTGGTGTATATATATCGGTCTTAGAGCCTCATAATGAATACAAGTACTATTCATAACAGGCACACCCTCTGGTTCAATACCATTCCTTGCCATATCTGAATCCATCCTGTTAACTTTTGGCATGAACATGTCGGGCCTACCTTTGTTTTCATAACGATTTCTTATAGGGAGATGAAAATATAGTTCTGCTAGTGATAATGGGTTTCACTGTGTTCCAACTTTTGAGTCGATCGATACCATTAGGGTGTTGCTTGAATTGGATGTATCATCCAATTTGCTGATTATGAATGATTGGTCACGTAGAAATTGCACTATTCCGTGTCATGAGAGTTACTGCCCAACTTGCTTATCTCCTATCTCTCTCAGGCATGTCCAGCAACCTTATTCTTGTTGCATACTGTGCACAGCTCTTATCACATATGACCTCTGTCTCTATCCGGCCTGTAGGATGAAAGGCCACATATCCTTCCGTTCTACCCTCGCTGATTCCTACTACTTGTTATATCCCATACTCTTAACTCCACGGGTCCTGACTCTTCTTCCGAAGCTTCTAAAGCCCCTAATAATTACCACGTTGACATAAAAAAGCCATTGTGCAAAAGTTTTTCTTGTTTTCGCTTTGGTACCACTTCCACCAGATAAGCTGTTTCTCCACACATGTAGAGCCAAGGGCGTTTTTGATGAGTTAGAGCAATGCCGAACATGCCATAAAGTGAACAAGGAAAAGCTATTAGGTGTTTTTCAAAAAGGCTTGATCTTTTGGTTAGCATATGAGGAATTCCCTATTCATGTAAAACGGAAAATAGTTCCCACCGGGATTCAAACCCAGGTTGCCAGATTCAGAGTCTGGAGTGATAGCCACTACACCATGGAACCTTTTTATGTGTGTTTTCCCTTGATGATACTATTTATCATACCACATCTGTACTACACTGTTTTTTGTATTTTCCTTTTTCCACCATACCCCATGATTCGCTTAAGGAATGAGCTCGCTTCCGTATTTTACAGATTAACAAATGCAGCATCTTAGCTTGTGCTACATATGTTCAAAATACTCCAAATATTCAGAAATGTGTGATGTGGCAAACTTCATTTATGAATCTGTAACGCATATAGAAAACTGGTGTGTTTGGTCACATAGAAATCGCACGGTTAGATGTCCTGAGAATTGATACATAACTTGCTTATCTCCTGTCCCTCTCAAGTGCATTGTCTCTTCAGTTGAGCTCTCCAATCCAAGTACCAGCTCCTACAAAACTTTTCTCCGTTTTAGCGTGCAGTACAAGGTAAGTTGTTCCTCCAGAGATCTTCTCCAAAGGAGTAAGGCCTGAGCACTTTTTGTGCAGTTAGAGCTTTGCCAAACAAGACATAAAGTGTACATGGAAAAGCTATTCGGATTTTTCTAAAAGGTTAGATCTTTTGATTGGCATCTGACGAAATCTCTTTTATGTAAAACAAAAATAGGTCCCACCGGGATTCAAACCCGTACATGGAAAAGCTATTCGGATTTTTCCAAATGGTTAGATCTTTCGATTGGCATGTGACGAATTCTCTTTATGTAAAACTAAAATAGGTCCCACCGGGATTCGAACCCAGGTTGCCAGATTCAAAGTCTAGAGTGATAACCACTACACCATGGAACCATCTTATGCTTGTTTTCCCTTGATAATGCTATTTATCGTAGCATATCTGGGGTATCTTTTTTTTTTCTCCATGCCCCATAAATTACGAAAGGAAAAAGCTAGTTTGTGTGTTTTAACTGAAGCACCTTGTTGGTTTTGTGAGAAATGTTTTTGAAATGAACTCAACACAGGGTATGATTCCTTCTGGTTTAATACCATTCCTTGCCATATCTGAATCCATCATGTTAATTTTTGGCACGCCCTCTGGTTTAATACCATTCCTTGCCATATCTGAATCCATCCTGTTAACTTTTGGCACGAACGTGTCAGGCCTGCCTTCGTTTTTATAACGGTTTCTTATAGGGAGATGAAAATATAGTTCTGCTAGTGATAGTGGGTTTCACTGGGTTTCCACTTTTGAGTCTATCGATACCATTAGGGTGTTGCTTGAATTAGATGTATCATGCTAATTTGCTGATTATGAATTGAAGGTTGGACCGATGCCTATGGGCTTGTTTGGATACTAGCTAAAACCCTCCAATCCACATGGATTGATGGGCATTGAGGAGGAATTTGAACTAATTTCCACTCCAAACCTCTCCAATCCACGTGGATTGTGTTTATCCAAACAAGGCCTAAGTGGGGGGGGGGGGGGCGAGAGGGGCTGAATTAGGATTTTTAAAAACTAAAGCTACTAAAAACTACAACTACTAAGCAAAACGTACGTGATATAAATCTAACTATGTGCACTAAGATTTTGCTAAGTATTGCTAATTGTACCGTAACCAAGTCTTGCAAAACCTATGCGATATAAATCTAGCTGAGTCCACTAGGGTTTTGCTAAGTGTTGCTAATTTTACCGTAGCTAAGTCTTACAACCTAGAAACTCCCGATGACGATGACGACGATGACACACGACGGAGACACGGAGATTTTTTCCCGAGTTTCAAGGAGGCCAACGTGCCTCTACACCCTACTCCTTGTTTGGCGCCCCCGCAGGGCTTTCCTCTCGCGTAGTCCTCAAAAGAATACAGCCTCGCCCACGCAAAGGTCAAGCAACCCGGTCGAGTCTCTGGATTTCCCTGGTACACACCCACACGAGCCCTTCTCTCGTGTAGTCTTGGACTACAGTCTCGCCCACACAAGGGTAGAGGATTTCGGGGCCGTTGGGGTCTTCCGCGGGCCTTCTCATGAAGCCATGCCGCCGTCTCCACTAAGGAAGCTTTAGGCTAACGTGCCGAAGGACTTCCTCCCTCTCACAAGTAAGGTGGCGGCCACTGCCACTCCACACCGCGGAGGGTCTTGCAAGACTTGCAAGCCCCACACTTACAAAGGTAAGCGTGCACGCAGGCACGGGTAAGACAAATTGGCCTAAGCAAAGATGCTTTGCAAGCTCTAGCGATGCCGAGATATGTCTCTTATGCTCCTGTGATGGTTGGGCTCTAAAATGTGTCTCTACACTTCAAATGGATATGAGGAATGTGTCTCAACACTGCACTGAGCTCAGGAGTCACCAATGGAGGCCGGCCAAGGGGGTATTTATAGCCCAAGCCTGAAACTAGCCGTTGGGAGTAACTTGATCTGCGTTTCCTGCGACCATCGGACCGTCCGATGCGTAATCCTGACTAGCCGTTGGAGTCGACCGTCTTCAACCGACAGTTGAGACCATCGGGCCGTCCGATGGTAACACCATCGGAATGTTCGATGCGTTGAAGCGCAGAGACTTGGTCTTCTCCTTTACTACCCAGATCGTCCGATGCGTATAATTTGCACAGGGTCTTGAATCTTCAATCTTGGCCTTCTTCTCTCCAGACCTTTCGATAGGGCATCTCCGAACCTTCTAATGGGCCAAAAAATCAGCCCGTTGACCGGTCAGCGGGACCGCCGTGTCGTGCATACCGTTTGTGTCTTGACAGAGTCTTAGGTCTTCTCTTGTGCTCTTTAAACCTTTATTTGAGGTGTTTGTACTCTAAGTCCATCTCTTGCATACATATTAGTCCTAAATGATACGTGTTGTTACCTTAACCACCAAAATCATATTAGAGAACTAAGCACAAGGCTTGAGGCCCATTTTCCTTACATAAATGATTGGTCACGTAGAAGTTGCACTATTCCGTGTCATGAGAGTCTGCCCAACTTGCTTATCTCCTATCTCTCTCAGGCAGGCAACCTTATTCTTGTTGCATACTGTGCACAGCTCTTATCACGTATGACCTCTGTTTCTATCCGGCCTGTAGGATGAAAGGCCACGTATCCTTCCGTTCTACCCCTCACTGATTCTTGCTACTTGTTATATCCCATACTCTTTACTCCTCGGGTCCTGACTCTTCTTCCGAAGCTTCTAAAGCCCCTAATAATTACCACGTTGACATAACAAAAGCCATCGTGCAAAAGTTTTTCTTGTTTTCGCTTCGGTACCACTTCCACCAGATAAGCTGTTTCACTACACATGTAGAGCCAAGGGCGTTTTTGATGAGTTAGAGCAATGCCGAACATGCCATAAAGTGAACAAGGAAAAGCTATTAGGTGTTTTTCAAAAAGGCTTGATATTTTGTTTAGCATATGAGGAATTCCCAATTCACATAAAACTGAAAATAGGTCCCACCGGGATTCGAACCCAGGTTGCCAGATTCAGAGTCTGGAGTGATAGCCACTACACCATGGAACCTTTTTGTATGTGTTTTCCCTTGATGATGCTATTTATCATAGCACATCTGTACTGCACTGTTTTTGTATTTTCCTTTTTCCACCATCCCCCATGATTTGCTTAAGGAATGAGCTCGCTTCCGTATTTTACAGATTAAGAAATGCAGCATCTTAGCTTGTGCTATATATGTTCAAAATACTCCAAATATTCAGAAATGTGTGATGTGGCAAACTTCGTTTACGAATCTGTAACGCATATAATAGAAATTGCACAATTAAATGTCATGAGAATTGATACATAACTTGCTTATCTCCTGTCCCTCTCATGTGCATTGTCTCTTCAGTTGAGCTCTCCAATCCAAGTACCTTACTAGGTGCAGCTCCTACCAAACTTTTCTCCGTTTTAGTGTGCAGTACGAGATAAGTTGTTCCTCCAGAGATCTTATCTTTCTCCAAAGATGTAAGGCCTGAGCACTTTTTGTGCAGTTAGAGCTTTGCCAAACAAGACATAAAGTGTACATGGAAAAGCTATTCGGATTTTTCCAAAAGGTTAGATCTTTGATTGGCATGTGACGAAATCTCTTTTATGTAAAACAAAAATAGGTCCCACCGGGATTCGAACCTGTACATGGAAAAGCTATTTGGATTTTTCCAAAAGGTTAGATCTTTTGATTGGCATGTGACGAATTCTCTTTTATGTAAAACTAAAATAGGTCCCACCGGGATTCGAACCCAGGTTGCCAGATTCAAAGTCTGGAGTGATAACCACTACACCATGGAACCATCTTATGCTTGTTTTCCCTTGATAATGCTATTTATCGTAGCATATCTGGGGTATCTTACTTTTTTCCTCCATGCCCCATAAATCACGAAAGGAATAAGCTAGTTTGTGTGTTTTAATTGAAGCACCTTGTTGGTTTTGTGAGAAATGTTTTAGAAACTCAACACAAGATATGATTCCCTCTGGTTTAATACCATTCCTTGCCATATAGGGCTAGGCATTTTTAACCAAAAAAACCGAACCGAACCGAATGGACTAAAATGTCGGTCTATTCGGTTTTCGGGGTTTGGTTTCGGTTCCAAGAATGGTTTAGTTCGGTCTTTGGGTTCGGTTTCGGTTCCTGGCTCCTACAGCCCGAATACACCCACAAACCTAAACTAAGAAGGCCCACAAGATGGATTGGTCCAACTTGGCCTGCCCGAATCTAGAGTCTGCTCCACTCTCCGACTCCACACCTCCTCAGCCCTCCACCCTGCCCCCCCACCCGCACCGCACCAGCCACACTATGCCGCCGCCGCCTCGGCTCCTTCCACGCCCAGCACACCGCGATGCCGCCTCACCTCCTCCCCACGCCAGGCACACCGCGCTGCCTCCTCGGCTCCTCCACACGCTCGTCACACCGCGCTGTCGCCTCCTTCCTCACTCTGGGATGCCGCGCTGCCGCCTCCTCCATGCGCGGCCGGACGCCGCAGCCGCCTCCTCCCGGCATGGCCAAGTCGCCGCACCTCCATTTCCTCCCCGCACGGCCGGACGATGACGTGTCGCTCCCGCTACTCTCGTCGCCTATGTCGGCCGCCTTCGATCCCATCGCGTTAGATCTACCCGAGCCAGGGCTAGATCCGCCGGAACAGGCTAGGTCGCCGCTCGCCGAGTCGTCGGGACCTCCTTCGTGTCCGGCCACCACCGCACAAGGACGCCGCCTCGTCAAATCCACCCCACGCCACCATCCTTCCTCTTACGTCTTCCCGCTCGCCTCTTCTCGGTTATTTCGGTGGATCGAAAAACTGAACCGAAATTTTTGGTCTATTAGGGTTCGGTTCCACCAAATTTTTTAGAAACTTCGGTCCTCAGTTTTTGGAACCCGAAATTTACAGAATCCGAATAGACCGAACCAAATTACCCTAATAGACCGAATGCCCAACCCTATTGCCATATCTGAATCCATCCTGTTAACTTTTGGCACGAATGTGTTGGGCTTGTCTTCGTTTTCATAATTGGTTTCTTATAGGGAGATGAAAATGTAGTTCTGCTAGTGATAATGGGTTTCACTGTGTTCCCACTTTTGAGTCTATCAATACATTAGGGTGTTGCTTGAATAGATGTATCATGCCAATTTGCTGATTATGAATGAATGGTTACGTAGAAATAGCACCATTCAGTGTCATGAGAGTTACTGCCCACCTTGCTTATCTCCTATCTCTCTCAGGCATGTCCGGCAACCTTATTATTGTTGCATACTGTGCACAACTCTTAGTATGACCTCTGTCTCTATCCGGCCTGTAGGATGAAAGGCCACATATCCTTCCATTCTACCCCTCGCTGACTCCTACTACTTGTTATATCCCATACTCTTTAATCCTCGGGTCCTGACTCTTCTTCCGAAGCTTCTAAAGCACCTAATAATTACCACGTTGACATAAAAAAGCCATTGTGCAAAAGTTTTTCTTGTTTTCGCTTTGGTAGCACTTCTGCCAGATAAGCTGTTTCTCCACACATGTAGAGCCAAGGGTGTTTTTGATGAGTTAGAGCAATGCCAAACATGCCATAAAGTGAACAAGGAAAAGCTATTGGTGTTTTTCAAAAAGGCTTGATCTTTTGGTTAGCATATGAGGAATTCCCTATTCATGTAAAACTGAAAATAGGTCCCACCGGGATTCGAACCCGGGTTGCCAGATTCAGAGTCTGGAGTGATAGCCACTACACCATGGAACCTTTTTATGTGTGTTTCCCCTTGATGATACTATTTATCATTGCACATCTGTATTACACTGGTTTTTTATTTTCCTTTTTCCACCATCCCCTATGATTCGCGGAAGGAATGAGCTCGCTTGAGTATTTTACAGATTAAGAAATGCAGCATCTTAGCTTGTGCTACATATGTTCAAAATACTCCAAATATTCAGAAATGTGTGATGTGGCAAACTTCATTTACGAATCTGTAACGCATATAGAAAACTGGTGTGTTTGGTCACATAGAAATTGCACGATTAAATGTCATGAGAATTGATACATAACTTGCTTATCTCCTGTCTTTCTCAAGTGTATTATCTCTTCAGTTGTGCTCTCCAATCCACATACCTTACTAGGCGCAGCTCCTACCAAACTTTTGTCTGTTTTAGCGTGCAGTACCAGGTAAGTTTTCTCTGAAAATGGAAGGCCTGAGCACTTTTTGTGCAGCTAGTGCTTTGCC
Organism: Paspalum vaginatum; assembly: GCA_030272315.1. Lineage (NCBI taxonomy): Eukaryota > Viridiplantae > Streptophyta > Magnoliopsida > Poales > Poaceae > Paspalum > Paspalum vaginatum. The sequence continues at coordinate 38,012,734 of CM059015.1, read as the reverse complement.
AAACAAGGCATAAAGTGTACATGGAAAAGCTATTCGGATTTTTACAAAAGGTTAGATCTTTGATTGGCATGTGACGAAATCTCTTTTATGTAAAACAAAAATAGGTCCCACCGGGATTCGAACCCGTACATGGAAAAGCTATTCGGATTCTCCCAAAAGGTTAGATCTTTTGATTGGCATGTGACGAGTTCTTAGGTCCCACCGGGATTCGAACCCAGGTTGCCAGATTCAAAGTCTGGAGTGATAGCCACTACACCATGGAACCATCTTATGCTTGTTTTCCCTTGATAATGCTATTTATCGTAGCATATCTGGGGTATCTTACTTTTTTCCTCCATGGCCCATAAATCACAAAAGGAATAAGCTAGTTTGTGTGTTTTAACTGAAGCACCTTGTTAGTTTTATGAGAAACGTTTTTGAAATGAACTCAACTTATGTTTCCCTCTGGTTTAATACCATTCCTTGCCATATCTGAATCCATCCTGTTAACTTTTGGCCCGAACGTGTTGGGCCTACCTTTGTTTTCATAATTGGTTTCTTATAGGGAGATGAAAATATAGTTCTGCTAGTGATAATGGGTTTCATTGTGTTCCCACTTTTGAGTCTATCAATACCATTAGGATGTTGCTTGAATTAGATGTATCATGCCAATTTGCTGATTATGAATGAACGGTTACATAGAAATAGCACCTATTTAGTGTCATGAGAGTTACTGCCCAGCTTGCTTATCTCCTATCTGCCTCAGGCATGTCCGGCAACTTTATTCTTGTTGCATACTGTGTGTAGTACTTATCACGTAGGACCTCTGTCTATATCTGGCCTGTAGGATGAAAGGCCACATATCCTTGCCGTTCTACCCCTGGCTGATTCCTACTAGTTATATCCCATACTTTTTACTCCTAGGGTCCTGACTCTTCTTCCGAAGCTTCTAAAGCTTCTAATAATTACCACGTTGACATCTAAAAGCCTTTGTGTAAAAATATAGACATTGTTTTAATAATTACTGCCAAAATAATAATATTTAAATTCTTTTAACCGTTTTAATATAGAAATTGATGATTATAAAGTGCTTATCAAGGATGATATTTTGTACAGAATGTTAAATATTTGTGCACAAATGTATTGACAAATAAAAAGAATATTGAATTGTTTGACCTTTTTACATAATGTTCATTTGAAGTCTGGTAGAATTTTATTGTACAGTGGAAGTGACTTCTGTTTCTTTAAAGTACATTTCCTCTGTGATCCGGTCACCCAGATTGGCATTTTTTTGGTAACTACTTAGTGTCAGGACACTGTCCTGTGGTATTGGTGTGGCCCTACAGGGTAGTGGCAGTGGTTGCCGCCCTGGTTATTGACCAGTAAACTTTGTATAACAGCTATTATCTCTCATTTTATGTGGCTTACCAGCACTTATTGTTTTGTTGGTTTAGGTGGGTGCTCCGGCATATGCAAATTGGCTATTTTTTCAACCTTCTTTAAGAAGAGGCTGAGCTGAGACAAATGAGAGTCCGGCACTGCAGTGTGGAGCAACGTACTACTACTGTGTAATCCATGGCTTACTGAAGCTATAGCATTGCATGAGCAAATCAACTCCTGGAGTAAACCTGCCTAGCGTGTAGGACAAAATGGTAACGAATGGCGCCGCACCCCATGCCGTATATGGCAGGAGTTTCCTTCAATAGAAGAACTGTCATCCTAGGAACATAATATTTTCAGTAGTTTCCTTCGATAAAGATGCCTACGAGCTTGGTAGACTCTGGTCTATGGCACCGACCTTTGCCAATGCGAACCTGATAGATTAATTTCAAACTAGTTAAAGCCCTGTTTGGGGCACTAGAAACATATAGATGGAGAACGGTAGAGTGCCCGAGGTATTGCTTTTTTGCATCTGTAACATCGTTTATTTGTTTCTGAATCCGTTATTATTGTATTTGAGCTGTATTTTCTGAAAACTGCAATGAGCAACAGTTAGCTTATAATTGAGAAAAGACAAAATGGAATGTAGAAAACACACAAATCCGACTACTTTCAGCTAATTGGCTCTGTTTTATTAGCGGTATTTTGTTTATATTGTGATATGTTAAGTTTTGCTCTTTATGATTGAATGATATGCAATATGCTGTGCTACTGGTTCGGGAAGGGGCCATGTCTTGATGCTACCCATTGGGTGCAGTCTTCTGGTTTTGGCGTTAAAGGCTATCCGCAGTGTGGGTCTGTATTTACCCCATCTTTTTTTTTTATGAAACTGGACGGATATGTGTAGATAAGAATATAGATAATTATTTTTTACGGAGCTTATTCGGATACGAATAATATCAAAATACGCCGGATATTGATATACATCTCATTACTATACTAATGTCCAATTTTAATCTCTGGATATTAAGTCCTGTGCCCGTCATATCTGTTTAGACACTAGTTAGAAGTATTAAATAGTCTAATTATAAATTAATTATACAGACGAGGAATAAACGACGAGATGAATTGATTAAGCCTAATTAATCCATAATTAAGCAAATGTGATGTTACAGTAACGAATTGTTAATCTTGAATTAATTATGCTTAATAAATTTGTCTCACCGTTTACTCTCCACATCGTAATTAGTTTTCTAATTATACTATATTTAATACTTCTAATTAGCATTGTGAGCTAAATTTTAATCATTGGATCCAAACAACCTCTAAATAATAGAGTAAATGTTTGGGTTTAGATATCGTGCTTCCCTTTCACTATCTGAACCCCTTTGGATGGACAGATAATTGGAAAAATTGCGTTCTAGTTTCATCCCTGGCAATCGGCACTACAACCTGGTCCTACATAGGTCCTTGCAAAGCTACGTATGTCATCTCCTCCGCCATTATGTCTCTCTCCTGTCTCCTCTATTGTGGCCAAAGATTCCTTGCTTAGTTGCTTGACTGCTTTGATGATGAGGCAGGTGGAAGGAGGGAGATGGGGAAGAGGTGCAGATAGGAGAGGGAGTGGCATGAGGAAGAGACGAGAGAGGAGACAATGTTTGGGCTGGGCAATTTTTATATAGTTTTTTCCCATAAAAATTACCTTTTTAAGTATATGAATAACTAATTTTCATATAGTAGTATAATTTAAAATAGTTTTAGAATAATATTATTATTTGTAAATAGGAGAGGGGTAGCTAGCAATGGAAGATGGTAGTTGGAGGTGGTTATATAAAATGTTGGGTAGTTGTAAATAAAGAAACTAGATGACATATATCCCACACATTGCTACGCATTGAACAACAATATAGAGTTAGAAATAGTAAATAAAATATTAAATCACAAAACGAAAATATGTGAATATATTTTGTTGTTTCTACTAAACGCATGTATAAATGTTGTTGGCCATAGAAGATTGATGAAATACATTAATAAGAGTCCCAGTGACTAGTGGGCATTAGAGGAATCGAATTCGCCTAGGCCGGTCCACTATTCTTTTTATAATAAAAGGAATGAAAGAAAGAAGGCAACGAACAGCCAGTAGCTTCCCTTCCGGTTCTCCCATCCCTTCGATTCTCCACTGCAGGGGATGGAAGCCCATCCCTCCACCCACCCCTAATTTATCCAAATCCTTAGTTTACGCACGTGCGTCGGGACGCGCGCCACGTGGCGTTGTTGGGACAGCGAGACAGTGGTGCAAGAGGGGGCCGGCGGGGACGGCGGGAGTGGAGGCCGTAGCGAGGGTGCCAAAGCGCCGCCGGCCTCCCAGGCGGCGGGGGGCGGGGGCGGCACCAACAGCGGTTAGGGTTTGGGGTTGGGGGCCACCGGCAACCTTTCTCCTGCACCGCCGGCAGTAAAGGGGAGGCCCGGGGTGGCTGTCGGACCGACGATGGGGTCAGGCGGTGGGTGAAGGCGGTTGGGGAGGGTCAGCAGCGGGGGCGTGGTGGGCCCTAGGTTAGCAGCGGCAGGCGGGCGGTGGTGGGTGGAGCAACGAGGCGCCGGCCGCGTGCGGCGGCGGGAGGGGCGGGATGGTGGGAGGAAGAAGAAGACCGGGGAGAAAGAACCGCACATTGGGGGCGGCGGGCGACGCGAGCACGTGGATTAAGAGGCCCGATCCCGGTCCGCCGGTGGGCCCGGCGGCCAGAGGAGTGCCTAGAGAAGGTGCCCGACGTCATCGGTGCTCTGCCCGGCGATTGTGGGCAGGGGCGGGAATGGTTTGCTAGATTTGCGGCACCTGCTGATGATGCACCGCGCCCCGATGGCTGCGCTTGTTCCGATCGACCGAGCGCTTTCATCTTTCGCGGCACTTGACACTGGGCAAGAGATGATATTGGGGAAAAAGTCTATATAACCCCCTGAAGTATATAGGAGTGGAATATATCACCCCTTGAACTGTAAAAACGGATGTTTTGCACCCTAAAGTATTAAAAACTGGACAAATAACCCCTTGAAGTGGTTTTGGTGGGTGGTTTTGATGACGTGGCATTTTGACATGTTCAAATTGCCCCTCCAACTATTTCAATTGGTATATTCTACCCCTTGATAAATTTGTATTTTTTATTTCTTCATCTAAAAATTTGAATTTGAAGTTTAAATTTTGTAGGGTGATAGTTGGGATCATAACTTGTATTAGAAAAATAAATGATGATTTTTTTAATTATTTTCTTTACAATTTTGTATTAGCAATGCTCATTTATTATTAAATATCTAACTAATAAAAGATTATGATAAAATCACCATAAATATTTCTAGCATAGGTTATATTGTCTTGCATAACCATATAAAATTTCAACTTCAAAGTCAATTTGCAGACGAATGGATGAAAAACACAAATTTATCAAGGGATAGAATGTACCAACGGAAATAGTTGGAGGAGTGATTTGAATTCATCAGCATGCCACAGTCATCAAAACCACTCAGGGGGTTATTTGTCCGGTTTTCGATACTTCAGGGTGCAAAGCATCCGGTTTCGTAGTTCAGGAGGTGATGTATTCCACATATATATACTTCAGGAGGTTATATAGACTTTTTTCCTAATACTAGGGTTGGCAGCCAATGAGCTGCCTTTTAGCAATGTAAGTCATCTCACTCCTAGCATCAGAGTCAGATTTTTTTTGGAAACAACATCAGAGTCCAGATTGGTCCTGCGCATAGATGTATATATGTTCATTCATTCCTCGGGTGGGTTGTCGCTTTTGTTTTCCGGTCATTGGGGAAAAATCTTTCCTTTAACGGATACAGTGTTTTTGTTGTCCGTCAGTTTGGGGGAAAAAATCGTCCCTTCAACAGATAGGGTGTCCGCGTCCTACTCGAAGTTGAACATCATGACTACTGTTGTCAATATTTATACGCACGCAAATTCCAGATCGAATCGCCATTGCTCATCACAAGTCTTTCTCTTTTTTTGCTGCATGTATGCCATGATGAAACTTCAGAAGACAGGCATCTGCATGTATGCCTTGATGGAACTTCAGAAGATAGGCATGAAGAGGAAGAGGAGAATGGGGCGTACTGCACGTACTCCTGCAGAGCTCATGGACGTAATCGTTACAGAGATCCTGGTGCGCCTGCCTGTTAAGTCCCTCCTACAGTTCAGGTCCGTGTGCAAGGCCTGGCGTGCTCTCATCTCTGACCCCACCTTCGTCACAGTGCAACTGCGCCATTCTGCCTCCAAGCGGGAGCAGGCCCCGTGCTTCACCATCAGCCCTCACACCCTGCGCATGTCACAATCTGGCCTCACCAATCACTTCCGATTCTATCTGTGGCACCTGCAAGGTCCTGGCGGCGACCCGAGGAAAGATCAGCCGGCGTGGTTCTTGCATGACAAGTGCCTCAGAGTTCAAAACCGTGCACGGCTTCGCGCACTGCGACGGCCTGGTGCTCGCACCCACCGACACCAGGCTCTATATGTCTTCAACCCAGCCACTAGGGATGCCATCACGCTGCCAGAGAGCCAACGCCGCAACAACGAACTGCAGATACTATTTGCAGTAGTAGTAGATGAAACAAAACGTTGCCAGTGTGCCGGTCTAGGCCTAGACCCACGCACAGGCAACTACAAAGTAGTTCGGGCCTTCTACCGGTCTGTAGATCGCATGCGGCCGGCAAACATGGGGATGGAGGTGTTCACCATTGGTGGTGATGCTGCTTGCAGGGAGATTCTGAATGACCCTCCATTCCCTGCTATGGGGACTCAGACCGCCGTGGCTGTGGCCGGATTCATGTTCTGGCGCTTGAAACCTTTCGTCAAAGATCGCCCCCATGGCATCCTCCATCTTAGCCTAGAAGAAGAGGAGTTTGGCATCACCGCACTGCCAGATTCGATGTACCCTCCGCTCGTCGACATCGCCGTGCTCGACGTGCTGTATGGCCGGGACCTGTGCCTGACAGTCTGCACCGACCACACATGCCTGTCCATATGGACGCTGCCCGTAGCGGAGAAGGGCGCGATAGGCTCGCTGTGGCAGTGGCGCTACTCCATTGAGATCTAGAGCCCTAATCTCCCTTGGCATCCCATAGCTCTTCCTCCAATCAGCGACGGCATCATTCTATGGTGTCGATGCTCTATCTACCGCTACAACCCCTCAGCAGCAGTTTCTGATAATAAGCTGAGCATAGTGTCTGATTTGCATCAGGTGCCCACACGTGTGGAACAATCTCCGTGCCTTCAGAGTTGTGCCCTTCACGGAAAGTCTAGTTCGTATCACTAATTAATGGCTAGCCGATCAGTTTAGCAGGGTTTGTCCATCAGTTTGTTTGCGGGTATCAACTATCAAGTCAAGTGGGCACTTTATTCCCTCTCTATTATTTGCAAGACAGATGATCGATCGGCTATGAGGGGAAGTACAAAATTTGCTGCAAAAGTGTACTAACATTTGCATCTTGTACTCTTTATTTCAAGCATATATGGCATTGACTATATAAGTTAAAAGTTTATGTACTCATTTAATCGATCTCTGTATGATGTCTCATCTTGGACCAATTTGCATATGGCAAAATATATATACTACGATATCCTAATCAGAACCATGGATCATGGCACCTTGTTGATACATTCAACCTATTTAATTTGGGGTTATTTAATTAGTATATGTTCCTATTATGTGTAGCTCATTCTTTAGGCAGCATGCCATGTCATCAAAACCACCCACCAAACCACTCAAGAAGTTATTTGACTGGTTTTTTATACTTTAGGGTGCAAAACATCCGGTTTCGTAGTTCAAGGATGATGTATTCTACGCTATATACTTCAGGAGGGATATATAGACTTTTTCCCAACAACAACAAAGCCTTCTAATCCCAAGCAAGTTGGGTAGGCTAGAATTTACCTAATAAATTGAGGTAGAGGCCAGCTATTGCATGGCCATGGGCCATGTGCACAACTAGAGCCCTGGATGCAAGGCACACTCAGAATAAGACAAATCACACACACCTCCCCAATGGTTTTTGCAGTGGTTCTGGTTGACGTGGCACTAGTGGATCCTATACATGTCGGCACTACAAGTGGGCCACACCTATCTTATTCTCTCTTTCTCCCCATCTCTCTTCTCCACTAGAGCACACTGACGGCTTCTCCCTCCCCTCCCCCTCGCCGCCACTGCCTACCCCTCAGTCACGAGTGCATGCTGCTGTGAACAACACCACCGGCACCACCATGGGCCACCTCTCCACCCATCCGTGATGGGCGATGGGCTCCTGCCGCAGCCCCTCACTGAGACGAGCTCGGCCATGAGCCTCTCCTGCCAAAGCTATTGTGCACAACTTGCTCTTACAGATATATACTGCTTAATTAGTTGTGTATAGACATCCCATGTACTAGTCTGTTTAACCTACAACCTAGCCGAAACCGGCGCCGAAGCACTACCTTCCACTGTGCGCCAGCGAGGTCCATGGAGCTCTGCTCATCATCGACCACCTCCGTTCAACCATCGCCGCCAAAGAAACCCTATGTAGCTTCCTCTCATAAAGCTAGATCAATTGGTGGAGATCTTTCCATTGGTTGATTGGCCGCTAACGAGCTTGGGATATGGTGTGGCTTAGCTTGGTGGCCAGTGGCTCTAGTATTGGTCGACGCCCCGGGTGGCACAGCAACAAGGGGGAGAAGGGGGAAGACTGGAGGAGACCTACATCGGCGAGGGGTAAAGGGGAAGGACAGACAGTGACACCATAGGAAGGTGGTAGGTGGCACTATTGTGCTACAATGGAGAGGAGGGAGATGGGGAATAGGGGAAGGAGGAGGAGAAAGGTGGGCCTACTTGTCAATGTTGGGATGTAGGGGCCGACAGTGCCACGTTAGAAAAAAACTCTCCAAAAGGCAAAAACCACTCAAGGGTCGCAGTCAGCAGTCAAGGTTAGGAGATGAATGCACAAAGTTGTTTCATACTATGGCCACCACCTCATATAGAAAGAACAGCCATAGCCCAATTAGCAGATGCTTCAGGTAATCTGTTCTAGGATCACGGAAGCAAAGCAGCTATTATCTTTGCTACTTACAAATCTTGCATCGGAATTACATTAGCACCCCACTATGGTTTTTTATCTCCAAAATTTAGTTCCAGTCAGTACTAATCTGGGAAGCTTGACAACTCCTTCCATAGAAGAAGAAATTTGCTCAGGTGATCAAATCTATGCCCATAGATAGAGCACCTAGGCCGGATGGTTTCAATGGCCACTTTCTGAAAAAAGTGTTAGGCATGGGTTTAAAAATGATTTTTATAAGCTTTGTGTTGATTTTTGTGAGGAAAGAGTTGATATTGGTTGTTTGAATAACTCTTTCATCACACTGGTTCCAAAGGTACAAACACCATGGAAACTATTGATGATTATAGGCCAATCTCCATGGTGAACATTGCGGTGAAGCTCATCACAAAAATTCTGTCGATCAGGCTTCAGACGGTCATATTGATCCTTGTTCATTTGAATCAGTATGGATTCAGAAAAGCGAGATCTATACAGGATTGCTTGGCCAGTAGTTTTGAATATATCCATCTCTGTCACTAGTCAAGAAAGGAGATCATCATCATTAAAGTGGATTTTGCCAAAGCTTTTGACACTGTGGAGCATAATGCTATCTTGCAGATGCAGATGCTGAAACATATTGGCTTCGTAGACAAATGGATCAACTAGATTGGGGCTCTGTACGTTCTCCTCTGCTAAAACTTCCATTTTGCTAAATGGTGTCGGGTTCTAGAAATTGACACCCTGAAGAAATCAAAACCCAAAAATTCGGGTTCGGACCTCGGGTAATCCCGATCTACTCGAGATAGAAGCAAGAAGAAAGCATGCAACATGGAGTATGTACTGGTAGCAAGCAGAAATAGCCAAAAACTTTAACACATCAAGTCGTCTATGTATATCAAACACGAACTTGAAGAATTAACTGCCCCACAAATAATACTACAGATCTCCCATTAAAATGACAACATTGTAAGTTTTACAAGCAAGCCACATGGTGACAACCATGGTAGGAACAAGAAAAAAATCGATAGACTATACATGGCTCCGCAGGAAGATCAGGTGCCTTGTTGACCTTGCGCTTCGATGAACAAGTAAAGCTGGGCACGAGCAGCAGCTTGTTTCCATGGAGCATGAGGCAGATAGGGGCATAGGTCTAGGCACGAGCAGCAGCTTGTTTCCATGGATAGGGGCATAGGTCTAGGCACGAGCAGCAGCTTGTTTCCATGGAGCATGAGGCAGATAGGGGCATAGGTCTAGCTAGGAGGTCAGGAGCTCAGACAAGATGCAAAATAGGAGACCGAAGATGGGAGACGGTTGACTTTGGTGGGGAAGATGCTGCCGTGTACAAGCGATGTGGCGAAGATAGGAGGGAAGAAGCTGATACTGAGGGAAAGTGAAGCGTGGCTAGGGTTATTGGCTGAGGCCTAGGGGTGCAGCGGGGTAAGTGACCTGATCTGTGGACTGGGCTGAAAAATATTATGCTAATGTGTGTTGGTCAGCCATAGATCGTAGTAGGCTGAGGGAATCAGGTTTCTTTCTACATATCAGGTACCTAGATTCTAAACCCGAACTGCGATTATAATTTCAAGTTTCCAGACTTCTTACCCGATATAGTTACTGGTCTGCTGAATTTTCGGGTTTTTCCGGTTTTGGGGTCAGGTTTTTCGGGTTCGGGGTTTGAGTTTTGGGTTTTGTGCCCACCCCTAACCCCTGAAGCTTGAGGGTGCCGGTGCAGGTGTTTTGTTCATATCACCCAAGGGTGAACAACTGAAACTTGTACTTCAAATTTTATTCAAAGAGTGCAACAATGCAGCTGAGTATGAGACAATGATACATGGTCTGAGGATAGCATAGTCCTTGGGCATCAACTGACTGCTAGTATATGGTGACTCTTTAGTTGCCATCAACCAAGTTAACACGGAATGGAATTGCACCACCGAGAAGATGAGCATCTGCTACGCAGAAGTAAGAAATCTCAAATAGAAGTTCTTGGGATGGAGTTCCACCACATGCACTAGTAGATGTTTTGGCCAGATTGGGATTGACATGAGCATCATTACCACCCGAGGTGTTCGTCTAAACCTTGGATGCTCTTACTGTGAAAGAAGAAGAGACAAGAAGAGGCAACACCGAGTGCCCCTACAACAAGTAATGTCTTAGTCATTAAAGAAGACTGACGCTCCCTAGATAATTGAGTACATCAAGACTAGAAACATACCAAAGCCTAGAGCAGCAAGGGACAAAGTCCACATGCAAAGCAAGTCCTATACTCTAATTGGCAACCAACTCTATAAGCGCATGACATCATCGAGTGTCTTCATGCAGTGCATCTCGTGAAGCGAGGGCATAGGACCTCCTTAGCGAAATCCACTCGAGTTTTTGTGGTAACCATGCAACCTCGAGAACCTTGGTAGGAAAGGCATTGCGAGCTGGTTTCTATTGCCCACGTCCAAGCAAGACACATAAGTTTTGGTCTAGAATGTGTGAAGGGTGTTAGTTCTTTGCTCGACGATAGCACCTATCAACCATAGCTCTACTTTGTATTACCACTCTCCTGCCCCTTCGTTTGCTGGGGGCTAGATATGACCTAGTCCTTTCTAAAAAGCACCCAACGGGTATGATCACTGTCTTGGTGGCAGTTGATAGGTTCACCAAGTGGATCGAGTATAAGGATATAAACTCGCTCATAGCTAAGAAAGCAGTTGACTTCGTGGAAGAGATAGTTCACAGATTCGGTATAGCTTTGCAGAAAATAACCAATCTGGTTTATGTACCGGGACTTCTTACTGCTGGGAGTATATAACGCTGAGGATTGTGCCATAATTACTGCATGATTTACGAAATTAACTAGGATTTGTCAACGTGGACTCGCAAGAGATACGACCACAGACCTTTGTTTTTGACTAGCAAAATAACCTTACGTTGCAACCGGAGAAAAAAATCATCATATTCCTTAAAGGAGTCTTATGCTTTGTGTCATTATTGGACAATAATCATTACCTAAAAACGATGCGGAACAGTGACTAAAACATAGAAAACATACACTAAATAGCAATGTTTTTGTCATTTATGGCAAGCAGGAAAATTGTTACGGATTGGGGCTAGTTTTTCGGTCAGGCTGCATTTGTCTTCACCAGTCGTCTATGCATATATAGGTTATGTACCCAAGATGTTGGATCATATGCCTAGTTGAGGTGTAAGGCAATCTTAGCTACTAAGATGACATTTGGTTGGAAGGAGAAGTATGATGGGATAGGCTCTATCTCTATGTTTGGTGGAAGGGACGGGGTCAATCCAGTTTTGTGTTTGGTAGAAAGAATTGGTGTCAGAATGGGATGGATGACAGTTCACGCCGTTAGATACTCTTTAGTGGGGCACGAATGTCATACTCCCAGAAACTCTTCTTCCATCCTCTGTCCACTGCGAGAAGGCCAGAATTGAGAGGGCCACCGCCAGCGTGGGCCGGAGCGCCGCCACTGCACGCATCTGCCTCCGCCTCCGCTGTCGTAGCGGCCCCGGTGCTCTGGCCTAGTGTCGGATGGCCGCCTCGCGCATCCACCTCTGCCTCCACCGCCCAGCCTCGCGCGCCGCGGCTCCCAATCCGTCGTCGCGACGTCGCTCCACCTCTGCGCCGCCGCGGCCGGGCTTGGCCGTGCCTTGCCGAGGGCGGCCGGGTGCGGAGGAGGCGGAGGGGTGGGACCGGGCGTGGAGGAGGCGAAGGGGTGGGGCCGGGCGGCGGCCTTGCCGGCAGCGGGAGGGCTCAGGCAGCAGGGTAGGGTCTGGCGGCGGCGGCAGAGGCGCGGACAGGAGGACGGCGAGGGGACAACGTCGCGTGGGGACGGCATCGTCCCGGTTTTGAAAAGAGATGAGAGGGGACGGCATGTGGAGGGAATATTCTCTCATGAGGATGATTCCGTCCTCTTTCGTCACACAACCAAACAAACCGAAAAAAGATGGGACCATTCCATCCCACCCTGCCTCTCAAACCAAACATTATCTAAATACATACGACACAAATCAAATTAAAACCAAAATCTTTGCATTGGTCGTTGATTAACTAGACCTTTAAAATCCTAGTTTTTTTCTCCTCTCCTTCTTTTCCTTTCTGTGTCATGCACAAAGACTATTCATTTGAATTATAAAACTATTTCCCTAATGAAGTACTCCCTGAGAATGTGAAATATTTGAAAAATACATTGGCAACAGCCAACAACTATTCTATGATGTATGTGAAGAACACTACAAAATTTTTGGAGTCAGAGGCACATTGTCGTGATGGTAATTGAAACAATGTAATCCTACAAAAGCCCCATGAAGGTTCAAAGCACACGGCAAGCCATGCACCATCTCCGCTTGATGGAGAACCAGCAAAACTGTTCAGTCGTGGGTGGGCGGGCCCTACCTGCTAGGAACCTTATTAGCAATTCAGCATTCAGCGGACAACGACTTTCTTCCTTCCCCTTCCTCGAAGCTCTCCATTCTCTCTAGCACACAAAGCTCCCTTGGGCATACATGGAGGCCTGACCAAGGACCCGACGGCCAGGCGGGGAGTAGATCACTGGCAGCTGGACGTGTGACGGCGGGAGCGGTACGCAGCCACTGGAGAGCGAAGCCCCACATGTGCTGGCGTGCAAGCTCGGTGCGAGTGCACACGCGTGAATGCTGCAGAGGTCTTGGTCACAACTATTGTCGGCGCAGGCCATCCGGATCCGGCCGTGGAGAGCTTCGCGGTGGAGATCTAGAACTCCGTCGCCGGTGGCCGAGCATGTTGTGCTGTACGACACCTCGCCGGCGCCACCGCTCTAGGTGAAAACGGGATAGCATTCGGATATCAGTTTTTTTTATCTTTTCTCTTCCATAGTAATCAAATGGGATATCTAATTTTTCATCTAAATTCATATTCCTGTTTTTTTTATATCAGACTAGTTAAGATTCATAGAAAATCAACCACAAATTCATTATATATCTACACAAAATGATAGATACAAAATTCGGATAGCATTCGGATACGGATACGGATAGTTTTTTATATTTTCCTTCGTAGGAAGCAAATAAGGCAACAAAAAATTTAACCAATTTAATATTCTTGTTTGCTATAATGTTTTTGTTATAATATATAAAAAAGGATACCAAATTTATTCAATATCTATTTGAAAATAATAGATTCTTTTAGACTAGTCGGGTATCCATTTTCATCCAGACCGCCCGCTCTGTGAGCGATGTGATCCCGTGCATCACGCAGGCCAGCTCGCGCACATCCCTCCGATGTGCTCCCGCAGATGCGGATTACGCTCTCCGAACTCACACATGTCCGACCGACCTTGGAAGTTGGATGGCCTGGCAAGGTCCGCAGGGTGGGAGGGCGAACTGTTAGCACCCAGGCCGTCGGATCGACTCAACACGCAATTCGAACCGCCCGATTGCGGTTTTGGTTCGGGTCGAACCCGGCGCTTGCGAGCGGCGTGTCGCGTCCTCGAGGACCGGAGCTTTTGCCCTCCGCCTCAGCTCTCCCTTCCTTTTCCTCTCCGGGTGTCCTTCCTCTCGCTCTCAGCCCACCTCCGCCCCCTTCCCGCGATGCGACTGCGGCGGACTGGCGGAATGTTAGGCTGCGGCGGCACCTCCCGCTTGCGCGCCATGCAGTCACCGCTACCTGCGTCAAGCTGACCGCAGCGACACGGAGTTGTGTCAGGTCAGTTGAGCAAGTTCCACAGCGGAGAATCCATTTGTTACATTTAATGATAGTTTTGACAAATCGGTGTCACTGCTAAAAACAACTAAGGTGACAACCATCTTGCGAAACTGTCACCCAATAGAATTATCAATTCCTTTCGTGCATGCTCTGCTTTCTGCAAAATGCTTGTTGGGGTAGGTCAAAGAGTATAGGTTTCAGCAGGCAGACTGTAAGACAGAAATCCTCGTTTCAAAAGGGTCTTTGCGCCCTTTTTTTTTTCAAATATGCTATATAAAATTCGTCCTACCTACTAAATTTTGATTCGCTTTGTATACTTACAGAGCTCAAGTGGAATACCACGAATTTGGATTTCACCTGCAGTATCTGAAGCAGTACCCTTTTCCATTACAGTGCTCAAGTGGAATACCACGAATTTGGATTTCACCTGCAGTATCTGAAGCAGTACCCTTTTCCTAGAAGAACTTCTTATGTATATATTAGGTCTTATCCACAGCTAGATGAGCTCCTGCACAATCCATAAGTATTCAAGTAATAATCAATCCTACGCAGGATTCTATCTATATTATCTTTACTTTAACACTCATCAGCTTTGAGTGCAGAAGGTTAGATCTGACATCTTGCTAGATAATTCCATTTTGCAAGTTTGCATACTATTCAACTCTTTCATACTCTGATTCACCAATTCAGCTTTCTGCAATATCCATGCATGCACACTTTACGAGTTCATAGATGAATGAATTCTTCCATACCACCTTTGTCATTTGCTTATCCAAAGCTCTTACCGGAAAGACAAGTAAAAGATATAGATGTCAATATTCAGAGTTTATTGTTTGAGCACCACATATATACGAAGCCTAGATTTACCCTTTTCTTATTCCACTACAGGTAGCCTATGTGAATAGCTCGCCTTTCTTTGTCCTGTTGAGCTGACAGAGCAAGACATCTTAATTTAACTATGTATATTGACATTACTCTAAGTTTCAGTGCCAAGCAATCAATAATTCTACACAGGCCCATCAATATGCGGTGGAGGAGCCACTGCACTTTTGTGATTCCTGCAATATCAATCTAGGTCGACCAAGACTGTATGGGTTCAGTGCTCATTTTGGCTACATTTAAATCATTTTGTTGTATAGTTGCAGTAAAACAATATACAACTTTGGGAGATCAATATTCAGTCTTGTACAGTTGTATTCCAATATCTAGTCCGGAGATCAATAATTCTATAGTGATATGATACTGGACCGATTCCGAGCTGGCGTCTAAGCTCCCAGGATGTGGTACATGCATGGAAATTCGGAAACAAAACCATGTGAAAACATCCGCCGCTTCACAGGGCAAAGCAAGCGGAGAGGCTGGCGACCAAATCCATTTTACGCGGAAGAGGAAGTAGTGTGGCTGGCGTGGGCGGCCGGGGAGGGCTGCGAGGTGCAGGAAGGATTGGAACAGGAGTGCGAGGTTCCTGGGCTGTGGCCCGTCCGGTCCGTTGGATTGGTGGCCCACAAACAAAACGCACAGAAGCCTTCGTGAGGAGAATAGCGGCGCCGCGCAGCCCGCTTCGCCTTGGCGCACGAACACCTCGCGCAACTCGCGACGCCGCCGTTTCTTCGCCGCGCCCGGCGCCCGCGAGGCCGCGACGCCTAAATAAGCCCACTCCCCGCATCGGCTCTCGCACTCCCAAGGCCTCGTCGACTCGCCGCGCTCCTACTTTCCCTACACGTTTTGGATTGGCGTGGTGTTGGCGAATCCCTCGCACTCGTGTTTGTTTTTTAGTCGTTGGTAAGGAACCCTATCTTTGTTAGCTATCCAATTATTTGTTTCTCTCCATCATTTTGTTCCCGAATTGTTTCCATCTACCGACGCGCCCGATTTGGTTCGATTAGGTTTCCTCCTCGTTATCTATTGCACGCTGAGATTCGATCGGTCTCAGCTGATGCCCCAGGGCCGGGGATCCAAGGTCTGGTGTAATTTTTTATCCTTATTATCCACAAGAATTTTGGGGACTCTCGACTAGTCTCTGCATGACGCCCACTTTGTCTGGTACTCTGGTCCTGCGTCTTGTGGTGGTCGGGGTTTAGTTGAGGTTTTGGGAATGGATCAATTTGGAATCTTGCCTCACCTAAGTGAGGTCTTCCGTTGTGTTCTTGACTTCTGGGGAAGAACCACTGACCAATAGAACCCTAAACTGAGTAGGGTGGAGTCCAAGATTCAAGGATGGACTGGGGCCGTCCTAAATCTGCATGAAGGAACAAGCTATACAGTTGTTTGTTTGCTGTATGCAAACTAATTGACAGAAAACTGGTTGCTTTAACAGAATACAAGCAGATAGAAAATGTGGGCTTGATGGCATTGTGGTTGAATTGCACTTTGATGATTGGATTTTCCTTCATTTTCGAGATAGGCCTGATGTACTATAGAAGTGAACTGCACAACGTGACCATATAAAAAAAGGAATTACTTCCTGAACTAGAATACCTTGTATCTGAAATTATGTTCGGCGATTTTGATTATGATATCCAACTATGTTGCGAAATCTCTTATTGCTTATCTGTCAATGCTGAAGGTGGAAGCAGCATCCAATCAAATATCTGTATACTCATGGAGGCTTTAGTTTCAAGCTTAAACAGCATGGTAAGTTCAATTTATGTTTTATATTGTAGGGTTGTTGCATACATGCATGCATGTAAATTTCTTATGATTGATGTTATGTGTCTTGAAGGAGATGGGAGCCAGTCAGACGCCAGAATCTGGTATTGATCAGAAGCCAGGACCAGATATCAATCAGAATCCTGTGGAAAATGATCTTAAAGCACAAGAGGAAACTGATGAGGATCCAGGATCCAAGGTTAATCAAGAGCCTTTGGAAACATGCCAGGTCACAGTGGTGGAAACTGATATAATCCCAGAAAAGCAAGCTGTTCCAGAGGCAGGCTTGGAGGTTAAACAAAAGGCTCCAGAAAAATGCCAGGAGACAGCTACAGAATCTGATGTTAACCTAGAGAAGCAGACTTCTGATCCAGGCATTATTTACCGCTGCAAAAAATGTCGGAGAATGCTTGCAACTCAAGAATTTGTTGTTACCCATGAAGTAGGTGCAGGTGGCAAAAGCTTCAAAGGAGCCAAAAAGTTTAATATCGATGAGGATGACCAAAAACCTGAATGTCCCTGCATCTTTGTGGAGCCCATGAAGTGGATGCAAACTGGTCAGTTTCCCATTTGTGGCCCTGTTACCTCTTCGCTTTGAGTATTCATCAAATTTGATTATAAACCTCTGACATTTCATCTGCTCCATGTTCTATTTGCAGTGGAAGAAGGATATGTTGCAAATAAGCTCTTTTGCATGGGATGCAAAGCTCGCCTGGGACAATTCAACTGGGCAGGTATGCAGTGCAGCTGCGGAGCCTGGGTGATTCCGGCATTTCAGCTGACCAAAAGCAAGATTGATGAATGTTCGATGTAACACCAGCAACCATGTGAAGTTTTAGCAGTGATGTTACAACATATGTATGTATCTAGGATATAGTATCAGCTAGACTTCTCAGGCACTCTGGTTAAGTGGTTATCAGCTGTAAAAAGATGCTGGTCTCATCCAGAGGCATAGCATCAGCACGTTGGTTTCACTAAGTTGCAACAACTATAGACAAACCAGGAAGTAAGCATTAGGTGGCCCTTAGTTTCCTGAATGGTTTTGCTCCGCTACACTTGAGGTCTTCAGTGAATTTGTATGATATGGCCAGTCTCATGATTGGATCTTGTCTTTGAGATGGGTATGATATGAATCAGTCTCATGAGTTTGTCTGTTTTCTTGAGATGAATACTACAACTATGATCCGTTGCTAACTTGCTATGAGGTTTGTCTTTGGTACTGGTGTCCAACTGTTGTCGAGCCTTGCAATGCGTATTATGGTGGTGTCGGTTTCTTCTCCATACATACATGTACCAGCTGTGTCTTCAAAATAAAGGAGTGATGTGAATGTCTGATGCCTTGGGACAAGGTTGTTTTTATGCTGAGTTGCTCAGAATCATGTTGAGGTTGTTCAGCTGTTTCAGAGTATTCATTGAGAGCCAAAATTTGCCATCATTTCGTTCAGGATGAACCAATGAAATATATTACTCCACAAGTGCAGGCAAACTACGGACTTGTTGACTAAAAAGAATGGTTGCACTACTCGGAACGATTATGATCTGTACATGATAAATAATAAATCCTCGCAAACAAATCTGGGTCGACCGTGTCTGTCGATCAACAGGGGAAATAGTAACCACTGTAGCCGCCACCTTGTCCACTGTGCCTTTGTCCGGTGGCACTACTGCTGGCGTGGAAGAGGTCGAACAGGTCTCCGATGTCGTCGCGCGCCTCCAAAGCCAGACACGGCGGCGGCGCGTGGTCGCCGGCGACGACGCGAGCCCCGGCTGGAGGTGGAGGAGCGGGCCTGCTGCCGGTGAGGCGCTGCACGAGGTCCTTGAAGCCGGCGGCGTCGGAGGTGACGAACCGTGTCTCGATGTAGGTGACCTTGACGCCGTCCATGCTCGTCGACGTGTCCGTGCTCTCTGCAGGTGTCGTGGCAGCGGCTTCACCTCTCGCGGGACTTGGCTCGCGTGAAGGCTGGCTGGCAGTGGATGAGTGATGGGTGTGATGTGTTTGGGAAGAGCCTCCGCTTTTCGGGCTGTATTTATAGGAGGAATCGGAGACGGCCCTTTCTGAACTTCTGGTTGGTTTTCTAGTTCACGGGGGGTGCAGATGCTGAATAGTCGTTGGAAACTGAAAGCGGGGGTGCTAAAAGAGACTAGATGTAAGCAGGTTGAGATGTTTGACTGGTCGTCAGACGGGTCACAGGCAGCCGCAGCAGCAGCAAGGATAGGAGTCAGTGACTGTGAGAGCTGGCAAGAGGGACAACTTGAGGCGGTCTAGCGCACGTGCGGAATGTTGATCGTGGAGAAGGAAATGACGATGCATGCAAATCTTGAGGTGTTGGTCGCTAAACTTTTGGTAGGTCAAAATTTTGGCAAATTTAACTGTATTTGAATGTAGGTAAAAGAAATTAATCAAACAATGAATTTTTAATTTTCATTGGTTGTTTAGTCTCTAAATAATTCATCCGAATAAGAAATTTATTCTTTACACGAATTTTAAGTTTAGATTAAAACACGGTTCAAATTTGTCAAAATTTTGGCCTTACAAAGATTTGGCAACCGACTGACCAAGCAGGCCCTTGGATCGAATGCATGTGCGATGATTAGACAAATTCACATCGTTGGTGTCTCGCTTCTGAACATGTACACGGTACACCATATACTCTGTTTTCTTTTGCAAGGATATACCCTGTTTATTCCTTGGTGCTCTGCTTCATATGGTCTTCTCAGCCATGCCCACCACCCTATCGTGCACGCGGCGCTCGTATGCTCCTTTCCTTACAAACTGTTAGAGGTCCTAGCCATTAATTTGTTTGTGTATGTTTATATATCTATCGATAAATCTAAATATAAATGGAAACTACATAATCGAATTTTTGCATTATAATTTGGAACGCTTGGAGTATCTCATTATTCCGTTTGTGTTTAAGAAATGTTCAAATTAACAAATCTACCTATCAGCAATGATCTTGGTTTTTACCTACAGTTTGTATATAGGAGTATTTAAGGTTACTTTAAATTATTATTTGTAATGTCTTGATGTGGATCTTTTTTTATAAAACAAAATAGACTATCTAAGTATTTATTATTGTTAGAGTCTACTACACATATGTTTTTTTGGTGAGAATTCATTTTCTTAGCATCTCTTCGTGTTTCATTCGAAGTCTTCAGTGCAGAACAAAGTACATGCATGAAGGTAAAGGACAAACTATTTCTATCTAAATCTTTGGCTAGATAGCTCGGATGAGGTCTAAGGCTGGGATTCAAAATGTTGTTATTGATGGGCAAAGAGAGAAATAAATTAAAGGCCCTTTTTGACAGGGTCCAGCTTCCTCCAAAAATAGGTTTAGCTGAGGCTTTTCTATTAGTGAAACGGTTTTCTAGTGTTGCCGAAGCTTTTAAAAAAATTGTTTGGCAAAACTGCTTTTCAATTGCATCAAAGTAATTTATAGGCCCCAAATACATAGGGCCGACATGAAAAGCTAGATGAATTCACTTTTTGAGCTTCTCTTTTTAGTGTAAATTGCTCTCCTATTTTTCAAGGGGTTTCTCTCTCTTTTTTGAAATCAATTATTTTTTATCCATTTCGCCGCACGAGAAGCCGGTGGAAGCCGGTGGAGAAGTCCCGCCAGAGGGGGCGCTCTAAACATGGTACTGTTTACTAAATTAACTAAGAGCTGACAGGTATGCCGTGCGTCACCTCTTTACTTGGAGAAACGTGATGGGCCTTATTAGTTGGACGGTCTAGAGAAAGTTGTTTATTAGGAGCTCCACCTTAGGAATAACAATCATGTGGATATGCTTTAATACATTCGCACAAGGCTGTTTGTTTTTATGCGATCGAGTTGGTAAACATGACTGAATGAGATCCTGGTCGAGGCAGTCTCAATTAGTTGAATGCTTGAGGTTGATAGTAATTGTCGTTGAGTGACAAAGCTAAATTTATCGTTCATAGTTCCAAAAAATTCAAAGAATGAAGATACTAGATATATACTTACAGGGGTGCAACGTACAAGTGCATACACGCTATACAAAACATATGAATTGAATGGTCGCAGTACATGAACTGCTTTGCCTGTACACAAAATTCATTCTCATTCTCACAAGCACAAAGCCAAGAATCTCCGGCCGTCGTCTCTGAAAGAATAACGTAATCTACGATCGATCCATCGTCAATATGGGAAATCACCATGTCGCCGTTGGCTGGCACCGGCGTCGTAGCAAAAGAGATCGAAGAAGTCGGCCGCGTCGTCGTCGCATTGTCGTAGCTCCTGTAGGCACGGCGGCGCCGGCGCGTGGCTGATGCCGGCGGCCTGGCCGCCCACCTCGGCCGCGGGGTAGTGATGATAGGCATAGCCATAGCCTTGCGTCCCAGCAACAGCAGCCCCAGCTCCGGCAGCGGTAGTACTCGTGCCGCCGCCGCCGCCGCCGCCGTCCGTGCGGCGCGGCCGTGGCCGCGGCCTGTGCGGCACATGCGGCGGCGGAGCGGGCGCGGACCTCCCTGTGAGGCGCTGCACGAGGTCCTTGAACCCGGCGGCGTCGGCGGTGACGAACTGCGCCTCGATGTAGGTGACCTTGACGCCGCCGCCGATGCCGTTCTTGCTGTCCATGCTGCAAGCTGCTGCGTCTCGGTTCGTTCTTGGGGTTGTTTCCTCCGTTTCCTTGACAGTGCGTGCTGCACTGCGTGAATGGCTGACGTACGATGGGAGTTGTTTAAGAAGAGGCTGCGGCAATTTGGGCCCTATTTATATAGCTACAGCCTACGGCCTACAGGATGAGGGTGATTGGAGCATTCATCGTGAGACAACAGGGAGCGATCGAGACCTAGTCTGACTATATCCGAGTGATATAAGTGGTTTCCGGTAGGCTGCTGGTTGGTTTGCGATTGCGAGCGGCTGTGCTGTGTGAATGTGTGATGGGGTGTGCCTCTGACTGGTTGCATGCAGCTGCTTATTGCCAGTTTTGACCGGTCGTCTAGTCTGGTCATATAGCAGCTGCGACTACGAGAGGAGTCGCCGGTGGCAGTGAGTCGAGAGAGGAAGAGGCAACGGTCAGCTCTTGAGCATGGATATGGCCCGGTGGAGAGAGACTCTCTCGAGCGCCCGTGCGGAACCTGCATATGTCGCTGTGGCCGCTCGATCGTCGCGCTTTCACGGCTCACGGTCACCTTCGACGTTGCTGCTGCACCTGCAGGCTGCAGCTGCGCGGCCTGTCAGCCTGAATGCCTGATTGACCCCCGTTCCAAGGAGGGGAGGACGGACCGGGCATCCAGTGAGTGACTGCTGGCTGACACAGTACAGGTACGCCACCGTGTATTCTATATTTTCTTGAAGGACTTCGCTAACCCTGAGCGCAGAAAATATGACCCCTGCCTGCAGTCTTTTTTGGAACGTAAATTATCTGCTGCAGTTTTCTATTTTTAGCAACTATAAACACCGTTGTAGGTCTGCTTTCTACTTTCAGCTGATCGTCTGTGCGCTCGTTTGTAAGGAATTTGAATATAGATGTGATAGACGATCTCTTGAATTCAGCCTAAGCCTGCACCTCTCCCCACCCCGGTGGTTCCACTGACCAAACCGCCACCATACATGAAAAAAGAAGGCATATCCCATCCCACAATAAAAAAGAAAAGGTAGCTCGGATCTTTCCGCGGCGGACACTGAGAAACATGCGGAACCAGGAGTGTTGTCAGAAGCTCGCTCCTCCAGAAACAGTACCAAACACCTTATGGCGGGCATCAAGTGCTACCTATCTTGATCTTGCAACTAGGGAGGTCATCGGTTGGATCGTCGTTAGCTGTCCTGCACACAGATAATCGTGGTAATTAAATACTTCAAGCCGATGTGGCGATCGGCTCTGCACCATGCCGATCGGCTCTACAATATGCCAATCGGCTCGCCCATAGCACATGAACTTGCGATTGTTGCTTTGCAGCAACGGGATAAATAACTCGCATGCGGGTAATTAATCAAGCCTTTCAGACTAGACACAGACCGACCCCCCCCCAACAGGAACGTGGAATGTTCCATAGTCGAAGCTAAGAGCCATGCCCAGTCGATACACGCAAGGCACCCGCACACGCCAGCCAAATAGGAACGTTTAATAGCCGAAGCTAAGAGTCATAACCAGCCGGCATGCACGAGATAACTAGATCCACATCGAAGGCCATGCCCAGGGAACCGATCTATATCACGCTAAAAAGTACAACTAACTATAAACAAGGCGAGGAACGCGGGGAAGCTACTCTTAGAGACGCTTCGTCGGATCGACGAAGACAAGTGCATCAACTATGTCGACGTATCGACTCAATACGATCTGGATCGACTCTCCTCACTCAATCGAGCGGAACAATCCACCAATCGGCTTGGGACCAAAAGAGGGGCCTACCCTTTCATGTACGGGAATCCAATCCGGGGATTCACCTCGATACATCTAAGAGTTACTCATGCGTCTTCATCATACATGATTTAGCCTTAGAGTGTATCTAAGGTTAGCTTCTAAACCCACACTCATGCGACGAAAACAAGCAAAGATTCATGGTAGATAGCATAAATCATAGAGAGAACTTTGCATGTAAACGAAGCATCTGAATAACTACCAGGTCTTGCCATAAAAAAAACACTTCAGTACAAGACCAGTCATAGTAAGCACCATAAATCCCTAATAGATCTAACAATAGAAACAACATTAGGGCAGCATGGCGTTTACCAAGAGTTGTAAACCCTATAACAGGGGCAGCGATGCGCCGAAAGTTGTATTGGTCTTGGACCCTTGTTACGTTCGAGTACATGCACATTTATAGCCCTGTTAAGCTTGTTGCTAAAGGAAACTACAATCTATCCTAACTTAGCACAATACCCTAGTTCTCTTTTCCAACCGCCTAATGGGCTGGATTATCTGGAGACCCAAGTCCTTGGTTTCGTCTAGGATTTGGTGCCAACACATGCCCCCTAGTTTCAGAAAAGTAAATTTCAAAAACTATTGAACACTTTTGGTCTTCTTCTGTCGTATGATCCCCACGCAGAGCCAGCCTGCAATTGCTTCTCTACGCACCATTATCTCAATATGTGCCTTTGAGAACTGGGGTGAACGATGTTGAGGAGGTGCTCCCTTCATCTTGCCATGCACCTTTCCGAAGAACTTCTCTTGCTACGTTCTTTGCCCCTGTTCTTTCTATCCTGAAAAACGATGGCAACACATCAGCTTGCTAAGGATTCATCTGATCAACTTTTCGCTATAAGGTTGAGAGTTCAGTTGATCTGACCTCCTTAATTTGGCCCACCATGGACCGTCCCTAGTAAGGTACCATGATTTTGCTTAGAGCCAAGGTACTTTATGCCATGCAACCTCTGTCATGACTTCGCTTTGTTACCCACTCCCGATGACTTTGTGTTGTCAAGTTGACTCAGAATTCAAAAGCCGAGCTAGAGACCCACTCACCACTTTCCCTGCATGTGCACAGATTCTTGAGATCCGGCCATTCATTAGTGGCTTTTTGTTACTTAGCCCTTGGGATTTCTACAACTATTGGGTGGATGTCCTTTGTCATTGTTGTTCCTACTTTCGTGATTTCCCATTGTTATTGGCCAATACCACCACATTGGTTGGTTCTTCTTATTTGCCTATTTGAATGTGGGCTCTTCTGCCTCCCAAATCTAGTCAATAGCATCATATCGGCAGTTCCTTAACCTTGGATGTCGATCAGTCTACTAGGAGAACCAGTTAAAGCGGCACCCAACTTGTTGTCCTATGCTGGGTCCTATCTCAATCCACTCGCATACTGTATGATATTGGACCCGCTCCATGCCCGACCCAATAGGCCGAACCCTTGCAAAATAACTTCCGAAATCCTAGCGGTTTTAACTCTGTCGTACTCATTTGGATTCTTGATGGTACTTCCTGAGCTGCTTTTCATGCATGCCTCTAGCTTCACTCGAGCATGCAGGCTGAAAAGTGCGGCATTTTTTATGTTCACAAGCGGGGCAGCGTCGATTGTGCCCTCGTGAAGGCAAACCTTTCCATAAGCCCGTGACATTGCCCTTTTGCACCTACCAAGGCGTCTTCTAGGTATAAATAGGGCACTATGCCCTCATACCTTATTACCATGAGCCTCACCTTCCAAACTACTCATATTAAGCAAGCATGACCTCTTTTCCTTACAATCTTCTTCTGTATGAGGAGCATCTAGCCGATCTAGCAACCGGCTATCCTACTAAAGATATCAGCGATCCTATAGTCAACCAGTGCAAAATTAGATGGAAGCACTATCCCTTTGCACTTTTTGTGGTGGTTCAACATGCCAGGCCGAGCTGCCTTTCACCTTTGGAGCTGGAGCATTTTTGCTTCCTAGAGTTGCCTTGTTCTTCTAGTGCTGCCTAGCCTCTCTCCTCAAGAGAACAATGAACTCTTATATCCTGCTGCATGTGGTATCCCCTTGAGGTGCATCAAGATAAGAGGGAACCCTTAGGCTCTTTTGTTTGATGTACCTTTATGAGGAAGCTACACACGTCGCAAGCTACATCGTCCATGACCTGTCTCTTACTTCCATTATAGGGACAATGCTTGTTGAACCCACTGAAATAATCCATGTGGGTATGCCATGCTGTTGCTAGATCGAGCTCGCTTTGATCTAAATAGTTGTAATATTCTCCTCTTTTTGCATCTTGTACCGGCAAGCACCCTTGCCCCCCTCCTCGAGTGGAGGAAAAGACTCAGCTATTGGATACTCTTCTTGACCGTATGTTCTTCTGGAGCTGATAGCACTACATTGGCTAGCTTTGTGTCTAGCACACTTGTGCCTCTTGAGTAACTAAAAGTTTAAAAATCTAGAGCCAATAGTACTACATCGGTTGTGACACTCGTGCCCTCCCCCGAGTAAAGCGACACACACATTTTTCTATATCGTACTTAAAGGAGACAACAACTCGTCGTCTTTTATTTCTTGATGGGTCATCGACCATTGATGACAACATGTCATATGCCCCCAGCCAAATTTTTCGAAGGAATTGAAAAAAATTATCAGCTATCCGACAACCTTAGTGGCATTAGATTAACCGTAGATCTACCATCGACCATCACCTTCCTGACCAGGGTATCGTTGATATGACCCTTGATATACAAAGGCTTGAGGTGGTGGTGCTTCTTGTCTTTTGGATTCTCAAACACAATGGGCTTCGGCCCGAGCTCCATCTACGCGACAACTGCCTCGATGTCTTGGGGTACCTTGAACTCCGCGGGAAGCACAAAGACCATGTTTACATTAGCTTTGGCTTTGCCCTTGCCTTCCTCTTTTCTCCTCGAGACCTGACGGTGCACTAAGCTACTTTTGCGATCATCCCTTTTGCCTTGTAGGTGATAAACTAGCTCTTCCAGCTTGTGTTCGTTTGCGCGAAGGCGATGAACCCATCTCTTTTGGGTTCTGTTGAGTCCATCTAGGCACCATCAAGGCTTGTTGCCTTCATCTGCAGGCTGGGCATGCAGCACAGATATTCTGCTCCAGCATGTCGATTCTCACGACGACCTATTCTAGTAAAGTTAGAAGGCTTGCTCTGGTCTCGTACCTCTCGATCATTGCACTCTGGACATTCTTCAATAGTCGAGAGCCTCTCCATGCCAGCATCCTAGAAATAGAGGAAGAAAGGGCACTCCTAATGCTCACATGCCTGGTTGCCGCCTCATGTACAACGTGCTTCATACCCCCACTCTCGCTCTCGAGCTTGCGTGAGTCGATCTTTGAGATATCTGTGCTCTTCATCCTTGATCAACTTCATTCTACAGAATTCCTTCGGGTCCTTCCTTGGTTGCTAATCTTGTGAACGGCTGGACTGCCCAATTTTCGCCATGTTGATCGGGAATGGGTGCTGGTTTATGTTCATAGGCTTCTGATTAAAAATGATCCGGCCTTGTTCTATCACGGACTATATCTGTTGTCGTGTCACCTTGCATTCATTGGTATGATGAGTGGTGTAGTTGCGCCACTTATATTAGGTCTTGGAGCCAATTTACTCTGTCGAGGGGATGGCGTGATCAATTGTGAGCTTGATCTGCTTCTCCTTGAGTAGGAGATCGAAGATCTTGTCAGCCTTAGTGACATCAAAATCGTAGCACTCCTTGGCCTCCGTTGCCTTGAGCCGTGGACAGGCTATGACAAACTGATTGCAGACCCACTTTGTCCATGGCCAAACCACACACGGAATGGTCTGGTATGCAAACCACCAAATGGTCTGGTGTGTACAAAGAATGCAGCCTGAGCATAGTGCAAGGAAAATAGCCCGAGCATCCAAAAAACTTGATCAAAAGTTGCTCAATGAACTCCAGTCTTCATGAAACTTTGAATGGGTCTTATCTAGGCCATAGAGAAACTATTCCCACATGATCAAGTCCAAAATATCTAGGATTCTCCATGAATTCAATTATCCAAGAAGTGAAGTTCAAGTAAAAGAACAAGAATTTGGGGCTACCCATGGATCCAAAAGATTTTCTTCTTGAAGAACACAAATCCACCATGTCCTAGCAAGCTAAAACCACTACAAAAGAATGGATTCAACACTTGGCAAAATGAACATGCAAAACTAAGAATTTTCACCAAAAACCAAACAAGAGGAGGGAGGAACATGAACACTCAAGAGCTTGATGCAAGATCAATTTCATTGATTGGCCCAAAGGGTCTCAAGATTACATAAGGACAGATTGGATCAAGCCCAAGCTTGTCACCGTCTCCTACCCTCTTTTGGTGTCCTCTGATGAGATCTAAGGACTCCCTAATGAAGAATTTAGCTCGAGGCTAATCCTAGATGTTCCTAAGAGAGAAGTACATCCTTAAGTAGCCTACCCCTATTATTTATACTACAAGACTCCAGTCCTAAAGTCTAATTGGCTGTTTTTGCAAACAACACCTAAGGATACAGACTCAACACTAAAAAACCTTAAGGGCTAAAACAAAAAAAATGATGTGTAACTCATATGGATAAACATGATTAAGTCCCGATCTTGTTAGCCTCGAAGTAATCCTGATGTCCTTCTTGTGTCCAGTAGTCCAACCCTTTGGTAGCTCCGGTTTTGACGGTTGTACCGATAACCGTTTGGTTTTGACGTTTGAACAAGGAAACGATTTTGGGCCCAGGTTTTGACGATGGAACCAAGAAACGCTAATGGGCTTCTCGTCCAGTAGCTAGTGGTTTTAAGGACCCACCAGGCCTTCACCCAACTACAAGTCCATCTGAAGCCAGGCATGGATCCAAGTACCCCTTGGGCCACCTACTAGTGCACTCGGTAGGGTTTTGACATGCCAAGTCCACTTTGGCGTTGCCTCTTGGTACACATGAGAGGGATTTTCCTCTATGGTACACTTAGGAGGTGCCCGCTAGTCCATCAATAGGTTTTTGGTGTTGACAAGCGCTCATCACAGCAAGGATGAAAGACTAGACTCAGTCCACTCGAGTCCCTTAATCTCTCCCTTAATGAGTGCCTTATCAACACCCTCACTAACCTCCTGAAATCAAAGACAAAGAAAACAAAAGCGTAACAAAGAACAACACATAAAAAGGAAATGAAAGAAAATCTACTTAAGTGCCTAAAAGCCAAGCAAAGGCAGAAAAAAGAACTCTCAAAGTGAACAAAGGCAAAGCCAAGAATTGGCCCCCTTAAGACAAGGAAGACTTCTCAACTCAACCGATCAACAAAGAATGACACGTCAAGAAAGAGGCAAGGCTCAACAAAGTTATGCTAGAATCAAGGGATTAGCTCCTCTAGAGAGAGGCAGAGGTTCAAAACAGCTGGCCAAAAAAGGCACGCTAAAAATCCAACTCTCCATGAAATATTGCGATTAGATTGATATCTAAAGCATAGGAAGTCGTAACGCAAACCTATTTTGTACATCAACAACGGATTAGATTCACACCAAGTTCGATGACGCTACATGATTGGAACATCCAAGACTTGACAATCAGGCCTAGTATGTGAAATCCATGCTGTGTCCAACGGATCATCTGTTCCCTCATCATTGGCCTAACCATGTAAATGTGCAGCCAAACATCCTTTAAAATAGATCCATGTAGGAAGAATATGTCTATTATTCGTACTAAAACAGGGTGCTGGAGCTATAGTACAATCTTAAGCTGGCGTATGCATGTATTGCAGGCTACATCGTAATTGTAGCCGTTAAGGGCACAGATTATACTTAAGCAAAACCATATTTTTAGATAAAACTATGGATTATTATGAAAATGGCAAAGTATGATATTTTTAGCCTAAGGTTTTGAAAAACAATGTTTCCAATCAAACCATAGTCTCTCTGGGCCTGTTTAGCAGAACTCTGCTCCTAGATTCTCTAGCGCTGGGAACTAATTTTCCGTTGAAGTGAGTCTCTTGAGTGAATCTCTCTTGCGAAGTGTTTGACTGGTTGTCTGTGAAGTGATTCTGAATGTGCATTTATAACGTGGAGAAGCAGATTTTTTTCCTCCCACTCTCTAATACAAATTAAAAAATAGATTCACTCCGCTACCTCTGTAGAATAGATTGGTTGTCATTGGCTGTGCGGGAGCGATTCTCGCTGTAGCTCTGCTAAACGACCATAAATATCTGGGGAACATATCCTGTGCAATCAAGATTTTGGTGCAATCACCGTACAATCCTAATAAAACAAGTTTCAAAATTATTTGAAAAAAATCTTGAAAGTATATCTCAGCCTATCCCATCTATATATAAAATTTCATGATGAAATTCGTTTTACTCTAGCAGTTAAAAAAAACAAATTTAGGGTGCATTTGAACTTTACTGTTTGTCATAAAATTTATCTTTTTTTTGATTGCTAGAGTAAGACGAATTTGATCATGAAATTTTATATATAGATGGGATAGACTGAGATATACATTCAAGATTTTTTTAGAATTTTTAGAATTTTTTTATTTGGATTGTACGGTGATGACACCAAAACGTGGATGCACCGGATATAGGTCGCCAAATATCCGCTCGTTGTTGGATTGCTAATTGGCGAATGAGATGGATCACATGCAAAATATCATGCCACTGGTTCTTAGCATCTCGCCAGCTGTTAAAGAGAGAAGTACTACTCTCTCCGGTCACTGTATGACGTTTTTTAGTGGGAGGAGGAGGTACTATTGAACATTAATTTGCCTAAACCCCTGTCATTGTCGCAGGAAGAGAAGTGGTGTCTCCCCACTAGCTACAGAAGTTCCGCGCGGCGTGTGCTCGCTTCCCTCGGCAGGACCCACAAGAATCACTGCAGTATTTGCCATTGGCTGGCATTAGGCTTATCGTCCCTCCCGTCCATTGATCTCCGCCGCATTGCTGCACGGCGCCAAGGCCACACACTTCACCATGGCCCGGCGCCGGCGGCCACAACCACTAGCCAGCCTCCAGCGAGAGCTATAATATACGCGCGGGTGGTCCTCCGCGACGACACACAGGCCGCCGCCGGAGAGGTCCAAGAACGCCGCCGAATTATGCAAGCCAGGTAATTTCTCATCTCGGTTGGGATTGTTTGTTTGCGTGATTAACTAGGATTCAAATTCAAGCTGTGCTTTAGTCTTATCTTACGTAGTACTTCGGTACTTTGCGTCGTGCGTGTTTGATATACTAATATAAAGTAGAAATCTCGAGCTGGAGGTTGTTTTCGATGATTTGATCCGGAGAAGAGAGATTTTTCCACTGCCGGTCCTGCTCGTCAGTTTCTTCTTCCTCCTCTCCCTTCTTTCCTACCAGGTTGGTTGGCCATCGCCTGCCTGCCCCGTGGCTGCCGCCAAATGCCGGGGTCGGGCGGCCGCACGAGGCACGACGACCCGTCACTCTGCCCTCCTGTCCTCGCTTCCTTTCTCTCCAATCACCATGGAAGGCCATCTCTTCCCCTCGCTCGGCTCGGTCTCCCTGCCCGCAGCCACAGATCTCATCTCCAGATCTCCTCCCCTCCCCCGCTCTGTTCTGCTTGCGCTGGTGAATTGCACCGGCTGAAGACGTGTTGAGGTCGACGCCGATAATTCAGCAACCGGTTAGCATATTGTGGTAAGGCTTTTGGAGTTGCATACCCGTTATTTAGGGCACCTAAATACTCTTCACCCGCATGTTCCATCTGATTGCATTGCAGTTCGTGCCAAGATGTGTTTCTGCTCTGCCCTGCCCTGCGCAATTATCAATTGACAAACACTAACACTTCTAAAATTTCAGGCATCTAATGTCTGGCGTGGTTAAATGGAAACCGATATCTTGTCAACAGAGGGAGCATACAAGAGTTGCAGCAGAGAGGTTGTCATTGAGATCTAATAGCCCCAAGTATCACAGTACCCGACATGTTGGCCATTTTGGGAAGGATGGCCATTTCATTTGTCATTCTTTGAAGTCAGCATTGCAACCGAAGTTGAGACAATGTGGTATCGCCCAGGTGTACAACAAAGATGTCGATGAGAATGGCAGCTCCGAGTTTGCTGGTGAGGACAATGAGAATGTTCCTAGTCCATATCAAAGGAAAGAAGGAAATCAGCTGAAGGCATTGGAATCTTATTTTGCTAAACTCAATCCCACTCGGCAGCTAATCTCTTTGCCTCAGAAGAACAAGCACATAAGTGGCCCATGGTCGTCCAATGAAGCTGATGCAATCATTGCTGATGGTAATGCCAATTTCAACAACAGGGTAGACTCGTTGCAGGTACAGTTTGACAGAGGAAACACAGGTAAAATCGTTTGACTAGCAGCACGAATGCATAGTCACCAAACCTTATATAGTAATTAAAAGGAAGAACTATGTTTCCTTAGGTACCAAGAGTTATCGCAATACTTCCATTGGGGATTACAAGGAGTACTTGATATTTGATGAAAAGTGTTTCCTGGACATGCATACAGATGATCAAACATCTGGTTTCTGTTTGATGTAAGTATTTCTTCTTACCAATTGCAGTATTGTACCATATTGAATCTCCTACCATTCTTGTCCAACCACAATAGCCAACATGGTTCAAATACTTTGCATGGCTGATATAAGTTGGAACTGCCAGATTGCTCGTATAGTATCATGAGTCAGATTACCGAAATTTGGTATTCATCAGGAATATAGTATCATCATCATAGATACAGTGAGTCTAGTGCCACCATCTCCTGCAATTGACATTAAAGTCGAATTCATAGGTAGAACATAAAAATAAAATGGATATATAGGGTCACATCCTGTTTTATGTGAGCAGCATATTCTCAAATAGTCAAATCAAGGATTCAGAAAACCAAAACTAGTTTAACTGTAGCCTTTCCTAATCTCTACTTCACATGAAGACTTGCTTGCTTCTGTCTTAGAAAGGGTTCTTGCTTTTATTATACAAATCCAATTTCTTGGTTCCCGACCTTTATCTGGGATTGACTTTATCATGCAATTTGGTTGAGTTCTTCGAATTATGACATTAATAAAAAGTGACAATATGCAAATGGCGTAATTTGAGACAAGCAAAACTGGGAGTGGGTTAAACAAACGAAACCAAACCAAACAGTGTCCAATGTATCAGTTTATTCCTGGTGGTTTTAACCTTTTAAGATCCTTCTACAATAATACGCACGTGGTACTTCATTACTTGTCCTTCTGCACAGTTTAGCAGAAGTTATAAACAATTTCCATAATGCTGCAATTTTTAGCATGTGGTACTTGTCCTTCGCACAGTTTAGCAGAAGTTATACACAATTTCCATATTGCTGCAATTTTTAGCTAACTTTTTGAACTGTGTAATAATGCAGAAACTTATTGGCTGGTATTAATATTGCAGTTCTGTTATTTGAAATAGCAAGTCCAGTGAAAAATTCTGAAAATGAATATTTGACTCTCCCTTTGCTGTATGGTGCCAAGATAAACAATTTGATACTTTCAGGGGAGTGGTGGAGACTACTGACACCAATGTGCCTGGTATTACCTCTACCTTTGTGCTAGATTGAGTATCACAAAATTCTCTTCACTTACATTCTTATTGTGGTTTGCACTCTGTTGATTCTAGAGAGGAAGAGCCATCCCACACTCCAATTCATATAAGTTTCAATTTTTATTTTGTGGTTCATACTCTGCAGCACTTTTTAAATCTGCTGTGCGGAACTAGCTAAGATTGAGCTTATTCTATGTTAGTAAGCATAGGACTTCACATTTGCTAGAACTTGTTGGGGGAAAAATGTAACACGCGTGTTTTGTTTTTTTGTTATATTGAGTGCATTCAATGCTATACAGTATACCATATAAACCAAATGTTTAGCTTAGGATGCCATGTCAACTAGAGGATTAGTCCTTGACTAGAAAAGAAGTTCATTTATCTCTTAATTTTATTGAATGGGGCTATTTTTGTGATAGCTATACATTTAAATTTTATTTATCCATTTATGTATTCAAGTAAGCCAACCATGTTACTGTCTAATGGCACAAGTAGGGATTTAAACTTCCTGTGCAAATATGTTTCCACTCCCCAAGGCCCAAACTACTGTAAAATGGTCTTGTAGCTTTCCTTTTCCAACAATATTTCTTCTAGCACTTGAGGCATATAATCCAATTAGAATTAGGCATACTGTTAGTACAGTTCATAACCTTGGGTCCTATACTCATTTATGAATTAGGAAATCCCTTTCCATATTTACTCCCTGCAGGACTAGTCAGCTGCATGCTTATACAGAAAAAAAAGCATCATAAGTTATGGTGGGCAAACATCACGATCAAATAACTTCTACCTGACTTTTTTTTCATCTTAGTTTTCGACACACTAGCTATTCTTGTCATTTTGGCAGCCCTGCAACCCACTTAATTTATCTGAATTGTTTCTGTAATTTGACTTTTGCAGCACTCTGGTTTCTTGCATGTAGCCCTTGGTTGTTGGCTGTTGCTTACATTTGGACCTCGAGTATGCAGGGCATATGGTCAACTGACATTTTTTCTTCTATACATACTTGGAGGAATCTGTGGTAATTTGACAAGTTTTATTCACACTCCAGAGATAACTGTTTGTGGCACAGTAAGTTTCACACCCACCTGTGATATTATATTAGGCGAAGAAAATGCCCATATGCTTGCCTTGTTATTTCCATTCAACACTCTAAACCCTATCTTGACATTTATTCTTTGGACAAAAATGTGGAAATAAAATAATGCATAAATTTCGAATGGATACAATTTACAGAAGAAAAGCGAAACAGAAATTAGGTTAAACTTTCTACCCAATATTTAATTGTACTGTTAGCATATTTCGAATCAAAGTTTTCCTTATATTATAATAACTAGCTTGCTTTTATTTTAGGTAAACTCTTCGTCTTTATAAAAAAGGTAAAAGCTGTATAGGATGAGGCTAACTTAAAAGAATGCCTTGTGATTGAACCCAGCATGTTTCTAATTTAAAACATAGGTTGTGGATTTGGTTTAGTGTTTGTGGCACTGTATAGTCATACCCAGGCTTTGTAAAATTCAGATGTTGATTTAAACACTAATGTTAATTTATGAAACTCAAACAGGGCCCAGTGTTTTCTCTAATTGGAGCATGGCTGGTGTATCAGAGTCAAAATAAGCAATTCATCGACAAGGATGTTTCAGAAAGTATGTTCTGGCAGGCTGTGATGGCTGCAGCTTTGAGCTTCTTACTTAGTGCTTTCGGCGGAATTGACAACTGGTAATGTAATTGTGTTGTCGTTTTCCTTATTAAACAAAAGAGCAATATAAGTTTTTGAAGTCATTTTTTATGAATAAAGAACTCTACAACTTTAGTCTGTTCCAATTAATCTGAGGACAACCTTATGTGCAGTTAGAAATTTTTTACATTTTATTTAGTCTGATCCACAGTCCCCTACATCATGGGATACAAATACTGGTAGTAGTTGGACGTAACTATTGCCATCAGAATTAGTATATCCTGAAACATTAACTTGACCAGAAAGTTGAATGACACGAATAAGTTATTCCCTTTCACTTGTGGTTGTTCCTGAAAAGCACTAAATCTTTTATGTAATTTTAACTTATTTGGTGTTATCATGCTTCTTGTATACTAACTAGGAGGCCACAATTGTCTTTTCCACCTTAAATGCCTGAATTATGAAAATGTGTTGAAGGTAAGAACTATAGCTCCCCCGGCAACCGTAAGCCTTACTTTTTCCTAAAAAAAATAAACTGAGAATATTAAGAAAATGAATGTAAGGATCAGGTGGTACATACATACAGCGTATAGGAGCTGAAATCAACAGAACGATATTAACGAAATCAAATATTATAGCGCTTGTTCTTTATCTTATCCTTGCAGGGCACATCTTGGGGCAACAGTTTCTGGACTTCTCTTTGGTTATCTGACGTGCCCAAGTACAGAATTGAACAATGCTAAGAACGGTCAAAAGGACGCTGTGGCTCTTGTTAGGCGACAAGCCCGTCCATGCAAATCTGTTGCAGTCTTTGTCATAAGCGTACTTGCATTTGTGGTACTCGCCTTCGCATATGGGACACAATTCCACAATATGGATCTGGAATAGCTAAGTGTTTCTCATGGTTCTTTTCAATGTTTAGGTAGCTCGACAACTCTCTTCCAGTATGAAATGAGCACGATCGAGTTGTAAATAGTTTATTGTATGGTATGGATCAATCATATGTGTAAGTGTGTAACCAGGTTGTAGCCTGTATTTGGATATCATACTCATACTACAAAACGTTGGATTTAATCGAGGCTTGGAAAAGAGGTTATTACACATATGCTTGTGAGTTGTGAATTGCTCGGATGGTCCTCCCATCAAATGTCTGATGGGTCGCCGGGTCGGTCAATGGTTAAGGGTTTCCACGGCCGGGAACTGACGGTCCTGCGATGGTGAAAAAGGCATACTCAATTACACGTAAGCTATATGAATTTTATGAGCATAAAGTGCAGGACTATTCGGATCATCAATAGACAACAGTGTATGTAACCAATCACTTTATGTGTTTCATTAGCACAGATATCACTGGATCCTTTATTTTAAGCCTACCACTTACTACAAAGATTTTATCAGCTCTAATCATTACCACAGCACACCCTAGTTTTTTTATGATAATTATCGGCCATGTGGAAATGGTAGGATGTCATGTGCTCCTTCCGTCCCGAATTGCAATGGTTCTATCACTCTCATCAACTATGCGAACACAAAGTTAAAATAAAGGATTATCTTATTATTCGTAGTAACAACTTGGTAGTGGAATGATAAGAAAAGGTCATGCAAGAAGAGATCTTGGGTTTGAATTCTAGGAATGGCACATGTGCCTGTTTTTCCTCTATCTCCATCTTCAGCCCTTCAACACTTCCATATGCTAATTTTATCCCAGACTCCAAAACCATGTAGATTTAGCACCTCAACGACCGATACCTTGCGATTTTGACCCTAGGCTGGTTTAGGTCTTTCATGGTAGTTTTGAGCTTAAAATAAGGGGAAACAATCCTAAAAAAACTAAATAATTAGGACAAAAAAAATCTTTGAGACGTATTGGGAGACACGAATCCTAAAAAATAACTAGAGCTCATGAAACAAGTTCTAAAGGCTTTGAAATAAATATTTAATATATCTAAAAAGAAAATATAATTATTAAACACGCACATCGGCTACAACTCAAACCCTAGGTGTCAATAGTCATCTAAAATAATGAATCAATCCCTCGTTATAGATGGAAGTTTTAACATGGGTTTACTTTGAAATTTTTAAAGCCCTTTCAAATATGTAACTCCTTCTCATGAAGGAATCAACAGTCGTTGGGGCACTTCCGGCATCTCCGGTTATTGCCGCGTCACTTAAATCTGCTGTCCGCCGCACTTCCTTGCTGCCTGAGCCAGCTCGCCCACACAGCCCGTGCGCCCCGTTCGTTCACGGGGCAGCCTTAGCGCGCCAACCGGCCTAGTATTTTTTATTTACTAAGTATTCGTAATTTTCTAGAATTTATTTCTTGAGCATTTGTTTTAAGTCATTATGCCACAAAGTATATTCATGATCCTTTACCAAATTTTTGAGATGTTCAGTTTTTTGTTATTTATAATCAAAACCACCATAAAAACTATGAAAACAAAACTTAACAGGTCAAAATCCAACATTATTTGATAGTGGAAAACCACCTCATACCATGCGACGTGGCTGCCCGTAATGATTTTTTAGGCCCAACCCATATGCAGGCAAATCTGACTTTATTACACACGAGCAAACCTTGCCGGCCCAAATCACAATAGCCCACCAAATAACAGAAGACCGCATTCCGTTTATGCCTTTTCCTATTTTCGGATTGAACCAGCATCCAACAATCTTGTAAATACAGTGTCTACTTCGTACAAACTTTTCTTTAGCTTGATATTTGTTACGTAGATACATATTGATCTATATACTATCTTACTATTAATAATTAGAGGTTAAAAAGCACAAATTATGATGTACGCTAGAAAAGGGTAAATTCTAGAAATTTTCACAAAACGAAAAGCATCTGACAATAATAATTAATATCAGCTATTGGATCTATTATATTTCTAAAGATATCCACCACACTATTATAAAATAATATTAAAGTAATCGCTAAATTTGCATATAATCAGGGGCGAAGCCAGATAGAGCTTCCTTGGTGCACGTGCACCAGGGTCTAAATAAAAATACAGTGCTATTTAATGAAGTATTAGTTAGAAAATACAGATTTGGCATATAAATGATGAAGATGTGCACCAGGGTGCTTTCGGATCTAGCTTCGCCTCTCATATAATGTTGCTTTTTCACAAAGATACACCTAGGTTTCCATATGTACAAAGTACAATATTATACAACAAATCAGATAGAACGATCTTGAAGTGGATAATCGAGCATGCACAGGAGTCGAGTGAGGTAAGAACACGGGATGGATCCGTGACACGAAATATACGGGTATAAATCATCGTGCTTTTGCATGACACGTGCATGCATATCGGTGGGTGTGATGAGGTGCAATGTTCGTAGCAGCCACCAACTAAAGTTACATGAGGTAGTTCCCATCGACATGAAGGATGTACAGTTGCCCTTGCATAATCTTTTTTTTGTTTGCATGAGGACAGAAGATTTTAACTACAAGAAGTAAGCCACGGCTTATGAAGCATAAAAAGCAACAGGGTCATCAAAAAGAAGAAGCACCCTAGGACACAACATAATCCACCCAAATAACCAACACCTTTTTGGAGCCTTGCAAAAGGAAAAAAATAGCTAAGGATGCCCCCACAAATCACCGAGCGGAAGGGAAAGATGACACCCCAAGAAGGAAACAACACCTATGGCGCCGCTGTCACCAGTCAAACAGATCTAGCTTTATTTCACTCATCGAGAGAGAAAGAGAGAAGAGAGAGAGAGAGAGAGAGAGGTGATGACGATAATGCCCTAGCAAGTGAGCTACATCCATAGATGTAACCGTTATTGATACCAGCCTAAAGCTGCTAGAAGAGATTTCACCTGAATCATCATAAACCATGACCCTAGCAACCATGGTGTGACCCTACAATGAGATGAGCATATCTAAGACTTGAAGAGTGCGCGCGCGCACGCACACACAAGGCACATCGACAACATCCCAACAATGATGGAAAGGGCGAAACTAGCCACAACCCTTGTCAACCCAAAAACGAAGCTGGAGCAAAGCTACTCCCTAAGCAAGTAGCGACAACTGAAGAAGGGGGGGGGGCAAAGCATCTCCCTAGATAGCGACCATGATGGCGGGGAACAAAGCATCTCCACCACACCACACAAAGGCAATAATGTTGATAGGGGTGTAGACCACGAAGGTAAGTGGCCACAGAACTATGACGAGGAACCAGCAAAGGGCATACACTACTAGTGGGCAGCAGGGCAGTAGCTAGGGATAAGCCCATGAACCCACCATGACAAGGCGCCTATGGATCCAAAGTCCCTTGTCCCTCACTGAACTATGGAGGAACATACCGACAACGTGCAGACATCCACCCTTATCGTACCGCAAGTGATCTCCCATAGTTCGGACCCAACCAAGGCCAAAGGTGCACACCAACCCTGGCGAGGGAGAATAGATCAGGGACCACATCGGCCAGATTTGTTCCTAAGTGGTGAGGGACTGGTGGTGAGCTAAGTGATGCTGTGGGCAAGACAACGAAAATTGGTGGTGTCGCTGTCCTCCATAGTTCGACGACGATAGCTATTTGGGCCTCACCATAAACACGGATCACATGTCCATCCCAAAGGAGGTCGAAGCTTGACGACAACGATGGGTGGAGATGCACCACCAATGAGGACCTTGACCATCATAGAGTTGCGAGGCAGTGGGGAAGGGAGGGAAGAAAATTGGAGAGGAGGAGGCACGGCAAATCACTCCTTGTGTCACCCATGTGGGAATGATGTGGAGCATAAAACTCACACATATATACTAAACCATGCTTACATTCTTTTGCCTAAATATATACCATACATTATTAATGTATTGTTTGTTGTGTTGAGATATGTCATCCAAGTCGACTTATAAATGCAATTATATCCAAATACATCATAAAGATCTCTATTTCTGAGAAAGAAGATCATGTGGTACATCCTAGTCGCACTATCTATGTTTCATTAACCGACAAGTGAATTTGTAGGTTAGAAGAAGCATGCGATTTCTCTTCGAATGGTAAGATGTGGAGTCTAGGATTTACATTGGTTCGAGCTTGTTCCCTACATCCACTCTAGTGCTGATGATGTATTGCTTTCAACGGGACATGAAGCCCTAGGAACATTACAGGCAGTTGGCAAGGGAGCCGGATGCGTGTTAGCAAGAACTTGTACTTAACCTAGTTGGAGGTTGAAGAAAAGCTTGTCCCTCCGAAGGGACCTTGCCTCCCTTTATATAGCTAGGGAGGGCATGTTATATGTGGTATGAGAAGGAAAAGGTGGGGTCCCCCACTATAGGGGCTCGATATTGTCTTGGTTTCTTGGTGCACGTGCACCATCCTTGAGCGATTGTGCCCAGTGCATCACTGCTAGTCCTCAGCATTCTGGTCAAGGCATCACGTCGAGCGATCCTCGAGCTCAACATTATGAGTCTCAAGCCAAGCGCTGCGGCCTAGGCTACCGTGCACTATCCTCGAGCCATGTGTGCCTAGTCCTTAACCATCGTGTCTCATGCTATAGTGGAGGCGCAAGAGTGTGGGATTGGCCGAGGTGGCATGGTGTTGGATGATCCTAGAAGACACTAGGCTTGGGTCTGCCTGCTGATGATGAGATAGGTACCTTGAGATATTGGAGTTCACATTAGGAGGGGAGCTGGCTGTACGGTGGCCTCGGTGCTTTGGTAGCAAGCCTCATGCTGACTCTGACCGTGGGGTGGGAAGGCTCTATCTTGTGCGACTGCGCCAACCCTGACAGAGGGGTCAGCGAGTTTTGTGTTGTGCTGACTCGATCGTAGGGTCGGTAGGCTCTATCTCGCACTAACCCCAACTAAGGGGTCAGCAAGTTCCATCTCACACCAACCTCGACCAGTGGTTAGCAAGCTCTGCCTCACGTCGACCCTATCTCAGGTCGGCACGGCCTGCGTACCTGCTTGGCTGATCCTTAATCAGCATCAAAGGCCATACCTACTAGGCCTTTGCAATGTCTGCTATAGGGGTACACATCACACACCTTGCTAGAGATTGTGGCTATAGACTGACTTGATATTCCATATCTCACCAAGTCATGCGTGCGGGGACAAAAGAAAAACAACAACAACACACACACACACACCTGCCTTGTTGATGCTAGGATGAAGGATGTGAGACACCTAAAAGAATGGTTTTCTTCATAATTCGGTTCCGTGGGGTTCATAGCCATGTGTGGGCGTGTCATATCCTTATGCTTAAAACCTTACTGATTTAGGTCAAGGTTGCGACACAAGGCTATGGGGGTCTTGGGAACCTTCTCTTTTGCTTGTGATTGTACACAGGGAGAAGGAGAATAAGATTTTTAGGATGCACACATAATTCATGTGTGACTAATCAGGACTTCATCACGTTTGTCAAATAAAGAACTTCATCATGACTTGCGTTATGTCTGATGTGTATGTCAGAGAAATGGTAAGTACTAGTATGTACCGTTGGAAAAAGTCTACATAACCCCCATCTTTTGTGTGGTTGTCTACTTCATACCCCACTTTCAAAACATATTTTAACACCCTAAACTATATAAAACCGGTCAAATAACTCTTTAGGTAGTTTTGGTGAGTGGTTTGGAGAAATAAGTCTATATAACCCTTGACATATACATGGTAGTCTACATCACCCCATGTGTAGATTTTTTTCTTAGTTTTGATGAATTTTCACATTTTAGTTGCAATCGTCAGCATCACCTCATGCCTCGATGCATGATGTCTGCCTCACCAACTCACCTCCCCTCCTTGCCTCGCCATGCCTATCCCGCTGCCTCGCATGCAACCCACCCCCGGTTGTAGGTGGAGCGGGGGAGAGGCGGCGACCGGCAAGGTGGGCATGCATCGAGGCGTATGACAGGAGATTCGTGAGGTGGCCCTCAATGTGCCATGTAATCAAAACTAGGGAAAAAAAATCTACTACTAGCTACCGTGTATATGTGAGGGGGTGATGTAGACTACCTTGTATATGTGAGGGGGTTATATAGACTTTTCTCTCAAAACCACCCAACAAAACCACTGAGTGGGTTATTTGCCTGGTTTTGCATAGGTTAGGTGTTAAAAATCTGGTTTTGAAGGTGAAAGTGTGAAGTAGACACTTGTGCAAATGTTAGGGGGTTACGTAGACTTTTTCCTATGCCGTATTCATGATTTACGTTCTGAATTTAATCCTCAGTCACCTAACTTCCCACCAACACGTTGCATACTCCGATCGATAGGTAAGTTTTTTTTTAATTTGGAGAAAAATGGTTTTGGTAAGTTTTTCATCCTCTTGCTCTCGACATCGTTCCACATCAAAATGTTCGTAGCCCTGACGTACAATTGTGCACGTGCATATATTGACGAGAACCATGCATTGTACTTGCTAGCACAACCGATATTATGCCAAAGAGAGCTTGAGTCTAGAGACTTGACATGCAGTAAGTACTTGCTGGACAGAATTTTTCCAACATATGTATATCATCCCATGAAAACTGCTGCAGACCAAGCTGCACACACAGAGAATTAGCGTAAAATATTTACTAACCTAGATTATTGTCCCACAAGGAATAAAACTACTATTATATCACATAGATTAAGGTTTTCACCCGCACGAACTATAGGCATATGGCCCCACAAACCCCTTACTTGCGAGCCATGACTATTGACCAGCCGCACGTACGTCTAGATCTTGCTGAATGACAGCTACTACAGAAGTTCCTGTGATCGTGATGATGGGATTAAACTATGTGGTCAAACTAAATGGCCGGCTTAGCGGCTAGAGCTAGCTAGTTTTCGTTGTAAACTGACGAGATGTTCAGATGCATACACACGGGTGCATAAAGATCGCCGGAATAGCTCAGTATTAACCAGTATGTGCGCGCGTGTGTCCAACAGCTAGGTCAAGGGGACAAGAGACCATATAAAAGTGGAGCTCATTGCGCACACGAATGGGGTGGCAGGAGAGAATATCGGAAAAGGGGAGCTTGGCGCTATCCCTTGGCGAACCTGCTGCTATGAACTGTAATTTGTCTACATGCAATCTGTTGGAATAATATTACTCCTACTACGTACATCATTGCTGGCAGCAACAGGACATGTACAATAGGAAGTCAGTGCAGCACAGGAGACTAAGTTTTTTGCTGAACATGGAATAATTCGGGAAGGAACAATGCTCTGAGCTGTGTGGCCTGTGGGTAGAATAATTTGGGAAGGAACAATGCTCTGATGTCCGAAGTGAACTCCATGCGCAGGTATTCAGCACAACATATCAGTACTATTTTATGCGTGTATATATAGTATACAAGCTCCTCTGTCCGTTGCATGCGAACTGTAGCTGATCACTACTGCAGACAAAGATGTTTTGACTGGGCCCATGCATGGTACGAAATCATCGGTACGTCTGACAATTGAGAAAGGTATACCGTATGTACATGTAGGAAAACTGAGCTAACTTTGTAATTAGATATGGCATAGAGACATGTCCTAACTCCATCAAGAAATATACGAGATTTTGGATGTACACCGTAAGTGTAGGTGTACGTATACAGTAGTATTATATATTCCTTAAAGGAAGTACTTTCTACATCATTATTTTTTCTTAATTATGTACGTAGAATTTAGTGATAAAACATGTATACCGAGCGAGCGTGAATGACTATAATGGTAAGTAAAAAAAAAGGACATTTTTGTGTCCTACGAGCTCGTATGTTCAGTTCAGTTCGGCTCCATGTTTGACCAGAGACTTGCATTGGAGCTCGTGATTTAGATAGCGTGAGCATCCCTCCGGCCAGCGCAGGATCCAACAATTCATAAATTGGGTGAATCAACATCGTAGTAGAAGATTGTAAATCAAGGAGACTTACTAATCAGCAGAAAAGTAACCACCTTCTCTGAAAACATAGGTACTTTTGGGTTTATCAAAGTCAAATATTTTTACTAT
Source organism: Paspalum vaginatum (assembly GCA_030272315.1). Classification (NCBI taxonomy): domain Eukaryota; kingdom Viridiplantae; phylum Streptophyta; class Magnoliopsida; order Poales; family Poaceae; genus Paspalum; species Paspalum vaginatum. The sequence goes on along the minus strand of CM059015.1, from coordinate 37,969,483 downwards.
TTTAACCAATAATATATCTAAAACAATTTATTTTGAAAAATAGAGGTTATGTGTTATATATTATGCTATTTGATTTTCGATAAATATAGTAACATCTTTTTTATGTTATGAATCTTTGATTTTTTGCTATTCATTGTTAGAGTTAAAAATATATACAATCGAACTATAGAACATACCTAAAGTTAGTTATATTTCTGGGATGGACAGATCGGAGTAGTACAAATAATAGTTGTACTAATTTACAAAACGTAGCATCCTCTAAATTCCATCAACCATCACTGGGCCATTCTTTAATTGCATGGTTATCAAAAGTGCCATGTCAGATTTTGTTATCATTAGTTTTATTTAGATGAAACCCTCTTTCAACCATAAAACTCTCCCTACCTTTTCCCTCATAAATACATTGTTACATCACCAAGCACGCAGATATGTTGTAGCATTTAATGAGAATTAAACTCAAATAAAACTCTTATTGAAAATGGCCACCAAAGTGCATATTGTTGAGCACCAAAAGTGGCACAAGCCTGCACCGGACTGTCCGGTGTGGGGTATCGGATAGTCCGGCGTTACTGGACTATCCGGTGGGTGATGCCGGACAGTCCGGCAACCACGAGTCCGAGTAGAGTTCCGCGGTTTGTACGCAATCTGGATACATCTTAACTTGTAAAAAGCGTAAGACCATCCCTCCCTATGAATATAAAGGGCCACGGCTGATTAAGACATCACAATCGAACCAAATCAATCTACTATTATCATTTTTTATCTTTTTTCTTTTGCCCTACTTTTCCAACATATTTTGCTGTTCTCCCTACATCTCCACGGCGATTTAGAGGCGTGTTTAAGTGGCCTGCCGATCCTAGAACAGCCCTACAATCTCTTCTGGACGACGGGGTCCCTCCCAGGAGATTAGATCTAGGTTTACCCGAGCTCCCAGTGGCTCGCCAGATTGTCCGGATCCAGCGCTACTGAACAGTCTGGTGTATGCCGCTGGACAGTCCGGTGGTCACCAGTCAACCCTGAAGCACAAGTTCACTGCATATAGGGCTTCAATGTTTGTGATATTTAGCCAGGACAGGTGCAAACATATTTTTGACTGACTCCGCTGGGACGAAGACAACTAGATCCACACCAATCAGCTTCAATGGCCAGTCCTGTGAATCCATCCAAAGTTTCCGTCGACAATCGCACCTACGTTTGAAGAGGAGCTCCCTGATGATGTTCGGTGGCAGTTCGAAGAGAGGTTGAGGATACAAGCTGAGGACTTGAAGCGCAGCAAAGCAGCGCGAGGAAGAAGAGTTGCAGAAACTTCTCTCTTGTTACGAGAAGAAGGTCCTGACTGTGGAGCGATTACTCAACTCATAGGACTCTCCCCTGGATGATGGAACACTTGATGCAGCATCTTAGTGCAATTATTCCTTCAAATTTAGATACAAGAATTGCTAGCGTTGTTTATGGTGCCGTTGCTGCCAGTATAAATAATAGATTTGATGCTATGGCTAGTAATATTTTTGAAGTCGTTGGCAAACAGTATGCCAAGCTTAGGCCACCTATCGGCAATGATTTGCATGCATCAATTTCTAAGTGTTACCGCTGATCAAGGTGCTACTACTAGCATGGTTCCTAATTTATCTAATGTGCTTATACCAGCTAGAGTCCCTCTTTTTGCTACACCAAAACATCATATACAAAGCCGAATAATTATGAAGAAATCAGGTAGCGGAGGGATTCCAACTACTCATGCTAGTACTTCAATGCCACATCGTACTGTTGCATATGCTCTACCTAACGGTACTCTTGGTTTTAGTTCGGCTCCACAAAGTTGATATGCCATGCCGAGCTATACGTCGCATCCATCTTATACCACCATGCCACTGGTTACCAATAGGGTTTCTAAGCCGATGCAGCATCCTTCGGCTAATGAGGTAGAAAGAGATAATTTTAAAGCCGAATTGGTGAGAGTTATGAGGGATTCTTTCAGGTTTGGAACTTAAAAGTAAAGCTAGAACCTATCATAAGTTGTACCCCGATAACTATAAATATATTCCATATCCACCACTGGTATTGCTCAAATTCACTGGTGCAGATAATAGGACCACATTAGAGCATCTTGGCCAGGTTTCTTATACAATGTGGTGAGGCCAGCAGTAGTGGGGTTTTAAGAATTAAATTATTTCCTATGTCTTTGTCTGGTGCTACATTTACTTGGTTTACTTCATTGTATCACAACTCAATTCATACATGGCAAGAGTTAAAAAAGAAATTTCATGATAATTTCTTTAACGGTGAAACTAAGTTGCGATTGTCACATCTTTCATCGGTTAAGAAAAACCAAATGAATTTATTGCTGAATATATTAGATGATTTAGTGATACTAGAAATCGATGTTTTGGTTTGACAATTTCTGATAAAGATTTGGCAGATCTAACTTGTGATGGTTTACTTAGATTTTCATAAGGAAAAGCTAAAAGGACATGATTTTAGTGATGTTAACAAAGTATTGTGGAAAAGCTCTGGCTAATGAGAGCCGGGTTAAGGATAAAAGGTCAAATCGTCCTGTTTACGCACTTGTTTCTGATTCTAGCAATTCGGACGATTAAGGCAAAGATGTTTATGCGGCTAAGTTTGTATGGTCACCTGCAAATAAATCCACTACTTGTGATTCTCTCAAACCGATTTCTAAAATTAGACAACAGGAGCGTAAATTAAGTTTCGATCCGGCTAAATGCTGATAAGATAGATGAGTTGTTGAAAGCTAGAAATATTAAGTTGTTATATGCTATGCCACCGCTTGATGAGTTAAAGAAGAGGGCTCATTGCAAATGGCATAATTCATTCTCTCATGCGACTAAATGACTGCATTGTTTTTTCGTTGGCAGATACAAATAGCCATTGATGAGGGACATTTGACTTTTAAAGGCATTCAAATTGATCAACAAGCCGTTTCTAATTAATACCATTGACTTGCAGGGTGCGAAGGTTTTAGTTTGGCCTCATCAAGCCGAATCAACCAAGAGGAAGGATGTGATCATCGGAAAAGCAAAAGCAAAACCAAGAGAGTCAACGCGAAGCCAGTGCAGAAGGCATCAGGGCTCGGGGGGCAGGACAAGTCAGCGCGAGCCAGACAGTCTTGTAGTCAACACCGGACTATCCGTGGCCTTCGCCGGACTGTCTGGTGTCTGTTACCGGACTGTCTGGTGGCTCCAAAAGTTCTGGAGGTGACTCCAAAACAAACGACAAGAAGAGATCAAGTTTTTCAGAGCTCTTGGCCAAGTACGAGAAGGGAGGGGCTACCAGGAAGAAGGACCAGTCAAGCGGCGGTGCAACTTCAAAATCTTTACTTACGGGTAATATGCAATCAAGTAAAGTGAGTAATTCTTCCGGTGTGGCATATTATCCTTTAGCGCCGATTTCATCCTGGCCTTGGCCATATGCTTACTATTGCCCACCTTCTCCTTATGCTAATACTGTGGATGCATTCGTGGTTTCAATATTTTGTCTCATATCCCTATTATGGAGCATTCCAACGGTCGATTCATGGTAATCTAGTCAAGGATGTGCCCGCTGTTCCAAATATGTAGGTAAAGGAAAGCACGCAAGAGTCAGAATGTTAACGGCCGAGGTGATGCTCCTCAGGCTTATCTCATACCCAGAAGAAAAGGCTTCAAGCATTTGCAGTCAACAAGAATAGAAGGAATAGCAAGCAGAGGTTATGAAGGGAGTGCGTGCTATTAAGCAGGTATGGAGGCCTAAAAAGACTCTTGCAGCTGTCACCTTGAGTTAGTCAGATTAATGCCAATAATAGCTTTTATCGCGCTTAGCGTGAGATATGGCCGATGTATTATGTTAACCATCGTCCCTCAGATATTTTTGGTGCAAAAGATTGCTTTTGGCTTAGGACCTTCGCCAAAAGGTCAGGGGGGCATGTGTTGAACACCAGTGGCGCAGGCCTGGTTCGGACTGGCCGGTGCTGGGGTGCCGGACAGTCCGGCGTTACCGGACTATCCGGTGGGTGAAGCCGGACAGTCCGGTAATCATGAGTCCGAGTAGAGTCCGCGGTTTGTACACAGTGTGGATAAATCTTGACTCGTAAAAGGAGTAAGACCATCTCTCCATATAAATATAATGGGCCACGGCCGATTGAGGCACTAGAATCGAACCAAATCAATCTACTTTTATCGTTTTTATCTTTTATCTCTTTGTCATACTTTTCCAACCAATCTTGCCATTCTCCTTGCTGTCTCGGCAGCGATTTAGAGGTGTTCTAGGTGGTCTGCCAATCCTAGAATAACCCTACAATCTCTTCTCCCCGATGGGGTCCCTCCCGGGAGATTGAATCCAGGTATACCCGAGCTCCCAGGGGTTCACCGATAGTCCGGCGCACGCTACCGAACAGTCCAGCGTATGCCGCCAGACAGTCCGACGTTCACCAGTCAACCCCGAAGCACAAGTTCACTGCATATAGGCCTTCAACGTTCGTGGTATTTGGCCTGGACAGGTGCCAACACATATCTTCAAAAATGTTTATTGCTTAGTACATTTGTAGCAAACTGATACTATATATTATTAAATTGTTTATTAAGACTATGTCTATGTATATCATTTCTCAGCGTAAGATGTATTTTCCCTAAGTCTTGCTTATCCATGAGTCAGTTTGTAAATTATAGTATAGTTTGTAACATAAAAATTGACTTATTAGATCTTGCTTATGCATCAGCACTTTGCTTATGTATGCGGAACTTTCTTTTGTAGGACTCATAGTTGTGCCCAGATAACATGGAAAAAAGATGTCATGCTCAATAAAGAAGTTCAAGGTTCACTTAAGAATAGTCTTACTTAAATATAAAATATTCTATTGGAGGGTATATATATGGTTTTCTTTATGAAATAACTTATGGAAAAACAAAAATCTAAGGGCTGTTAGGAGCACAAGGACTTCGCAGGGACAATGTACATATTCCATAGAAAACAGTTCAATTTCGCACGGATAATGGAAGAACATAGAAAAATTCCTATGTTCAAATAGGCCCTAAAGTCATGTTAAGTGATTGATCCAAAGTTTTTGATGGAGATCCAGATAGTCTGTTTATTGAATCCTAATATGGGAATCACAATCTTTCCTAAAAAATAACTGCATCCACGCCTAACACACGACCACTTATTTGTCACATATAGGTTCCTAACTCAAATAACCAAAATTCCAGATCTTAAAATTGGTTGCTGTGTCATCTGGGTCCCTGAAACTGCCATCCTCTCTCCGAAGGTGGTTTTTGAAGTTAGGGTACATGTGGGACTCACAGTGAAAGGTTAATTCCTTGCTCTCCTTTTTCTTCATCTATGACATGTAGCTAGGACACCACTTTGTAGGTGAAATGGTTTTTTCTTCACCCTCTGTTTCTTACTCTTCTGTCCCCATTTCTCCTCATTGCCATTGTTGCCCATTGCTGCCTACCAACCTCTATCCCCTCCCCACCACCTACTCTCCACCTTTGCTGCTCTACCCTCCTCATCTCTCTTATTGCCACTGGCCCTTCACTTCCACCTTCAGCGTTCCTGCTCTGGACCAACTCTCCTCCATTATCGACCCTTGTCCTCCATCGCCGGTGAGTGCTAGCAACAAGCAGCAAGGCGGGCTTGGGCGCATGTGGTGAGTCTGTGCAGCTATGGCGAGGTGAGCAACAGCTCCGAACACGAATGGAGCCCTCCACCTCTGCCCCCTCCACCTGTGTGTAGGCAGCGGCAACGAGAAACGAGAATGAGAGAGGGTGAATAAAATAATAATAAACAATTTTCATATAAAATAATACAAATGGGTTACACGTGTAAGAGATGGGGAAGAAATAAGAGAGGTTGGCCTTACATGTGGATGTGGGCCTCACATGATTACCTACTAAACCAACTACAGAGGAAGAGAATAACGGTTTTAGGACTCTGATGACACACTGTTACACCCACCAAGTTTTAGGGACAACCGGGGTTTCTAGTTTTTGAGTTTAGGGGCCTAGCTTTGCCAATAACTTTTACCACACGCGTATTGTACTCCGAGATATATGTTTCTGGGCTCTTCAAATTTCAGGTTGGTTTCGTGGTGGGCAACATTGGGAGTAGTTTGTCGTCATAAATTTGTTGATAACAGCAATTAGAATCCGGGTGACAAGTGATGTCCTTGCATTGGCTATATACTAATCCATTTTTATCATCATGGATCGCTATCTCTAATATTAGCACTTCAGCAGCACTGTTGCTACTCGGTCCTCAGCTAGCTAGCTAGCTATATATAGCTGTATAGTACTTCGTATGTAGCCTACTACCTCCTCCCATTAATATATTTCTTAAACATTATATATTTTGACCAGAGGAAGTATACGTATACATGTAAAACGGAATTCAAATTTGCTTTATATATGTCCCATCACTTATTGCTAGCTAGAAGAACAACAGCTTAGTACTCCCTCGATCCGGTTATTAATTAATTAAACTGAAACATTATATATTAATGGGATAAATTAATGGGAGTAGGTAGTAATATACACACAACAGTGTATAGCTGAGGACTGAATAGGTTACTACATACGAGTAGAGTACGCATATATGCAAGTCCCTGGAAGTGAGGGTCCGGCCGGGGGCGGGAATGGGATCCAGGCTTGACCCTTGCGCGGCGCGCGCATGCGCACGTGCAGCTGCAGCGGCGCGCCGGTGCCACCACCAGAGTTCCGGGGCCCCGGCCTGCTGCCGCCGCGCGTGCCTGTCCTCTTCTCTTCCTCCATCGATCGATCGACAGCGACAAATCAAATCAAGATAACGCTATTAATTCGTCGATTATTATTCCCTCGCTCGTCGTCGCGCATCCTGCTCACCAATAATAACTTGCATGCGTCGATTAGTTTTCTGTATGGATCGCCGGCGGGCTGCATATGCCACGCATCGTATCGGCATCCATCCATGTTTTCCGGCGACCGGCCGGCGGCGGCGCGCGCGGTGGGCCGGGTCGACAGTCTGCTGCACACAAAAGAGCACCTGAATGCTTTTCCTGTTATTCGATCTCGTGTGTCACAATCCAAATATCCTTGTGTGTCACCATTCAAATTCCAAATAGTATATCCAGCAGGTCGTTGCATTGCACATCAGTCATCATATGTATAATATATATGCTAATAATATGCATGGGTGCTAGCTGATCGATTAATTGCTCGTCCTGCAATGTTCATGGATGCATGTACGCGTAGTACCCGCTGGATGCGATCAGGGCAAGGCTGCAACCGTCCGGTATGGCACAGTGCCGGCGAGTCGGCGCCGGCATGGTGCCGTGCCTAGTGCTGGGAGGCCCAGTTGTTGGGGTGCCACAAAGCTAGTGGCAGCAGATTTTTCGTCCGTGGTGTGCATGTATCCTGAGCTGGACCGAGGTCGAGGGTATGGCGGTGGTGCTGGAGGAGGACCGGAGGAACCTGCACCTGCAACAGCACACGTACAGCAACAAGTTGCTGTCTGGTGAGGCTAGCTAGTCAACAGCTTAAAACACAAGCAAGGTCATGCCATACACGGGTTAATGCTGCTCACCGAAAAGAAAACCGAATGTACCGGTCGGGAAACCCAAGGGTCCTTTTAGACCTAGATATTGGAGCCACAGGAATAGAATAGAATATAAATATCAAATCCAGTTGACATTGAAAATGGTTTGCAATACCAGACAAACACGTTATTGTTTGGATACGAATTGAAGGAGTTACTAGAATCCAAATCTTCTCAATACAGATGGGGCACGCGCTATGAATTGAGAGAGACAAATTCTAGGTATGGTCGGTCCAATTCCAATGAATTGGGCCTTGATTCCGACTCTAAATTCCACGTGCAATCAACAAAATCAGAACAATAGAATTCAATAGACTAGATTCCAATTTTAGATTCTAAGTTCTAATATTTATATTCAAACATGGTTTTATAAGCATTGATACTAGCTGTAGAAACCGATACTAAAGCTCTTAAAAGTGCAAAAAAGATTTTCTTTCTTTGTGGCTCGATCCCAAGACCAATAGGTTCACATGCAATTGCTCTTTACTGTTACAATGCACAATCACATTGACTACATAAATAAGATATTATTCTTTTATTTAGAGTTCTCACAAGAAATTACTACCTCTTGTACCTTTTGGTCTACTTATTACAGTCGACTGTATTTTAGTTTTAACCATCAATATGTTTTCAAATATTTCAATTCAAAATTCAAAAGTGGCATGACTAGATTCATCTTTAATAGTATTTTTAAAATATTGCAAAGTTAATATATTTGTTGAATATATGTACTATTGTTAATTGATGTTTAAATTAGTATCTTGGTGACCATACGTCCATACGTTTCGACACGGGAAGGGGCATTGAATATGCACACTGCACATACATGCAAACAATCATATCGCCGCTGCAAACGTTCACACATCATCTGTACATGAACAAAACTGACGCACATGCATCTTAAAAACCTTGCACAGCTAGTTGGTCACACTAGTACCTGTATATGGTCATTGTATACCTTCACTAGAAAAATGTTAACTAGCTAGCTAGTGTACTGCAAGCTTGCCAAGAACACAAGCAAATCTCGAATCTCATCAATGCATGCATGCACGGAAATCCTAACTCTTGTCCGCCAACGACTGTGTGCGTCTGTCTCTCTCTGTCACACAGACAGAGAGAGGGAGAGGGAGAGAGAGCTAGAGAGCACTGGCTAGATGTGGGCATGTCCAGAAAAAAATTGTCCAACTAAGTTATTAGTTAAGTTCTATTTTCCTTTTGCCAAGTATATATCAAAGTTTCTGAACAACAAAGAAAACACTGCATTTATATTATATATATACAGTGGCGCGTAGGCATGCTAAACTGTGAAAGAAATGTGCTTTAATTTGTTTTAACTACTTGAATGAAAGGGATATTTGAAAAGGCAGGTCAACAAGCTTGGTCAAATCTATCCCAAGTCTGAACTGAATTTATGATCAGATACATACCACGCGCGAAGTGAGGAGCCGGCCGGAACATTTATTTGAAACTTTCACTCTACATTAGTAACAGATCTATACTCGGGATAAGTAAATTATGTTATACTCCATCAATGCTATCCAGTCATCACTTGAAAACAAAACTCTTACTGGAATAAACTAATAAGGGCAGCATATGTAGGGATTAGAAGCGGAATGTAGAATAAAGGAATGAGAGAGCGTCTATAGTATGGGCTAATTCTCTCTGATACCCACACGGCCACACTGCTGGTCAAATGAAGACCTATGTTTTTTTTTTCATCAACTGAACTTTGCATAAACCCCCATGACATACTTTGAAGTCGTGAATACATTACAGACATGTCTAGGTGGAGAGTGTGATTTATTAGCGACTAATTGACCGTCTCTTGCGAGGGCATATTTGCAAAAGATCACATTCTGAAACCTTTTGCAGATGGAGACATCCCGTTGCTCCTTCTGAGGCCATTTTTATGGCAGGGTTCCCTAGTCCAGAGACAACTACCCATCTTTTCCTTTAGTACATCCAAAACCGGCCATGACCAAATGCAACAACACTCACTATACTGAGCACGTACTACTATCCACCACCCTACAGGATTTCACAGCTAACATCCATTCCCCCACTGGCCACATATTCTATAGCCCAGCTTGTCTGTGGTGAGAACCGAGATTATCCCAAGTTCCCACTCCTAACCTCTCCCCTCTTCTTTATATATAACACATATAATCTCCATTCTTGCAACATCGCAAATTCGCAAGCACTATCTTTCACACCCATCTTGGCTCTAGGTTGCTTGTCTCTAGGCTGTTGTTCTTGCTTTGAAGCTCCACACAACCAAGCAAAGAGGAAAGGTGCCTAATCTTCAAGGTATGCGCACATATGCATGTGTTTTACTTGTTCAGTGGTATAAACATATATATAAGGTTGGAACTTGATTTTGAGCATGTCTTTCTGGTCAGATTTCTCAGGTACGGTGAGAAAGCATGCATCCGAGCTGCTCCCCACTTTCGGTGCCTCCGGGCTTCCGGTTCCACCCGACCGACGAGGAGCTCCTCTACTACTACCTGAGGAAGAAGGTCTCTTATGAGCCCATAGATCTTGATGTCATAAGGGAGATCGATCCTCAACAAGCTAGAACCATGGGATCTCAAAGGTAATGCGTACTCGCCAGCTCAATTCATTCCAATCACAACCATGTGTGACTGCACTAGAAAGCAAGAAGCTAATGGCCACCTCCAGGCTGCTGCTAGGACTAATTCTGAAGATCTATTCATGGTGGATGATGCAGATCGGTGCAGGATTGGGACGGGGCCTCAGGATGAGTGGTACTTCTTCAGCCACAAGGACAAGAAGTATCCAACGGGGACACGCACGAACCGGGCAACAACGGCTGGGTTTTGGAAGGCGACCGGGCGGGACAAGGCCATCTTCCTGGGCAACGCTGGGAGGAGGATTGGCCTGAGGAAGACGCTGGTGTTTTACACTGGCAGGGCACCCCACGGCAAGAAGACGGACTGGATCATGCACGAGTACCGCCTCGACGACGACAATGGTGATGTACCGATAACGGTAAGCACACACAATACTAGTAATTTTGGCGCATATATACAGTGATTGTATGTATTCAATGGAACGATTAATTAAATGATGGTTCTTGGAACATGGAATGCAGGAGGATGGATGGGTGGTGTGTAGGGTTTTCAAGAAAAAGAGCATCCAGAGGGGATTCGACCAGCTGGGCATGGCGGCTGGGGGCGATGACGATGAACTCCAGTCCTTCCATTCCCTGGGCAGTGCAACATTAGTGGACCAGAAGCACGGCCTCCAGCAGCTCATGCACAGCGGCTTCCCCGGCTTCGAGCATCTTCCACAACTCACGAGCGCCGAGGCGCCGATGGGAGCCCAGGCATTCATGTCCGGCACATCCGCTGTCGCCGTGAACCAGCTCGACATGGGTTGTTCTCCCCACAACATGGTGAAGCTGGCAACATCGTCCTGTGGTGGAACTGCCGGTGACATGCCACTGAGCGGTGGAGACCGCTTCGGCGCTGCCGCTGACTGGTCAATCCTCGACAAGCTCCTGGCTTCACACCAGAACCTTGACCAACTCTTCCAGGGCAGATTCGGGGGAACAACCGTAGCAATGCCTCACCACTATCAACACCAGCAGCTGATGATGGAAATGAGCGCATCTTCACTTCAGAGGCAGCTGCCTCTCCACTACCTTACCTGTGAAACCTCTGATCTCCTGAAGTTTCCCAAGTAGCTACTTGATTTAATGATATTACGTTATTTAATCTTTACCGGGGAAGATGACGATGAGCCCTTGTAATTTTGGGTGGACTAGTTTTCTCTATTTGAAGTTTTAGCGGTTCTTCAGTCAAATGTTTATAAGCGTCTCTTGTGTCGTCTTCTCCGTGATAGTTGTGGACGTTTGCTCCGTGCTAAATACAATGAAGCATATGATTATGGCATTTCGATTTTTTAAAAGAAACTTTTAATTTGGGGATGTTGAAATGATGTATTTTGGGTCCCAAACCAAATTAATTAACGATGTTAGACAATATTAGGGTATTATTAAGTTTCAGCAACTACAATTTGGCTCTGAGAACTAGATACTATTTCATGCAAAAATGTGTATTTTTCATTTCAAATTCATACGACGTTGAAGTGCATCCTGTACTAATATATATACTTTCTTGCACACTGAATATCTTTTTAGATGTAGTTGGAACGTGACGTATTTTCAAAGAAGACATAAATACATTTAAATTCTCAAAAATAAGTTTACAAAATAATATTTATTTATTTAAATAAAATATTAAAATCATGTGGTATAAATTGTTTTCGTAAACATGTAGTATATATTAATTGCCGTGTATCTTAGTAGTCAGGGAAGGGAATAACAAAAAGATGTACTTTGAAATGAGGACCACTATTAACGCATTTTGATTTTCTTGAAAATTTCTTGAAGACGATAAAAGGATGTGTATTTGGTAACCAGAGAAAGTTCAATTTTTTTAGAGAATATTTGATATCATGAAATTTTGGAAAGTATCAACTACGAAGTGATAAAAGAACTAGATATCACTTTCTGAGTAAAATACACTCCCAGTCCCTAAACTTGTAGAGCTGTGTCACTCCGGTCCCTAAACTCCCTGTAGTGTACATCCCGGCCCCTAAACCTGTAATTTATGTCATTCCGGTCCCTAAACTTTCAAAACAAGTCCTTAAACTTATAATTTGTGTCATTTCGGTCCCTAAACTCTCAAAACATGTCCGTAAACTTATATTTTGTAGTCATTCTGGTCCCTAAACTCCAAAGTGCACTGTCCCCGTCTTTATACTTTGTTTGAATCTCACCGTAGTCCAAACGGAGTGTGGTATGTTGACAATTGACTCTATGTTGTTGTTGACCAAAGATATGGACTTTGAGAGTTTAGGGGTCGGAATGATACAAACTATAAGTTTAGTGACATGTTTTGAGAGTGTAGGGACCAGAATGACACAAGCTACGAGTTTATGGACATGTTTTGAGAGTTTAGGGACCGGGGTGACACAAATTACAAATTTACAAGTTTAGGTATTTTGAGAGTTTATAGACCAGAATGACACAAATTATAAGTTCAGGGATCGAGATGTGCACTTTGGGAGTTTAGAGACCAGGATGAGATAGTTCTACAAGTTTAAGGACATGAAGTGTATTTTACTCTTAATTATAGAAACATTGAAGTATTAATATCTATGTCTGTGCAACACATGAAGTTCAGTGCTAAAGTAATTCTATATACATTTAAATTTTTTAAAAACATATAATAGCAAAAAATAATAGTATAAGTAAATTCCTTACACAAATAAACATATGAAATATATATGCTATTCCTATATCCATATAAGAATGGAATTCTGTTTTTTTTTCAATTCGTGATGGAAGAATATACCACATATGCCCCTACTACCAGTACCTTTCACATGCGTAACTAATGTTATACCTAGTCACCAATAGAAACAAAACACAATAGACATCTTTTTTAGGTTGAATAGACATGTCTCGTGGTTTAACTCTAGAATTTCAGTCATGGAAAAAATTTAAACGTCTGCAACCTATATTTCACACCCATGATCAAATGCATTGCTTCAACAATGCCTTGATCCTTCCTTTGCAAAGCACGTGCAAGAATATATATGAAGCTTTGCAGTTCTATCATTAAATGCAGGATGAACACAAAATTAAAGCTCTCCATTTTACCAATTAGACCGAAAGGTCCACGATTACTATGTTGGTTTAATTGAATCTTTCTTTACTATCAAAAGGACTATCTGTGATAGCCCACACATCACTAGAACTCGAAGCAAAGTTTTAACATGAGAACCCCATCTAGTATCTCCAAGCCTAGCTCTAGGCTACTTTGCTGATTTATTTTGGATGGAGGGCATACTAAATTTTCATGTGAAACGATTGTTTCAGGACATGTTGTAGACACCCTAATTACTGGGGTAGCTTTTCCTTTGAGTATTGCACCTAAAGGTTTTTCAATCTATGGAAAGAAAACTAATAAAGGATGAACTAACTCAAACTTAAGGTAAACATAGATCAAAGGATATGGATTACTCTACATCTTGTCGAGTTCTAATATAGAGTCAAGTTAGTAGATAAAGTAACCAGAACATAATTCGATTATGCAATCAAAGGGTACTAATCGAAGTCAAATCAAGCACTAATTGGTTCTAGTATTATAACTAAATAGAGATAACAATAAGATAGACAACTCATGCATGCTAGTTCTATAGCAAAACAGAAATTAAGGTGGTTATGTAATCTTTTGGGTCGTTCTATCTAGCATGTGTCACCATGGTAGGGTACTCGACGGCCTTAATTTTGACTACTATGATGTATCCACAAGAAATAGACTAATCACTATGATTACATATAATTATACTAATAGCATACGTAGATTTCCATACAAATCAAGTACACATCATAATATATGAAAGCAAATCAATTTGAAGCATAAGAACATGTTCATAGGCAACTAGAACAAGATGAACGAGAGCAAAAACTAGAACAAGATTAACAAAGCCTACATTAATAAGTTCATATGATATTGTCACTACCTGAGATTACAGACCCTCGCGTCATCCTTGAAGGGACAACTTGAGGGGCAACACTATTGCCCCTCCCCTACAACCTCTACAAGCCTTGACTGGCCGCTAAAGCTGCTGCCGGTAGGTGGCTGGCCAGCGATGGCGGCGGCCAGCGCCCCTGTCCTCCTTTCTCCTTCCTCCTCCCCCACCCCTCTCTCTCCTATCACCGGCGACCGCCTGGTCCGTATTGCTCGACGCTGGATCCATCCTCCCTGTTGTCGGATCGAGTGTCCTCTAGTGCCTACCTCTCCCTGGTGTTGGTGTGCGCTGATGCCTTTGCGCCCTACCTCTAGCTGCCATGGCTATCATTGTTGGCGCGGGATGTGGGAAGTCAGCGGCGCGATCTCTTCCACCGGATCTGGAGGGTGGCAGGCCTTATCTGGTAAAGAGCGGGCTGGATTTGATGACTTGCGGCTACTGGCGGTGTCGTCCCTCCCGTCCTCATGTGGCCCGGTCGTTTCAACCAGTAGCTGGATCCCGCACACCGCCAGGAGACGGACAGACATGCCCATTGCCGCCCTATTGCGTGCATGTGCGCGCCTGCCGCGGAAGCTACACTGGGCATGCCTCGCCACCGTTGTGCTGGGTTGCCAGCCTCGCCCCATTTGGTTTGGTGTTTGGGCAGCTTTCGAAGAACCAAGATGCTCGCACTGACTTGTCTTTGTGCTTCATCGCATACATCATGAGGTTTTGGTATGATGATCGCTCTTTGTTAGCAGTGTGGTGTGTGGGTGGGCAAAGGGATAGCTAAAGCCTTACTCCTTTGTTTGATGATGACAACATCTGTGGGTGCCATTACCCTCCTTGAGGTGTAATTATGGAGTTTCCTTATCCTTCTCCTACCAGTCTCTAGGTGAAAACCTTTCCTTCTCGGAGGAGCGATGGCGATGCACCGCATTTCTGGAGGGACATCGCTTTAGGAGACAATTGTACTATGGTGACCATCAATGGCTTACTTTTTCAGATGGTGGTTTGGCTTTGTGCTTCGGAGGACAAGAGTTCTCTTGTTTGTGGGACTATCATTTGTATAGATCATTGTTTGTGGTTTTCGGTCTTGGGGATCGTCCGCATAGAAGGTGGACATTGGGAGATTTGTGAGATGCTTTAAATGCTCTATTCATCATGTTCTTTTGAGGATGACGACATAGTTTTCATGGATTTTGACCATCTCACTTCGTGGTATATGAGAATAGGTGCGGTTGCATCAAGATTTCACCGATTTTGGGTCCTTTGTATTGTTAGGTGGTGTGAGTTGTATGTTGAGTTTGTATCTCTTTTTTTGTACCTTCTTGGCTAAGTGTACTTCTAAAGTGCAAAGGTCGGAACATTATTTCATCTTGAAATAAAGCTACCTTTATCTAAAAATACACTTGATAAATGATACATGGTTTAAGAACTCTGGATTAGATGACCAGGCAAGGCCCCTAATCTAGCTTAGAAGAACATCATCTCTTACAATTACAAGAATCAAAAGAAAAATTCTTCTAATTACTAGACTACAAGCATGAACCTTAGCTGTGTATATATTTCGCCCTCATGGTCGCGTTGATAATGAATTCGATGGCCCTTTGGGGGATCATGGGAGTTGTATTTATACTCTAGAGGTGCCTTGTGGCACCTTCCACCTACCTTCTATAGAATTATTGCTTGAATATGAAGTAGAACTCTTATTTGCCATGAACTCAGACTTTCCTTGTTTTGCACCTTTTGTATAGCATATATACTGTTGGCATCTCTTAGCCTTAACACGTTTTACTCCGCAAGCAGCACGGAGACCTCTGTAGCCTTTCACCCGGAGTATTCCAAGGTATCGTAAATTTCCACAGAGAAGCGGCAGGCGAGCGAGTATAATTGGATGAACTCAGATCGAAAACTCCATAAACTTAAATAAATGTACCAACCAGTAACTAGACAGGGGTAAGTCAAATAAGATAGGTGTATGGTGGAAAAGTAAATAAACTACATAAGATACAAGTAGAATGGTATAGTTGCCTAGGAGGACAACGAGTGAGATAAAGTTCCCAAACTCTATTCTATTCGGCTGCAAAGACTATGTCGTGACTACTAAATAAACTCAAGTAACAAGTCAGGGTCTCACGTCGAGCTAAATTCTAGCGCCCTTGAGGAGCTAGGGGGTAGATAGTTGGCCACCGAAAGAGAACCTAGCTAACGCCTACGGGCCTTCCTGAACGATGGGCCTGGACTACACAGGCACACCACATGCTGTCACTGAGTGGGGCTACCAAGCAAATATGTGTGGAGAGGATGGCACGCTATAAACGTACTCAGGCAAAGCCTGAGTAACAATAGATCGTCCTTGATCAGAGGAGAGGACCTAACTAGAGCCTGGCGTACAAGTTGGATTATAGCACCGGCAAGAATAACAGGACTTGAATGACTAATATAATCACAGTCTAGCCAAGCAAGTATGCAAAGAAAGGTACACCACACTTGCAAGAGATAGAGATAAAGTAAAGTAAAATATATTATACTGGAGATAGTAAAAGTACAAAGATACAAGGCGACTTTACCACAGACTCAGAGGTATCTCCGAGAACTCCGAAGCAAAGCTCTACCCACTCTAACTCCCAGGTCTATCCTAACTACTAAGATGTGGAAATGGTACTCTCTAAGGTAGAATGGAACTCTCTCAACTTCTCCACACCTTTGCAAATGAGCTCCAGGGGTCTATTCATAATCCAAGTAGGTGAGGGGGGGTACTTATAGGTGTCTAAGGTCGGTTGTGGGGGTAGGTCAGTGGCCGGTTGACCAAGTCGGTGGCCGGGCGATCACCCACCATGGTCGGGCGACCACATGATTTACCGCCTTTGGCCATCCAGCGGTTGATCTTGCTTCCCCATGTCGGTTGGCGGTTGAGTCGGTGGTTACACATGCAATATGCTTTTGAGAGGTGGCCAGGCGGCCAAGAGAAGTGGCCGGGAGGCCACATGTTTTCCTCTGGTTGGGTGCATGTTGTGTCCCTTGGATTGATGGCGTCACCAATCCAAGTGTTGGTGGTCTTCCGCCCCTTGGATACATTGGATGCTCTCTTGTATGGTTGGATTTGCTTGCCAATGTGTTTCTTTGCATGTAGGATCAATGACGTGGCAAATGGACTCTGAAGGTTGGCCGGGTGACTGAGCCACATGGCCGGGCGACCCTGTCACTGGGCCAGGCGACCTAGCAGGTGGTCGGGCGGCCAATCACATGGTCGAGCGGCCATGACCAATGGTCGGCCGACCATGACATTTTCACCAATGTTGCTCATCTTTGATCTTTGGCCTGTTTTCATCCTTTTTGTATGCATTTTGGTACCCGCATCCAAATATTCATGTACATCTTGTGGAACTCATTAGAGCAAGGGTTAGTCCAGTTATTTCACATGTTTCGCTTTATTTGGTGGATAATTGACGGTTGATATCGTGAGATTATGACTGTCAACATATACCACACCTGCACTCCAAATAAGGAAAATGTTGACTATAAATTGTAGAATATTCAAGCTTTGCTTATTTGACACCGTTAAGGTCCTCAATTTGGACCCCACAAAGTGTTGTTGCCTTAGATTCTGAGAAAGATCTCAAAATTTGACCTGATCTTAATTTGATGTCAAGTTGATCTTACGGTAAGATTTGCATATCTTAAAATACGTCGTGCCCAACTAATCATATCTTTTAGAATATTCATGACCTCTTCTCCAAGCTTCATGATCTTTCCATATCTTTGTGTGCATGATGTTTAAGCAACTCTTTCTTTTTATCTTCTCATGAATAGTACTTCCATATAACAAATGTGTCGAGGTCAGCTAGAGAAGAACAACCATGAATATTCAAGTAGACATGCTTCTAACTTTACGATCAAATCACTATCCAAAACACACTGCAAACCAAGGTAGAACAGGGTTGGGTGTGTGTTGCCATAGGAAACCGGTTGGAGGTCATCCTGCGGTTGACACACGAGGAGCCGGGAGATCGCACTGTTGCTATGGTTGTCTCTCCTCAGTGCGGCTCCGATCGGCTCTTGGTGGAGCCAATTAGCGGTGGTGTGGACGTGCCACCTGGCTTGACATTGTAGCTAGGGACGTTTTGGGGTGGATGCGGTGGTTGGCTCCAATTCTCCCTAAAAAGCGTACACAACAGATGCAAACGTTAAATTTCTATCTATTCTCTTGGATCGACAACTCACGACTCGTGAGACTCCAATGGCATACGTACCGATCTCAGATGGTCCAAGATGTGTGTAGATATGTATGAAGCAAACCGCATCTGAAATAAAGTAAACGGGATAAAATTTATCTAAACACATGATATAAAAGATCTGTATAACCAGATCAGCTTCTAACTAGAACCTCCAAGGAAGTTCGATCTAAATAAAAAGGTACATCTAAGACATGTAAAGATAGGGTGCTCGATGCACGTTAATCTATCGCCATGTCGCATGCATGTGTGCAGCGCACATCGTGGATTGTGAGAAACTGCTAGGTAACACGTACCGAGCTGCATAGAAACCGATCTACTACTTGAAGCACAGACACATAAACAGATCTGAAAACATGCAAGGTAAATGATAGATCCCACGTGAAGCAAAGTTTCACGTGACATTCATCAGGATAACTAGCAAACCTCGCAATTAAAAACGGTTCAGTACGAGATTCACCATATGGCTCACACCCTAAAGCCCTAATGAATCTACAAAGACTCATTAGAGGAGCATGAAGATTACCTTGAAAACCCTAATTGCTTAGCGGTGGCAATGCGCCGAGAGAATATGGACACAACCGCTGCTGGGAACGTATGTTGTCAATTTTATTTTGTAAATATGGATACATATTTATAGTTCGTATACTTGGACAACAAGTTTGACTCTTTTTAGAATAACACAAAACCCTAACCTATTTGGACTAGCTTCGACTTGATTTCTACGATACATGACCCATCGGCCCTATCTATTACATCGGCTACTTCTCCCTTGAGCAGCTTCTCTCAGCCCATTAGCCTGATCTGGCCCAATACTGGGATCGTCTATATTCTAGCGATAACACATGCCCCCTGGTTTTAGCAATAATAATTACTCTAAAACCAAAAGAAAGTTGTATGCCCGATCATGGCGAATTCATGCCTCGGATCTTCATGTTGCTGACTTGCTCGTATCTTCTTTTCTTGTATGAAACAGACCCCTCTTTGTATCTGTACTGAGTGCAGTACTTTCTGGAGAAGGACGGAATCACGGGTTCTAGCTTCGACTTTGGCGTGCACTGGACAAAGCTGCTTCAACATTATCGCATAGTCTTCTTTATGTCAATCTATATAGTTACCTCACCAAGAGCAGCGCCGGGCGTAGCTCTCTTTAACTTTCCTTCATGCGTGTAGATTCACCGTGCCTGGTCAATACTGACAACCTTTCCCTTCCATCTTTCTGAAATCGGCCACACACCCCTGACTGGGTGTATAAATAGCACATATTGGCCGATGTCTTTCTTATGGATTCGCCAAGTCCTCAATTCGCCACCACTTCTACTGACTCTTCTCAAGAGTATCACTACCAGCCTCAAAACATCGAGAGTAAACCATGGCCAGAGTACCCCCAAATCGAAGACAAAGATTGGCCAGCAAAGGTTTGAGCTTACATGGCCGTCACTGGAGAAATCTTAGAGACCTATCGGCAGGCGCAATCCTGAGTCGGCGTCTTCACAGTTGAAGGGTACACTAATATTCCCAATGTTTCCTTTGCTCCAGGTATGCTAGATCGCCTTGGTGATAGTGAATACACCAAGGCTGGCAAGCAACATCGCCGATCGGTATACCTCACGAGTTTGGGTGTAGAACCTCAACTGTGGATGATACCCAAAGTGTCGGCCGTCATATTGATTGTGTCCGCAAAGTACAAATGAATCCTCATGTAGCTCTTTGCATGGTTGGTCAGATAGGGTGCCAGAGTATAAATGAATCCTCATGAAATTCACCCTTTTGGGCTGGGTCATTTTCCGCGGTATGGTCAGGTGTTCCCATCTAGCTATTTGACCATGTGAGCCCCTAGCTTGCATAAATAGTTCTGACCTCCTGTAAGAAATTCTCAGAATAATCCTACCTGCTAGACCGGACATACCCCCTGGGTTTCCTCCTATCGTCGGCTCATCGCCGTTGAGTTGAGTTGAGTTGATGGGACAATGGGGTTATATTCTCCAGGGTGGTAGTGGATACTACGTGGATCTGTATTTTGAGCTCGCTTCAATCCAAAATGATGTATGAATCACTGAATTTAATAAATAACTCAACATTTGGATATGGCTACACATTGGATTGGACTGTATTCACATTGGCCTGCCACTTCATTTGAATATATAAAGTAGTCTTTCTAAAGGCGATGGCAACGAATCGCTCTGGTATTGAATTTCTTTGATTTCGAAGACTCGCATCGGCACTTGTCTTGTCTGGGTTTGTGATCTGTTTGAAGCCTATTGATAGACACCAATCTGTTCCCATTGGTTGTTGAATACCGATACGCAGCTTTCTGTTGACATCCCTTTTAAGATTATCCATAGCCTTCCCTGGACTATTGTATTTACCTGATTCTTTAAAGCGCGTGTGAACAGTTCTAGGCTGGGGCGTATGCTGATAACAGTTACAGTTAATACTTAAACTGAGATGACTTGTGTTTTCTGCAGCCACTGATCACACACGATCAATTCCAAGATCTTCTCTATGGAGGCAATTATTCGACTGCTATTATGCCCTTGACAATAGATCTGTCACGAAGCCCCACTTCTTGGGTCTAGACTCTGGACTACCCTCCTTTGTACTCCTAGGTCGACTCCGCTTAATGCTCGACATCGTAGCTTGAAAGTCATAGCTTGACGTCTCCTTATACTGTTACTGTAGTATTCACCACAGATCCTAACTCCTTAATTAAGCGGCCTGTAGATCCGTTGAGGAGTTACTGAGGTACTTGGTCTGCTTGTGATAATGAAGAGAAGATGACGATGTGTGGCTTAACTTCCATTATGCTCAAAGGCAATGACAAGGCATCGGCTTTGTCCTTTATCCCTAAAGGCGATGGCAAAGCATCGGCTGTCGATGTGGCTAAAGGTGATGGCAAGGCATCGACTTTCGATTTGCTGGTCATTTTTTATCATCATCATTTTTTTAGTGCTGATGGCAAAACATCGGCTCCTAGAGTAGCAAGCAAGCGCCCCAGTGTGGGTCGCTTAAGATCCAATCCACAAGCTTGGGTAATACCTTTTCAAGTACTTTCCATTCACGTTCCTGCTGAACCTTTCGCCCTTGAGTGTTTCCATGTGGTATGAATTGCCTAGTGCTATCTCTATTATGTGATAAGGGCCATGCCAATTAGGTGACCAATTGTCGTACACTGGGTCCTTGGTTCCAACTAGCAATACTAGCTCCCAAACAAGATCACCGACCTGAAAACTCTTTGGCTTGACTTTCTTGTTGTAGGCCCGTGTTGCTTTTGCCTTGTTTGCTCTAATCTTCTCGAGAGCCCACAGCCGAAGTTATGTTAGATCCTCTGTATTGATGTTCATGAGGGGCACATACTCATTGGCAGATAGGCCATTTTGAAACATAATGTGCCTCGAGCCAATGTTGATCTCCCATGGCATTACGACCTCTTTGCCTGTAAACAAGCTAATCCTGGTGGCATCGTGGCATGACATACGGTACGCCCATAATGCTTCTGCTAGCCGATCATGCCATTGTTTAGGATATTCATCAATCTTGCGGTTAATTGGCTTGAATATGCTCTTGTTAGATGCCTCGGCCTGCCCGTTGGCCAGGGCATAACATGGTGACGACTGCATCAGAGTGATTCCGATCTCTTTGGCAAGAATTTTGAATTCCTCTGCTATAAAAACAGAACCTTGATCCATCATGATTGTCTGGGGTATGCCAAACCTATATATGATGTGCTCCTTGATGAAGTTAAGCACATCTTTGGCCATGACGTTCTTCCGGTATGGCCTCTACCCACTTGGTGAAATAGTTTGTTGCTGCCAGAATCCACTTGTGTCCCTTGCTGGTAGGGGGGTTTATTTGGCCGATCATATCCATACCCAGCCTCTAAAAGGCCACGACTTGACGATTGGATGTAACGCGCTGACTTGTGCCATCTGTATAGGCCCAAACCTCTGACAATGTTGGTAGTCTTTGTAGTATTTGAAATAATCTTCCAGCATGGTTAGCCAATAGAAGCCAAATCTCCTTATTAGCCACTTCATTTTGTGAGCCGAGTGGTGAGTACCACAAGTTCCTTCGTGTACATCATGCATGGTCTTCAAGGCTTCAGATGGACAAAGGAGCTTTAATAGCAGACCATCAATAGTGCGAAAGTACAAGTCATCACCAATCATTATGTGCCTCAGGGCTTTGTATCTTGTCTTCTTATCTGCCCCCGAGCTGGATCCTTCAAGTAATTAAGGAGATCAGTTCTCCAGTCTGCAACAGATGATTGCAAAATATCAATGCATGTATCATCGTCCCGAGGCACATACCCGGAGGCCATCTACGCCAGTTTGTTGGATTCACCATTCTGTTTCTGGGTATCCAAGCAAGCGTCACAATCCGGAACTTGGACATCAAACCTTGAAACTTCATGAAGTACGGGTACAGAGAGTCACTGTCACTGTTGAAGTCCTCAGTCAATTGGTTGACCACCACTTTTGAATCGCCGAAGATTTCTACTGCTCCAATGCCTGCTTCAATCAATAACACCAACCCTCTGCACATAGCTGCATATTCAATCTGGTTGTTGGTGTATTTCCCCTACAATTGAACAACAAACTCATAGGTTGCCACCCGAGGGAAAATGATGTGCAATCCAATTCCACAACCTGCTTCACACGCTGATCCATCAAAAAATAGAACCCATAGCCTGACGCACATACTGAATTGGTGGCGTGATCCTTTCTGTGATGAGATCAGCCAAGGCTTTCCCCTAATCGCTTTGGTAGGTTGATAGTGAATTCCAAATTCAGAGAGAGCATGCATTCAATTGCCGAGCCGACCTTTGAGGATAGGAGTTGACATCATGTGTTTGATAACATTGGCTTTGCAAATCACCCGAGTCTCGGCATTGAGCAAGTAATGATGCAACTTGGTGCAAGTGAAGTGTAAACAAAGATAGAGGTGCTCCATTTTAGTGCACCTGGTCTCCGTATCTGGGAGACGACGGCTGAGAAAAGACACGGCTCTTTCTTTGCCCACGAATTCTTGGATCAACACGGAACCGATGGAGATTTCATCGGCCGACAAGTAGACAACAAATGGCTTGTCCAACTGTGGTGGCACTAACACTGGATGTGACGTTAAGTATTTCTTGAGATCATCAAATGCCCTTTGCTGCTCTGCCCCCCAGACAAATTCATCATCCTTCTTGATCTTGATATGCGGCATGAATGGATCAATCCTTCCGGTGAGGTTTGATATAAACCTCCGAATGCAGTTCAATTTTTCGATCGGACTCTGTAGCTGTGTTTGTCTTGTGGGGGTACCATTGTCGTGATGGCATGCTTACTCTTATCGCCGCGCTCATGAATCATGAACTCGAGGAATTGTCCAGCGTGACACCAAACGCACACTTCTTGGGATTCATTTTCAAGCCATGGAGCCTTGTTCGTTGAAACACCTGACGCAAATTGGCTAGATGCGAAGTGTCCATAGCCGATTTGACAACCACGTCATCAATGTAGATCTCAACAAGCTAGCCGATGAGGTCATCAAAGATGTAGTTCATGGCCCATTGATATGTTGCTCCAGTATTCTTAAAACCGAAGGTCATGACGACCTACTCAAATAGGTCAATGTTGCCTAGACATCGAAATGTCGTCTTGTAAATATCTTCCTCGACCATGAAAATCTGGTTGTATCCCGCATTGCTGTCAAGGAAACTCATAATTTTATGCCCTACCACAGCATTGGCGAGGATATCGGCTACTAGCATCGAGTATTCATCTTTGGGAATTGCTTTGTTGAGATCCCTGAAGTCAACGCATACTCACAGTTGGCCACTCTTCTTTCGAATGGGGACGATGTTCGATATCCATGTGGCATATCTGCATGGTCAAATGAAGCCGGCTTCTGTTATCCTCTGAATCTTCATCCTTGATCTCCGGCAATATCTTGGGATTGAACCTCCTAGGAGGCTGAGCATAAGGACAAAAACCAAGCTTGATTGGAAGTCGATGTTCTACGATGGACCGATCCAGTCTGGGAGTCTCATGATATTCCCACGCGAAGCAATCTGCGAATTCCTTCAAAAGTTCGACCAATTGAGATTTAAATTCAGGCTTCAATTTCTTACTGATGTAAGTTGGTCGAGATCGGTCGCCTAGGGTGATGTCTACTTCCTCCAATTCGTTGGTTGCTGTAAAACCAAAACCCAACTTCCCATCCTCTGCGAATTCAGCATTGCAAACTACAAAGGGTGTCAGCTGGTCAGAGTAGGCATGGGCCTGATGATGATCATCGGCCAACATTTCATTATTATCAATAGAAGAAGGTACTAATATTTTTGGGGCCGATTGCCCGGATCGGCCTCACCATGTATATCAGTACAGAGGGTCTTTAAAAATCGGCTGATTGCGCGGATCGACCTCAACGTAAGTGCGTGTATCTATACATCGATGCTGGTTGCTGGAACCAACGTGAGCTCATTTTTTTGATCCTTCTACAAATTCCCAGTCCTTTTGCTCCCTTCCAGTGAGACATTCCGCTCCTTTTGCCCCCACAGAATGAAGTGTCCGTGATTGTGACATCACTAGAATCGTCAGCTGGCACGACTTCAATTTCATCGCCATCACATTGGATAAGGCATTGGTGCATAGTGGAGGGTACGCAACAGTTGGTGTGAATCTAATCTCAGACAAGCAGGGCCGAGTAAGGTCCTTTGATGTCCACAACAAAGAAAGATGTGTTGATCATTTTGTGCCCGATCGTCAGCTCGACGTTGAAGATGCCCTTAGCTCCATTTGTCTCCCCCTTGAAATCGTTGAGGACGACATTGGTCTTAATGAGGTCACTGTCAATTCTGTCGAACTTCTTGAACATAGTGTATGGCATGAGGTTAACTGCCGCACCTGTGTCGACCATTATTTTGCCGACTGGTTTGCCATTGATGTACCCCTTGAGGTAGAGCGGCTTCATATGAAGATATTTCTTATCGACCGGCTTCTTGAATATTATAGGCGCCCATCCCAGATTGAGCTGAGCCACTGACTCTTGGACTGACGCAGGGTTGCAGAATTCCTTGGGCAAGAAGACCATGTTGACGTTGGCCGATCTGCCGGCTTTGCCCTCTGTGAGTAGATCATCAACGACATCTTCCATCATGGCTGCGTCGTCTTCCCCTTGGTCACCCAGCTATTCAAACAACTGCTGCTTCCTTTTCCAAACTACTGCCACTACGTAATGAACCCCCTTTTTGCAACACATATATGTGTTCTTAAAAGCCAATTTATCCATTGCTCGAGTATACCAACGCATAATTTTGCGTTGCCTATGCTACTGTCGCTAGAGTCTATACAAACACTTACATATGCATTGGTAAAGCCTATAATTAAGTGTTGCTAAGCTGCAACAGATACTAAGGGGTTACAACAACACTTGTATATGTTTGTACTGCCTATGGATAAATGCCATTTTAAGCATGTTGCAACGTATATATTATAATTATAGCAATGCTTATATGCATAGCAAGAATAAACCAAACAATAAAAATATTATTAAATAATTAAATTTAGAGCCAAATAAGGTTAAAATAAATATGCAGTGCAAACACAATCAATATATTATAAATAAACCATCAGTGGTGACAATTCGTTAAAGAACGTACACAGGTGATACGGAATCAAAAAACATAACAGCCCTACAAATACAGAAATGCTTTCATAGGAGAACACCACAATTGTTTGGATTTAAGACATAAGTCAAATATATGGGGCTTCATTTCAGCCCATGCCATACTTCGGGTTCTGGTCCAATCGCAGATAAGAGTGTGGGAAGCCAGCATCCATTGATTTCAAATAACGGGCATGCAAGAAGCTTCGAGACGCTGTACGCACTCTGCTTCCACGACTTGCACCTGACCAAAAAAACAGTGTTTGTCTTGGACATGTGAGCAATCTCAGACAAGAGGGTCGCCTGGTTTGGATCAGTAAGCATGGAGCAGATATAAAGCAAACCCTGAAACATAAGAAACTGTTCGTTAATTGTGCAGCTATACAATAGTTTGCAGGTTTTTTCTTGGGTAGCATAGTGATAAACTGATCCTGAATGATAGTTGTAGAATAGAAACTTAGAGGTAAGCATGAAGAGAGAAATATACTACTATCTGATAGTCCTGTAGTTGGAAGGTGTATAAGTACAAAACTACAGAGCC
Organism: Paspalum vaginatum; assembly: GCA_030272315.1. NCBI lineage: Eukaryota > Viridiplantae > Streptophyta > Magnoliopsida > Poales > Poaceae > Paspalum > Paspalum vaginatum. Next base: position 37,942,942 of record CM059015.1, on the reverse strand, counting down.
GAAATAAAGTATAATTGTTTTCATCATATTTTTAGGTGTGTGTAATTTTTAAACCAAAATAGAGGTTTGCAATTAACATTCTGCCATAAGCCCATAATATGTCGATGGAATAAATAAGAATGGTTTATAATTTCTATTCTGAATCATTAGACTGTATAAAACATCATTAATCTTTTAAAGATAAAATAGCTAGTTGGCTAATATTGACAATTCTATATCCATAACTCACACCAGAAAAGTAGCACTAAGGTTTTGTATCAGCACCTTACAGATAGTCAAAGTAGGGCTCCACTGCTCCTTAAGAATATCGAGACATATGCTTTGATGTTTGGATGGAAAATCTACTGGAATCATACCTAAAAAAGAGATGGTCAATGATGGTTAACAGAACAGAAGAAAACATACTGAGAAAAGCTTTGTAGGTTAACAGAACAGAAGAAAACATACTGAGAAAAGCTTTGTACACAAAGAAGCAGACCTAGAAATTGAATATAAACCAATCAACCTTAAGTTCATTGCCACTAAGAAGAATATTGATGATGTATAATAGGAAATCAAAACATCAACTGATGATGATAAAGTAATGATTTTTATAGACCCTGCATGTCCAAATCCGGGGGTGAGCATATATGAAATGTGTAGGTAGATAACACAAACACCTCTTACACAATAAGACATTACTGAGGTGTACCACAGTGCAGGAATGTCGCACAAACTTGTATGCATAAATGAATCTGTGATTACAACAAAATGCATTCTCAGCTGACAACAAATGCATTCTCAGCTGACAAAACTGCAGTACAGACATACTACATAATTTATCTCACCATAAGAACGAGTTACAATGAACAGCACAACAAAAATCTTAAAGTGAATTCCTGAGAGAACCAAACCCTTTAATAATTCCAGTTTATTTATGGTCACTCAAAATACAGAGATCTATGATAGACAAAAAAACATTCATGTACAAATTGTGGTTCAAAGGAAAAAGGCATACCAAAGCTGTGGTTTGAGTGGAGTGCCGAATATCTACTTCATTCGATCAATAGCTTGGGTATGGCTTCTTTTCTTGACTCCAGCCTCATCAATGTGGACTTCACCAACCATAAATAATACTTATTAGTATTACAAGTCTTAAGGGATACTGCTAATAACGATGTCTCCAAAAATCCCCTTAAAGACTTGTTCGGTTTGAGGAGGATTAAAGAGGATTGAGCGAGATTAAATCTCTACCTATTAAAATTTAACAAGTAGAGGATTGGATCCCCTCTGATACATACCTGTGCAACTGAAAAGGTATAAATATTTCAACCATAACCCTAACCATAGGCGCAGGCACTTACCTCTAGTGCCAGTGCCAGTGCCGGCCGCCGCTCCACGCCAGCTGCTGTCAGGCTACTCCCGAGCCCTCCGCAGCATCGCATGTGCCGCCATCCGCCCGTGCCGCCGTCGGCACATTCCCGTGCTGCCGCGCCGCAGTCCACTTGAGCGGTTGGTGAAGGAGAGGAACGGTGATGTCCCAGGCGCCGCGGCCGCTGCAGCTCGATCACTGGGGAGGCCAGAGGGGCGACAAGGTGGGAAGGGAGGGGATCGAGGAGCGGAGAGGCCAAGACAGGAGGGAGGCGGATGCGCGCTGGTCAGTTCTCGCATCGGGGACGGGGATTCGGGGGAACCCAGGGGCGGCGCTGCTGCTTCCTTCGAGGCGGTGAGGAGTCTCATGGGCCAAAGCCCATCCGTCAGGGAGGGTGTACGGCCGGGCCGTGGAGCCAGAAAGTATGAAAAATTCACGTGTTTATATTTAATTGAAGACCTGAAAGACACCCCTGCACTAATTCCAGTATTTGTGGGCGTCAAGCAAAACTAGAAAAACTTAGTATAGCAACATTATTTATAAATCATATGCTATAACTTTCATATATGCAATTTTAATCGGAAACATTTATGTTTTACTATAACGAAAGGAAAACTTCTAGATTTAAAGTTGAGAAACGTGAATTTCATGACCCTAACTAGGGGTTAGGTTTAAAATTTCAAAATACATTTTCCAAAATAAATTTCATGGCCCCGTGTTATTTTCCATTCCAACCCTTTCCATTTTCTGGATAGCATGCATCTCACAAAAATCGCAACTTATTAATTTCCTTTCCATTTTCCGGCTTGGATGTTCCATTTAAAATTGCATCCTATAGTAAGTGTTGCCACAAACCTAAATACTCCACGGATGATGCTTGCAACGTATAGCAAGCGTTGCAACTGGACTTCTAGCAACACATAAAAACATGTGTTGCTAAGTTTACGTTGTTAAAGGGGGGGGGGCATTTTGTAGTGTGCGCATTTGGAAAAGATCGACAAGAGCTTCTGTCGGTAAGATGGTGTGGCGATTGGCCCTAAGTTCACCTGCTTCAGCAGCCAAAGGTAAATTGGCCGGCTTCCTCTAGGCTACGCAAGAGTTGGACCCTACATTTATGCGAACGGGAAAGTCCTTCTAGGCACCATCTGGGTTAGTGACATTCTTCTCGCTTCCTGCTCGACTCTTCTGGGTGAGGTTTCTCTGGTGGAACCTCACGTGTGACCTCGTGTCGTGGCTGTTCAGTAGCTGACTTGCCCGTATCTTCATGCCGAGGTCATTCTGGGGACAACTGCAATTGGCGTCACAGTGATGCTCGGGGATGCCCCAAGCATTGGAATATTGAAGCATGTCCATCTGAGTGCCGATGCGCTGAAAACTTTGGGCATCGTCGATGGTTGGTAGGCGCTCCACACCTTGGCTCCAGCAATAGTCAAAGAAGGGGCAGTCCTAGTGTCACTTGAACTTGCGGTCTCCAAAGTGGTCGCGCCCTCCATCATGATGACGATCAAAGTAGTGACGCCTCTCACCATGGTAATGTTTAGAGTAGTGGTGCTCCTCATCACGGCAACACTCGAAACAATGGTGCTCCTCTCGATCGCGCTGGTACTCTTGGGGGTGGCTCTCGTTTCTCACATCGCAGTACGGATGACGAAGATATTGTGCCACCAGTCGTGCTGCCCATGGAAGCGGGCGTCTTCTTAGCCATGCATCCGGCGCTTTTGATGTTGCTCGTGGTGTTGTGCATATATGCCGATTAGCACTCCAGAATCGATGCGTGAACAACAGTTCCTAACGATCTTCTTGGCTAAGACATGTTCTTCTGGCTGGAACTATAACGGTGAATCATCATCTGGATCGGCCTTACCTTTGCCTTCGCTCTTTGAGTTGGATGCAACGTCCACCATGTTGATGACTAGCAAGAAGAACGGACTGGCAGGATTGGTCTCTAGTGATGACCCTGCCATTCTCAGCAGCACCCTGGACTCAGCGGAGAAACTCCAAGGATTCAGTCGTAGAGACTATCTTGAATGGGCCATGAGCCGATGCGGCTGGTTTGTGTTGACCGTGGGTGAAAGACATCCCCTTGAGGATGTTAACATGTAGGAGCGGGGTGTTGTCAACCTTCATGGGGCCTCTAGAGTAGGTCAGCGTCCCTTGTTCGATGGCGGCCTGGATCTGCTGACGTAGTGCTTTGCATTCTGCTGTGGTGTGAGAATGAAGTGTATTATGCCACTTGCAGTATTTGCGTCCTTTCAGTTCCTCGTCTAGGATGATCTTATGGCGAGGCATCAACTCCAGATGTTTCTCCTTGAGGAGCAAATCAAAAATCTGCTCTGTCTTGGACATGTCCAAGTCATATCCGGCTAGAGTTCCTGGACATTTGAGCCATTGACAAGGCAATGGCTAGTTTGCCTTAGACCATTGTACAATTGCCACCTCAGCCTCATCATTGGTCAATTCTTCCTCCTAGGATTGGAGGTAGGTGATAGGTCTTCGGGGCTTCTCCTGGTACAACTTTGGATGCAAGTGCTCGTAAGCTGATACTTTGGAGAGCAGTTGAGTGATAGAATCGAAATCATTTGGCCCATAGTTGCCTTGGTGGCGTGTAGCAAGCCATTGTAATCTATCTCCGCCAGGCTCTTCTTTGGCAAGTGAAATGAGTGGCATCTGTTCCTAACCTCCTGGAAACGCTGTGTGTACTGATTGACTAGGCTCTCCAAGCATTGGTGCATAGAGATGAGATCTGAAAACGTGGCTTTGTTAGAGCTAGAGAAGAACTGGGCATGGAATTGTTCCTCTAGCTGTTTCCAAGTTGTGATGGATCCAGGCGCCAGAGACGTATACTAGCCGAACATTGGTCCAGACAGTGATAGTGGGAAAAGCCAAATCTTCATATGTTCTGCTGATGCTGCAATTCCCAACTGAGCCGTGTATCGGCTGATGTGTTCAATAGTGCTTGTATTGTCGTTGCTGCTAAACTTGGAGAATTCTAGGACCTTGTACTTGGGCGGAGGAGGGAGGTGACCATAGGCCTCAGGGTATGGCTTCACATATGAAATGATGCCTTTCTTTGGGTTAAGGCCGCACATGTCCCTCATCATCTCCTGGAAGTGAGCAGAGTCGGTGCTGTCCGGCCTGGTTGTTAAAAACCGGCCCTGAACCATATCTAACTTGCCAATCATTTAGCTCATGCTCAGTAGTTCTGTCCTTACCGTCGCCCGTATGTCCTGCCTAATAGACTTGCTTGTTGTGGTGATCGGTGGTAAGGTTCTTCTCCTTCTTTTAGTATCCGGAGCTGGCATATGTAGCCCTCCGGTATGAAAGCTGGCAGTTCATCATAGCACATGGGCCTATCATTCAAATATTGTGGTGCATGCATGATGAACTCATCTTTTTGGTGCCTTTAGGTGCATTGATCGGTGGTACCTGGAAAGGCTGAGTGTAGAATTTTGTCTCACCAGCAAAAGTGCCAATCGATGGCCCCACTCATGAATGTATTCCCTGGCCAAAACAAACTTGATCACATGCGCCACAATGTTCTCCATTGAATTGAGCATGGCCTCAGCCTGACGCAACAAGGCGTGATGGATCATGGCGTTCATCTCTTCCCAGAGAGCTCAGCTGCATTCTTCAGATGACATAGATATGCCCATTCCATCAAGAGCCGATTCCGTGTATCCGGAGCACTTGATACCTCTATGGTGAGACCAGATGAAGTGTTTGAGGACCTTTTCATGCGGTTCTTCTATGATTTGCTTGTACATTGTGCGGTGTTCACCTACGAGGTCGTTAACCGTCGATGGTCCTGTCTTGCCTTCAGGGAGGAACGTCCCGTCTAGCAGTTGGCGACATGGCTATGGTGAGTTTGGTGATGAGAGCTTGACTGTCGTGTCCCACCGAGCATGCCATAAGTGTGTTGCCACAGGAAACCGGTGAGAGGTTGTCCTGCGGGCCGACACACAAGGTGCCGGGAGATTGTGCTGCTGCTATGGTCATCTCTCCCCAGTGCAGCTCCGATCGGCTCTAGGTGGAGCCGATCAGTGGTGATGCGGGCATACCACCTGTCTTGACCCTACAGCTAAGAAGGTTTTGGGGTGGATGCGGTGGTTGGCTCTGATTCTCCCTGAAAAGTGTACACAATAGATGTAAACGTTAAATTCCTATGTGATAGCTCGGATCAGCAACTCACGGCTCGTTAATCTATAGGCATGTTGCATGCACGTGTGCAGCACATGTCGTTGATTGTGGTGAACGGCTAGGTAACATGCACCGAGCTGCATAGAAACTAATCTACTACTTGAAGCACAAACACATAAACAGATTGGAAAACATGCAAGGTAAACGATAGATCCAGCTTCACGTGACATTCATCGAGATAACTAGCAACCCTCGCCATAAAAAACTCTTCAGTACAAGATTCACCATATGGCTCATGCCCTAAAGCCCTAATGAATCTACAAAAGACACATTAGAGCAGCATGACGATTACCTAGAAAACCCTAATTGCTCAGGGGTGGTGATGTGCCAAGAGAATATGGAGACAACCGCTACTGGGAACATATGTCGTCAATTTTATTTCGTAAGTATGTGTACATATTTATAGTCCACAGACTTGGACAACAAGTCTGACTTTTTTTAGAATAACACAAAACCCTAACCTATTTATACTAAATATGACTCGATTTCTACAATACATAGCCCATCGGCCCTATCTATTACATCGGCTGCTTCTCCCTTGATCAGGTTCTCTCGGCCCAATACTCGGATCGGTTATATTCTGGCAATAATAGTGTGTGACTGCCCCTAGCATCTCAAAGATGATAACATGAGATTAGACATGTAGTAATGATGATTTGTAACTAAAACATATCTTACTAGCACCTTCAAATAGGTAGAGAAATAACCAAGCCAAAAATTTTCTATTCAAAATATAAAACCTCGCGTTGTTCCATTGAGTAGTAAAAATGTACTATCTTTCACTGCGAAACATCAAATACAAAGGTTCAAAAGAACGAATCAAATATAGCCAACATTCTTTTAAATAGGTAACAAATGTGTCTTTGATCAAAATTGAGCCCTAATAAAACTTTGAAATTCATTAAGCACTTTTGCTCAAGTGTCATAGAAAAGTTATAGTACAAATCATGTCTATTGTTTTCGTCACATTGAATATGTTTCAAAACCTTTATTTACTTGATATAATTTGCACAAAACCATTGGTTGGATAAGTCAAATCCAGTAATACTTAGAATCATTCCAAGTCTGAAATTTTCAGCTTTTCCTCCAATTTCATTTCTCAATTACTCTGGATTCTACTGTACAGCTTAAAAATATGTAACACCCCAAAATTTAGCACCCGGAATTTTCTTCTAATCTCTCCCTAATTCAAAATCAACTTTCCGAAAATCTTGGATACTTGATATGAGTTCAACAAAAATCTCCAGATAATCACAAATATCCTCCACCAATATTTTGCCCACAAAAGTTTTCTCCGAATTCCATTTTCAAATACCCAACTTCCAAATATAAAATCTGAAAAGAAAAGGCAAAATACCTTACCTCCCTCAGGCCAAAACCGACACAAAACCTCCTTCTCCCCCCCACCTCGGCCCAGCTCCCTTCCCTCCACCTAGGCCGCCAGGCTGGCCCAGCCGACTGCCGCCTCCCCTCAGCTCTCCCTGCCAAATGGGCCCACGCCCTTCCCTCCCTTGCCACACAGGCCCCTCGTGCCAGCCGCTCCCCCCTTCTTCCTCCTCCAGCGCCTCACGCCACGCGCACACCACGCCCGAGCCCTACCCCGCCGAGCCTGACCCCGGACACCGCAGCGGCCCGGCCCCGCTACACTGCCGGTCCCGCCGCGTCGCCCTCGGTACGGAACACACCGCACCCGGGCCCCCATCGCCGTGCCCCGGCCGCACCACACCGGCCTTGCCCCATCTCCGCACCACATCACCCCATCCCTACCAGACCCCGCCGCACCGCGCTTGCGTCAGCGCACCGTGTGCCGCGCCCAGCCCTACCTCGCTTGGGTGGTGTCTCTGCCACGCTGAGCTCCATGGACGCCCCCTTCCCCCACCGCGTCGCGTTGCCATTTGGCCCCGCACCGGCCTCATCCCACCCGGTCCTCGCCGCGTCTCCTCGCCACACTACCGCTGTGCCACCCTCAGCCCCAGACGCGCCTGCACCTGACCCCGCCGCACTTCCTCGCACCATGGCCACCGCACCACCATGACACGCACGACTGCGCACCGCGCCGCCATGACACCGCCCCGAGCTCAGTCACTCCCTTCCTGCCAGCTATAAATAGAACCCTCCCCCTCTCCGCTGCTCGCCGTCCCCTTCCCACAGCCCCTAGAGCCACCACGGCACGCACCTCCCTCGCCACCATGTGCACCCGCATCACCGTGTCGTGGACACCCCATCTCCGGCCACCTACTCCACACCCCGACCACGCCAACAGACTCGCTCCCTCCTCTCGGTGCTCGCACCACCGGCCTCGCTGGAACCTGCCCCCGCCGGTAGCGAACCGCCGGCGTGCTGAGCCACCGCCGATGTCCGGTCCAACCAGACCCTTTCGGTACTTACCGACCGGGAGCGCCGTCGCCTCCTGACGCCGTCACTTCCCTCCACTTCACCGACACGTGGGCCCGCGCTATGCCATTAGCCGCGCCGTCGCCGTGTGGGCCGGCCCACTTGGCCGCGTTCGCCCCCCGCGTGCGTGTTGGGTCGAGCCAGGCCACATAGGCCAAAAGCCTCTCCCCGGCCCAAGTTACTTCGCCAGTAGGCCAAATCCAAGGAAATTGCCATGAAAAGGTCCAAAACTACCCCTCCAATTTCCAAAAAAGTCTATTGCTACCCCCTAGCCACTATATACTCCATATCTTCTCCAGTTTTAACTCCGATTTAGGTGATTCTTCGAGCCTAAATTCATCTAAAATAAAGCTATAGCCATCCATACAGCTCCACATAATCTTTTCCTTGGCTGGAAGCCACCATCATGCCACCATGACGCTGTCCTACGCCCAGGTTGCGCTTCACACTGGTCCCATGAGTTTCGTGTGCCTGGTGATTGAGGCCATTACCTACCTACTCGACTTAAATCCTCGAGGCTCCTACCTTGGTCTTTCCTGGCTTTGAGTTCAGATGATGATGACACCGAAAATCATCGAAAAACCATCACTCCCTTCCTTGCCCCACTCGAACTCTAGACTTCACCATGAGGCCACCTTCTCGCCATTCCGGTTCCCGCCGCTCAAATTCGCTACCCTAGCACTACCTCCATAACCGTTACCATGCCCACCAGCAGGGCCGACATCACCCCACTCCACCTTGATACCTACTCGAACCACCACCTCTAGGTAAGTTTCCAACCCTCCAAATAAACCCGAGATCTCCTACTCACCACACCTAAAATCCGGGTTGAGCTCATGTTATATTCTTTGTGTGTATGCTTTTCCCTATTTATACACGTAGGTGGTACCAGCGATCTTAGTCGGTACACCTCTGGCAAGGGCCTTCGCTGCGCTAGAAGAAAGCAACCGGCGCCTGCAGCAGATGATGTACCAACATGCGTAGTGGATGGCACACCATCGCACCCTGTGATTGGTATACCAATGTGCCCGGCGGATGATGGTACACCAACGCATTCGGTAGACGATACACCCTCGTCACTAGCAACCGATGCATCGTCTGTATCAACAAAACGATAGGCAAGCCCACTGGAATCCCCACTTGATGCATAAATTTCTTATGTTTTACAAACACAAACCTTGTCCTGATAATCACATGAAAACTTGCATGTTTTGCTTGTTAAGGTAACCCAGCAAAATATACAACTACCTAAGCCTATTTTAGATATAGCGCGCATAGGTGGGATCACTCATTTAATTATCTATCATAATCTTGACGTTATGTTGGATTATGAAGGGTATGGAAAAGTGGATGTGTGGGTTGGTTTTGAAATAAAATAGGGAAGAACCCCGGCAACCGACCTTGTCGGAATACAGCTACGCGCCGAAACAAGCCATAAGGGCAGGGTATGAACGGGTAACTTAGCAACTCGCGGTTACCCCATGTCTCGGGATTCGTGGAGAATACCGGGTAGGTGGATGGCTCGCGCTATCGAGCATTGGAAAGTGGGAATGGTTCTACCTAAGGTCTCCGTAAGGACAGTTATGCTTTTCATCTTGCCTAACTCTTTTAGTACAACCACTCGCTCTGTATGAGGCATTTGCCAAGCCCGAGGCGGAGTGGATAGCCTAGTAGCCTCTGTGCTGGCGCACAAGGGGCTAGGGGATGGGTGGTGTGCCAACTGGGAGTACCGCGGTGTACTGAAGTGGCTCGGAGGCCCAAATCCCTAAAGTTCTGCTAGGTGATGAAACAAAGTCAACAGATTGGTTTGGAATTTAGACAGTTACGACGGTAACATGCCGCTGAGTCCAACTTGTGGGAATTAGTACAACCTCTGATCAGAGTAAAACCTATTCGAATAGTCCGTGTCCACTGGTATGGATGAGTTACGGCTTGGTTCTTCAGTTAGCAGTTTTCATAAAATAAAATGGACTTGGTTTAGGACCGGATAAAATGGTTTTTGGTTGAGCAGTGGATGTTGGGTGTATGGAAAATGCTGTTGGCTGAAAAGCCAGGAGCCACTTTGGACCGGCAACTCCAGTGGCAACCCCTTCATGAGAAAAACTCGGTTTTTAGAAGGATTAAAACTTGACAACTATCACAAACCCTGCATAGAAGTACATTTCTGCAAAACTATCCTAAGCTCCAGATATATTCTTGCATATAGAGTTAGCCTTCCCCAAATTCCTTTGGAGGAAGGTGGGCTGCTGAGTACGTATGTACCCACCCTTACTTTGTTATTGTTTTTCTCAGTGATATGGACATATACTGGTCCGAGAACGAGTAAGGGTTACGACCTACTTCCCAACCGTAGCGGGAGGAAGATGGGCCTACGTTTTATATTCTGCTACTTAGATTTTCAGGGCTGCGCCCCTTTGTGGTCCGACCCGTTAGGGCGGATCTGTATCACTCTGATGTAAGAATATGATTACCAAACCCTAGGATGGTAATAAAGCACATTTTAGTCCCATTATGGAAATTGGGGCGCTTCAGGTGGTATCAGAGCCGTAGTTGGCCGTAGGACGTAACCCTTAGGTTGGAAAAATATTTTGAGTCCAAAATCAGCTTGAAAACACTTCTGCACCTCATCTTACTCTATTTTAAAAAAGTTTTGGCCCTTCTCTTGCCCCAACGGCCGTCACTGGTAGCTTGGGCAACACACCAATAAAGCTAGGATACATGGACGGATGTGATGGATCGATGTTAGTGCCCACCGAAAGACACATCACCATCACAAAGACACATGGCTCAATCTCAAGATATGGACCACCCTAGTCAAACGCATGACCCGATGGATAATCAGAAAGCATGCAACATAAAATAAGGAAAGAAAAGACATGACCCTTGCTGTTCCGCTTAAATTGGCCAAGTGGTACAACACAACTGAAAAGAGGCCCCCCTTGGAACAATGCATTTTCAACCCTGTGCCACTTGGCACCAAGGACGCCAGGCACTGCCACCCAAAGACGGGCCAACCAAGCTATTTAAGGGGACCTGCCCTAGGACTCAAAGGACCTAGGACCGCTCCATTGCAAAGCAGCAATGGCAGAAGAAAAGCCCATCCTAGACGGTCGCCTCGTGCTCCTTAAAAAGAGAAAGCGCATAGACCTCTCAGTGGAAGTCCTAGTATTGGAAGGCATACCAATTACCTTCTCCGAGCCTGAGAGCTAGCCAAACCCTCTAGAGTCTCACCCAAATCCTCCACCAGAGCTACCAGAATGCCCCACCCTGAGAAGATCCCCATACCAGATCTCAGGTGCCTGGAAGAAGAGCTACCCAGAGCCCATGCCTCCAAGTCTGGTCTCCTTGAGCAAGCCAAAGGCTCCGCCAATAACTGCACCAATAGAAGCAAGGCTAGAACCCTCGGGCATTACCTCGCCTAGGGGACTAACCGAAGAAGACGACCCAGTCATCACAACTCGGCCGCTGCCAGAAGACATCATCAACATCAGGTCAGATGACTCAGAATGAGGTCCCCGAGCTTGATAGGGAATGAAGTCGCATGGTCCTGAAGCTAGCTGTGTCCAGTGTCCCTCTTACAGTTGGGTAGTAAAGTTCCTCCTTCGCGTGTGTTGTAGACGTGCCTTGCTTGTTTGTGTGTTGTGTGGTAGTCTCAGTCTAGGTCGAGTCCTGCGAGTCTGGTTCAGATGGCAACTGCCGGATGTGTCAGCCTATGTGATGATGTAAAAGGTTTTCCAGAGCTCCTAAGGGATACCATAAGGTACCTTTGGATTTTCGAATACCCTGAGTACCTAGGTAGAGAAATCATCGAGATTGTAGAACCGAAATGGATGGTCTCACTGTACATTAAGGACAACCGTGCCCTTGCAGGATGGCATTCCACAACTACCAGTCATCGGTTTGTGGATGTGTGTCACATTACGGCTCGCGATGCAATAAGAAAGTTGTGGTCAACCTATGATCGGGCAATCCAGGACACCACTATGAGATTCTTCCCACCCTTCAATAAGTTGACCACAAGCTGGGCCAGAAAAGTTGAAGTCTTGAAGATAATGAAGGAAACAGAGGATCCCATCATAGCCTACCTTGCTTTTCATCTACAAGCCCTAGATGATGAGTACGACAAACTAAGCCTCATGCACAATAGGTTGGAAGCTCACAACCGAATAACAGAAGACCTCCTGTCCCAGTACAGAGCCAGACTACTGCGCCAGAGGCAAGAAACCCACCTTGATCTAAGCAGCACAACAACACTGGGTTTGTTTGACCTTCGTTACCCGTCACCTATGGGAATGCAGTACTCCCCGCTAGGAGGAATATCAAACCCTCCTAGGCAATCAGAACCAAGTCACCAAGCTAGTTTCCAGTACTCTCTGCTTGAGCAGCATCGGAATCAGGGAGAAGCCCCAATAACCATCCACTAAGAGGAAGATAGAGAAAGCTTGGGCACCCTCCTAACACTCTTTCTTCTAGGAAAGGGATCCAGTGTCCAGCAACCATCACCAACCGGAGCCTCCGGTAGTCAGAAGTTGAAGTCAGTTATGTGCGAGTAGTCATGTTAGTGTGCTTGTTTTCATTCTTGTGTTTTGTTGTTATGGCTTGTCTCTTGCTGTGGCAGCAGAAACAAGTGTTGCCTAGTTTGATTGCTAATAAAATCACCATTAGAACTAGCCCTCACCTCTACCATCTCTTCTCACCTTAAAACCCGTTAGTTTGAAGAGTATGTGCCCGTTAAAAGGAGCGACCAGAACAAGCCCTAATCAAAATAAAGGATGGTCAGCAGGTAACAAAGCTCTGCCCAAGGAAGGCACAACTAAAGGAAACAGTGGCCCTAAGAAAATGGATAAGATCGGAGGAAACATCCCATACCATAGCCCTCTTGCAAACAGAATCCACCACAGTCCCCCGCCACTCACATCTGTCCATCGCCCTACCTTTTTTATCGCACCATCCGATGCCCCGGCCCCACTACCCACTCACCCCTGCCACCACGTGCGCACACCGCTTGCCACCACCTGCCGCCTTTGGCAGCGCACCCACGCACCCCTGCTGGCCAAAGACGGGCCCCTACACCACCATCCACCACTGGCTGCCATGTGTCCCCACTCCGCCGCCCATGGGATGCTGGTCCCCCACTCCATCCTGACTTGCATGCCGCCGCATGCTCCCGCTCTACCTCCACCGCTCGTGTCACCTCGGTGCACAGCACACCGCACTCCAACCACCGCCCTCGTGCGCCGATAAAACCCTCCCTCCCCCAAGCTCAGTTCCTCACTCACCCCGCAGAGCAAACCCACCACCGCCCCTCTCCCACTAGCTAAACATGCCACCACTCCTCCCATGTTTTGTGATTCTTGGGTAGGACAGCTCCTCCTGAGTAACTACATCATCGCCGCTGTCACCCTCCCACTTTGTCTCCTTTTCCTCTGGGAAATCCACCGCCCTCACCCCTAGGAAAAGCGACTCAGAAACCAACCCAAACCGCCCACCAATCCCACCACAGAACGATAAACCTAGCCATTTTCCTCCTCATCCTTATTAAGTGTGTATTCCTAGCCAAAATCCTCAAAGTCCTCATCTATCTTGCAAAACGAGGGATCATTTGTGAGCTCTGCAAGCAAGACTAAAAAGCCTGCACAGCACCACCAGCCCATGAACCCAGAGCCCAATGTTGGCATCCCACTTCGCTATATACTCTTCGCTGAAATCTTACTCCTATGCCTCCTAAATCCTCCTCCAGTTGATAAAACTCGCACGGGCCGGGCAGAAGCAAGAAGGAGCTTCCTGCTAGCAAAGCTGTGCCAAGGTCAAGAAGCCCAAAGCAGGGCAGAAGACAGGCAAGAGGATAGAAGAAGAAGTGCTTGGGGCAACAAGAAGTGTAACGGGAAGAAGGCTATCCAAGACAGCTATTTCTTCTCCAGCCTGCCCTCTGTCTGCTGATACAACGACAGTAGTTGGAAAACGCAGCAGCTCCCCACTTCCAGAAGAGTGCCTAACCTACTCAAGTAGGGGTATCTGCCCTATTTAAGTGGGGGTAGCCTCCCTTCTGTTAGTGCTGGTGCAGGATAATCTGGACCCCATAGGTTGACGGATCCATCCCTTTGGATGAGTCGCCTGGATTATGCCACCATCAAGAGGGCAGAAAGTGCCTTGCTGAATTTCTGTCACTCTCTAGGAAAAGCCCCTGCCTGAAGCTGCCAGGCAATGGATCAACTTTCCAAGTTCATGAAGTGGATAATCCAGCTCGTAGGTGGAAGGCATGTACGAACAGCTCCAACAAAGAAGAAAAGAGAAATGAAGAAAGGAGGAATCAAGTTGAACATGTAATTGTTATTAAAATTCCACCTGCCATTCCGTATGAAGAATTAAGCTTCGGTTATAATCAGAAGCAGTTGGCTGAAGTAAAGCAATCCCTGTAACCATCTAAGCCGGATCTCGAGGACGAGATTCATTTTAAGTGGGGTAGATTTGCAACGCCCCAAAATTTAGCACCAGGAATTTTCTTCTAATCTCTCCCTAATTCAAAATCAACTTTCCGAAAATATCGGATACTTGATATGAGCTCAACAAAAATCTCTAGATAATCACAAATATCCTCCACCAAAATTTTCTCCAAATTCCTTTTTCAGATACCCAAGTTCCAAATATAAAATCTGAAAAGAAAAAGGAACATACCTTACCTCCCTCAGGCCAAAACTGACCCAAAACCCCCTTCTCCCCTCCCCCACCTCGGCCCTCTCCCTTTCCTCCACCTGGGCCGCCAGGCCGGCCCAGTCGACCACCACCTCCCCTCGCTATCCCTGCCAACTAGGCCCGCACCCTTCCCTCCCTGCCACAAGGGCCCCGCGTGCTAGCTGTTTCGCCCTTCTTCCTCCTCCAGCACCTTGCGCCGTGCGCACACCGCGCACGGGCCCTACCCCACCGTGCCTAGCCTCGGAGACCCCAGCGGCTCGGCCCTACCACGCCAACCGACTCGCACCATCGGCCTCTTCACTGGAATCGCCCCCGACGGTGCGAACCGCTGGCGAGCTGAGCCTCGACCGCTGCTGTCCGGTCCGATCGGACCCTTCTGGTCCAAACTGACCGGGAGCGCCGTTGCCTCCTGACGCCGTCACTTCCCTCCACTGCCACCGACACGTTGCCCTGCGCTACGCCGTTAGCCGCGCCTCGCCGTGTGGGCCGACCCACTTGGCCGCGTCACGCCCCGCGTGCATGTTGGGCTGAGCCAGGCCACATAGGCCAAAAGCCTACCCCGGCCCAAGTTACTTCGCCAGCAAGCCAAATCCATGGAAATTGCCAGGAAAAGGTCCAAAACTACCCCTCCAACTTCCAGAAAAGTCTATTGCTACCCCCTAGCCACTATATACTCCATATCTTCTCCATTTTAACTCCGATTTAGGTGATTCTTGAGCCTAAATTCATCTAAAATAAAGCTATATCCATCCATACACTCCACATAAATTTCCTACGCCTAGTCTGCGCTTCCCACTGGAATCCCCACTTGATGCATAAATTTCTTATGTTTTACAAACACAACCCTTGCCTGATAATCACATGAAAACTTGCATGTTTTTCTTGTTAAGGTAACCCAGAAAAATATACGTCCACCTAAGCCTATTTTAGATATAGTGCGCATAGGTGGGATCACTCATTTAGTTATCTACCATAATCTTGACGTTATGTTGGATTATTGATGTGGAATATGAAGGGTTTGGAAAAGTGGATGTATGGGTTGGTTTTGAAATAAAATGGGGGAAGAACCCCAGCATCCGACCTTGTCGGAATACAGCTACGCACCGAAATATCCATAAGGGCAGGGTATGAACAGGTAACTTAGCGACTCGCGGTTACCCCATGTCCCGAGATTTGTCGAGAATACCGGATAGGTGGATGGCTCACGCTATCGAGCATTGGAAAGTGGGAATGGTTCTACCTGAGCTCTCCGTAAGGACCGTTATGGTTTTCATCTTGACTAACTCTTTTAGTACAACAACTCGCTCTGTATGAGGCATTGGCTAGGCCCGAGCCGGAGTGGATAGCCTAGTAGCTTCTGTGCTGGCACACAAGGGGCTAGGGGATGGGTGGTGTGCCAACGGGAGTACCACGGAGTACTGGAGTGGCTCGGAGGCTCGAATCCCTAAAGTTCTGCTAGGTAATCAAACAAAGGCAACGGCTTGGTTTGGAATTCGGGTAGTTACGACGGTAACATGCCGCTGGGTCCAACTTGTGGGAATTAGTACAACCTCTGATCAGAGTAAAACCTATTCGAAGTCCGTGTCCGCTGGTATGGATGAGTTACGGCTTGGTTCTTTAGTTAGCAGTTTTCATAAAATAAAATGGAATTGGTTTGGGACTGGATAAAATGGTTTTTGGTTCAGTAGTGGATGTTAGGTGTATGGAAAATGTGTTGGTTGAAAAGCCAGGATCCACTTTGGACCGGCAAGTCCAGTGGCAACCCCTTTATGATAGAAACTCGGTTTTCAGAAGGATTAAAATTTGACAACTATCACAAACCCTGCATAGAAGTACTTTTTTGCAAAACTATCCTAAGCTCCAGATATATCCTTGCATATAGTGTTAGCCTTCCCCAAATTCCTTTAGAGGAAGGTAGGCAGCTGAGTAGCCTTGTTTTGTTGTTGTTTTTCTCAGTGCTATGGACATATACTGGTCCGAGAATGAGTAAGGGTTATGACCTGCTTCCCAACCGTGGCGTGAGGAAGGTGGACCTACGTTTTATATTCCACTGCTTAAATTTTCAGGGCTGCGCTCCTTTGTGGTCCGACCCGTTAGGGCGACTCTGTATCACTCTGATGTAATAATGTGATTACCAAACCGTGGGATGGTAATAAAGCACATTTTAGTTCCATCATGGAAATTGGGGTGCTTCAAAATATCCCTTACTATGAAATGAAATCGAACTCATCGCCATTTAAATGCATTGGACCTTGATTTGGTTGGACCTCATTTGAATATCCAAAAGTTTGAAAAAGGACGACCATATACATGAATTAAAACTACTAGTTTGCCTGACCTCTGAATACGTTGGTGTTTAAACCACACGATTTGAGATGAACCAAAGAAAACTTTCTATATCAACCTTGTAGACAATTTTGTAGTGAACAACTTTGGTCTTGTGACTGTTGACATGAATGCATGTTTCGGTAGGGTTTTGAACCAAATAATCTTCATCTTCAAAAATATACCAAAGTAGAGTAGTGCAGTAAATTGAATTTTTTGTGAAACAAAATTCGTTATCATGAGAAACCTCATATACCAAAGCGATAGATAACAAGATTGATATTTTACACTTTACATTATAATGCACATAAATACACCTATTAGATTTTTGAAATTAATGTTGAATTTCAGTCAAACTGGATACAACTTATTAAATTCAAATTTTAACCAAGATTCAAAATAGAACATGGTATTAAAGTTTGTAACAAAATGGTAGATCATGAAATTTGGAACATTTCTACTATTTTGACTTTCTTCTAAACCATCTAAATATATCAAATTAAGAAACATATTACCCTAGACTTTCTTCCTTTTTCTTTGTTTCACCGACATGCGAGACTGGATGACATCAGTGGCCTCAGATTCCCGAAGGGGGAAATTGACAGTGCCCATGTGGGACCCACCTCATCCCCGCATCTCCCCACTCAGTGCACTTGATCCCCCAGTGTTTTCTCCCTTGCTCTCCTTGTCATCCTTACGCGGTCCATGAGACCAATTCACCCGCTCCCTGCTCTGCCCTACGGGTTGCGAGCGCCACTAGCATTACACTGCCATGAAGCATCCACCAGTCGACCGGCTCTGAACCCATCCTAAGCTTCCCACCTTCTTCATCCTTAAGAAAGTGGAGAGTGACTCCCACAATCTCGCTCTTAAGTTTTAATTTACTCTCTTCCTCTCCTACGCCGTTTACCCTCTCGACCTACATCTTACAGGAACAACCGAAACTCCACCGCTACTGCGACAAACTGCCATGGAAGCACTATGGTGAGCTCACGGGTCAGCCATTCTCATCCTCCTTATTTCACTATAAGGTGCGCAACACGCCCGCCTTGTCTCCCTACAACCGTTCCTCTCCTTTGAGCTCCAAAAGACATCGCCACCCTCTACCCCCTCCACTAGTTCTTGACGGCCCTTGCCTCCCTTAACCTTGTCATCCCCACTCTTACCAATTCAGCTAGTGGAGAGCATAGTGCTTTTAAACACCAGACCAGCTTTTCGTGACTTACCAACCAAGCGAACTAGGTAGGGCATACACCCTACAAGCTCGGAGTCATTCAATTGAATTAAGTATGGATGGATCATGGGCCTAAGTCTCACTCTACTCTTGCTTCTTTAGATAGCAAAATAGGAAGATACAGATCTAACTATAGGTCTGAATTACCAGTATTTCCTAGTCCTAGGAATTGGGAACGAAAATGTGAGACCCACTTCACAATCTGGTACTTGAGAATTTGAGAACTGAGCTGGCCTCAATGAATTTGGTAGGTGAAGCATAATCCTAGTGTGAGGGAATGCTATATGCTTGGTGGGTTCTCCTCCAAGCAGAATGAAGGAGGCCATGGACGCTGCTATTCCGAGGCATATTGTATATATATCTGGTGTCACCGTTTGCATCGTATAAAAAATAGCCATTCCTGAGATTAGCCACCCGCCGAGGGAGTTTATAAACATAAAAACATCGCTATTTCCATCTCTATACTGGGTTATACCATCAGACCCGTAATATCATTAGTGATCTCACAACAGATCTCTTGACCTAAAAAAAGTGTCATTTCTCGATACATAACATTGTATAAGTCAACCCAAGTCTCTTGTTCAAAAATTTCATAAGGTTCTAGCTCTTCGAGAATGGAGTCTATACTCCCAACTAAACTGGGGAAATCCCTATAATGGGATTTTAGCACCCATGCTTTAAGTATTTCTTTCTAATTGGTAGACGATCCCCCCGAAGAGTATGGGCGAGTACCGAGAAGGTTATTCATAGTAGGGCGTCCCATTATTGTCCTAGAATCCAAGGCATTTCATCGGAATACATCAGGTTTTTTCACCTTTGTAATCCTATGCATAGTCAGTACTATAGCTCCAATCATAGCAACTAATAAAATCAAACTAGAAACCAAAAACCAGACAGAACAGTAGGTATAAAGTAAATTGCCCAATGTTTCCAAATCAGTCCAACTTCGTACCTTTCCGGCATAAACCGTATATCCCAGAGATGTCGTATTTCTGTGGGTTGGTAGTAAGGGAATGGTTTCATTATCTAAAATGAAGAACATTTCCCACCAAAAGATCAGTACAATAATACCTCCTACTAGTAAATAACGCAATACTTCTACATGAATCTCCACTATTTGAATATTGAGCATCATAACCATGAATAGGAATGAATCGACAATAGCTCCTATATGAACTACTAGGAAGATCATAGTGGAGAAGTTGAGACCTAACAAAATAAGTAAACAAGAAGTGTCGCAAAAGATTAGGATGGGAAACAAAACGGAATGTATCGGACTTTTAGCACGTACAACCATCAAACCAGAGACCAAAGAAGGGCTCAACAAAACAAAAAGTATCATGCTACCACGTCCTTCCTTGAAATGGAACTTGAATGCTGAAGCAAGAAGACGCATTCAAGTTGATCTATTACAACCAGTGCGGTTGTTCGTATTTCATTTTATTTTTCCAAGCCGACGGTCTTCTTATAAAGGAAAACACTCACTGAATTACTTACTAAATCTCATCTTTCTCTCGACGCTAAGAATTTTATATGTGTCCAGGTCGGCAGGTCGATCAGAGGCATACTTGGCTTAAGATAGTTAGAGCCCTGGTAATCCATATCAATGCCAACCGAAGCTTCCCAATATCCTTCATCTCATAGCTCCTATCCAGTATGTGATCTCCGCAACACCATCGCCTTCCACAAGTATGTCATTCACATAGAGCAACAGTGAAAGCAGACCTCGTCTCTTATGAAAGAATGAATAGAGCCTTATCATTCTAGATCTGTAGGAAAACAAAGTTAAGAATAGTAGACCGACGGAACTTTTTCCAACCAGGTTGTGCTTTTTTGCTCGAGTGCCACCATATTGTAGGATCGAAAGGCAACCAGAGGGGGGTGAATGGGAGCTTATTAAAATTTCTTACTTGGAAGAACTTGGCCTAAATCCCAATTTAACTCAAAACCCCCTTATTCTAGCAATGTGCAAGGTTGAGTAGCAATGTAAAAGCTACCAACCATATACCACACCTATGAATGCACAAGCGGAAGCACTCGCTCAAACGCCAACCTTGAGAAACTCCATATTTCAGCCTAATAGGGTTGTGAAGAAAATTACCAAAACCCATGCAAAAGCTCCAAAAATCCCATAAAAAAATACCAGACCACAAAAAGAAGAGCTCCTAAAAAATTCAGATCAAAATGATCAAGTTTTGACCACCAGACCATCCAGTGGTAAAGCACAGGACCGTCCGGTGTTCACTGCATGACACTCCGAAAAGGTTTGATCCAAAACCCTACAAATCGACTCCACAAATAATGAAATTTTTACTGGAGGTTCACAAGAGGGCATTGAACAACCCCACAAATGTTCAGCTAATTTGGAGAATAAATGAATTCTAACAAACATCAGACCATCCAGTGATGTGCACACCAGACCATCTGGTGCTCACTGACAGGACAACCTTGCCCAAGTAACAATTATCAACACTAGAGCAAAACACCTGCAAAAAATATGAAATTTTTATGGGTCTTTTATGATAAAAATGAGAACACTCCACAAAATTTCATCTCAAAAATCGGAGTTTGACCATCGTACCTTGCAGTGGTCGAAATCCAAACTAAATCTACAGAAAAGTGGACAGCCGGTGACCCATAAAATTGATCCGAAACTTGATCAAACCATGTACAAAAATTATGAAACTTTGGGAATACAATATCTAGCACAAGAAGAAGGTAATCCAAAAATATCCACTCAAAAAGATCTCAAATTGACCTCGAATTGAAGCACGCGAGAGAAGGGAACAAGTTTTGACCGGTTTTGAAATTGATCTCCCTCTGGGTGAGCTTGTGGTAACTAAGGATCAATTCATGATCCAGATATGTTCTACCACATCATAGTATCACCAAAAACCAATGCACAAAGTCTCAAACTCAGAATTTAAAGGAAACACCAAAAAGGCCAAGGACAAAAGGGAAAAATGGGGAATTTTGGGAAGATCTTGTTCAGCTGATATGTAGGCCTTGCCTATGTGATTTTGCACAATATCTAGCACCCCAAATCCACCACAAACCAGACTCAACACCTAGCCAAAGAAGAAGCATGAAAATCACAAGAAATGAGCTTTGAAAATGGCAAAATAGACAAATTTCAGCACAAAGGAGTGGGCACAAACTTGAGGACGAAATTGATCTTTGGATTAGCTGAAGATATATGATTACAAGCCACTCCTAGCAGCAAACAAACTATGGATGGCAAAAAGCTCAAACAAAGAGCCTCTCCCTCTCTTCCTTCCCAAACCCTAGCCTGACTCTCACAAGAACAAAATGAGAGCTCCTCTCCAAAGGGAGCAAGAGAGGCGGCTGCCTACAACAATCCACATCTACATATATAGGCCTTTGGCTTTTGACCAAAGTGCAAGCACACAAACCCAAAGCACCCTAACGGCAGAACTGTCCATCTTCTCCTCCTCTTATCGAATGGTCCTAGCACTTTCACGACATTGCTTCGAAACGACGCAAGCTTCACGATGGTGCCACTAGTCCGCCAACTTGAGGTCTGCAAGTTCGTGGGCTTATGGGGCCCACCACACATGGTAGCTCCGGTTTTGATGATGGAACCAGCAAATGATCTATGGGCTCTGGTTTTGACGCTCAAACTGGCAAATGCTTGTTGGGCTTCATCTTGAGTGATTTTATGGCTCACGACGCTATCCTGAACCCAAGGTCACACTTGAGGGCTGAGCCTAACCTAGACCGCAGCCTGAGCAACCTGCCAGTCCACTCAACAGGGATTTTTTCATGCCACAGTAACACTTGGGCACTGCCACCAGGTCACACTTAGGTGGGATTTTGTCTTCAGTCAAACTTGAAGGACTTCGTCACTTCCGGTACCACTTGGATGCTGCCACCAGGTCACATTTTGGTAGGCTTTTGCCTTCAGTCGCACTTGAAGGGCTTTTTCACGCCTAGTACTACTTGGGTGCCGCATCTAGGTCACACTTAGGAGGACTTTACCTGCATGTCATGGACACAAACAAAAACACAAACCATGATACAAACACCAACTCAACACAACACACACCAACCCAACACTTCGGTTAGCCATAACACTTAAGCACACACTCTAAAGAGGCTAACACGGAAAAGCTCCACACCAACTCGACAACACACTCATCACACAAATGAGGTCAAGACACTTATCAACTTGACACTCAAACTCATCTTATGAGGCTTGACCTCTCACATATATGAAATTCTCAGCTTTAGCATGGCTCTTCCACTTTCCTCTACGCAAGTTTCTAGTTGCTCTCCAAACAGCACTTTGCTTTTCTAGTTTTCTATCCTTATGGATATTTCAACTACTTAGCTTTGAGGCCAGGAAATAAGTGCAATGTAAATCTAGAGTTGGGCTAGTTACACCAATATAGTGCTTTCTCAAGTGCAAGCACCTATTTCTTGACATATCCAGTTTCTCAGCATATCTGGGCTCTTAGGCAAGACGACTCCTCTACTTGCTATGTTCCCTTTCGGAGAGTAGCTTTGATCCGGCCTTCTGATTCTCCACCGCCTGCTCTGGATATCGATGGCTCTCCTGTGGCTCGTTTCACTCTTGTTGCCAATCAACGAGAACGAGAAACTCTAATCGAGAAGCTTCGAATGAAGGAGCTGATGTTTCGCTCTAAGTCCCTACACGGCGGGATACAGAAAGCTAAAGTGAAATATACTTCCGCCTTTGCTAATGCTGCATTACCAAGATTTGTATTTGCTGGTATTTCAAGAAATTACATGTATAGAAAGGAACTATGCCCTCTCCATCTGCTCTCAATCTATCTTTCTTGTTTGTTTAAACACCAAGAAACATGTGCCCAAACCTGCCATCTTTAATGTGAATCTCTTATCCACCTAAATTTTATTGGCTTAGATCAGATGCATCTCTTCTATCGACACCGCTGGTAACTTACCACTTTGCTATAGCAGATCTGCTAGGGTTCGTGTCATCTAGACTTTACTCAACATCTCTGCTACCGAGCCTCCTTCTTCAAAAGGTGCCGATAGCTACTTATATACTTCCTTGAGATGGCTAGAACCTTCGAAACTGTCTTATCGCAACCCATAAGCTAGGACCAATCATCATTTTTTTTGCATTTCAGAGCTGTTCTGTTCCAGATTGCTATCTGTTCTTAGCTGCTCAGCTCTATTATTCAAAAGAGCTAATGCCAAACCTGATACGCACCAGTTCCACTACCTTATCCTGGGCACCGGCTAATCACTTCTCTATACTGCTCAAATCAAGGATGGTTATTGAATGACAGGAAGAGATCTATTAAAACTTTGTTGTGCTTCACTTCTCAGCTACCAAATAAGGATAAATGAGAGGCCAAAGTCAATGACAAAGATGAATTATGTACGACCCAATGGAGAAATTGGATTGTTGCCATCTCTTCGCATAATAGATTTTCCTCTGCAAGTGCACGGAGATTCGATGTAGCTTTTTCGCCCAGAGTATTTCGAGTACCGTAAAATCCATAGGGAAGCATTGATGAATAGGAGGAATGATATGTTGGAACAAACTTCTAGACTACACTGAGGTGGCATGAGGGTAGATAGTTGGCAAACCAAAGACAACTGGCTAACGCCTATGTGCTCACCGAATGATGGGATCAGAAAATAGAGGCTCCCTAACACTGTCACCAGGAGGGGCTACCAACCAAATCTGCATTGATAAGATGGCACGTTACACTAGCAATCAAGCGAAGCTTGATTGCTAAAGTTCTTCCAACATCAAAAGGTGAGAACTAACTTAACCTTAGGTCTAAGCCTAAGGAAACTTTATAGCACTGGAAAGTCTAGCCAAATTTGAATAGCTCAAGAACAACACAATCCTAAGCCTTGGTCTAGTATGCAAGAAGGGAAACCGCACTAGGCAAGTTTAAGAAATAGAGTAAAGTATAATTGAAATGTAAGCAAAGAATTGTATTATACTAGAGTATCAAAGGTACAAAAGATACAAGAGCATTTACCAAGACTCGAAGCTAACTTCGAAATTCCTGGGCAAAAACTCAGACTCGACTCTAACTCCTAGGACTATCCTACTACAACTAGACTAAGACTGAGGTATGCTTCTCTTCTCTTCGACACTTTCCAAGTGAGCATTCTGGGGTATTTATACCCACAAGTGAGTGAGGGGTAGGTCAGTATGGTGGTTAACTTGGTTGCCAGGGGGGCACTTGGCATGCCAGGCAGCTAGGTAGGGGCCAGCTGGCTTGGCCCACAGGTGGGGCGGCTAGGTGGCTGGCCGGGCGGCTGACAAATTCATTGACTTTACCATCCAATGTCTCTGGTTGGTTCCCGAAGTCAGTTAGCAGTTACATTCTTGTGCTTTCTATTGAATCGTTGGATTTCACTTGTGTTTCCTCCTTAGTCGCAGGATGAGCACCCCTCAAATTGTTGACTTCACCAATCCTAGGGTAGGATCGATGAGGTGGTGGGTCTTCCGGTACTTAACTTGTGGCTTGCATGGATTACACCTTGAAGTTATGTTGACATGGCGTTGTTGTGCATGCAGGTCAAAATTGAGACATGCAGAGTCATCCAGGGGCCGGGTGGCCAGAGACAGGCCGAGCGGCTAGGGATGGCTAGCTGGCTAGGAAGTTTGGCCAGGTGGCCAGCCATTCTCCCTGGTTAGGCCCCATTTCTTCTATTTCCACCATATTTTATACCTACATTCAAATATTCAACAAAACTCATGGGATTTGATTAGTAGCAGAGGTTTAGCCTTTACTTCGATATGTTTCCCTTCAAAACCATGGATAGTTGATGGTCGAAATGGTGAGATAATGACCGTCAACAAGGATCACCATAGAACACCACCTCTAGTGCCCTCCCCATCTCTACTACTTTCGTAGAGGAGCTCACCGCCCTCCGCTAAACTCATGCGCTCACTATCGTCGCATTCCTCTTCCACCCTGTTCGGGTCCAAGCCACGCCGCTATGTTGTCGCATACCATCATCACTGTTGTTCCTCCCTCCCTTTCGGCCATAGCTTCTATGCCTTTGGTCAAGGTTGGAACTAATTGGATCACCATCGCCGAAAATGAGTAGTATGCTCTTTCTCTAGCCCCTAAACCATCTATGCGCAGTGGATCACCATCGCCGGGAATGAGCAGTGTGCTCTTTCTCTAGCCCCTAAACCATCTATGCGCATAGACCCGCGCGCCAGCGCACCGCCAGTCGGGCCGCGCTGGCAGGGGTAGAAGAGCAGAGGTTGAACATAACCTTTTTGCAAAAATCCCTTGGCATTTTCCTTTATTTATATTACTATTTCGTGTGCCTTAGCATTCTTTTGAATAACCCCTGTGAAAAACATGACCCATGCAGTTAAACCCAGGCCGTGAACTCTTGTGAATCAAACCGTGCTCTTTTCCTTATTCACATACAAAGTTCACTGAGTTAGTGTATACTTGTGTGCCACCCCTTGTAGTCTAGGTTTAATTATGGATTATTCCTTAGTTGTGTTAAACATTTATTTAATGATGATTTTACTTTGAAATTCCATAACAAATCATAGGAAAATGATAAAAATATGAAACTTATTTAGTAGGGCTATTTATGAGTAGGTCTATAGAGTAGACTAGGTCTGGACCTATGAAATAGTTGTTTTGCCCTTTGATTCTTGCATCCATGTTAAGCTAAGGTAAATAGCAAAAACAATGTAAACGAATTCTAGAAATTACGAAACTAAAAATGTGTGTCGCTTATGCCATGTACATTCACATGTATTTTATTGTTAACCTTAGCGCTCATTTTTAGTCACAGATGTATATGTTTGTTATAAGTGTATTTTTTGGGTATATGAAAATGAGTCTTATATAAAACTTGTTTAGAAAATTCTACGGAAAGGCTATTGTGTTTCTTTGTTGCAGTATGGCCTTGTGTAAAAACAGCATTAATTAACTATACCAAAGTATGCACACTTTTCCACTCTTGATGAATTGGGCACTCAAAATAGGTGTCTCAACACTAAAATGAAAACATGAGTCACAAACAATGATATGGAGGCAGGGCAAAGGTGTATAAATAGCCTAAGCCTCTAAACTAGCCATTGACGGAAAGTGGCAGCTCGCAGACAGCGCTCACCAGCATAAAAGGACATGTGATTATTTTCATTCGCTAAGAACTTACAAAAACAAGGTCTAAATGAGAGCTGTTTTTGTGTGTTTTTTGTCACTTTTCGTCGGTTATTTTGCATCGAATCTCAAAAGTAAAACGAGATCAGCACCGACACAGCCTACAAAAATTAGCAGAACACGTGGCCGACTAGTGCCTGATGTGGCACCCCCATCTGGTTTCATCGACCGCATTGGATGACGAAAACTAGGCATGTTTTCATTGACCGTATGCCATGGCCGATGGAAGGTGTGTTTAGTTTTCGTCGGATTACCATGGCCAATGAAATTTATTATGGTTAGTTTTAGTCGGCGCCAACTAGGCCGACGAAAATTACTTGCCCAACCAGCCAAATTTGCTATTTTTCATCCAATTTCACATATTTATATATAGTTTTCACACATCACCAATTCAGAAACATATATATACATTCTCATCATTCATTGCACAACACAAAGTAATAATGCATCATAATCGATTCCAAGCCCAACACTTAACACAACGAATGTCCAACAAAGTGTCCATACAACAAGTCGCAAACTCAAGTATTCTAACTTGTCCATACAACAAGTGACAAGCTCAAGTGGTCTAAGTTGTCCGACACAAGGTACATTGCATAATGAAATGAACAAGTCGAACATACATACAAATCCCTCTCACATCACATGCAGATCGCCGTGGTTGTGGTTGCCACATCCAGAGGAAATAAGTTGTCAACGAAGTTGGAAGCCCTGTTGGTCTCCTGAAACAATAACAAATTGTATATGCTGATTCGGTAGTAGTATCGATATGACTTAACCCACTCGAAAAATAACAAATGCCAAACTAACCTATGACCCAGGTGCTGGTAGTACCGCAAGTGGAGTTCCCAGAATATTTGTAACACCCTAAATTTAATTTCCAGCATTTTATAATAAATTCAATATGCTTTATTTATTTTCTAGGATTTATCGTGCCTAGTATGCATTTTTCATTATCTTTTGAACTAAATATTGCAATATATTCTAAGGTCAACATGTTTGTGCATTCATGCTGGAGCATATTTTTTTATTTGATGAATGGCATAAGGTTTGAATTCAAATTTATTTGAATTTGTAGTTTGTTTTTGAGTTTAAAAGAAAAGGAGAGAAATAGAAAAGAGAGGGAAAATGCAGGAAAAAGAAAAAGGAGACACCGGCCCACCTCACCCGCTCGGCCCACCCGCGCCCTCACCCGAGCCGGCCCAGGCGAGGCGGCCCAGCCGGCCTCCCGCGCGCGCCGTCTCTCTCCCTCGCGCCACTGACAGGCGGACCCGCGCCCGTCGAGCCGCTGACAGGCGGGACCCACCTGTCATCCCCGACCTCTCGCCTTTCCTTTTTCGGCGACGGCGACTTTCCTTTTTCGGCCGATTTCTTTCCTTCTCTACGCCGGCCGACTCCGAGGAGGAGAGCTCAATTCCGCCGCCTTCCCCGTGTTCCTCGCTCTCCTGCGCACCGAATCCCCAAAGGAATCGAAGGATTCCCTTCCTTCCCGAGAGCGCGCGCCGAAGGAAGCTCCGGCCGCCGCCTTCCTTACTGCGCCGCCCCCTTCCGAGCCGCTCCGGTCCTATAAATAGCACGCCGGGCTTCGCCCTTTCCCCCTCAACCTCGCCAGCAGCCGCAATCGAGCCCTAGCCGTCGCGAGCAGCTCAATTCCGCCGCCACCGTCCGAGGTGAGTAACGCCGGCGAGGTGCAATTCGCCCTCTGGGGTCGCGCTTCCGCCGCCCTAACCCCTCCGCCGTGCTCTGCAGGACCTCGCGACCCCGTTGCGCTAGCTCTCGACGCCCGTGGACGCTCCGACCGAGCTCTCCGCGAAGCCCCGAGCCGCTCCGCCGCCTCCGCTCGTCGCCGACCATCCTCCGGCAGCTCCCGGTCGTCGACAACCCCACGGTGAGCTTCGCCGTGGTCCCGTCTTGCTTTCTAGCTAGGTCCGGTCCCGAATCGCGCCCCGGAACACCGGGCATCGCGAGCTCCGGCGATGCGCCGCCGTCCCCGATGGTCGCCGCCGGCGAAACCTCGCCTTTCAACCTCAGCCGTCCGATCCAGAACGGATGCACGAGATTATAACGTGATCCGATCTCATCTCAGCCGTTAGATCTAGATCCGACCGTCCGGACCAGATGGTGACCGGTCAACCGCGGTCGTCGCCGCCTTTTTGTTAAAGAGACCCTCGGTTTTTCCTAAATCAACCCGCGGTCCACGCCAGTTCAAAACTAATTACAGATCGGCCCAGTTTTTAATGTTTTAGCCCCTGCGCTATTGAAAAATAGAACCCGCAGTCCAGAGGCTGTGTTTTTGTGCTTTAGACCTCGGATCTTTCCTGAAATTACAGAATTGGTCCCTAGTTTTTCCAAAACAGCCCAGATTTTGAGTTTTCTTCATAGATAGGTCCCTAGAACCTTGTTTTGGCCATAACTTTTCCGTTTTAACTCCGTTTTGGGCGATTCTTGCGCTCACGTGACCGTGGTAATATGTAGAACAGTTCTAAACTAGTTTTGTGTTCTGTTTTGATGTATTGGTGTACTGTTTCTTATCTTTTGTCCATTGTTTGCATGTATGCTCGTATATGGATGCTTGTGTGACGTTTGGACGTAAGTAGACGTTGATCTGTCTGAGGTGAACGAGGAGCCACCTTTTGACATTTGTGAGCAGCAGCAAGAGCACCTTGAGGAAGGCAAGTATAACATGAGCAACACCTTTCACCTTTAATTCATTGCATATGCATGTGTTGATCTTGTATGCCTATAAGGACGATACATTAGCCACTTTGATCTCAATGTGAACCTTTTGGGTTGCATGTGGTTAAGTTTTTGCTAGGTGCTGCGCCAACATACACCTATGCTATGTTTTTAATTAATGTTGATTAATGGATCTATGCAATTAATTGTTTGAGCGTGACCCTCTGTGCCGTGTGCTTGAGGGGTGCATGTCTCATTTAAAATTTGTTTTTTTAGCAACTTGGTTTAGGGGGCATGAGCATTGTGCTTAGTGGTTTTGCTCATAGCCACTTTCCATAAGGACCGGTTCGCAAAGCGACAACCTGGGACAACAGCACTACCATAAGACTGGTATGGGACGGTCTTAGCTGATTAATTGGATTGTTTTAGTTTGAGAGTAACTTACCTGCGGGGCAAGAGGGGAGGTGTGCTTCTGTGGCCCTCGCGCTGCTTGGGTTGAGTGTGATGTGTTCTTCTCCCCTTGAGGCTTGCTCCACCGTTGCATAACCTGAAACCTTAGCGGTTACACCTTACTAACATAATCTTTGTAAAGGCTTCGTAGTGTGGCTTGCTAGTCATCTCATCTAAGGTATGTGATGAACCACTAGCGTAGCTCACGACTTGTGGGTAAAGATGTGCAACCTCTCGAGAGTGTAAAACTGATGCATCAGCCGTGCTCACGGTTATGAGCGGCCCAGATCCTTTATGTGATTAGTTGGGTTATGGATGGTTTTTGGTAAAATCCTAGTTAATCATGATGCTTAATTTCTTCTATGCCTTATCTTTGAGATAAAAGTTTCTCTACTCACTTTAGTAAATAGCTTTAATAAAATTTGACCAATTAAAAGCAATGCAGTGGAGTCAGCTAACCTTAGAGCCTCATGGTTCTGTTATACTTGTTGAGTACGAGTTGTGTGCTCACGCTTGTTCTTTTCCGTTTACTCCTTGTTGGGGGGACAAATCCAACCGCTGCTCAGTCAATGGAGATACGGAGGATTATCAAGAAGTCTAGGCTCTTCGCTCTTCCAGTGGACGTCCCTGTGGCGGCTCTAGTTGCTTTCCGTTTACGCTTCCGCTTTTACGTACTTTATGTTAAAGACGAGTGTCTGTTATGATAATAATACTTATGATGTAATCGTTAAACGTTATATTATGACATGTTCTGTGATGACAATTTGTCCTATACATGTGAGACTCGTTCCTGGCGCATGTATAGTATGCACGGTTTTGGTTCATTGAAAACCGGGTGTGACAGATTGGTATCAGAGCCGTGTCGACTGTAGGACGGAAGCCTAGTTAGTGCGGATCGAAATTTAAGGATTTCCTCCTTCTCTTCCTCCTGTTTTTAAAAGTTTTCTTTTCTTTAAGATTACACTACAACCCTATGTTCCTACATTATTTTCAATTCTCTTAACTCCTTTTTTAGAACTGATCTTAACCCAATCTTGGTCGTTTTCTTTGTAGATGGCCCGTACCAGACTGACCGCCCGCAAGCAAACTGGTGCACCCCCGCAAGGCTACCATGTTCCCTTGGCACCACGGAACCCAGAACCAGAAGATCTAGTGCCACCCCCGCCTCTGCAGGAACCCATCATAGTGGGAGATGACTCTGAAGACCCCAGTGAAGCCCGCTCTTTCACTGAGAACACAGAAGAGGATCCAGAGGAGAATCCAGCCCCTGAACCAGAGGTAGAAGCACCTGAGTGGTCACATCACATTGCCGTTCAGATAGACGATAATCAAGGACCTGCTGTCAAAAGAGAGAGGGTGATCGCCACCTGGGTCAACATCGACCATACCCACCCAGGCAACGGTCTCAACTTTCCCGGACTGCTTCGGGAGTGCCTCCAGGAAATCGGCCTCAACAACTTCACCACCTCCTACTTCGCCACTCAGAGTACGCACCCGATTCTACCTGACAGATGGGTGGCCAATGCGTTGATCGAACGCTACAACCTCATCCACGGAGGGAAGACCATTGTGGGTGATTACTGCAGCGTGACGATCCATGAGACGATGGAAGCTGCCATTGAAGATGCTGCACGCCAAGCTCTGGGAGCCATCTGCTACGACCACCGTACCTCGTTGAGCCAGACCTGTTTTCGCTACTTCCCTCGCCGCATAGAAGGCCAAGCTGGGCACGAGATCGCTTCGATGGTGTTGGAGGATGACCAGAGGGTAAGGAAGATGGCACGGTACATCGCGGCCCTCAACTCCGCCCACGACATAGTGTTGGACGAGCTTCACCGCAAGACCAAGAGGGTGGCAGAACTTGAAGCTACACTTGCCGGCCTCCAAGGACCAAAGCCTCGAGTGCCAGACGTGACTCCGTCCCAGTGCAAATCCCGCAAGAGGACCCGCAAGGGAGAACTAAATGGTGCCACTAGGATTCTTTTCCATGAGGATTAGGATTACCCTTATCTTTGCTTCACATCGCTAGTACGTTGAGTCGAGTTGGTCTATAAACGCTTTGAGTCTAGTTCAGTGTTTGGTTGTTTGTGCTTGTGAACTATGTTTGAGTTGGCATTTTGGTTGCTTGATCATGTCCAACTATGGGGATTGTCCATAGTCAAACCAGTTTGAGTTGAGTTTAATAAAAATAGTCAGTTGGGATGAACAACTACTCTATTACTCCTCTCTACCTCATCTAGCTGACGCTCGTTCATCATGGGCTAATGACCAACCTGCAATCTCAAAATCTACTTCACCTTGTGAGAGGGATATAAATCCTTATGGACTTTCTTTTGTTGCCACAGATGGTTGGAACTAGAGGACGTGGTGCTAGGGGCGCCCAAGGAAGTAACCAGGGCCACGACCATCCCGACCACCCGTTGCCCAATCCACCACCACTGACGGCCGAGCAGTTCTTTGCCATGCAAACGCAGATGATGGCCACAGTGAACAATGCCATCTTGGCCCTACAACAAGCTCAGGTGCAGGCGCCACCACCACCTCCTCCGCCTAGGGACAGGCGTGGCGATTTCATGAAGGGGCATCCCCCAACCTTCTCCCACGCTGCAGATCCACTACAGGCTGATGACTGGCTTCGTGCTGTGGAGAGACAGCTGGAGATCGCCCAGTGCGATGACCGAGAGAGAGTCCTGTATGCTGCAGGACAACTTCGTGGTGCTGCTTTGGATTGGTGGGAGTCGTACCGCCAGCAGGATCGCGATGCCTTCACCTGGGCTCAGTTTAGAGAGAACTTCAGGAGTCACCACGTACCGGCTGGGACCATGAAGATGAAGAAGAAGGAGTTCCTCTCGCTCAAGCAAGGGAGCATGTCCGTCACTGAGTATCGTGACAAGTTCCTGCAGCTTGCAAGGTACGCCACAGCAGAGGTCGCTGAGGATGGCGATAAACAGGAGCATTTCATGGAAGGGCTCAATGACACCCTGCAGTTCCACCTCATGAACTTCACCTTCCCCAGCTTCAATCACCTGGTAGATCGTGCGCTCCTTACAGAACGCAAACATCGGGAGATGGAGGAAAGGAAGAGGAAGCTCATACCTACACCGTCCGGGAGCAACACCCGCCCCCGCTACCAACAACAGCAGCAGCCACCGCGGCCAGGATACCCGCAGAACCACCAAGGGCAGCAGATGGCCCAGGGGCAACGCTACCAGAATCAGCCTCCTCGCCCTGCATATCAAGCTCAGCGTCAGGGGCAGCCTAACCCCCCTGCACCAGCCCAGGCTCCTGTCATTGGCAGAAGTTGCTATAAGTGCGGTGACCCGGGGCACTATGCCAATGTCTGCCCTCAGAAGACAGTCCCCAACCCGCAGAGACCAGGACCGGTCCAGCAGCCGCAAGCTCAGGGGCGCAACAATGGGAACGCCAAGGCGCCGTGGCAAGGAAAGGTGAACCATGTGACGGCAGAAACTGCAGCTGAGGCCCCAAACGTCATGATCGGTACGTTCTTGGTCAACTCTCATCCTGCTACCATACTATTTGATACTGGTGCCACCCACTCCTTTATTACCAAATCCTTTGCTGAACAACATAAAATACCCATTAGCATGTTGAAAAAGGATATGATAATTACTTCGCCTGGAGGGGAAATAAGAACCCATGTGATCTGTACCAGAGTCGGGATTAACATAAGGGGGTTAGAGTTTCATACTAGTCTGTTAGTCATAGAACCGATGGGCATCGACGTCATCCTGGGAATGGAAACATTGACCAAATGGGGAGTCAGAATTGACTGTGCCAAGAGGACTGTTCATATGACAACGCCAGATGGCCAGGAAGTAAGAGTCGGCGCATCCAAACCCTCCGGTTATCTGCATCGGATGGAGGTCCAACCTACAGATGGCATTCGAGTAGTGTGTGAATATCCTGATGTCTTCCCGGAAGAGTTACCAGGTATGCCGCCTGACCGAGACATTGAGTTTTCTATAGACCTTTTACCTGGTACTGCTCCTATATCTAAAAGACCATATAGAATGGCACCCCCAGAACATGAGGAAGTTAAACAAAACATAGATGAGCTGCTAGCAAAGGGATTTATTCGCCATAGTACCTCTCCGTGGGCTTTTCCTGTTCTGTTTGTTGATAAGAAGGAAGGGCCTGCTCGACGGATGTGTGTGGATTATCGTGCATTGAACGAGGTGACTATTAAGAACAAGTATCCTCTGCCACGCATTGATGATTTGTTTGATCAGTTGCAAGGTGCCTGTGTATTCTCCAAAGTAGACCTGAGATCTGGCTACCACCAGTTGAAGATCCGTCCCTCAGATATTCCTAAGACTGCTTTCATCACAAAGTATGGTCTCTATGAGTATACTGTGGTGTCTTTTGGTCTGACTAATGCCCCTGCTTTCTTCATGAGTTTAATGAATAAGGTGTTCATGGATTATTTGGACAAGTTCGTGGTGGTATTCATTGATGATATCCTGATCTACTCCAAAACCGAGGAGGAACATGAGGAGCACTTGAGGCTAGTTCTGCAGAGATTGAGGGATCACAAGCTATATGCAAAGTTGAGCAAGTGTGAGTTCTGGATTGATGAGGTACCATTCCTTGGTCATATCATCTCTAAGGGGGGGATCTCAGTGGACCCTGGCAAGGTCATATCAGTGTTGGATTGGAAGGTGCCACAGACTGTCAAGGAAGTACGTGGATTTTTGGGCTTAGCAGGATATTACCGGAGATTCATAGAGAATTTCTCGAAGATTGCGAAGCCGATGACCACGTTGCTTGAGAAGGATGCTGAGTTCATCTGGAACAAGGAGAGGCAAGTAGCTTTTGAAGAGTTGAAGAAGAAGCTGACCACCGCACCCGTGCTGACATTGCCAGATCTGCAGAAAAGGTTCACAGTATATTGTGATGCTTCAGGCGACGGTCTGGGTTGTGTGCTGATGCAAGAAGGAAAGGTGATTGCCTATGCCTCCCGACAGCTACGCAAGCATGAGGTAAATTATCCCACACATGACTTGGAGTTAGCAGCAGTTGTCCATGCACTTAAGATATGGCGTCACTATCTCTTTGGGCAAAGATGTGAGATATACACGGATCACAAGAGTCTTAAGTATATCTTCACTCAGAATGAGCTGAACATGAGGCAGCGCAGATGGTTAGAACTGATCAAGGACTACGACTTGGAGATACATTATCATCCAGGGAAAGCCAACGTGGTGGCTGATGCTTTGAGCAGAAGAAGCTACGTCAACATGGCCATAGCATTCCAGATGCCACGTGAGTTATGTGAGGAGTTCGAAAGTTTGAGTTTGGGTTTTGTGCATCATACTGCAGCTACCTTTGAAGCCGAACCAACTCTGGAACAAGAAATTCGAAGACATCAAGCCCAGGACGAGAAGATCCAGGAGATACGCGAGCAGATCCAGATAGGCAAAGCGCCCAACTTCAGGGAAGATGAGCAAGGTACAGTATGGTACAAGAACCGGATTTGTGTGCCAGATGTGGACAGAATCAAGAAGTTGATCCTGAGTGAGGCCCATGATACAGCTTACTCTATCCATCCCGGGAGTACTAAGATGTATTATGACCTCAAGGAGAGATTCTGGTGGTTTGGAATGAAACGTGCCGTAGCAGAGTATGTGGCAATTTGTGACACTTGTCAGAGGGTCAAGGCAGAACATCAGAGGCCAGCAGGACTATTGCAACCGTTGAAAATTCCAGAATGGAAGTGGGAGGAAATCAGCATGGACTTTATTGTTGGGTTACCTCGCACCCAGAAAGGTTACAACTCCATATGGGTAGTAGTGGATCGTCTGACCAAGGTCGCCCACTTCATACCTGTGAATACTACCTACTCCGGGGCAAGGTTGGCAGAACTATACATCTCTAGGATTGTGTGTTTGCATGGGGTTCCTAAGAGGATTATATCCGATAGGGGATCACAGTTCACTTCTCGCTTTTGGGAGCAATTGCATGATTCACTGGATACCAAGCTTCGTTTCAGCACAGCTTACCATCCGCAGACAGACGGTCAGACAGAAAGGACCAATCAAATACTGGAAGATATGTTGCGAGCGTGTGTCATCCAATATGGCACAAGTTGGGACAAGTGCTTACCTTATGCCGAGTTCTCCTACAACAACAGTTATCAGGTCAGTATCAAGAAATCACCATTTGAAGCTTTGTATGGTAGAAGGTGTAGGACTCCTTTGCTCTGGGATCAGAAAGGAGAGAAGCAAGTGTTTGGCCCAGACATTATCAAGGATGCGGAGGAACAAGTACGGATAGTTCGAGAGAACTTGAGAATTGCTCAGTCTAGACAGAAAAGCTATGCAGATGTCAGACGGAGAGATCTCACGTTCAAGGAAGGTGACTTTGTGTATCTGAAGGTGTCACCTATGCGGGGAGTGCGCAGATTCAACATGAAGGGAAAACTAGCACCCAGATATGTTGGACCATTCAAGGTACTAGAAAAGAGAGGAGAAGTGGCTTATCGCTTAGAGTTACCTTCTAGTCTTTCAGGTGTGCACGATGTATTCCATGTCTCGCAGCTGAAGAAGTGCTTGAGAATACCAGAGGAGCAGGCGCCTTTAGAAGGGTTGGAAGTGCAGGAGGACTTGACCTACACTGAGCACCCTATAAAGATTCTGGAAACATCTGAGAGGGTGACCCGGAATAAGAGGACCAAGATGTGCCGAGTGCAATGGAAATACCACACAGAGGAGGAAGCTACTTGGGAAAGGGAGGATGAGTTGAGGGCAGCATACCCTGATCTCTTTGCTAACCAGCCTATGTGAATCTCGGGGCGAGATTCCTTGCAAGGGGGGTAGGTCTGTAACACCCTAAATTTAATTTCCAGCATTTTATAATAAATTCAATATGCTTTATTTATTTTCTAGGATTTATTGTGCCTAGTATGCATTTTTCATTATCTTTTGAACTAAATATTGCAATATATCCTAAGGTCAACATGTTTGTGCATTCATGCTGGAGCATATTTTTTTATTTGATGAATGGCATAAGGTTTGAATTCAAATTTATTTGAATTTGTAGTTTGTTTTTGAGTTTAAAAGAAGAGGAGAGAAATAGAAAAGAGAGGGAAAATGCAGGAAAAAGAAAAAGGAGAAACCGGCCCACCTCACCCGCTCGGCCCACCCGCGCCCTCACCCGAGCCGGCCCAAGCGAGGCGGCCCAGCCGGCCTCCCGCGCGCGCCGTCTCTCTCCCTCGCGCCACTGACAGGCGGACCCGCGCCCGTCGAGCCGCTGACAGGCGGGACCCACCTATCATCCCCGACCTCTCGCCTTTCCTTTTTCGGCGACGGCGACTTTCCTTTTTCGGCCGATTTCTTTCCTTCTCTACGCCGGCCGACTCCGAGGAGGAGAGCTCAATTCCGCCGCCTTCCCCGTGTTCCTCGCTCTCCTGTGCACCGAATCCCCAAAGGAATCGAAGGATTCCCTTCCTTCCCGAGAGCGCGCGCCGAAGGAAGCTCCGGCCGCCGCCTTCCTTACTGCGCCGCCCCCTTCCGAGCCGCTCCGGTCCTATAAATAGCACGCCGGGCTTCGCCCTTTCCCCCTCAACCTCGCCAGCAGCCGCAATCGAGCCCTAGCCGTCGCGAGCCGCTCAATTCCGCCGCCACCGTCCGAGGTGAGTAACGCCGGCGAGGTGCAATTCGCCCTCTGGGGTCGCGCTTCCACCGCCCTAACCCCTCCGCCGTGCTCTGCAGGACCTCGCGACCCCGTTGCGCTAGCTCTCGACGCCCGTGGACGCTCCGACCGAGCTCTCCGCGAAGCCCCGAGCCGCTCCGCCGCCTCCGCTCGTCGCCGACCATCCTCCGGCAGCTCCCGGTCGTCGACAACCCCACGGTGAGCTTCGCCGTGGTCCCGTCTTGCTTTCTAGCTAGGTCCGGTCCCGAATCGTGCCCCGGAACACCGGGCATCGCGAGCTCCGGCGATGCGCCGCCGTCCCCGATGGTCGCCGCCGGCGAAACCTCGCCTTTCAACCTCAGCCGTCCGATCCAGAACGGATGCACGAGATTATAACGTGATCCGATCTCATCTCAGCCGTTAGATCTAGATCCGACCGTCCGGACCAGATGGTGACCGGTCAACCGCGGTCGTCGCCGCCTTTTTGTTAAAGAGACCCTCGGTTTTTCCTAAATCAACCCGCGGTCCACGCCAGTTCAAAACTAATTACAGATCGGCCCAGTTTTTAATGTTTTAGCCCCTGCGCTATTGAAAAATAGAACCCGCAGTCCAGAGGCTGTGTTTTTGTGCTTTAGACCTCGGATCTTTCCTGAAATTACAGAATTGGTCCCTAGTTTTTCCAAAACAGCCCAGATTTTGAGTTTTCTTCATAGATAGGTCCCTAGAACCTTGTTTTGGCCATAACTTTTCCGTTTTAACTCCGTTTTGGGCGATTCTTGCGCTCACGTGACCGTGGTAATATGTAGAACAGTTCTAAACTAGTTTTGTGTTCTGTTTTGATGTATTGGTGTACTGTTTCTTATCTTTTGTCCATTGTTTGCATGTATGCTCGTATATGGATGCTTGTGTGACGTTTGGACGTAAGTAGACGTTGATCTGTCTGAGGTGAACGAGGAGCCACCTTTTGACATTTGTGAGCAGCAGCAAGAGCACCTTGAGGAAGGCAAGTATAACATGAGCAACACCTATCACCTTTAATTCATTGCATATGCATGTGTTGATCTTGTATGCCTATAAGGACGATACATTAGCCACTTTGATCTCAATGTGAACCTTTTGGGTTGCATGTGGTTAAGTTTTTGCTAGGTGCTGCGCCAACATACACCTATGCTATGTTTTTAATTAATGTTGATTAATGGATCTATGCAATTAATTGTTTGAGCGTGACCCTCTGTGCCGTGTGCTTGAGGGGTGCATGTCTCATTTAAAATTTGTTTTTTTAGCAACTTGGTTTAGGGGGCATGAGCATTGTGCTTAGTGGTTTTGCTCATAGCCACTTTCCATAAGGACCGGTTCGCAAAGCGACAACCTGGGACAACAGCACTACCATAAGACTGGTATGGGACGGTCTTAGCTGATTAATTGGATTGTTTTAGTTTGAGAGTAACTTACCTGCGAGGCAAGAGGGGAGGTGTGCTTCTGTGGCCCTCGCGCTGCTTGGGTTGAGTGTGATGTGTTCTTCTCCCCTTGAGGCTTGCTCCACCGTTGCATAACCTGAAACCTTAGCGGTTACACCTTACTAACATAATCTTTGTAAAGGCTTCGTAGTGTGGCTTGCTAGTCATCTCATCTAAGGTATGTGATGAACCACTAGCGTAGCTCACGACTTGTGGGTAAAGATGTGCAACCTCTCGAGAGTGTAAAACTGATGCATCAGCCGTGCTCACGGTTATGAGCGGCCCAGATCCTTTATGTGATTAGTTGGGTTATGGATGGTTTTTGGTAAAATCCTGGTTAATCATGATGCTTAATTTCTTCTATGCCTTATCTTTGAGATAAAAGTTTCTCTACTCACTTTAGTAAATAGCTTTAATAAAATTTGACCAATTAAAAGCAATGCAGTGGAGTCAGCTAACCTTAGAGCCTCATGGTTCTGTTATACTTGTTGAGTACGAGTTGTGTGCTCACGCTTGTTCTTTTCCGTTTACTCCTTGTTGGGGGGACAAATCCAACCGCTGCTCAGTCAATGGAGATACGGAGGATTATCAAGAAGTCTAGGCTCTTCGCTCTTCCAGTGGACGTCCCTGTGGCGGCTCTAGTTGCTTTCCGTTTACGCTTCCGCTTTTACGTACTTTATGTTAAAGACGAGTGTCTGTTATGATAATAATACTTATGATGTAATCGTTAAACGTTATATTATGACATGTTCTGTGATGACAATTTGTCCTATACATGTGAGACTCGTTCCTGGCGCATGTATAGTATGCACGGTTTTGGTTCATTGAAAACCGGGTGTGACAATATTGGAGGCATGTACCCCCAATTCCTACAAGAGAGGTGAAATAAAATGTTGTCCTGCTAAAGTGAGGAGATGTAGATAGAATATGAACTTCATGCACTTTTTTAGCTAAAGTGACAACATCTGCCTACATTGATGAAACTAAGGTAATGCGTACGAAAATTTATCTAAGATTACACTATTTAGCTCGAATATACTAAGTTTAACTAGTTTTGCTAAATATAGCTAATCTAGTTGGAGTTTGCTAGATTGACCTAATTTGAGCTAGTTTGACAACAATATATCTAGTTACAGTCAAAGTTTAGATACATACCACATGGCTTCCCTTAAGTTTACTAAATAACGGCCTTGTGTGCATACCTGAGTTGCTGGTGAAGGCATGAGAACATAGGGCCACTATGGTGCTAGTGGAGGTTGAAATTGTGGCCACATGATGTTGAGTCCCTGCGAAACTAATGCCGCGTGTAAAAAGCACTATGTTAGTATCATATATTGATAATTCACATGATCATCATCACCTACTTCAATAGCCTACTATTGCTATGCTGCAAAGGTACTGTAGTACTCTTGGGATTGCCTTTGGTATTCCATTTGCTGCATCTGAAATTTCTCCTGCTGCTTCATGTATGCCTCACGGAGCCTTAGGTCTTAATGCAAGCTCGCGATCTTCATATCCCGCGCTGAGGACGCATGACTGCTCAATGCATGTGACAAAGACCCCACTTGAGCTTGCAATTCCATCCAGTTAATCAATCCATTACACAAGGCATACCTACATCAAGTCAAGGAATCCATCATATCAACATGATTAAGATTGTCAACTAGACAAAAGCATCAAACACAATTCAAATCGTCTCGCCTTCCATGGAGCTTCCTTCAGCCAACCTTCGTACATCCATCATCGGTCTTCATCCATAGCTGATGCTATAGTTTAATTCAATTGGTAATCATAAGACCTACTCATTTGTATATGACATGGCCCTACATCTATAGGAAAAGAATGTCCTAAACCCACCCAAGAGTGGTTGACATGGTGCATATCTATGACGAGCCGGCAGGGTTCAAATGAAATTTCGGCAGCATAACCCCGTTGTTCTCTGCTGCATGCCCAGATATGGTGCAGCGGGAGAGCAACATGGTTATGCCGGCGAAACTTCGATCAGCCCCTACCAAGTCATCATAGATACCACACTCTATGGACCACTCCAAGGCTGTCCAAAAAAGGGACAATTCCTGACCACCATAGCTCACATGAGACAGGTGCCAAGTTACACATGTGAGGTGTGCTGGTCCGAAACAAGTGACACATATGTTTCGTGACACTAACGTAGTAATTTAGGAATGAAAATATTTACAAATTGTTATGTCATATTTAATAGGTTTAATCCATACATGACCGAAATTAAATTGCTCATCAATATAACAATAAACCAATTAATCATTCTATATAAGTATTCACATATGCCATTATCAATAATTGGTACCTACAATTATGATTTTACTGTATACTAAATACTATGCATCCACAATCAAATAATAACACTAGTTAATAAACATATTTTTCAACGTATAATGCATGCATGCCAATGAAAACAAGACTAGGCCATATAAAGATAAGACAAAATGATATGTTGGTATTGGCGTTACTTGTTTCTCGCAGGTGGAAGCAACACCCAAGGAAAGAGTAGAGTGAGGCACCGTGTTGGGGCAAATCGGACGGTGGTAGAGCTTTGCGCTGATGGGTGGGTGGACATGGGTGGCTTCAGGCAACTGGGGTAGCTTTGGCTGATAGGTGGGTGAACACGGGCGACTGGGGACAGTGGCAGTGGCTAGAAGTGTGGGGAGAGGTGGCGGCTCACAAGGAGGCAGACGGCGAGGCGGCAGTGAAGACTCACAGGGTGACGGCGGCTCATGGGGCAGGGAGCACAGCGTGGGGCAACATGCGTGGCCAGGAGGGGCAGCGAAGTGAATGCCGATCGGGAGAACTATTGGATCCATTATGGAAAATAATTTTCGTTGGCTGTATTTTTTGTTGGCTAGCTCCAACTGACGAAAATAACCGTAGTTTTCGTCGGCCTGGTCAATGACCGATGAAAACTTTCCCAAGAAACCCTAAGTCAGGGGCCGCCAGGGCACAGGGTTTCGTTGGCCTCTTAATTTTTGTTTTTCATGGGTCTAGCTGACGAAAACTATCCATGGGGAACCCTGGCCGGTGGCCGCCCGCCCACCTGCTTTCGTCGACCGGCCAGCGGCCCGTGAAAGAAAGCTTAATTTTGTCGGTTGTGGCTCCAGGCCAACGAAAACTCCATATTTTTTCGTGCACCCCGTCAGGCCTATGAAAATTGCTTATATTTTGACAGCTTGGGCCCCGACCGACAAAACCAATTTTGGCCCACGAAAATGGTTGTGTTTCCTGTAGTGCAGACGATCCAGTGTAGCACCAGACCATCTGATGTGTACACCTATACTAAGTGCTGGACCTTCACTTGACTGTTGGTGATCACTGGCCTTCTCTGTGTACCATCAAACTTTCCAATGCGTTTAATCGACTAAGGTCTTGATTTGAACATGTCTATGTCTATATTGTCCGGTTTCTCACCCATCGCTCCTTTATCTCTACTGATGCCACCAATGGTGGACCCACCAATGGTGGACCACTAGACCGTCCGATGATCAAGTCTGGGTTCCTTGCTTTTCATTATTATATGATGTATTGGGTTTTCTCTTGTTCTCTTTGATCACTCGTTTGAGCTGTGTTTGTATTCTAAGTCCATCTCTTGCATCACTGGAATATAAACAAATATAAATGTATCCACATTGGTCCTAAATTGGTCAATATTATCACTTCAAGTACCAAAATCATAATAAGCACACTAAGCATGAGGGCTTAGGGCCCATTTTCCTTTCAAATGATGAGTAACATTGACCCATGATGTGAGGTAAATTACCCAAAATAGAGCATTAATAAAGTCGTTCATAACTTGCACCAACAACAGGCAAGTCTAACGTAGGAACATTTGTACAAGAAAAGGACAATTCAATGCTGCATGGTCTACTGTTCTGGTGGCAGTAAGTCCAGTTTTATGATGTTTTCTTAAAGCAGCATGGTTACATGGAAGTAACTACATCCTGGTGGTCGTCCTAGTAGCATACCGAAGAAATTTGTTAAGCCAGCACCTAACTGATTTTTAATACTATGACACTGTATTTTGCTTTATGCATTTGGTCCAGAAAAGAATCGAGGATGACATAAAAAGAAAGAAATATTTTATGGTGGTTAAAAAGGTACACGCCAGTACTACGGTACCACTATTTTTAAAATTTTTAAAAGTATTTATGACTTTTGTAGAATTTAAAAAAAATATTGGTACCGGTCCCACCAATTTTTGATACCTGACCCACATATTTGGTACCGTCTGGTACCGGTACCGTGGTACCACCTACTTTTAAGCCGTTAGATCTTCTCTGATGGACGGCTCCTATTTTTTTCAACCACCGTAAAATTTGTAAAAAAGAATACAATGGTCTAAAAAGTATACACCGGCATGGGTTGAGCCAACACTACAAGAATCCTGCACACTTTTGGCGGCTTTAGCAATTTTCGGCGGCCGTAGAATACCGTCGAAAGTTATTTGCCTATTTTCGGTGGCGAAAATAACAGTCCTATTTTCGGCAATCGTACTAACGGCCAAAAATAGTACTCTTATTTTCAGCGGCCAAGTCTATCGCAGAAAATAGTAGTTAATTTTTGGCTGCAAGCCTGGGCCGCCGAAAGTATATACGTAATTTTCGGTGGCCAGACCATAGCCGCCGAAAGTTAGGGGGCGTGGGGCGGGGGAGGGGAGGGTCAACCGATCCCGATGGCCTATCGTCCCGCGCATGCCTCTCACTCTCCCTTTCTCTGCCGCACCCCTGCCGCCACCACCCGCTGCCTCCACCCACACACACCTGCGCCTACCGCCACCCCGACGCGCCGCCGCCGCCGACTTGCCGCCCCATCCCCGTGCTCGCCCCACGCCGCCGCTCGCCTGCCACCCCTCCTCGGCCGGCCACGCTCACCTACCGCCCCTCCCCAGCCAGCCTCGCATGTCTGTTGCCCCTCCTCGGCCGGCCACCCCCATGCACCGATGCCTGCCTACCGTCCGTCGTTCGCCCCTCCCCGGCAAGCGCCCCTCCCCGCCCGCGGCGCCCCTCCTAGCTGGCGCCCTCGCCAGTCGGTCCCGCCCGCCGGCGCCACTCCCTTGCCGGAAACCGCTGCCGGCACCCCTTCCCGGCCGGCCTCGCCCGGCGCCCCTCCACGGTCGGCTGCCCTCCCCGGCCCACGCAGCGCACCCGGCAGTCCATCTAGTTCTTTGAAGTAAGAAAGCTATGACTATGACTTTTTATAGTTGTTGGAGTTAATTTTCGGCGGTTGGCCGGCAAAAGTCAATTAGTATTATTTTCTTTGATTAAGTATTGATTGATTAGGTCAAATGTCAAGGGTACTTAGATATTGCGTTATGATTTGCTATGTTTACACATGTTTAGTTATATGTTAGCACTTATACTATATGTTTTATCATTTTTACATACTATGCTTTATGCTTAGTTATACGTTAGCGCTTATACTATGTCTTATCATTTTTATATGATATGCTTTAACATATATATATATATATATATATATATATATATATATATATATATATATATATATATATATATATATATATATATAGGAAGAGTTTTATCTACATGCGCACGTAGCTACACTCACCTTCAAAAAATCAACAAAGGTATGTCCGAATACTCATTTATCAGTTTAAGTATGTTCACATACTTATTTTAAGATACCTCAAATGTCACCACACGAAAAAATTACAAATCAGCCCCTGATTTTAATTTATTATGATAATACATTTATATTAATACATATAATGTGGTATGTCCATATACCTCAGGTATACTCACATACCTCATGCACATACCACCACAGATGGCCTAGTATCATTACATACTCCATGTACATACCTTTCGTTCGACCAGATACCTTCAAAATGTTGAGATACACATGTGAGTGTAGCTACATGCGCATGTAGAAAGGAATTTTCCTATATATATATATATATAGAGAGAGAGAGAGAGAGAGAGAGGAAAATTCTTTTCTACATGCGCATGTAGCTACACTCACATGTGTATCTCAACATTTTAAGGGTATCTGGTCGAACGAAAGGTATGTACATGGAGTATGCAATGATACTAGGCTATCTGTGGTGCTATGTGCATGAGGTATGCGAGTATACCTGAGGTATGTGGACATACTACATTATATGTATTAATATAAATGTATTATCATAATAAATTAAAATCAGGGGCTGATTTATAATTTTTTCGTGTGGTGACATTTGAAATATCTTAAAATAAGTATGTAAACATACTCAAGCTGATAAATGAGTATTCTGACATACCTTTGTTGATTTATTGAAGGTGAGTGTAGCTACATGCGCATGTAGATAAAACTCTTCATATATATATATATATATATATATATATATATATA
Source organism: Paspalum vaginatum (assembly GCA_030272315.1). Lineage (NCBI taxonomy): Eukaryota > Viridiplantae > Streptophyta > Magnoliopsida > Poales > Poaceae > Paspalum > Paspalum vaginatum. Next base: position 37,897,963 of record CM059015.1, on the reverse strand, counting down.
CTCTCGGCCAGTCTTGGGTGGGTTTGAGACATATCCTTATTTATAGATGTAGTGTCGCAATACGTTGAAAGAAAATAAGCTTACCATCTAACTTGCTTTAATCTATAGCCTCAAGTATGGGCGACGATCACCGATGGATGTATGATGGTTGGGATAAGAGTGGGGGTAAAGCTCACTCAGCTGAGTGAAGGAGGAAGACAACTGCTTTTATCGACCATGCTTTCTCTTTGACAACTCACAATGGGGTTAGTTGTCCATGCAACACCCACAACAATGGAAAATTTCGAAATAAATTTGAATTAACCAAAGACCTGGTTGACTATGGTTTCATGCCAGACTATGAAACTTGGACCTTCCATGATGAGAAAGAAACTAGAGTTGAAACAGATGGGAAAGCAGATGATGATTCGGTGGGCGTTGATAGGATGGATGAGATGCTAGAAACTTTATAGCCGGAGTTTGGTCTAAACTCTGACGATCCTCCTACAAAGGAGGCTGAGGAATTCTTCAAGATCCTTAAAGCTTCGGAAGAGCTGCTGCATGAACACACAAAAGTGTCCCTCCTAGCTTTTGTGACCCGGCTTATTGCCATCAAGTCAAAGTATTTCTTCTCGAACAAGTGTTTCAATGAGATCGTGCAATTGATCGGGGATATCCTTCCGCAGCCTCATAAGTTGCCCAATGACATGTATCTTTGCAAGAAGTTGACCAAAGGCCTCGGTATGGGCTATGAGAAGATAGATATGTGTCCAGACAAGTACATGCTTTTCATGGATTATCGTAAGGACAAGAAAAAGTGCTTAAACTGTGGCAAAGGAAGATATGTCGAGGTAATAAATGAGGATGGCGAAAAGGTGATGACGGACATTGCACATAAGAAACTCCGTTCCTTCCCTACGGCACCTCGCTTTAAACGGATCTTTCTCTCAATGAAAACGACTAAACCCATGTGGTGGCCGAAAGAAGGTGTACGTAAGAACCCAGGGGTCATGGCGCACCCTGCTGATTCAGATGCATGGAAGGCTTTGGATGAGTTTGACCTAGAGTTTGCTAAGGAAGCGAGGAATATTCGCTTCAGTTTGGCAACTGATGGATTCACACCTTTCGGTCAATTGGCCGCTTCCTACTCTTGTTGGCCTGTGTTTGCTATTCCATACAACCTTCCACCTTCAATGTACATGAAGTATGAATTTATGTTTCTTTGCCTCATCATACCTAGTATGGAACATCTTAGACCAAAACTCAACGTAATGTTACAACCCTTGATCAAAGAGTTGAAACAGCCGTGGATAGGTGTCGAAGCATATGACATTTCCTTGAAGCAGAAATTCACCCTTAGGGCTGCATACCTGTGGTCAATTCATGATTTCTTAGTGTATGGTATCTTTGCTGGATGGAGCGTTCATGGGACCTTGATATGTCCGATATGTGGTGCTGACACTAGATGTTTTCATCTTGAGTTTGGTAGGAAGATCTGCTACTTTAATTGCCATAGATGTTGGTTGCCTTCTGATCATATATTTAGAGGCGACAAGGATAGCCTTAGGAAAAATGCCATCTGCCATGAGGGACCACCAAAGAGGCTAAGCAGGCAAGAAATTGCTAACCAGCTCACAAGCCTTAAGCTAAACAAGGATAAGACTGCATGTGAAGGGTTTGGAAAGGAGCACAACTGGACTCACATCAGTGGAATATGGGACCTTCCATATGCCAAGGCATTGAAGCTCCCACACAACATTGATGTTATGCATCAGGAATGTAATGTTACTGAAAGCGTCATAATCACATGCATGGATTTCAGTGACAAAACAAAGGACAATGTAAAGGCCCGAATGGACTTGGCAAAGATTTGCAACCTCCCAACCCTTGAGCTCACCGCAAGTGGAGGTAAACCTCGTGCCCCATTTTTTCTTAAACCACAAGAGAGGAAAGAAGTGTTGAGATGGATGAAAAAATTGAAATTCCCAAATGGTTACGCAGCAGGGTTGAAATGAGTTGATAATCTGAAGACTGGGAAGCTTAATGGTTTGAAGAGCCATGATTACCACATTATCTTGGAAAGACTGTTGCCTGTGATGTTTCACGGTTACCTGCTCGATGGGGTTTGGTCGGTGCTTGCTGAGCTAAGAAATTTCTATAGACAGAGATCAAGAAACAGACGATGGAGAAGCTTGAGAAAGATGTACCTGTGTTAATATGCAAAATGGAAAAAAATTTCCCTCCGGGGTTCTTTAATCCAATGCAACATCTCCTTGTTCATCTTGCGTATGAAGCTAATGGTGGCGGGCCTGTGCAATTTAGGTGGATGTATCACATTGAAAGGGCCCACCAATATCTTAGAGCAATGGTTGGCAATAAGGCTAGAGTTGAAGGGTGCATCGCTGAAGCATTTATTCTTACGGAGATATCATACTTCTCTAGTGTATATTTTGCTGAGGAACACAATATCAATGCTCCTACGATGCGATACAATGTGGACAAAGAAGCTCCTCTCACTGACCTTGAAATATTCCAATCTACTAGAACAAGTGCAAGTGCCAGCTCACCCTACTATTTTGAGCTGGGAGAAAAAGTATCGGCTCTGCTCTACATGTATTCTAACATAAGATAGATTGACCCATATTTCGCGTAAGTGTCCGTTGAGTACTTTGCTTCTTAATAATCACTGATATCTTGGTCTATTCCTTATACATTTGTATTCTTCGTATAGTGAGTTTGATAGGTAGAACTGGACATCAAAGAATAAACATACAAGCAAGCAGCTGGATAAGATGCAACGAGACGGCATCGATGGAAAACCTAATTTCATCGCCTGGTGGAAGAATTATGTAAAAATCCTTCCGATCCATATCATATTTTTCTCTCATATTACATGTCAATAGTATATGTCCCTTAACCTGACTATGTGTGTTTTGTAGTGAATAAAAATTGACAGTGAAGTCCATAAAGACTTGGTTCAGCTATCAGAGGGAAGAGTGACCGTTAGAAGCCACAGTAGGTACGATTTCAATGTATTCCGGTTTTGCTCAGCCCCATTTGAAGCCGCTCGTCCTCGAGTAGCAACATGTAACTCTGGGGTTGTGGTTTAGGCAAGCGATGAACAAGAACAAAAAACTACTTATTATGGAATCATTCAAAAAAAATCTCGAGTTCACGTTCATAGGTGATAAGGAACTGAAATTATTCTTCTTTGTTTGTGATTGGTTTGACCCCATTAGAGGGGTTCGAGAGAACCAGTATGGCATGGTCGAAGTCAAGCACAACAAAAAGCTCAGGGGCGACAACAACTAGGTCTTTGCACACCAATGAGACTAGGTTTATTATTTGACATATCCAAACCAAAAGTTCGATGCTTGGTGGGTAGTTCACAAAGTCAATCCCCATGAATGTTTATATACCCCTAGACATGTTGGTTATTATGCTAATGAGTTCGATGACACCGTTGAGGAAGTTTATCAAGAAGAAGACTTGTCAACATCTTTGGTTGTAGAGCCTGGTGCAGAACTGGATTCCTTGGTCAGAGACTGTGAGGACATCAGTTTTCCAAACAAACGGAAACGACAAGCACCTAAGAAAAGAGTTCGGTGGTCGGGTTTAGCACGGAGGGGACAACTTAATCGTGACATTGATGAGTTTTGACAAGTAAATCATTTCATTTCTGTACTTTATGTATTTCTGTACTATATGTGCATTGTTAATCATTTATTTCTGTACTTTATGTAGATCCTGAACTAACTCATATTATTTCATCAACGAGATGAGCCGTAAGGTCAAGCAAGTCACAAAGGGGTTCGCGGGAAAGATGATCGCAAACAGCCGTCTCTTTTAGGGGAGTTCAATTTCTAGCTCATCTAGGCGTGAGGCTTTATTGAGGTGTGTGGACCCAAACTTCTAGGGAGTTCCTATCGCCCTTCAAAGAACTGAGGTACATATGTGTGATACCCCAAATTTTTAAGTATAGTTAAGCATTCATCATATGCATTTTTTATTTTAAATTTAAGATTTTAATTGTTTAAATTTTAAATTTGAATTAAAAACCTTCAAAACATATTTTGTCCAAAAGTAAAAGAAGCAAAGTGGTAATCTAATTTTTACCCTTTCACTTTTGGATTTGGACCTTGGAATATTTTTCTCTACATAAGAGGTTAAAATTGAAATGGTTGCATAAAAGTTTAAAAAAATGGGGGGGGGGGGGGATAGGGGCAAACTGGCGGCCCAAAAGCCGCTGCGGCCTAACCCTTGTCTGGCATCCGGCCCACGCCACATGCCTGCCTAGCCTCGTGTAGAGGCTGAGCTGTCCACGCCTGGGCTTGGCACCAAACCGGCCCATGGTTTCGCTGCGGCTGACAAGTGGGGCCGCCATCTTCATCTTCCTCATCCCACTTCAAACGAGACGGGGACAAATTCTCGCCCTGCCGCTCGCCTCACCATTCCCTACTGGCGTCCCAAGCACCGCCGTCTCCCTTCCTCTCCTATTTACTACTAGAGCTCTGTTGCTCCACCATAAACCATCTCCCTGCTCCACCATCCTCGCTCCGCCCTTCCATGGCCCTCGCACCATGCACCCTTCTGCCATTGAGTCCCTTAATGCCGACCATCGTGTTCGCCGCTTGCACTCACCGTTGGAAGGGAAGAACTGCCGTTCCCTTTCATCCGTGTCCTCCACCACCTATCCCCATTGAGGATTAGGTTGGCCCAAGCTCGAATCGAGCCTGCGGCCTTCCATGGCGCTGACGGGCACACTCGCCATGTCAGCACTTCGTCCCCTGCTCCCACACCCCGCCAAGTGTCCTATCATGTGCACCTGATGCGGAGCATTTGCGCGCACCTCACATGAGTGATCTCCTTCACCGGCGTGGCCTAAGGCCACCAGAAACGTGGCTCGCCACCTCGCCTTGCGTGTGCACGGGCGCGTCTGCCATGTTCTCCTCAGTCGCCGCGAAAGGGAGAAGAGAGAAAGGGGAAAGAAAGAAAGAGAGAGGAGAGAAAGGAGAGCACCGCCTTGCAGATGGTTGTCGCCGGCGAAGGCCGGAGACGCTCCACCGCGCGGGTTGCTCACCGGAGCCGCCGCCACAGCGTTCGCGCGTCGCGTCGCGCGCCGCGTGCGTGCGTGCCCGACCTCCTTGCCCTAGCTTGGGCCGTCCCATGAGCAAAGCTTGGGCGGGCTGAGCCAATTGGGCCAAGAAGAGGCTTGAGTTATACGGGCCATCATTTAGGTTAATTGGGCAGATAAAAAGAGAAGAAGAGCGGGCCATATGATCGTGTGGGCTAAATAGAAAGAGATGGGCCGCCTGGCCTTCGGGCTGGGCCAAACTGAAATGAGAGAAGGAGTAAGATTGGGCCAAACGTTTAATTCAGGGAGCATTGCTGATCAACATACTAACTCTCTATTCCTCAACCCTTGGAGTAATCTAGGCAAGCCCCAGTGCATTTATCCCTTTTAATTTTTAAGTCTTAATTAATGAGTTATGAATGTGCATTAGAGTTAGGAATTGCTTGAAACCTTAGTGCATATTGAATTCCTAATTCGAGCATAATGAATCCTATACGTAGTAGATTAGGTGCTTAGCCAAGCTTAATAATAGGTCACGTTTAATGTTACTTTGAGAGGAATCAAAGAAAGTTTCCTGAGTTATGAATTGGAGACATTAGGACGGGATCAGTTATGCTTTTTAGACATGATGAATATGAAGAGTTTAATGAATGAACATGGTTGAGATCCTGATCCTGTCTATGTCATATAAGGCCGTACGATGTAGAGCCCTGTTTCGGTTTTCGAACGCACCTCTTTCACTTGTCGTCCTCGTCACGGGCTCCGATAAGCCTCTCATCCTTTGTACCTAGGGTTGAACTGTGGTGAGACCAACTGGATGGTGGGAGACAGGCGGGTGTCGATGTACACCCGGGTTCGGTGAGAGCAGTTCAGAATAGGTGGCAACGAGGATGTTGGGTTGTCATATGTGGGGTCGTCGTACACACATATGACTAGTGTTTGAGTACTATTCCCTAGGAGTATAAAATCGATTCGAATTGCTGGGTTTACTAGGTGTAAGAGCTGAAAGACGATCAACATCGTTGTTAAGAAGAATAACGTTTTTGGTCAGTAATGATATTATGAAGTGCTTGCTTTGTTTCCTATTAGAATAGGTATCACTTACTATAAATAGGAACAACTAAAAGAAGTTAGCACCCTAAAAGCCAAGGACTCAATTATAGTCCTGCTGCGTGAGTTGACCTAACCAGCTTCGGCCATTGGTTATAAAGTTGGGTTTACACCCAGTGGTCGGATACGTCTTGCTAAGTAATTAGTACTCAGGGTTGTGGCTTTAACTCTTTTTCATGTATGAAGTCTCTAGCTCATTCCAGTTTCTGCAAGAAAACATTGAAGCCAGGTTGAACCGTCCTAAATTTCTTAAGAGCTTAAATGTGATACAAATGCTAGTCCCAGGGTTCTAGCAACACATTTATTTCAGATAGCGTAGAGTTGAACTTAACGATTACAAACCATTACAAGATAGTTGCAAGAAAATTAAGATACAGCGGAAGCAAATCCTTCAGGGTCCAATGCCATAGGCTAGTTGGGAAGTAGGATCATGACCTAGCCGAAGAGTGCCTCGAATAGTTCGTCGGAACTATCTGTAAAAAATTATCACCAAAACAAGGGTGAGTACTTTATGTACTCCGCAAGCCCACCTTCCTCCTGTTGAGAGGGGAGGATTACCTATCTCTAGATGCAAGGCTATATCTGGAGCTTATATTTGTGGGAAAATGCATGGTTCGTTTTAGTGGCCAAATTATTAGTTTATGAAAACAAACTTTAATACTAAAGGGGGGGTGCCACTGGACTTGCCAGTCCGAGTGGCCCAAACTTACCTTATCCACAACCTTGGTTCACCCAACCACCTGGCTCCACCTTTGTTCCAACCATCCACTTTTTAAGGAAAATACATTAGGATGAAGAACTAAGCCGTAACCCATCCATACCTAGTGGACACGGACTATTCGAATAGATTCTACTCTGATCAGAGGTTGTACTAATTCCCACAAGTTGGACTCAGCGATGCTTACGGCCAAATAAGCGCCCGGTACCCCACGGTACTCCCGTTTCATCACCTAGCAGAACTTTAGGGGTTCGGGAATCCGAGCCACTCCAGTACCCCACGGTACTCCCGTTGGCACACTACCCATCCCCTAGCCCCTTGTGCGCCAACATAGAAGCTACTAGGCTATCCACTCCAGCTCGGGCTTGGCCACTGCCTCATACAGAGTGAGTGGTTGTACTAGAAGAGTTAGGCAAGATGAAAATCGTAGCAGTCCTTACGGAGAGCTCGGGTTGAACCCACCACCGTACCACTTTCTTTTACTCGACACCGCGAGCATCCACCTACCCGGTCATCCCCTGGAATCCCGGGACGTGGGGTAACCGCAGGTAGCTAAGTTACCCGTTCAACCCTACTTTTATGGCTATTTCCACAGCGTAGCCGTATTCCGACCAAGTCGGTTGCCAGGGTTCTTCCCCATTTTATTTCGGAAAAAACATCCCCAACCACCTTAATCACACTCTTTGCAATCGCACCTCCATTCCCTCTTACAAATTTTTAATTCATATAGTCGAATGAGCGATCCCTCCTATGCGCACTACTTCTAAATAGGTTTAGATGGCTATCCTACTAGGGTTTTTCCTTAGCAAGCAAAAACATGCAGGTTTTTAGTTGGTTGTACTGGCCAAGATATTTGTTTTGCAAATCTAGGTATTTCATGCATCAAGAAAGGGTTCCAGTGGACTTGCCATCGTCTAGGTCCTCATTGCAGTGGAGGTCGGTACTAGGGTCGTCGGCTTCCTGGTTTGCAATGGTCGGCTCCGGCTCTTGGAGTTCCTCCGGTTCAACGTCTATCATACACAAACAATAAACCCAATCATTCAAGCTCAAAATACCTTAAAAAGGAGGTGGGTTGGGTAGAGGGGAATTTTAGAAGAATTTGGGTGGAAGAATCACCTACAACGGAGTTAAAGTGGAAGAGTTATGGATTTTTATTGAAAAGAAAGGATTTAAATAATTGAAAAAGGGTTTTTAGCAGCTTGGATGGGCCGAATCCTGGGACACGGCCTAAGGCTCGCAGGCGGGCGTGGCCTGCCAGTGACCCATGTGTGGCGTGGCACGGCAACCTGGCCAGCCCAAGGCACCCACGTAGGGGGGTTTAACGGTGCTTAGCGCCCGCTCTTCAGTGGCTTGGTGTGGAGGGGGGGGGTGGATGGCGGCCTGACTTGGCCGGCGCACCAGTCAGGGTGGGAGAGAGGATGGCGGCTCGCCGAAGCTTCCTGCTGCCGGTGGTGGTTCCGGCGACCAAAGGGGGTGTGAGGTGGAGGAAGCTCCGACGACCTGGGGTGAGGGTAAAGGTGGAGGAGGAAGCGGGGGGGGGAAGGGTGTTTGACCTTGGTGGCGAGCGTCACCCGGGCATGGCACGGTGGTGGCACGGATCCTTGCCGGAGCTGCCACCTCGACTGGGGGGGTCGGAAGGAGGGGGAAAGGAGCAGTGGTGCGGGGTTGTTGCTTGGACAAAAGGGGGGTGCTTACCTTGCGCAGAGGCAGGGCTAGGCAAGGAGCTCAGAGAGCTCAACGGTGGTAGGCAGGGGTGTGATGGCATGTAACCGCGCTAGGGGGGGGGTCTTCCGGGGCGGATTATTCAGGCTGGTAGCGATTGTGGTCCGGTGAGGCATGGGCGGGGGAACATTTATAGGGAGGAGGGCGACAGCGGCTCTGCTTGCGGGAGTGGGGGAGGCGGGCATGGTGCGCGGTGTGCACCAGGTCGAGGCCGGGCGCGTTGCCGGGGACGGCGCAGTGCCTGGCGAGGCCGAGAGCGGTGCGAGGTGCGTTGAGCCGGGTCCAGGGTGGTGAGCACTGGAGCGCGGTGTAGGGGGCGATGCGAGTTCATGGCGTGACGCCGGGTGGGGGACGGGCGCGGCGTGGGGTAGGCGATGCCCCTGACGGGTGGGGTCCACCTATTGGGGAGCGCGCGAGAGAGAGGAGTGGCGGGGGTCAGAGTGGGCCTGGGTGCGATGGCCTAAGGGGCCCAGGCGGGGGGGGAGGGGAGGAGGAGCGGGCGAGCCGAGAGGAGGGGGATTTGGTGGGCTGGGCCGAAAGGTTTGGAGAGATTTTTGGCCTTTCTTCATTCCTTTTTCAGATTTTAATTTGAACCTAGGAAATTTTTGTAATTTTGTAAAATAATGAGGGGATTTTGTAGAGATTTTTGGTAGAGCATTTAGTGAGAGTGTTTTTGAGGGGTTTGGGCTCTTATTTGAATAAGTGCATGATTTTGGATTTAATTTGGGCTAAGGGTGAATTTAGAGAAAGAGTTTTAGGATTTAAAATTTTTAGGGTGTTACACAGGTGTTCTCCGGACGACTTCCTTGTACCTCCTAAAGTTGAAGAAATAAAGAAGCCAGATGCTCAAGCTTCCTTTTCTATTCTTAGATTCGTTTAAAATGAAACAACACCAGTGGGCTTAATGTTGATGTCATGTAATATAGCAGAATTCTATCATTTGGATCTTACTTCCGCTGTAAGTTTTCACACTTTTGTCTTATAATTTATAAAACCTTTGTTTTTATCTATTTTGTTTTATTAAAGTTTATTATTAAAACTTTTTGTATTGGAATAATCCAAGACTCTTAGGGGTCATTTGGTGTATATTGATCCTGTCTGGCGTAGTCAGGGTCTTTTTAGGACCTGACTGGACTTCCAGACTTAATCCAGTTTAGGTGCAACACTAAGTTAAGTTGGGACGGTTACGCCACATATTGTATCAGAGCTATTACACCAAAATGGGTTCCTTCCAATACAATTTTACTTTCAAAAGGCTATTTTGTCTACTTATTTCAAGCTGTTTTGAAGATAATACTATAGTATTAATGCCGTAGTCAAGGATATCTATTATAGGTGGCTACTAATTTAATTTAGATTATAATCTAACAATTTCACCCTCTTTGTCTACTCCTTCAAGCCAAATGAAGCTCAAGCAGGTGATCTTATTTCAAGTATGTAGGTTAACCGAGTTGGAAACAATTAGTTATATTTTGCAGGGAGAGTGCGTATATGCCACCAAACTAGTCGTTAGCTATAAATAATAAGAATATGTAAGGACGCCTAAATTGATCATGCATCATCCTACATTTATAAAACCTAATGTCTCTTCTCTTTCGGCATTCAAATTTATTATTTATGAAAATTCCGATTTATTAAAAATTTTCAGTTTGTGTATTTTGAAAAGATGTTGAAAGTTCATTTTTAAGGGGGAAGGCTCAGCTTTTCAAAATATTGCTTATATTTAGGCACAAGTCAACCAGGGGTAATTTATTCCCTTTTTTTCTCTCCAATAATTGAATATTCTTGTCCCATCATCTTTTATCAAAACCTTGAGGTCTGTTTGATTCTCAAGTATCAATATATTCATTGTCCAGTCTATTTTTCTTTATTTCTTGATATAATCCTTTATCTAATGTATCTATCATCAATACTTGAACATACCTCCTTTGATATTAAGCAACTTCTTCAAAATTGTCCGATGCTTCATTCATTCAAAGTATATTGTTTCTATTTTAAAAAAATTTAAACCCAAATACTTTTAATTTGTGTATCACATTATTGTTTTCCATGTCTCAATAATCTTCAAATATTTTTGGTTTGAATGAAGTACCTTACTTCCAAAGATTTGGACGATTGTTTTAATCTTAATGTGATATTTATACTAAGCAATCTATGGTGGCACGACGGAACCTAGGGTTCAGTGTATGGCCAACACTGACCACCGCCAGGTGTGTGTAGGTATCAAGATTTGTAAAGGAAGAATATCATTTCAAGGATTAAATAATCAAATTTCTTGTACCGTTTTATAAAATCCTCTTGGATACTCTTCTACTATTCTATTTTCTAATTCCAACACATTGTTAATCTATTCTTTTTTAATCCTGAGAATGATTCACTCTATTTCCATTTTCTTATCATTATATCTCATTCTAATCTCACCTTCTTGATTATCGTATTTTGCCTTCATATTCCTTGAAAACATTAAATACTTTTAGATTTGGACCTTGGAATATTTCTCTCTGCATAAGAGGTTAAAATTGAAATGGTTGAATAAAAATTAAAAAAAGAGGGGGGGGGATAGGGGCAAACCGGTGGCCCTAAAAGTCGCTGCGGCCTGCGCCACGCTGTAGCCCTAGCTTCGCATAGGGGCTGAGTTGTCCACGCTTGAGCTTGCCACCAAACCGGCCCATGGTTTCGCTGGGGCTAACAAGTGGGGCCGCCATCTTCTTCTTCCTCATCCCACCGCGGACTAGACAGGGACAAATTCTTTCGCCCCGCCGCTTGCCTTGCCATTCCCTACTGCCGACCCAAGCATCGCGGTCTCCCTGCCTCTCCTACTTACTACTAGAGCTCCGTTGCTCCACCGTAGACCATCGTGTTCGCCGCTTGCACTCATCATTGGAAGGTAAGAACTGCCGTTCCCTTTCATCCGTGTCCTCCACCACCTATCCCCATTAAGGATTAGGTTGGCCCAAGCTCGAATCGAGCCTGGGGCCTTCCATGGCACTGACCGGCATGCCCGCCATGTCACCGCTTCGTCCCCTGCTAATACACCCCGCCGGGTTTCCTATCATGTGCACCTGATGCGGAGCATTTGCGCGCACCTCACATGAGTGATCTCCATCACCGGCGTGGCCTAAGGGCACCAGAAACGTGGCTCACCACCACGCCTTGCGTGTGCACGGGCGCGTCCGCCATGTTATCCTCAGTCGCCGCAAAAGGGAGAAGAGAGAAGGGGGGAAAGAGAGAAAGAGAGAGGAGAGCACTGCCCTGCAGTTGGTTGTCGCCGGCGAAGGCCGGAGACGCTCCACCGCGCTGGTTGCTCACCGGCGCCGCCGCCACTGTGTGCACGTGTCGCGCGCCGCGTGCGTGCGTGCATGCCCGACCTCCTTGCCCTAGCTTGGCTGTCCCACGAGCAAAGCTCGAGCGGGCCGAGCCCATTGGGCCAAAAAGAGGCCTGAGTTGTCCGGGCCGTCATTTAGGTTAGTTGGGCCGATAAAAAGAGAAGAAGAGCGGGCCATATGATCGTGTGGGCTAAATAGAAAGAGATGGGCCGCCTTGCCTTCGGGCTGGGCCAAACTGAAATGAGAGAAGGAGTAAGATTGGGCCAAACGTTTAATTCAGGGAGTGAAATAGAACTCTTGTGGAAAAAGTTAATTTTTGGCCTTGGGCTTATTTTAAATCCTGATTTTCTAAATTTTACTTTCCTTATTTCAAATTACTATAATTTAGATTTAAATTTCTAAAAAGAATTATGTATTTCTTTTAAAATCTTTAAAGTTTTATTTTATTTTGTAATTATTTAATAAATAATTAAATGATTACTTTATTATGTTGAAAATACTTTTAAATTCCTAATAATTAATTTTGAGCTTTTAAAAATCTAGAAAATTACTCTAAAACTTTATAAAATTGTTTTATTATTAAAATACATATTTAATTCTAATAATTACTTTTAAGCTTTTAAAAATTACTAAGAATTATTTTAAAATCCTAGAAAATTATTTTTAAACCCTAAAATATTGTTTCAACCTTAGAAAAATTGTTTCTGTGCCCCACTTTCTCTTTTTAGAAACTTCTTTTGTTCTTTTAATTACATGTTGATCATCCTCATTCTTATGCAACATTCATATCATGCATTTAGATACGATAAGTCAAGTAGATCGCCAATGAAAGGGTTCAACGAGGAATCCAAGAGTCAACCTTTACAACACAACAACAGTACCGGGGGGAGCATTGGTGATCAACATACTAACTCTCTATTCCTCAACCCTTGGAGTAATCTAGGCAAGCCCCGGTGCATTTATCCCTTTTTATTTTAAGTCTTAATTAAAGAGTTATGAATGTGCATTAGAGTTAGGAATTGCTTGAAACCTTAGTGCATATTGAATTCCTGATTCGAGCATAATGAACCTTAAACATAGCAGATTAGGTGCTTAGCCAAGCTTAATAATAGGTCACGTTTAATGTTACTTTGAGAGGAATCCAAGAAAGTTTCCTGAGTTATGAATTGGAGACATTGGACGGGATCAGTTATGCTTTTGAGACCTGATGAATATGAAGAGTTTAATGAATGAATATGGTTGAGATCCTGATCTTGTCCATGTCATATAAGGTCGTACGATGTTGAGCCCTGTTTCGGTTTTCGAACGCGCCTCTTTCACTCATCCTTTGTACCTAGGGTTGAACTGTGGTGAGACCAACTGGATGGTGGGAGACAGGCGGGTGTCGATGTACACCCGGGTTCGGTGAGAGCAGTTCAGAATAGGTGGCAACGAGGATGTTGGGTTGTCATATGTGGGGTCGTCGTACACACATATGACTAGTGTTTGAGTACTATTCCTAGGAGTATAAAATCGATTTGAATTGCTGGGTTTACTAGGTGTAAGAGCTGAAAGACGATCAACATCGTTGTTAAGAAGAATAACGTTTTTGGTAAGTAATGATATTATGAAGTGTTTGCTTTGTTTCCTATTAGAATATGTATCACTTACTATAAATAGGAACAACTAAAAGAAGTTAGCCTCCTAAAAGCTAAAGACTCAATTATAGGCCTGCCGCGTGTGAGTTGACATAACCAGCTTTGGCCATTGGTTAGAATGTTGGGTTTACACCCAGGGGTCGGATAAGCCTTGCTGAGTAATTAGTACTCAGGGTTGTAGCTTTAACTCTTTTCAGGTATGAAGTCTCTAGCTCATCCCTTTTCTGCAAGAAAGCATTAAAGCCAGGTGTTCTCCAAACGACTTCCTTATACCTCCTAAAATTGAAGAAATAAAGAAGCCAGATGCTCAACTTCCTTTTCTATTCTTAGATTCGTCTAAAATGAAACAACACCAGTGGGCTTGATGTTGATTTCATGTAATATAGGAGAATTCTATCATTTGGATCTTGCTTCCGCTATAAGTTTTTACACTTTTGTCTTATAATTTATAAAACCCTTGTTTTTATCTATTGTGTTTTATTAAAGTTTATTATTAAAACTTCTTGTTTTAGAATAATCCAAGACTCTTAGGGGCCACTTGGTGTATATCGATCCTGTCTGGCGTAGTCAGGGCTTTTTTAGGACCTAACGGACTACCGGGCTTAATTCAGTTTAGGCGCAAAACTTGTGTTATGTGCTTAAACTAGGTTAAGTTGGGCGGTTCCACCACAATATGTGCATAGAGTTTTATATGTATAATTTTCATACATGTTTAATAACTTATCTCATGTTTCCTTTTGCAGAGTGAGGAGGATGAGAAGGCTGGGTAGGAGGATGAGGAGGCTGGAGCTGGGCATGGGCAGGAGGATGAGGAGGCTAGAGGAGCTGGGCTGGAGGATGAGGAGACTGGAGCTGATGAGGACCTAATGGGGTGGGATGGTTCAGAAGAGGTGGTTCAGAGGAGGGGGACTAGGAAGAGCCACTACGTCAACCCTCCTCCAGTTTCCACCCCCGCGGATAGGTAACTAATCAAACTAATCGGTGATAGGTACGGTCATTATGAGTTGTTTACTTTAATAGTTTGTACACATGACATGTCTTCAATGTTATTTTGTTACGTAGGCAATGGGAGGACGTGACTTGGGATGGGATAGGTCACCGTAGGACTCCTAGCGGCCTGCTGGGTAAGCTCACTCGTGTGCACAACCCAGAAGTTGTGGTAAAGAATGGTGAGACTATACCCGTGACAACCTGGAAGCATTTTGCACTTGCTAAATATGTTACTTATGGAAGTATTCAAGGGCTCGTGAAAAACAAATTATGGGTAAAATTCTTTCTACTAACTGTTTGATTCCTATTACGCTGATTCTTTCTCTTGACTGCTTGATTCCAATTATGTTGATTCTTTGTATTAACTATTTAGTATTGCAGAAGTACTTCCGTGTGGATCCCTCAGAGCAGCATTATGCAAATAAAGTTCTTGACAAGGCTGCGATGAAGATATGAAAGGATTTATTCTCCAACCTTCAGCTTTAGATAACAAACGCTTGGCTTAAGGGTCAAGGGCAGGCATTGGGCCAGTTTTTGTGATTGTTCAGAGATTTAACTGACCGCTGAGGAGTAAGGAATGGTAATGGCTTCATTTTAGAATTGTGTTGTTGCTTCAGATATTATGATTGTTATTATGATATACTAACTCATGTACGTGCAGATCGCACATTCACTATTTGAAGATCAACCAAGCCCTTACAAGGCGCTTTGTGAGCTGTGGGCATCTGAAGAATTTCAAAAGCGATCAAAAAAGCATAGAAATGCAGGGACAAAAAACGCATCGCATACGTTTGGGGGTGACGGATACCGTCGAAAGGCTCAACCTATGGTAAGAAACAGCTTTATGTTTCGTCCCTCAACTATTCAAAAATATATGATTCTAACATCTACATAAAAGCTGCTACGACAGGAGAAAAGACGAGTCCCGCAGACATGTATATTATGGGACATATGGGACCAGACTCTTCCAAGCCTGACCTATTGTGTACTCCGTTGGCCACAGAGCAATTGGTTAGTTAGCCAACGCTTTAAATTAGTTCTCACAATATTTTATATAGCTAACTTGTAAAGTTGGTTTGTACTTGCAGGAAGAATATGGGAAGGAGATGGTCAGACGTCATGGTGAATGATTCAATTGGAGGAATGCACCCGTTGACGCTTCAGACTGTGTATGATAGCGGTGGCGGCAAGACACATGGACGGTAAGATGTCAAAATGGACTGATGTTGTCTAGTTGTGTTCAATATAACACAGTCCTAATGTCAACATAATGTTTGAATTTTGAAGGTACTCCATGTTCAACGACATGATCGACTCAAGATAAGTTCAGAGGGGTCTTCCTCGCAAAGTTCGGGTTGTAGTAGCAGCCGCCAGCGCCATACCACGTCTGACATGTAGATAGAGAGGTTGGAGCAAGAGATTCAAAAGCGTGATGCATTTCTTAAAGCTCAAGAGGAGTACCAGAGGCAGCAGCAAGCTCATCAAGAATACCTTCACGCACAACAGATGGTGGCGATTCAAGTAAATATGAAAGTGAACAATTACCATTCCTATCATTATCAAAACATGTTACTAACGTGTTGCATTCTGCAGGCAATGTACCAGACGCAGGGGCTGACATTTGTCATGGCAGAAGTTAGACCGCCACAGTGGGGAACGTTTGCTTAGATACCTTTTTCTCTAGCGGCTCAGGTGAAACTTGCTCAACTGTAGCTAAATCTAAGTGATTGTAGTCCTTTTCAACTTTAGCAAACATAGTAAAACTGTAACTTAGCTTAATTAGTTTATTATAGGGATCGAGAGTACATGCGTCCAATCCTTACCAAACTCCTCTGCGAGGTTCCAGACAATATGGATCTGAGGTTCATTTAATCACTTATGCCATTAACCTATTACTAATGGTCTCTATGTGTTGTCCCATATTTTAAATTCTTGGCTAATTGTGTCATTTCTTCTCTTTGACAGCAATCTGGACAGCGCAACGAGTTTGTAAACAATCTCTTCGCTTCCGGAGGTAGCGGCCACAACTCCAACGAACCAGGTGACATGTGAGTTGAGTGTACGGACTTGTGTATGGACTTGTGAGTGAGAAGTGGACTTATGTAAGGAATTTGAGAATTGAACTTGTGTTCGGACTTTGTGTATGAATTTGAGGACTTGTATGGATTATTGAAAGACTTATGTGTATGGATATTTGTGTATGCGCATGGTTACGGAATATTGTTTGTGATGTGTCATTGTTGATATGTGTGTTTTGTATACAATGTCAAAATCTGATAAAAAAATAGAAATTTGGGTCAGTTCTGGCCCAAAAAAACAGCAATTTTCGGCGACCAGGCCACTGCCGCCGAAAATTGACCTTCACAATTTTCGGTGGCCTAGCAAGGGCCGCCGAAAATAGGCATGTACTATTTTCGGTGGCTCGGCCACCTAGGCCCGCTGAAAATTAGAGGCCCTCGGTTAGTTTTCGGTGACCAGATCGAACCACCGAAAGTAAGCCTTAGGCTTATTTTCGGCAAACCTCTTTCAGCAGAGCAAAACCGCCGAAAATAAGGCCTTTGCCGCCGAAAATACCTATTTTCGACAGGAATCCCCTTGTTTTCGGTGGTTTGCAAAAAAACATAATAGGCCTTAAATAAAATACCAAATGGGCCAAATTAAATAAAATAATGGGCTTGGCCCACAAACCATCTTGCGATAAACTATAAATAGCCACAAATGATATACCACATTGGATTCCTGCACGGTGGTCGTTGGTTTTGTGAAAAAGCGTCACAATAAACTGCCATGTCAGATCTTGCAAAGCGTGTGGGGAAAGCTTTTTTACATTTTTTTTCTATGTGGCAGCTGCGCAATCACATTTTTTGATGTTTCATTATCTCAATAATGATGAAAATCATACTTCATAACCATGACGACATAAGGATCGCCACTAAATTTAAGAAGAAAATTTATGTTTTCATTCTAGAAGAAGTTTTAACACGTATGATATGTGACAAACAAGCAGTTTTGTTAGGCGATCATTGTACATTTTAAAGCGTGACATAATTTATAAGTCGATGTAAGATTTCTTGTAGTGGTCGTGATCATGCATATGCGCATCGATAGGCAACAACACATATATATTAGTACCTGTCCTCGTCGATTTGTTTTATACAGTAATTAATCCTGTTTACGATACAGTGGTGTGGTCAGTGTATCGTCCTTTCCATACACACCAGTTTACTATGCCGTCGGATTTGTAGTCTAAACCGCGTCCTTCAACCTCGGTGCACCTCGCTGTGAGACGACTTAGAGACGCGTGGTCAACAAACCAATAATAAGGGGAGAGAGAGAGAGTATGTAGAATAAGTCAAGGAAGCTGCTGCTCACCACACTCGAAGCTAGTATATATATGTGGGAGGGACTGTGGGAGTGCTAATTAAGTGCGCACCAACCCCAGCAGCTCTAGACAGCAGCATACGACCATCAACATGGCCAGTCCCTTTTTTGCAACCTGTGAGAGGAATCTCCCGGCACCGGCGCCACACAAGAGCGAGGCATGGCCGCCGGCATACAGCATCCCTGGCGTCCCCATGCCATGTCCGCCTCCACCATGTGCGAAGGCCAAATCTCGGGAGCTAAAGGACAAAGCCAAGGCGGCGCTTCACGAAATGGCTGGCGAGGTGAAGAACAGCAGGGTGGCGAAGGCGTTGCACCAAAAGGTTTGTCCGATTGTCGAGGGATACAAACCGCACAAGAAGTGAGACGAACTAGGAACTAGTACTACTATAGATATGCGTGGAGCAATTCTGCCCGGAAATAAGCTTAATTAGATAGTACAGCAGTTCCTGGGCAGGATTGGATTTGCAAATTGACAGGCTTTTAATTTGTACATTTCGTATTTTGCATTCTCAAATATGTAGTTCTCCAATCTCCACCACTTCGAAAGGCAATGATCTTTCATGCTCGGAGTGGACTTTCTGATGTTGAGGAAGCTTCCCGTGTCTTTCTTATATAATTCAGGCCATTGCCTTCAACTTGCAGTACTAATTTGACGGACGACTGGACTTCCTTCCGTCAATATATTCACAAATTGGCAGTACGGGTGTTTGATGCTCTGGCGAAAATTTAGTCCCCCGTCATATCAGATGTTTGGACGCTAGTTAGAAATATTAAATATAGTTTAATTATAAAACTAATTACACATATGATGACTAAACGTCGAGACGAATTTATTAAGTCTAATTAATCAATGATTAGCAAATGTGATGCTACAGTAATCATTCGTTAATACTAGATTAATTAGGCTTAATAAATTCGTCTCGCTATTTAGTCCTCGTCCGTGCAATTATTTTTCGAATTAAAGTATATTTAATATTTGTAACTAACATCCAAACATCTATAGTCTTCTAGATCCAAACACCCTCTGGAGCTCTCCAGGAAGCCGACCGTGTTTCCAATGACTGTGAATTTTGCAAAATAGAATACTAGCTAGGTTAAGAAACAACATCTAAAAATTCCTAGTTTAGTACATTTTTTTTATTTGCAGAACGAGCCAGTGACATAGGACGTTCGTTGAGGAGGTTGTCACTGTCAGTGATGCCGCGCTTGTGCAGTGCCAGAAGCTCAGCAGAGCGCCGTGTGACGCGCCTCGGAGGTCCCTGGTCTACTGGAACGCGACGAGCTGAGGTTCACCGTTCACGAGCTGCGTCTTGTCAGTGACAGCAGGGTGAGCAAGGCGCGCGGTGCGCCAAAAGGTTTGTCCGATTGTCGAGGGATACAAACCACACAAGAGAGACGACCATCCTCCAATTATCTCCGGAAATAAGCTGCTACTACATAGTACAGCAGGTCCTGGCAGGATTGTATTAATTTGTAAATTGACAAGCTTTTGTAATTAAGCTAGTACTAGTAAATTTCATATTTTGCATTCTCACTCAGCTATGTGACCTTGTGATTTATTATGCAATCCCAAACGCATCGGATGAAATGATCCTTCATGGTCAGACATTTTTGTATGATTCTAATAGACGTTGAGGGTCGCATCCCGTGTCTTTCTTAATTATAGCACTCCTTCAACTCCCAGTAATAGTAATTCGATGGAGAGACTGGACTTCCTTCCGCCAACATTCTCCTTGCACCGCAAATTAGCAGTACTAATACTGTTCATGAAGCCAACCGTTTCCTAGCTCATGATGTGCAAATTGGCAAAACAAAATACTAGGTTAAGAAACAACATCATCGACCTAAAAATTCCTAATTTACTAGTTCATGGATTTTTTTATCTGCAGAACGCATCATCACTGTCATTAAAGATGCCGCGCTTACAACATGTAAAATAAATTATATTAGACTGCGATGGGATGGTCCTCCTACTGGAATCTGGCTTAATATAGTAGCAACAGGTAGATACAGTGATGTTTAAATTTGGGCGATGGTCCTATGGCTGGAATCAGGCTGGCTTCTGGGCCTTGCACTAGCCCAACAGATCACCCGTTTACATTTTTTAATAGGAATTTAGGGAAGACCTCACAAATTTCCAATACTACTACATCCACTCATGCTCTCACACATTCTCACGGGTTAGAGTTTTAGGGGATATAGATTTAAGAGATATTTCAAACTGGTTGGAAAAGTACCCACCGATACTAGGACGGTACCAATTTATTTTTATTTTCCTAACTAAATTCTTGAATAATTAAAATAAACAAGGAAATGATATTGGTACCAGTCCCACCGTTCTGGGTACCGGACCTGCATATTTGCTACCGCCTTGTACCACTACCGTGGCACCGTCTAATTGTTTTTCCAATCACGGTACCTTAGTAATGCTAGAGATGATTATTTAGAGGACTATTTTATTTCATCTTGCATACTGATGGTACGATCAGTAGTTTTTTAGAAAATATAATAGATCTAATTATTATTATTATTATTATTATTATTATTAGAGCTACGTGATGGACAGCTAGTGTTTTGATTTTTTTGAGAATTTCAGAATTTTTGTTTTTCCCTAATACGTGAAGATTAACGTAGGAGTCTTCAAAAGGAGTCTCTTATTAGTAATATTAAGATTAAGATGGGCAGGCTCTGATGTCATCATTGTTCTCATCGTTGTTAGTACTCTAGGCATGCTTATTTCCGTGCCAAAGCTTTGGCATGACAAAATTTTGGTAATTTTGACTGTGTTTGAATCTAGACTACAATTTGACCAAAAATAAATTTCTCAAGCGAATGAGTTATTTATGGCTCAAACAACATACTCAAACAAAAAATTTATTGTTTAACTAAATTTTAATCTAGATTCAAACACTGTCAAAATTATCAAAATTTTGGCATGCTAAAGATTTGGCACCAAACCAAATAGGTCCTCCGATCGGATTCGTGAACTTGTTGAACAAGGGGCTACCTTGCCAGAGCAGGGTCATGGGACGAGCATAGTTTCACTCCAGCCCAGTGGTTATTCATCTAATGAGTCCATCCAGCAAATTAATTTGCTATTAACATTATGTCGACTTTGGATCGCGTGTAGAGCAATTGCTTCATTAAGTTACTTGTTCATTGACATCAGCATATTTTAAAGGCGGGGGTGTGGTTTGGTTTGGTTCGATCCATCGGATCATTGAACTGCTCCAATTCTATCCTTAATTTCATAAATGGGGCATCAGTGCGATCCATAGGGTCAAGGAGATTGATCGATTACTTACTGTGAGGCATGAACTACCCATACATGGAATGGTACTCGCCTACTGCCTACTCTACCTTATTATATATCCACAATGATCGGAGCAACCGGCGCTGGACGTCTGGACGGACGCCTACCTCTTTTCATATAGCTTTATAGTTGCCCCTCTCTATACGAGATCATGCAACATTAACAAACAAATGCAAAACCTTGAATAATTCAGGAAACATAAGAAAAAATATCATAACAGAAATTGAAGATAAAAAACAAGTTAGCAACATTAAGAAAAGTATTTTTTAAAACATTCTGAACAATCTCTTACTACATCCAATTAAGCTTATTTTCCACTAAAAAATCCAGACACAACATATAATTAATAATAGCTATTGCAACATCCCAAAAGCATATATTCAACATGTAAAAAACTTTTGCAACAAGAACATGCAAGCGTTGACCTTGCAACATCACAAAACACGTTGCAACATCTCAAAAAGAAAACCCATGATTGCAACATGTCAATGTATTGCCGGCGTCCAAAATTGCACATTAAACATCCCAATATCCCTTATGCAAAATTATATATTGCAACACCCAAACTCACCGATTGAAACATCCCGATATCTCACATACAACAAAAGAAACAATCTATCTTCCTCTGCCAGCTTCAGAAGTGGCCACACCATGGGTGCTTGCTTGTGTGGACAAAATCGAGGGAGGAAGATGGAGGCAGCAGGGGTGGCGCCAGCCCTACAATGTAGCCATTGAAGTCCGCTGACCTGTTGGGTGGGCAATCCAGCCACCATTGGTGCTGCTCCAGCTACTGCATGTCCAGCAGTTGCGTGGCTGAGCGGGAACTTGGGCCGCTTTAGGGGATGTGGTGAGGTTGGAGAGACGTAGATCGGGCAAGGTGATGGCGCCTGGTGGAACCGATCGATGAGGTGTGTAGGGGCTTGCAATAGCTGTGTAGGTGCCCATGGGGGCTGCCGGCGGAGGCAACGTAAGTGGCTAGAACTGAAGAGAAACAACAAGGGGACCATTGTAGCATCTGGATAAGAATGTAGTGCAAGAGATATTTTAAGCGGAAATGGGCCCATGAATGACAGATGTTCCATGTCTACCATTCGGAGAAAATCCACTCGTCCGGATGTCCTAACGAGAACATTCTTGCTTCCACTTCCATGGGGAGGATAACGCGCACAATGGCATGGGCACCCTCTATTTGAGCTCCATAGAAACAAAGAATTTTTCTGAACACGACGACCCAAATGCTGAGCTTCACAGGCCAAGCTATCGGCCCATATTCCTTGTCCTATCTGGTAGCTTTTACATATACTGCAACTCCCTTGTCAATGTGTCCATCTAGGCGCATTGATTCTCTGTTCTTGCCTGCCTCACATGCAAGGAGCGTAATGATATTCCTCCTCCTCTTTAATATCCTTATTACCATGTATCCTGCCCTCTATAGCGTGATGTATGATATTGTCATTGTTTATTACCGACAGTTTGCCTTGGGATACATCACAAGATGAGTTCATCATATGGACATGGTTGTGACGAAGCTCAATAGTGTATAGGAACACAAGAAACTTAATTTAGATAGCTCGACCACTAGTCTCGCATAATACCTTATGTCTTGAGGTGGCTTATATTCTTTTGTTGATCGGAACAATCCTTACAAGATGGAGAAGACGATATCCTAGAGGTTAGAGCTTCTCTCATCTATTTTGAGGAGGGTCTCTGCCTGACCTTATAGACTCAAGGGGTGGGGGTTAGGGCTAAGATCTAGTCAGATTTGGGATTGAATACATCTCCGTACATGCATGCGATTATATTCTTATGTAACCAATGGCTTCAACATTGTAGACAATGAGTCTTTATCGAGCACGTATCACTGAACCATGGCACGACCATCCACCCGCCGATCGGTCCCACCCTATACCCAACCACCATTCAATAGTTGATAAAACATATGGGGTTAACAACCCCCTCATCCTCGACACATGCACTTATACTTTGCTTTACTTTTATGAAAACATGTTGATATATATTTGTGGCATCTGTTATAGAGGATTGCGTGGAACTCCTATTGTCGCTACTATGCTTCACCACACCAATCCTTTGCTTTTTTTTTTGAAATTTGGAAGATATATTACACCAAAGTGATAGAAAGTTTCGAAACTCTCCTAGTGTCTGCATAACCAACACACACAAAAATATACACAAAAAGCATAGGACATTTGTCGGAAGCAATTCAGGGACTAGGATTCCAACCATACACAATGCAAAACCAATGCATAACTGAATAAATGAAGGACAAAGAAGAAAATATGTTTTCTTGTTAAAAACGGAATCATTCCAACATAACCTTAAGGATCCATGAGGGCTACTGCGCCTAGTAAGGCCAATGAGGCAATTATTTTAGATCCTTGCTAGGACCCTAAAGCTAAGTCCCAAATATGTTAGCCACACTTTACGGTGGTGGTATCCATATGATTATTGAGCGATAAAAGGACACTCAAATAACAATTGATTTATTATCTTTATCATTGTAACAAAAGAAACACTATTTGTTTTCCTACTCAATTCCACATAGCTAGGTTGTATTTGTTAAAACAACGCCTCTATGCAGAGGGCACAATAAAATTTTTATTTTTAGTATTCGTGATTTTAAATACCAAAGGTGCATAGCAATATTTGTTTGTAAAACCGACGACATTATCTTTGTGAGCATGTTCTGCACTGTGTTCTCAACTATACAACCATGATTAATTCTCCGGTCTCAATCACTACTTCGAATAATGATCCCTCGAACGAACTGAAACATTTTTATATGATTGTGAAGTTAAGAAAGATTCCCTTCTTTCTTCTTATACAAACCATTACTTGTACATTGCAGTAGTATTAGATTGCGGGGTCTTCCATCAATGCAACATTCTGCTCGTTGCATTAAAAATTATTAGTCCTTCAACTCGTGCTCTCCCACGGGTTAGAGTTTTATTAGTAGATATAGATTTAATATTTAGTAATATTAGATGTGATTATTTTACTTCATCATTCGAAATGACGTTGTGGGTAATTTATGTCTAAGTTTAGAAATTATTTTAATTTATCTTTCATGATAGCATATTGAGTAATTTATATGCATATTTAGGGCTGATTTTAATTCATCTTTTATATTGGTATGGTAAGTAATTTATATGCAAATTTAGGATTTATTTACTCATATTTTATAATGACATGGTGGGTAATTTTTATGCAATTTTAGGGGGTTATTATAATTTATATTTTATAATGGCATGGTGGGTAATTTTATAAAAGGTTATTTTATTCTATCTTTTATAATGGCATGGTGGGCAATTTTATATAAATTTACGGGGTTATTTTATTTCATCTTTCATAATTGCATAGTGGTAATTTTTATATAAACTTAGGGGCTTATTTTATTTCATCTTTTGTAATGGCATGGCGGGTAATTTTTTTGAACGACATGATGGACGGCCGGATATTTTTTATTTCTAGGATTAACGTGGAGGCTCCAAAAAGAGACTTTAATAGTAATGTTAAGATTGTCAATTCTTTTTTCTGTTGTCCTTATATGTCGTGATTATCTTTTTTTTTCTAAAACTTTGATCATCCATCTTATTAAAAAATTCTAAATTATTATTTATTTTGTGATGGCTTGTGTTATCCTTGTAGAGAGTTTGAGCAGCTATGACATGTTTTCTTATATATTTATACAACACTTTTGAATAAGACCAATGATTAGAGTTCTGGAAGAAAAACAACATTTCTGCTCATTGCATTGAAAAGTACTATTCCTTGTCTTTTGTCCTTGTTGCGTGGTACTCCCTTTAGTCATCAAAATGGGAGAAAGAATTTGTGTGTGTGTGTGTGTGTGTATATATATATATATACTGTTTTTGAGGAACCGTGTAAGATATTATTCCTCTTTATATTGGTAGAGAGTATGCATATGGGTCATGCGTGAATAGGGGATGAGTGCACAAACATACAGTGCCAAGGAAAGGCAGGCCAGGTGCTGGCCGTGCTGCACACAGTCTAGGCCAAACAAACTTACTCTCTCAGTTTACGAATATCTCCGTTTATGAAAGAATGAAATTATGCCTTTGTCCTAAGTCATACTATTGTAAGTTTAGCTGGATTTATATAGGAATACAAAAATATTTATGATATCGAACTATGTATACTATAAAAATATAACTCACCATAAATATGATACTAATTTGGTAGCATAAATTTTAATATATTTTTAATATAAATTTGTACAAATTTATAATGGTTTGACTTCCTGATAAAACTATAATTTTATTTTTTCTTGGACGGGCGGAAGCTCACATTAACTTTTGTTATAGCAGTTACATGTGGTGTTGCGATGGAAGCTCACTTTAACAAACTAATTGAGAAAGAAAAAGAGGGTACTCGTGATGCCGATCGTGTTGTGCTAGTAGCTAGTAGGTGGTCTCGTCAGATGCGGCAAAGGCTCCATGGCCAGTGGTGTTGTGATGGGGGGGGGGTGATGGAGGGTTTGATTTGAGCGCTGCGTCCGCGTTGTGTGGCTCATATTGAAGTCCTAACCGGAAAACTTATCCCATTATTTTTTTAAAAAACAAAGTTCTTATGCAGCCTCTGTACATCTATTTTTTGTGTGGCATATATCACAACACCCCGACATAAATTTCATCTTTGTTTCGACAATTTCTATTTATTCCATGTCAATTTTGGGTGGAACCGATTTGGTTGGAAATATTATCTTCTTACCTTCTCATAGGTATATATGTAGAACATCAAAAACAGAATTAGTGTACGAGTTAGGCGTCCCTTTTTGTATGGTCTATCTACTCCTGTAGTTCGAACAAGACTCAGTGAATAAATTTGAATTTAAGTCGGATTATGCTCGTAATGTCAATAAAAATGAATTATTATTTGAAAGCACTACGTTTTATAAGAGTGAAATTCATACCCCGTCCTTGAACTCGCATAGATGTGTTATGCCGGTCCATAAACTTATAAACCATGTCATGACGGTCCATGAACTTGTTTCGGAACTCATATTGGTCCAAATGGATTGTGATTTCACAATGCAACCTAGAACTGACATGTGGGCCCTGCATGTCAGCCTATGTATCTCTTTTCCTCTCTTTTTTTCTTTGCTCTCTCTCATCTTCCCGCATATCACCCGTCGTCGCCACCGCACATGCCTACCTCTTGCCCTCCCCCACATCACGCACGCCACTGCTGCCATGCCCGCCTTGCCGCCCACCACCGCGCCCTCCTGCCCGCTCCCTTTCTCCGAACATGACACCGAAGTGTGGAGGCCGTGCGGGTGGGGGCTCCTTGGAGTCGACGACGTCGAGGAGAGGATGGAGCACAACACCGAAACTAGAGGCTAGGAGGAGTGAGGCGGGCATCGCATGCCTATGCACCCACCTCATTGGTCACTACCACTGCAGCGTGGCTGCCTCCCCACCCAAGTTCAGTCGTCTTCTAGCCCGGCACCCCCTCTCTCAAGTTCGTGGTGCAGCATCGTTGCCTTGTTCCTCCATCCCTCTCTCCAGCTTGTGGAGTGCTGGGCTAGCCCATCCCTTACTCCATCCACAGCGGATGGCATGGATAGTGTGGTGGTAATGGGGGCATCCATGGCAGCAGGTGGTGTGCACGAGAGAAAGCAGAGTGAATGGAGGAAGAAGAACTTAAAAGGGCTTGACGTGTGGACCCTGTATGTCAACACATGTCAACATGGTGAGAACACCATCCAATTGGACTGGAACGAGAACCGAAAGAAGTTTAAATACTAGCATGTCTCACAAAGTGAGTTTAAGGACCAGCATGACGTACTCCAACAAGTTTAAGGATCGGCCATAAATATTACTCTTTCTAAATATATAAGGATCTCTACATTATTCAGTGCATTGCTGAACTAATTGTTTATTTCCTCTATTATACTTGGGTTAAATAGAACACAATTTATATCATTTTAATCCACTAGCCTACATTACTTCATTTAGCTGGTGCATGAAGAAGAATATAGCTTGTTCATTTAGTTTCTCTCTTAATCCTTTTAGTAGTGTAGCCAAATAACTAGCTCAATTTAATTGAAATCAAACAACACTTATTTGAGACACTAGCTACTTTCTTCCATTATAGTTGTGGTCATCACCAAAGAAGCCATCACACATTACTCCTCATGTATTCTTTAATACAATAGAAAAGGTTGTTTTATAATATTTGTATAACATTAACATGCAAACACAATGCTATTAGTTTTACACCAAGTCCATCTACATGAAAACCAATTCCTATACCTATCTATTCTCCCTACTGATCTGGATGTTTCAACTAATAGAAGGATAGTGAACACATGGAATAGTCACCAACAACTGATCATATAGACAAATAATTAAATTTATATGCATGCTAATCATTTTACTTATTATTAATACACTTTTAAGATTATAGTCATTCCCTTCTTATGATATTGTTTTATGTTAGAGTATATGATGTTGTTTCAAATCAATTGTATGTAACTATACTGCATGTGTCCAAAAAAGAATGTAATCTTATTTTTTGTCCTAAGTCAATACAACACAAGTTTGACAAAGTTTATAAACAAAAGTAAATGCTTATGGAACCGATAAGTATAATTTGATTCATCATGAAACATAATTTCGTATTATTACATATGTTTGGTGACATAGATGTTGATAATTTTCTCTACAAACTTGGTCCAACTTTTAAAAAAATTGGCATAGGACAAACGATGATTGCATTCCTTGCTAGGACATAGGTTGTATGATGTTAATATTTTCTGTGATTTTTAATCATATTTTAACTAGCCTAATATGGACAAAAATAATGCCAATATTTTTACTGATTTTTAAATTATACACAAAAAAAACCTAGCTGCCATGTAGTTCTGTCGGTTGCAAGAACCTAAAGAAAATATCATTATTTCGATCATTGCCAACAAAAATATGGCTCATTTTTTTCAGCCACAAGCCAATAAAATATCCATTCTTATAAGGGAAAGCACCTATTCCATTGGCTTTTGTTAGATGAAAATAAGTCAGACTCGCATAGTGTACATGCATGTTTTCTTAGCTTTGGGTATTTTTAGTTCCAAATGTCTATATAAAGAGTTGGGGTTACACTTGAGTTGTTTAGTTTGATGTTTTCCTTGTATTCTACACAAAAATAACCAAGTTTTTTTATTTTGCATACAAACTCCAGACCTAAATGGAAGCTCAAACCTAGAACTATACCATACAAGCAAGCCCTACTAGCTAGTTGATTATCCATCTTCTAGGTAGACTGTAGTGAGACACATCATCCTTATGAAGACACCCACATATCGTACTTATATGAGTGTGTATATGAAACTTCGACCCAACATACCTTGAGATTTCATATAACGGATTTACTGTTTTTCAGTCGTTTGATATTTGTGATTCCATCACTTAAATTATTTCTGTGTATGTTTATATATATACAAAAATTCTTTTATATTGTTGCACCGTAATTTTTTTACTATGTTATGTAATTTTGATATGTGACTAATGAATTGAATTTCATCAGTCACATATGTGGTAGTATAAAATATGGTTGATATATTGATTCCTTCGGTCATCATACAGGAGCCGTTAGATAAACACCAGATAGTTGTAAAATGTGACTAATGAAAAATTAAATATCAGTCACATAATGAGAATATCCGGTTGTCGATGCGCATATCACACTAAACAATAATTAGCTAAGTTCTAATTATCTAAAAATTAAAAATACAAATTACAACTAATAAGTAGCCTAATCAAAATCAACTGACTATGAACTACACTCGATGCGCAGTGGGAGTAGTGTCAATGGCAAATCAATTTGCAGGGCGGACTCGCTCGCTGAAAAGTCACCGGGCGACGCCGTCCACCACCACTCAAGCTTTGCTCGGGGCCAGGGGACGACTGACCTTACAGGTCGCCGGATGCCTCCATCCAGGAAACTAAAAATACGGTGTACTACACTGCAAGTGTCCAAATGGAAGTCGCTACTAAGCGGGCTGTGCCAGTTTTGGAGCACGGAGCGCCAGTCACGAGTTCACGGCACACCATTACGCCATGGGAGCCAAGACCGAGACCGAGTTCGAGTTCGTAACCGCGCCGACGACGCCGGAGGCGGCGCAGCCGGATGTCCTGGAAATCCTTGTGCAGCAAAGGCTGCAACACGACGGCGAGGGCGGGAGCAGCTCGATGGCGACCATCTTCCGCGTCCCCGCCCATGTCCGCGACGCCCACCGGGAGCTGTACGAGCCCCGGCTGGTGTCCGTCGGCCCCTACTACCGCGGCCGGGTGGCGCTGGGCGCGATGGAGCAGCACAAGTGGAGGTACCTTGGCGAGCTGCTCGCGCTGTACCCGGCGTCTTCCCAGGCCGCCTGCGTCGGAGCGGTCCGCGGCGTCGAGGAAAAGGCACGGCGCTGCTACAGCGAGCGGACCGACATCTTCGACGCCGCCGCCGGAGACCACTTCGCGGAGATGTTGCTTCTTGACGGCTGCTTCGTGCTGCTGTTCTGCATCAGGTGGTGTCGCGGTGAGGAGCGCAAGATCTGCGACGTCGACTGGGGCCTTCCTCAGTTGCTGTCCGACCTGTTGCTCTTGGAGAATCAGATCCCCTTCTTCGTGCTCGAGGCTCTGTTCCGTGCTCTGTCCGGACTGTCCCCCGAGGCATGTAGGCAGAGTCTCCTCAGGCTGATCCTTTGCCCATACAAGCTCCATGACTCTTGCTTCATCAAAGAACTACTGTCGACGACGACCCAAGCAGACGAGATCCACCACATGTTGCATCTCTTCTACAAGGCCTTCGTGCCCAGGGCCGAGCCTGATGAGGAGCTGGCCTCCGTGTCTGTGCCGACGACCTCGCCCTCGCCGTCGCCACAGTTGCCGCAGGGCGACGCCCAGCCGGGCCAGATGGGGCGGCGCATGCCGTGGGTGCCTGGCTGCATCAAACTATCCGGCGCCTGGTTCAGGATCAGGGCAGCAACGATGACGGACACGGGCCGCAGCACGACGCCGGCTATGGTGGTGCCCTCGGTCACCCTGCTCCGCGACGCCGGCGTTCGGTTCAAGAAGAAGGCGTCGCCCCGGGACATGCTCGACATCACGTTCGACAGGGGCGTCCTGTCGATGCCGTACGTGGAGATCGACTACTCCAACAAGCCGCGGCTCGGTGAACCTCGTCGCGTTCGAGCAGACCTGTGGGCGGCGAGGCGCCGCCAAGCCGTTGACGAGCTACACAGCGCTGCTGAGCTGCCTGGCGAGGACGGGCAGGGACGTGGAGCATCTGCAGAAGCGCGGCATCGTTGACAACCTCCTCAGCGACCACGACGACGCGGCCAGGAGATTCTTCCAGCAGCTGGGAGACTGTAGCACCTTGGACTACGACAACCACCTCTTCGCCGCCATTTTTAGGGATCTGAGGCAGTACTACCACTCGAGCTGGCGCAGGCAAAAGGTCAGGTTCATGCGAGAGCACTGCAGCAGCCCATGGGCGGTGGTCGCGCTCGTCGTCGCCGTTTGTGTGTTCTGCTTCGCGCTCTTCAAGTTCTCCGCCACCATCTAACAACATTGCGCATCACAAGTATTGTCGTCACTGCTAGTCCTAGTACCAGTGCTTTATTATAAAAGTTAATCGGATACACGTCATTACAATTGTTAAAGGTTTGAAATCTGCTATTACTATTTGTGAAATAGGACACAAGCCACTGCAACTTTCTAATAAATGAGTAAAATATATCTTCGGTCCCTAAACTTTGACAAGGTGGTTCATTCCGGTCCCTAAACTTCTGAGACTGCACAGGTTAGGTCCCTAAACTTGTCAAGGTGATTCATTTCGGTCCTCTAAACTTTGAGACTGCACGTAGGTACCCTAAACTTGTCAACCTAGTTCATCTAGGGTCCTTAAACTCAACGCGGGTCTCATTTTTGGCTTTATCGGGCGTTGACCCGTGGCCCATGGTGATGTGAAGCTGCCACATTGTTTGCGACGTGGCAAGTTTTTTTTGCGTTGAGGTCCCTCAGCGGGCGGGAGTACCTGCCGCCGCCACTATGGTTCGCGCCGCCCCGGGTCCCCCCGCCGTCGGTGCCTGCATCCCTCACCACCAGGTGAAAGGAGCCACCGGCACGTTGTCCCCTGCATCCTCCTCCACTGAGATTCGCCACCTCCGCCGTGCCGATTCAGGGCGCGCGACGTCCGGTCGCCGGTCCTCCTCCGCCTCGTCTAGCCGCTGGTAAACCTTTGCATCGTCCTCAGCTCTGGCCTGCCTCTGCCTTAGCCTCTTTCGCCGGTAAGCCTTCGCTTAGACTGGTCCTCGGCCGCTGGTTCTCCACCTCATCCTCCCGTCCGCCTCTGCGTTGACCTCGCCAAACGTCGCCTGCGCATCCGCCTCGGCTCTAGCTCCTCCTCTGCCTCGGCCGCCGCCGGTGCAAGGTGAGTCCTGACTTCTCATTTTGTCAACATGGCAGCTCCACATCAGCATGGACCACGGGTCAACGCCCGATAAGACCAAAATGAGATGTGCACTGAGTTTAGGGACATAGATAAACCAACTTGACAAGTTTAGGGACCTAGATGTGCAGTCTCAGAGTTTAGGGACCGGGATGAACCACCTTGACAAGTTTAAGGACCGAAGACGTATTTTACTCTAATTTGAAATATGCCATTGTATACGCATTTGAACAATTCATACCCACTAGGCGTATATGGACGTTCACTTCTCCCGTATGGACGAAAATGCCCTTGGTCCCACTGGATATGAGACCGGCCCCGCGCCCCTCTCTGGTCTCGCTCTCACCGCTCGTTCCTCTCCCTCCCAGTGCCTGCGCCTGCTGGTCGATGCCCCCGCCGACTGCGACTACCACCGTCGTCGCTCCCGCTCTATCATGCCCTCGCCTCCCTAGCTTGTTGCGGTCCTAGGCCTTCGCACTCACCTCGCCTCCTTCTTGCTGCCTGCGCTACCGCTCGCGCACCTCTGCCTCTTCGCCACCACGGGGGACTGCGCCTCGGTGCCTCGAAGCCTTCAATTCGAGCACCAGTTCATCTTCCTTTCCGGGCATCCGAGTCACTCCGCCCCTGCATTCGAGGTGTTCGTCTCCGGCATCAGGTGGCCCAGTCCGCATCGTCGCCGACACCTTCTTCGGGTGGACGGCCAAAATCGCGCACATGGGGCGCGTCCACGCCGTGTTCCTCCCCGGTGGCGTGTTCGGCAACACCGTGGTCTTCTCCGTGTGGGAGCACCACGCCACCACGGCCGCAGACGAGTTCCCACTGCCCGACTTCCCGGCCATTGTTCTCCACCAGCACGCAAATCCCATCCTCTTCGCTACGGGGGCGGACCCCTGGTCGGCCATCTTTAGGCGCGTCGCCCTCTACCGCAAGACCAACACACTCCTTGTCAACACAGTCCAGGAACTGGAGCCCTCCGGCCTCAACATGCTCCGAAGAAGCTTCGATGTCCTAGCCATGGGTGATCGGGCCAGTCCTGCCATCGCACCAGAATCGGCAGCGGCTTCAGGCTTTGAGGGAGATGCGGAGGCGGCGATGCTGTCACCGGCGGACGTGTGAATCGAGACCCGGGCTGCCGGCATGGGCGTGGCCGCGGGTGCCTAGCAGAAGCGAGGAGAGCAACTCGGGGAGGGAGCGGAAGTGAGGAGAGAGAGGGGCGTTACAGTCTATACGGAGAGGCAGCGTCCACGTACGGCTGCGAGTGGACCCGAACGGTTCAAATGCATACACAGTTGCGTATTTCAAATTCTTAGAAAATTATAGTGGCATGTATCCTATTTCGTAAATAGTAATGGTAGATTTCCAACCCTTGACAATTATAATGATATATATCCAAATAACCTTTATTATAATGATCGTCGGCTATCATGATTAGATATATTATACGTGTTCACTCCTGCCTAGACCTACTACTATTTTTAGATTTTTAGTACTACATCAATTCACAAATGTATGATTTGGTTGATTTTTTTCAAAACTTCAATCATTTGTATTATTCAAAAAATTTTAAAATACAACTCATGCTCAAACTATCTATAGTGATAGAAGAAATTACAACAAAACAAATGATAACTCGTGAAGTTTCTTGAATAAGATGAATAATTGAAGTTTTGTAAAAACAAAATCAACCGCATCGTACATTTGTCAACAGGAGAGCAGTAATACTCATGGTGAATACAGTTTATTGATCAGTAGTAAAGTGTTCAGTCTCACCGGAATATCCACCCTACGATACTTATTTTAAACTCTACTCTACCTATAATAGTATATCTACTAGCGTCATACACATCACTTTATAGCGACATCATCTTAACGTAGAGCACATCCATTAGTCATGTCATCTCATTGATTTGTGGGCCCCAGCTAATCAATGTGTAGCTAGCGCATTCCTGATATTCTCCTGCATTCCAATATTCCTGATATCCTAAATAGGTCATGTCATACACGTCGCCGTTTGTGTGTTCTGCTTCGCGCTCTTCAAGTTCTCGGTCACCATCAACCAAGGTTTACATTTTCGGTTTGGAGACAAATCCCGCCGCCCTCCAGAAAGAAATTTCACTCGAAATTCCGTGAAATCCACCGTTTCTGACCGAAATTTGAATCAAATTTGGGGAAAACGAAATTCCGAATTTTCCAGCGAAATTCCGGTGTTTTCCGCCGGAAAATCCACGTTTTTCACCGGAAAATGCTGAAAATGGTGGGAAAATGGTGGGGAATGTATTTGCATATGGAAAAATTGTAAATTTTGGCAGAGTTTCCTCCAATTGTGTGCATATTGACAGTTTAGAACACATAACATATATGTAAGTCCACAAACCAATGAGAAATACAATATTAAACACATAATTCATGTCCAAAGTCCACACCTACTTAGTCCAAAGTCCAAAGTCCAATAGAATTATTACAATTAGTCCAAAGTCCAAAGTCCATAGTTCAATTAATACAACACAATGCATCCATACTAGCATAAAGCGCTCATAAGAATAAACACGATGCGGTATCCATCCTGAGTCCATCGAGTAAAGGCATAGTCCCTACATTGCAATTTGTATGAAATGAATGAATTAAAGAGAGAAATCAAAACATAGAGATAAATACAATTGATAGGTTGAGTACCTAAGTATCTGCATTCTTCACTCCTCATATCTATCTCCCGGTGGTCCCTCATACGGCTGACCTAGTTCTAGGGAGATATACAGTAGGTAGGACCCTCTATCCTTGATAATATGGTGGTGGAGCTCCTATATGGTAGGTAGCCGTGGTATTGCAAATAAGGCAATGCATGTAATGCCTGCGGAACGACCGAGGGCACGGTCCCTGGTGGTGGCCACAGAAACCCGCCCTGAAGGAGGAGAAGTACTATAGGGGCAGTACTGACCACTGGAGCTAGAGGTGGAGCTATCATCATGGTATGCAAGGGGGGCTTGTCGACCACGTACGGACCTCGTCTGCCGTTGCGATAGTGGGTGCTCCATGATCTGTATCTTGTGTGGCATGGGTGAAGTTTTCCTCACCAGTGAATATTAATGTAGGATCTTGATAACCTGAGCCACCAACCTGTCCACCACCCCACCGGCCTAGCACCATCACCGTCGTTGCCATCACCTGCTACCACCATCACCATCACCATCATCATCACCATCACCATCACTATCATCATCACCAGCACCGTCACTAGCCTCAGGTGTAGTATCCTCACTACCAATGTCCTCCTCGTCGCAAGTTTTCTTTCTCTTCCCTTTTCTCTGTTCCGGACCGATCTTAGTCTTTCTTTTTCCTAGATATGTATCTCCAACTGTTTTTTTGGCCCATGCATCCACATCTTCCCAGTCACCATGAGCACGTCCTATGTCGGTGAACATTTGGCTCGGCAATGGATTGTCACTAAACTCTGAGTCTTCTTCAAAAGTTGGGGCTCCATTGGACCTTGATTGCTCCATCCATTCTTGAATTGTTGATTGGTGCCGGTACAACGATAGGTCCATGAAACTGCTAACTGGATCATAATCAGAGGTCTCCGGTCCCTTTAGAAGCACGGTCCAGACTGGAGGTGGAGGTTGTAGTTCACAAATACCAAATTATGGAGTTTTTTATGGCTGCAACCTGTTGCGCAGTTTGGTGTGGATGTATGCAAATGTGCTCCAGTTCCTTTCACACCCACTAGATGATGCACACTGTGACAACAAGTGTCGGGCCACCTTAGTCAATGTTGGTGTATCTGAGCCAAACATAGACCACCAGCTAGCAGGCTGAGTGTTACTGGTCAATGGCCAGTCGCCTAGCCATATCAGTAGAAAACGCACCTAGCTTCCTCCTGAATACCTTAAACTCTTGCTAGTGCAATTGTCGCACTGTCGGTGTCCAACATTCTTTCGAGCCTCTTGCACATATGTAGCATGACATTGTGTGTTGTGCCCATAGTGTAGTGAACATAAGGGTTAAGGGCACAAGCTGTCTGCACATAGGTGCCTGCCATGACAGTGACCATCCTTGAATCAATCATGTGCCTGATCCTACTAAAGCGAGCCTCGTTATGAGTGAACTTGCTGCTACATGTGTGCCTCATATTTTGATACTCCATTAGGACCTCACCCAAATTGGGAATCTTGTCCTGGTCAGCAAATCTCATAAACATGTAGAGAGGCTCAACCTCTGCAAGGACATGCTGCATGTTATCCCACCACTCAAGACTGGTCATGCAATCAAAAGCGTACCTTCCATTCTCCATCCTGAAGTGGCGAGAGTTTCTGAATTCAGTTGAGATCAACCATTACATGAACTGGACTTTCTTCTTCATCATGCTATCAAGGAACATGTAGTTGGTGCCGAATCTTGTTGCATTCCATTTCACCAATTCCCCACCAATAGCTGCCCTCATCATGCTATGCAGACTGTTGGAGTTGTACAGCCAGCTGCAAATTCACTGCGCGCTTTCAATGCATGCATTGTGCTCCGGCCGCTTCCCTATGTCCTTGAGCATGAGGTTTATGGTGTGGGCAAGGCAAGGCTGCCATGCGATGTGAGGGTACTCATCAGTGAGGATGGTGCACGCCTTTTTATAGTTTGATCCATTGTCTGTCACGACCTGAACCACATTGTCAATACCCACATCAACCACCACTGCTTTGATCTCCTGCACAACAATGACAACGTGACATTAGGGTTTAGTATGATGCCTATGGTCATTAGGGTTGAGTGCATAAAGGAAGAGTTACCTTCAATAAGAAATGGTGGTCTTGTATTTCGCCGGACGCATCGATCGACTTCTAGAAATACATTGTGCCACCGCTATAGACCAAGAAATTGATAACCTAAGTTCCGCATAGGCCTGGTCCAAGAATCACACATGACGGTCACACCACATTCATCCCTACTCGGCCGTCCACTTCTCTATCTCCTTCTTTATCTCCTTCACATTCTCATCCAAATATTTGCCATCAATCTCCCTTCCTATTGGTATTCTGATGCCAACACCTACAGTCACGGAAAGAGGAAGCATTGAGATCACAACGATGGAAAGAAAATCATGTAACTCAAAATAAACGTAGTTACCTTGCTTCTGAGTCTCGACGATGGCAGCCTTGAAGAATGGGTCATCAGCTTTTCGGCCAGGAATACCTATAGCATGGCTTGTCTTTGCCCATGCCCTCCTGAGAAGCTCTCCAGATGTCCTTCCCTTCACAGTCCATGGACCAGTATCGATCCTTTGCTGTGGTGGAGCTGAGCTCAAACCTAGGTGGTAGTCCTTCACCCTCTTAGGCACATGTGACTGGCTCCTAGTGAACATCTAAGGCAGTGGTCCACCACTGCCCTCGAATACCACTACCTCCAACACGACCTGGCAGATCCAGATCCACCACCCCTCTCATATCGTGGACCTAGCTTGCTGCATAAATTCGTACTCGTGCCGTGA
Organism: Paspalum vaginatum; assembly: GCA_030272315.1. Taxonomy (NCBI): domain Eukaryota; kingdom Viridiplantae; phylum Streptophyta; class Magnoliopsida; order Poales; family Poaceae; genus Paspalum; species Paspalum vaginatum. The sequence continues at coordinate 37,860,761 of CM059015.1, read as the reverse complement.
CCGCCGTATGGCAGCCTCGAACTCTTCTTACTCATTCCGCCCCTCCTGCTTCTAGGTCAACATACAACACCCGAGCTGCTGCATCCCTCCTCCACCCTTTCTCGGTCCCTTTCTCTCTTCATGTCTTTGTTCCTGTCCAACTGCTCAATAAAGAATTTCTTAATATCGGGTGGAACCGAAGGGCAGTCCTTCACATCAGTACCCCTATGTGCCAAATGCTCCTTGAACCATGTTGCTCCTCCCCCACTCTTCTCTTCACTGCAATACATAGATTTGAATCCACCCTTGACCTTCCGGCCATGCTCCCACACTATGTTCGGCTTCGTCCTACTATCACGGAAGATAGTGTAATGCAAGTCAATTCGCTATAAAGAGAATGTGACGGTTGAATATTATGATTTCAACTCACTACCCCTAACATCAAACAATCACTGATGTTTTGCATAGGATTTAAACTCACAAAACCTAGGTTTCCTACTGGCCATATTCATCACTAATATTGAATACACCTCATATCCACAATGTTGAAATTGTTTTTTCTTTGCATTTGACGGCATCGTTCGGGCATGGGGAAGGGAGGGGACCAAGGGAGCTCGCGAGGGGAAGGGCAGCAGGAGCTTCTGGAGGCGGTCACGGACGGTTAGCTCGAGTGTATAAGGATGGGTAGGGTAAATAGGTTAACGGGTTTTTTAGGTGCTAACGGGTCCGAAACCAAATCATCAAATTAACTGACCAAATAAACTTAGATTTGAACGATTTCAAGTTCTAATGGCTCAGAAAAACACCTAGTTTTTTATCATATTTTTTCGATTTTTTTACAAACTTTTTAAAATTTTAAAATTCAAAACGAAAATTACCAAAAATCTCAGAATTCCATTTCCCGTGGGAAACGGAAAATTTACCGAAATTCCGTCAACATCGGAAAATGAAACCCTGCCATCTACAGCAATGCACATCAAAAGTATTGTCGTCACTGCTAGTGCCCAGTAGTACTAGTGCTTTGTTATATTGGTCCACGTTGTGTACTATCATGATTAGATATATTGGACGTATTTACTCCATCCTATCTAGACCTACTACTTTAATTTTGGAATTTTTAGTAGTACAGGGTACAGCAGGCGGACATTCATAGGGCCGTGAGAAAGTATAATAAGTGATGTCAGCTAAGATTCAGGGTTACTGTTCGGAGAAAGAAAAATAGAGGGATAGCTGTTTACTGGACTCAGAAAAAAGATTGGAATAGATATTAAATGTACAGTTTGCATAAAAAAACTATTTTATAAGTAAATTTTTAATTAGCTACACGTAACGTGATAATGTTATATAGCTCACAGTGTATTCTATTATTAACTATTGCTATGAGCACCCGTGCTATCATCCCCACTGTCTTTATTTTAAATTTTACGACGTGTCTATGAAGTGTCTTTAACGTCCAGGCGCTCGAAGGACATCAGCTTAATATATATATTTTATAGGTGAGATCTGCCAACTGCCAAGATGAAGAGGATGAGAACACTTGATTCTTTTTATCAGCGAACTCGTTCAACCCCAGGCAATGAACCATCACAAAATCTTGATCCAATCAATGTCGAAGTTGTAGCTGTTGATCCAGTTGATATGCAGGCTCCTAATGACACATCACCACTGGATGTTCCACAAGCAAGAATTATAACTACAACATTTGAGAGGGACCCAGGTAAACGTGTTCAGATATGTGAACTCCCTCCTAACAAACAAGATGAAGCTCGGCGATTTTATATATCCGAGGGCCCTTATCAGCCAATCCTAAGCGAGTACCCATTCAATGAATCTCATGGTCACCGTCGTCGATTCAAAAGCATTTGGTTTAACCAATTCAGTTGGCTAGAGTATTCTTCTCACACTGACCGTGTGTATTGCCTGCCCTGACCTGTTTTATTTTCTCAAAGAAGCCAAACGGGAGAGCAGGTTCAGATGCATTCACTGTCACCGGGTTTAATAATTGGAAGAAGGTCAATGATAAGGATGATTGTCCTTTTCTAAAACACATGGGCAAGAATGCAAACTCAGCTCATAATTTTTCTGTCCGATGTTTCATTAATCTCAAAAATAGTCAGGCTCATATTGACAGTGTTATTAATAAACAAAAGGAGAAAGATGCAGCAAATGCAAGGCTAAGATTTACGACTACTATTGATGCTGTTAGGTAACAACTAAGAAAAGAAATTTCTTTTTATATAGATACTGCTATCTGCCTATCTTACAATTATGTGTTGCTTATTTCCTCAGGTGGTTAACCTTTCAAGCATGTCCATTTAGAGGCCATGATGAGACTCCACAGTCTTTAAACCGGGCTAACTTTCTTGAAATGGTGAAGCTTTTGGCTTCTTACAACAAGGAGGTCAAGGAAGATGTGTTAGAAAATGCTTCAGGGAATGCAAAGTACACTTCACATGAAGTGCAGCAAGAAATTCTAGGCATAATTGGACGAAAAGTGCAGAATTCAATTAGAGAAGAAATTGGAAACAGCAAGTTTTGCATAATGGTTGATGAATCTCGTGATGAATCTAAGAAGGAGCAAATGGCGATAGTTGTTCGGTTTGTCAATAAAGAAGGACTTATACAGGAGCGTTTCCTTGACCTCATTCATGTAACGGACACCGCTGCTTTGACACTTAAGGACTCAATTTGTGCTGTACTTGCAGACAATAACTTGAGTGTACATGATATCAGAGGTCAAGGTTATGATGGGGCCAGTAACATGCGAGGGGAGTGGAATGGATTGAAGGCTTCAATTCTCAAGGAGTGCCCTTATGCATACTATATTCATTGCATGGCTCATCAGCTCCAACTGGCTCTTGTAGCAGCCTCAAGAGAGGTATTTGAGGTGCATAACTTTTTTCAGCATGCAAATTTCATCATAAATGTTGTTAGTGCTTCTCCAAAAAGAAATGATGAGTTACTAGCTAATCAAGCTGTTGATATTGCTCGTGAAATCGAATTGGGAGAGCTTGACACAGGAAGAGGGGCCAATCAATTGGGCTCTTTGCAGAGGGCAGGGGACACTAGATCGAGTTCGCATTACAAGTCAATTTTGAGCCTAAAAATATGTTTGCAGCCACAGTATCAGTCCTACGTAGTGTTGCACATGATCGTTTGGGTACAAAATATTCTCAAGGTGATGCTGCAGGTGCTCTCAAACTTATTGTCTCATTTGATTTTGTGTTTGTTTTGTTCCTGATGGAGAAGATTATGAAGACCACTGATGTGTTGTGCCAAATACTTCAGAAGAAATCTTTGGATATTTTGAATGCAATGGATTGTGTTTCTAACACAAAAGTGTTACTTCGTGGCTTGCGAAATGAAGATTGGGAACCTCTTCTTGAGGAGGTCAATAAGTTTTGTGAGAAGCATGAGATTGATATACCAGATTTGAAACAAAGGTATGTTGATGTGACTAAATCTCGCAACAAGCATGATAACACCACTGTTCTTCATCACTACAAAGTGGATGTGTTTAATGTTGCAATAGATCAGCAGTTGGTTGAGTTAGATAATCGCTTTAGTTCTCAAGCTACAGAGCTTCTAGCCCTTTGTGCCTCTTTAGATCCAAGACATGACTCATTTGACATATCAAAGGTATGCACTTTGGTGGAAAAATACTATCATGCTGATTTTTCAAGTCAAGAGCCCGGTTGGAATGCCAACTACCACATTATCAACTTGATGTATGCAACCATCCAGACCTACAAGGATTAGCATCACTTGCTGATATAACAAATGGAATATTTAAGATTAATAAAGCTTCTGCTTGTCCAATGGTCGATAAGATTAGTCTTTAACTCTTCCTGTGTCAACTGCAACAGTGGAGAGACCTTTCTCAGCTATGAGACTTGTTAAGACACGTCTTTGGAATAAAATGGGAGATGACTTTCTACGCTACTACATGATAGTTTACATTGAAAAGGAATTGGCAAGGAAAATTAGTGCCGATGATGTTATTAAGTCATTTGTTCTACTTGGTAGTCGTAGAGCCAAATTCAAGATCACCGAAATGTAACATGCTTTTGCATTGTCAATTGATTGCTAAATGCTAATGCTACTATGTTCTTTTGATTCATATATGAATATATGATGTTAGGGTTTTTTTTTCTTTATATGTATATTGTTTGTGGTCATTTGTCGACAATGGTCCCCCCTATATCAAAATCCTGGCTCTACCACTGCACACTGTGCAAATAGTTTGGATCAGAGTTTTTTTTTTTTTTTTTGCAAATTATTTATCCGGAGGGTCAAAATAAAAAAAAGTGCATGCATGCTGCCTGCATGTGTGTTGTTCCCATTGCTTCAAATGATCCGATCACCCTGCCAGCGTTGTTGGTGAGATCACAGACGATTCTTGGTTATCTTGCATTCTTGCACAAGGCCCGTTAAAGACAATACAATATATGATTATATTTCAAATTAATTGAGCAACACACACGCACGGCACTGCATACTGCTGCCAGTCTGCCAAACCCAAACCAAGGCATGACATGGGCAAACTGCCAAACCAAAACCAAGGGATTACATAGACAAACATGTGTGGTATGGTAGGTAAGTAGGTGATGCATAGAGGCACCACTTAGGTGCAGTGGCTTCTTCGTTCCATGGTGGACTGGTGGTTGTAGCATGTAGTAGGAAATGCATAGAAACAGCACACCCGTCCGGCCTTCCCTCAGTTGGCCGGCCGACCTGCCAGGCAGGGTAGCTAGTCGATCAGCTAGACGACGGCCGGGAAGGGGTCGAGGCGAGGTGTGGGGCGGAGCACAAGCGCTTGCTTGCGAGCCGACACCAGCCCGTCCGACTCCGACATGTTTATCTTGCAGGTGGCCCCTTCTTCACCGCCGTCTGGTCGGGCGGTGGCCCAGTCGAAGCACTGCACGAGCGCCGCCAGCACGGCCGGCAAGAACTGCAGAGCCAGCCCCATGCCGGGGCAGCTGCGGCGGCCGCTGCCGAAGGGCATGAACTGGAAGTGCTGCCCACGGGGCTCCAGGCCCTCCGCCGCGCCGCCAGGCATGAACCGCTCCGGCCGGAACGCCAGCGGCTCGTCCCAGAACGCTGGGTCGCGCCCCATGCTCCACACGTTGATGAACACCGTCGTCTGTGGCGGCACCATGAACCCGCGGACCACCATCTCGGCCGTCGACCGCCGGACGGCGAGGGGCGCCGCGGGGTGCAGACGCAGCGTCTCCTTGTACGTCGCCATCAGGTACGGCAGCCGCGGCAGGTCCGACTCGTCGGCGATCCGGTCGCTGCCCACCACGGCGTCCAGCTCCGCCACCACCTTGCCAAGGCACTCCGGGTGGTTCAGCAGCTCCGCCAGCATCCACTCCACCATGGCCGCCGAGGTGTCCGAACCAGCGGTCACCACGTCCTACATTATGCATGCACGAATTCATGCAGTCCCATTACGTTATTTCATAGTTCATTTGATGCATGTTGCTGTTTGGCGCACCAACTTTTTAGCTTTCGCTTTTTTTTTAAGCCGAAAGGGTGTTAAATGCATAGCTTATAGAGCAGCTTGAAATTTAAAGCTTCTAAAAAATGAACTGCGGAGCAACTTTTTCTAAAATTGGATGGAAGACAGTTTTTACCGGCTTTTTTCTCCCCACACCACTCCCTTCACACCGGCGCCGCACTTCTTCAAGCCCACCGCTGCTCTTCTTTCTCTCCCCTGCCAGCATGAAACCCACTGCCTCGCTCCCTCTACCCTGCCGGTGCGCGGGACATTGCCGCTCTCCCCTCCACCGCCGGTGCGACACTCACCGCCGCTCTCCCCTTAACCCTCTGACACGACGCCCCCTGCCACTCTTCTTATCGTCCGGAGCACCGCCCCTCGCCGCTCTCCTTCCCCGTCCAGCGCACCGCTCGCCGCCGCTCTCCACTCTACGCCTGGTGCCACCCGTCGTTGCTCTGCGCTCCCCGTTCGGTGTCGCTCCCCATCCCTCCCCTCGTTTTCCCATCCGATGCGTCGCCCGCCGCCCCTCTCTTTCACCTCTGGCGCTCTCCTCTCCCTTTCCGGGGCAACGCCGGCTATCGCTGGCCCCTCCGGCGCGCCACCCGCCACCGCTGGCCCCTCAAGACGGCACCTCCGGTAAAAAGGCTCCCCTGAGAAAAAGTGCGTGTGCCAGACAACAAAGCTTTTTTTCCTAGCTTTTTTGATAGGTGGCAAAAACTTTCAGCTATCCAAAAAAACAGCTTCTGAAAAAACTTAAACTGTGCCATAGCACGTACGATGATGAAGGCCTTTATATTGTCCCGTGTGAGCTTCACCTCGGCCGTCTCGTCCTCCGCCTTGTCCATCAGGATGTCCAGCAGGTCTTTGTGCGTCGTCGCCGCCGCCTCCTTCTTCCTGCTTCCTCCATCAGCAGCAGCAGCAGTGTTGTTGTCGTCGCCGGCGACCGTCGTCATCAGGAGCTTTCTTCGCGCCTCCCTGGCCTCCTCCTTGTGCCTGAGAATCTCCTCCACCAGCGCGTCGAAGCGGCAGTGCACGTCGACAGCCCTCCGGCGGAGGCCCTGGAGGTCCCAGCCACGGCACACGGCAATGTAGTCGTCGACGTTGAAGGCGCCCACCAGCTCCGCCACCGCCTTCACCAGCTCCTGCGCCTCGTCGGCCAGGCTCCCGGGCACCGTGCTGGCCACCATCCGGATGATGGACGTGTTGGAGAGCCGGATGAGCGCGCGGGTCATGTCCACGGCCTCGCCGCGCGCCGCCGCCGCCGCCGCCCCGCACAGCAGGGACATGGTGCCAGCGCGCCGGACCGGGCGCAGCTGCTCCACCGTGCGCGGGCCCAGCAGCTCCGACATGCACAGCCGCTTCATGAACCGCCAGTGCGCGTCGTAGGGCGCGAACGCGAACCCCGCCGAGCCGTACGCGAACTGCTGGACCACCGCCGTCACTGGACGCTCCGAGATGCAGCCCTCGTGGCTGCGGATCAGCTCGCTCGCCACCTCCGCCGTGCTGGCCACCACGCAGTGCGTCGACCCCAGGCGGATATGCATCAGGGGCCCGACCCGGGACGAGAGCTCGTGGAAGCTACGGTGCACCGGCGGCCGGAGCAGGTGCAGGTGCCCGATCACCGGGAGGCTCCACGGCCGCGGGGGCAGACGGGCCTGCACGTGCTGTGACGAGATCAAGTGGCGCAAGGCCACGACCGTTACAACAGCGACGAGCACCAGCATGGCCACTGTTGGATTGCAGGCGATGAGCATGCTGGGCACCTCTTCTTCCATGGCGGCCATGATCCTAATCCTTCTTCCTTCCTCAGTAGTGCTAGCTAGCTCGTCACCAACTCAATTGACCGATCGATGCCAGCTCGTTTAGTCGATGCTGTCCTGTCATTTGTACTTGTAGCAGCAGTGCAACTTGTTTTCTGGTGGGCCACTTTAATTATCATCCGCAGACAATGGAAACAATTAAATTCCTAATTCTGGTCGATAGCCCAGAAAACGAGGTCCGACCGAACAATATTATTTCGGGCCAATAATTTTCATTAGCTGATCATAGCCCGTGGGCAGCAGGCACCAATTGAGAGACCCGGGCTTCTTCTAAGACGGAAAACCCGAGCCAGATCACCCGCCAACAGGTCTGACAGCGCCCCGAGAATATAATAAACTGAGTGAACACTGAACAACCATATATATTACTTCACTGACAAAATGCCCGTACATGCGTTGCAACGGAAAGAAAGAAATCCTTACAGTGCAACGTCACGAAATGTATGGAAAAGCCTCAAACTTGTTGTGGTATACCAGATAGGTTCCACAAACTCTCAAAACACATTTCTAACATCCTAAATTTGTTATGGTGTATCAGATAGGTTCACGAACTCTCGAAACGCATTTTCAGCACCCTAAACTTGTTAAGTGGTGCACCGCAGGTCCATACCTCTTCATTTTATATTTTATGCTTTGTTTTTTTTAATTAAGCCCCTAGAATGTTCTATCTCTTCTGTTCTACTCTCCGAGTTCCTCCTCCTCTCGTCTATAGCTGCTCAATGCCATCCCATCAGCTCCCCCATCCATGGATGCCCCGCACCCTTTCTCAGCTCCGAAGCTGAGGGGGAGCTGCCTTATATCCCTTCTCCTCCGCACCATCGTCTCCCCATACCACGCCGGCGGCCACCAACGCCGGATCCACCGCAGCTAAGATCGAATCTGCATGGAGCCACTACGGTCACACCAAGCCGAGCTCTGGTCGCCGACTCTGCTCTTCTTCACCGCATCTCTCTCCGTCGCCTCCCCACGCCATGCCAATCTCCTCCCTGTGCCACTACCGCTCACTCCTCCCTTTCGCAGCCACCTAGCACCGCTCCTCCCCTTGTCCATTGCCGCCCAACGCCGTCCCTCCCCCTCCCCGCACCACGGTAGACATCGACAATGGCCTCCTTGCACCACCACAGTGCCATGGCTAGATCTGAGATGTGCCCATCGCTACTTGTGTCCCACCATCGATGCATGTAGAGGAGGTGAGGTGCTGCCAAATATGTGGTTGTGGAGTGAGGAGGCGGTGAGTGGATGGAGGAGGCGATGGGCCGCAGAGGAGTAGGCAAGCGACAACAGAGGAGGAGGTGGGGCAGTCGGCGTAGCAAGAACAGGGGCAGCTAAGGAGGAGGTGGCAGGCGGGTGACCAAGAAGAAGAAGGCACGATGAGCAAGAGCCAGAGCGGACGGTGGTGGAGGCAGGTGGTGGCCGAGCATGAGTAGGAGATGACACCGAGCTCCTTCCTGCTGTAGTGGAGAGGGATAATGGAGGAGAGTACGAGAGATAGAACACTCTAGGGGCCTAACTGAAAAAATAAACATAAAATGATGGGTGTGGACCCGCGGTGCATCACTTAACAAGTTTAAGTAGCCTGGAAATGCGTTTTGAGAATTTGTGGACCTATCTGGTACACCATAACAAGTTTGGGGTGCTGGAAATACGTTTTAAGAGTTCGTGGACCTATCTGGTACACCACGACACGTTTGAGGGCCTCCCATGCATTTAACTCTAAATTCTATGTCCTATTTTTTTGAATTTTTCCATTGTTTGCGAGCGAAATTTAGGGTAGGTGTCAGTTGGGTTAGAGTGATTATTTTTTAGCTTTCCGGCAATATATAGAACATTGAAAACAGGATTCCGTCTACGACCTAAACGTCCATTATCGCATGGGCTGCTCCAGTCGTACGAATTGGACTCGCGAATAAATTCTATATCAAATTGTTTTGATCATTCCCGTTGACTGCAAGTGAATTTTAGAGTAGTGTCAATTGTGTCGGAAAGGTTGTCATTTTAGCTTTCCATAGATATATAGAACGTCAAAAACGGAATCTGTATACGACCTTGGCGTCTGTTTTTGCGTGAGCTACTTTCCCGTCCAAACTTAGTTCACAAATAAATTCATGTCACGTTGTTTCGGCGATTCTGTTGATTGTTAGCAAATTTTTAAGTGGTCTCAATTGGGTTGGAAAAGTTATCATTTTAGATTTCGATGCATACAAAGAACGTTGAAAACGGAGTCCATGTGAGATTGGGCGTCCATTTTCTTATGAGCTGCCCCTGCTGTCCGAATCAGGGTTCACAAATAAATTCAGCGTCATATTGTTTCGAAGATTTCTATTGTCTGATAGCAAAATTTACAGTGATTTCAATTGGTTGGAAATGTTATCATTTTAGCTTTCAATCGATATATACACAGTTGAAAAAGGAGTTCGTTTGCGACTTAGGCATCCGTTTTCGCGTGGGCTCCTCCTACCAGTTCATATCGGATTCGCGAATAAATTAATTTTCTGTCAAACTGAACCTATAGCCTGAAGCAATCCCGGGAGGAGGGGCAGCATATTCAGGACAAATACATTGTTGTATCGAATGCAGATATTTCTCTTTCAAACCACATGAGTACTTATACTGTGTAGGTAGAATCCATATCAATCCATAGACTTCTTTTAATAATTCTTATTTCAAAAAGGAATCGGTAGTTTCTACCTCTACCCTATCTATTGTCATTTCGATGATCAATTTCCCCCATAATGATATCCATACTACCTAATATCGTCATGATATCATCCAATTTTATTTTTTTAACTAGCTGAGAAAAAAATTGCAAATTAATAAAACCCGGTGGATGAATTTTCCATCTCTAGGGGGAAATATTATCATCGCTTACAAAATAAATTCCTAATTCACCTTTTGGAGCTTCTACTCTTACATAAAGCTTTTGCTTTGATAATTCAAAATTGGACGAAGGTTTTTTTTACCAAGAAATCGATATTGAAAATCATTCCATTCAAAATTCTTTGCTTTCTTAAAGCGCCATACTTCTAAATTTTCCTAAAGTCCTCCAAGAATTTTCTCTACAGGCTGTTGAATAATTTTTACGGATTCTCTCATTTCACCTATTCGTACTAAATAGCGAGCTAACAAATCTCCTTTTTGCCGGATGTGGCATTTGAATTATAATGGTTGGATGGATCTTGCTCGCGTGCTGCTTTTAACCTTTTTACGAACCATTAGGTTTCTCAACCGGTACTAATTGCGCTTTATGTAGTAGTGTCGAATATATTTTTAAACTCTTTTAAATGTTAATAATATGCCTGTAACTTTCAAGGCGGGTGGACAGGCCGCCAAGCATATAAACCAAGCGGCTGGGCATAGATTCGTTTGCTCCGAATTGTATAAATCCCAAAGGTTGAAAAAAGGTGAATAACCTTCATGGTGTCCCCTTGCGGTCTACCAATCGACCGTATATACCTGTCCAGGGTGCATATAAATGTGACTATCTTCGATGACATCTGCTGAAGCGTCACCAATGCCTTTGACCCCAGCGTTTGCGACTCCTCCGACTGCGCTGCGAGCTCCGGGATACCTTTTGGGGGAGATTGAGGAGCGTGTCCGTGCCTCTCGAGTGAAAGGTGGGGAAGGGTGTGATGTGTCGTGCATATAAACTAGACAGTGGGCGTATTTTCGTTCGCTCCAAATCATAGAAACCAGGCCGTGGGCATAGCTCGGTTCGCTCCGAATCCATAAATGGTTTCACTACTGGATTGTTGGCATTTTTTTGTGCACATTTTAAGATCCAACGTGAATGTATTTTCTTAAATGATTCTAAATTTATAATTTTTGTGCAAGAAGTCTATGATCCAAATAAATCATCTTCCAAGAATTGTTGGAATTTATGGGCCTCAAGCCCGATATGTGTCCAATAAATTCAAAAATAAATCTCAAAGACCCACTCAATGGACGGTAGAAGTGGTGTGGGTTGAGTCTCAACATGGTGAGTTGAGGTGGGAGATAGCCAACTTATATAGCAAGCCTCTTGCCTTTCCATCGCTACTGGAGAACGGGCTATCTATCCCTAGATGTGTCCCAGTGGAAAATGGAATGACTAGGAGAATCAGTCCCGCTTCCAAAGCATAGGACCCCTTGGGGCGCCATGCGGCCATGCGAGCGCCTAGGGACTCATCAGCCCCGGTTGGAAACGCCAGAGGTCCCCGTAAAAGAGTCGGTCCCCGTTGGTGTCACCAACCGGGACCAAATCCTAGAGATTTAGTCCCAGTTAGAAGCACCAACCAAGACTAAATATTTTCCTAAAATAAACAATGTGTGGAGGCCAGGACTCTTCCACCGCCACCTCAATGGATGAAACCCCGAAGAAGAGAGCCCTAATGCACCGCATCTACGCACGGACCCCAGCATGGATTGCGGTCACCTCGGCCACCGGCGCCGGTATAGGCTCAGTCGCGCCGGCATAGCCCCATCGTTTCGACACCTGGCAAGGTCCTCTCGAAACTCCGCTGCCGTCGCCGCCTCATCGCCGCTGGCCCATCAATTCGCCATGAGGCAGGCTCCTTTTCCTCTACCACACCCGCACTCGTCACCGCCGAGGCCGCCATTCTCGACTACATCGCCGGCCATGTGGTGCCGGCGCTTGAGCTAGCGCTGCCAGCCATCACTGTCTCCGAAGATGACCAGATCGATTGGCCGAGGTGTAGAAATGTAAAAATTATTACGTGTTATATGGAAGAACTTAGTATGATGTTATATATATATGTTCTAATCTTTGTATTTAATTCTGTGAATCTTTGTTGTAATCTCTGTGTTCTTGTATTCTTGAAGATGAGTTTTCTCTGAAAATGGGGGTTTTTCAACGGATCACTTGCCCTGGGGGCTTTAGTCTCGCTGAATGATTCCATCGAGACTAAAGTTCTATTTAGTCCTGATTGGATTACAACAGCCGGAGCTAATTCCCCCGTGGCAGATGAGCACATAGGGTGAAGCGCCCTAGTTTCCATAATGGAACTAAAATGTGCTTTATTACCATCTCAGGGTTTGGTAATCACATTCTTACATCAGAGTGAGATACTGATCCACCCTAAACGGGTCGACAGCAAAAGGGGTGTAGCCCTGAAAATCTAAGCAGCAGAATATGAAACGTAGGCCCATATTCCTCACGCCTCAGCTGGGAACTAGGTCGTAACCCTTACTCGTTTCTCGGACCAATATATGTCCATAGCATTAAGAAAAACAAGAACAAAGCGAGGGTGAGTACATACGTACTCAGCAGCCCACCTTCCTCTCAAAGGAATTTAGGGAAAGCTAACACTGTAAGCAAGGATATATCTGTACCATAGGGTAATTTTGCAGAAAAATACTTGTACGCGGGGTTTATGATAGTTAGTCAAGTTTTAATCTTTCTAAAAACCGAGTTTTTTCCTAAAAAGGTTTGTCATTGGACTTTCCGGTCCAAATTAGCACGTACCTTTCCAGCCAATACATTTTTCATACATCCAGTATCCTCTGCTGAACCAAATATGAATTTTGTATATTCATGAAAAGAAAAGCAAAAAGAGAAAGGAATATTCCTGGAATATTCCAAAATCCGAATATTTGGAAACTGAATAATAAAATCGTATTTTTGGATTCTGGAGGATCATAAAATATTTCTAGACTGCTTGCGACCAGAGTTTTAGGCTAGTGTCAACGGTCCACGCCTACAGTGTCGAATGTGGCACCGCCTTGTAGGCGACTTTGGGAACTTCTAAAATCATGAAATTAATGTGGACGGTAGATATTGATTTTTGATGAATTTAGAAAGAAGAATCGATGGAATCGGAGCTCGTATGGTCGAGAGATTAATTCGGAAATAAATGAATAGAAGAAAAGAATGGTACAAGATTGGACCTGCCAGCTCGAATGATACATAATTAGTGATGAGCTAATCACCGGTGGCTGGTGGTTGGCGTGAAAAAAATAATTTATGAATCCACCTGTCATTTACAGAACATGGGCTGTTATAACAGGAAGAGGGGTACGAGCAGTCCCGAGCAGCTTGCCTTGCGCTGCCGTGAGCAACGGGCAGGGGCTCACCGGCGTTCAGCTCTGGTGGTGGACGCGGAGGTGCTCGCTGCGGGCAACCATTGGTGGCGGCCTAGGAGCTCAGGGGGAGCTCGATACAGGCAGGGAGAAGGGGGAGCGCGGCTTGAGGATGGTGGAGGGATGTGGCGAGGTGCTCACAGTCGGAGCAATCGAGCGATGGTGGCCTCTCGACGAAGAACGCAGATGCACTCTGCTCCTGTGCATGAACACAGCAAGCGAGGAGGAGGGGGATGGCGCTTGCGGCGCACAACGCCCGGGTTGAACTGGGGTTGATATTGCGGCGAATGGTGAGCTTAGTCTGGATGGAGGCATGTGGGTGTAGGGGTATTTATAGCCGATGGAGGAGGAGGCCGATGATGTGTCGCGGAGACGGGAGGTCCACATGGCGCGGAGATTGGGGGTCTAAGTGTCGCGGAGATGAGAGGTCCACATGGCGCGGAGATGGGAGGTCCACATGGCGCGGAGATGGGGTCCAAGTGTCGCGGAGATGGGAGGTCCACGTGGTACGGAGATGGGGTCCAAGTGTCGCGGAGATGGGAGGTCCACGTGGTACGGAGATGGGGTCCAAGTGTCACGGAGATGGGAGGTCCACGTGACGAGGAGATGGGGTCCAAGTGGCGCGGGGATATTTTTTTGGAATTGAATTTTGGAAAGAATTTTAGTGGAGAGTATTTGCGATATTTGGAATTTTATTGAGATCATATTAACACACTCAAAATAAATAAGCAACATTCAAAGTTTTCGAAAATTTGATTTTGAATTAGGGAGGAATTAGAAGAAAATTCTGGGGGCTGAATTTTAGGACGTTACATAGGGCCAGGCTGGGGATTTTAGTCCCGATTGGTTACAACAACCGGGCTAATTCCCTAGGGGTAGGAGAGCACGGGGGATTGATGCTACCATCTGAGACTAAAGGGGAATTAGTCCCGGTTGGAAACACCAACCTGGGACCATTAACATATTGTATTTACTGCCCTTCTTTCTCCCCCTACCCGAGCCATGAACAAAGCTCCTTGTTCTTGCATGGGCGCCAGCTTTCCTTCATCTAAGGAGGTGTTGTCCAATTTTTTTCTCAAGATTTACAAGATTTCACCCATCCAAGAGCTCTACAAGGTTAGACACTTATTACTCTTCTCACATTTTACTTTAGTTATGATAGCATCTTGCTTTCTTTCTCTGTGTATATTTTGTGGCTTATTTGAAATAGATCATATACATGTTCTTGAATGGAGAGATCTTAGAGAGATAGAGAGGAGACCGATGGGGATGGCACGTGGAGAGATAGAAAACATTTATTATGAGAAAAATTAAAATTAGAAACATACGTCTTGACATTATGACTTAAATTAACATAGACATGCTTAACATGAAAATAAAATAAATATTCTACAATAAGCTAAAGCATAACCTTGTCCAAAGAAATTTCTTCGTCTGACCCTCATCTTCGCCTACATATCCGACCGCACATATTTCAAACTCCACTATGTCTACGGTGCCAACACTGCTTGAGTGTGGCATCTGTGGGGGCCGGGACTCAACTCCATAGCACCTGCAATGCCTGTCCTGCGATTCACGTGGTTCCCACGCTGTCTAAGCTACGGAGAAGTTCGTTAGGATCTTGTCACAGCTTGGCAGTTTCTACCCGTGTTGTTTAACACGAGGAGAGTTTAGGATTTTTCTCATAGGTCAGGAATGATTGATCTACACATAAAAAGAGCTTTGCAAACCTAGGGAACCAAAGAAGGAGGTAAGTATATGGGGAGGCATTGCTAGGGAATTTTGAGATTGTAGTGC
The DNA here is from genome assembly GCA_030272315.1 of Paspalum vaginatum. Taxonomy (NCBI): domain Eukaryota; kingdom Viridiplantae; phylum Streptophyta; class Magnoliopsida; order Poales; family Poaceae; genus Paspalum; species Paspalum vaginatum. Next base: position 37,845,590 of record CM059015.1, on the reverse strand, counting down.
GACGATGTGAGAGTTTGAGGTGCTATTTGTAGCCGGAGAGACACCGATACATGCACATTTAGTACCAGTTGGTTGCAACAACCGAGACTAAATGTGTTAGGGTCACAGGATCCAAGGATAGTAAATGCCAAAAGCACAATAATACACCTAAAGGGACATTTATTACTAGTTGGTTTAAAGGCACAGACACATGCACCGAGGACAAGAGAATCTAGGGATAGCAAAAGCCAGAAGCACAATAATACACATAGCGGGGCCTTTCTTCTAGATTTCCCTGCCTCTCTTCTGGGTTTCCCTAAGTGAGAGTTTATGATCCTCCCATAGCTCAGAAATGATTCATCTATAACTGCTAAGAGCCCTACGAATCAAGGCACATAAACTAGAAACCAGTATATTGGGAGGCATTGCAGGAGAGTTTTTAAAATGTGTGACTGAGCTAAGACTTAGAGGTGCTATTTATAGACGGGGAGGCAACGACACAAGGGTCATTTAGTACCGGATTGGTTGCAAGAACCGGTACTAAATGGGCCTAACCCATGGGACACAAGGGAATCCAAGGACAGTAAAAGCCAAAAGTGCAATGTATTATGATGCTTTTGGCTTTACTATCTCTGGATCCCGTGTGTCTAACATATTTAGTCCTGGTTCATGCAACCAACCGATACTAAAGTATATTTATAAGTGAGATTTAATTTATACTATTCATAAGTGTATTTAATTGTCCATAAAGTTGAATTATAAGTGGTATTTATCAGTCCATAAAGTTAAATTATAAGTGATATGGTTTTACAAAATTATTGCAGATGGACAGGCAATGGATGTATAGTGCGGATCGGTGCTCAAAATAATTTATTGATGGTGTGCACCACTTTCTCAGTACCGCTAAGGGCCACATGGACTCTAGTTTTATTTGTTGTCCGTGCAGAGACTGCAAGAACGGGAAAGATTATTTCTTATCCAGAGATATTAAGTGCTCTTGACTGAAAAGGGTTTTCATGCCAAACTATGTGTGTTAGACAAAGCATGGAGAATTAGGTGTTATACTGGAAGACGATGAAGAAGAGTTTCACAATCTAGACTATGATGAGTATCTTTTCTTTGCAGATACTGCAATGGGTGTTGCAGAAGATGTTGAAGATGTTGAAGATATCGATGCTTTAGGTGAAATGTTGTACGCTGCAGAAAAGTATTGTGACAACAAAAATAGTTAGGAAGAAGCTAGAGCACATGATGGAGGGTCATAAATCTCTATTGTACCCAAATTGTAAAGGGGGTCATAAGAAGTTGCGTCGCACGTTGGAACTATTGCAATGGAAGACATCAAATGGTATATCGGACAAGGCGTTTACTCAGTTATTAAAACTCATTAAATAGTTTCTTCCAGAGGGTAACAAGTTGCTCGAGAGCACATACGAAGCACAATCTTCCCTATAGGTTTGGAAGTGAAAAAGATACATGCGTGTCCAAATGACTGTATACTCTATCATGGTAAGGAGCTCGAGGATTCGGAAGCTTGTCCGGTGTGCAAAGCTTCACGGCATAAGATAAGGCGAAATGTCCCAGGTGATGCTGAGGGTGGAGCCTCCAAGGAAGAGAGTTCCAGCTAAGGTTATGTGGTACTTCCCTATAATACCACGAATGAAGCGTTTGTTTTAGAATACAGGAGCATGCAAAAATGGTGTGTTGGCACAAAGAAGACCATAAGGAAGATAATATACTAAGGCACCCCGCTGACGGATCACAGTGGAGAAAAGTTGACAAAGCATACCGGAGTTTGCAGAGGATGCAAGGAACATAATGTTTGGCTTAAGCACTAATGGCATGAATCCTTATAGTGAGATAAGCAGCTAGTCATAGCACATGGTCTGTGACTCTATGTATCTACAACCTACCTCCATGGCTATGCTTAAAACGGAAGTTCATTATGATGTCGGCGCTTATCCAAGGCCCAAAGTAACCCAGCAACTGACATCGATGTGTACCTACAACCACTGGTTGAGGAACTCCTAGAGTTGTGGACTACAGGTGTTCGTATGTGGAATGAGTACAAACAGGAAGATTTTGACCTGCATGCTTTGTTGTTTGTTACCATCAATGATTGGCCTGTACTGTCGAACCTGTCAGGGCAATCCAAGAAAGGATTCAGGGCCTGACACCCATTGTTTAGATGAGACTGATAGTATGTATTTGAAGAGCTATAGGAAGGTTAACATCGTCAATTCCTTTTGTCCAAACACTCGTTAAGGAAAAAAGGTAAGCACTATGCAAAAGCAGACCATCACAATAAGCCAATTCATCCGTGATGGGAAAATGGCAATCCAGATGGTAAAGAACCTCCTGCGTAGTCTTTGGGAAGGAATCTGGTAGCCAACCTGTTCCAAATGAAGATGGAAAGGCACCCATGTGGATGAAGAGGTCAATATTTTGGGACCTGCCTTATTGGGAAGTGTTAGAAGTTCACCACGCAATTGATGTGATGCACCTCATGAAGAACCTTTGCGTAAACCTATTGGGTTTCCTAAGTACTTATGGGAAGGACAAAGATACACTAGAATCATAGCGGGACTTGGAACCTATGAACAAATGAGATAGACTAGCATCCAGAAAATAGAGGCGAAGGACATCGTTACTTAGTTCCTGCTAGCTACACTCTTAGCAAAAAAAGAAAAGGATGGCATGTTCGAATGCTTGAATAGTATAAAGGTCCCAGCATGCTACTCATCCAATGTTAAGAGGCTAATAAATATGAATGAAAGGAAATTTGTACACATAAGTCACATGATTGACACGTGCTGATGACACTGTTGCTACCAGTTGTTTTGAGGACTGTTCTACTAGAGAATATCAGGAAAACAATCACAAAGTTATGTGCATTCCTTAATGCAATATCGTAGAAGGCAATCGACCCTCGCTAGTCAACAAAGGCTACAGAATGACATTGCCCAATGTCTGGTCAGTTTTCGAGCTAATATTTTCTCCATCATTCTTTGATATAATGACTCATCTCCTAGTGCATATTATCAAAAAATAGGCATTCTCAGTCCGGTTTTTCTTCACAATATGTTCCCTTTTGAGAGGTACATGTCAGTTCTAAAGAAGTATGTTCGTAAACGGTCTAGCCCTGAAAGATGCATCACAAAAGGTTATGTGACGGAGGATGTGTTGATGCGACATTCAGACTAATATTTTGTATCATTTTATAATGGTTTTTCACTGATTTAATGCGTCAACTATATCTTTTACTAACAATTATCACCGATTATTGTGGATTTTGCAATATTGTCTTGGAAATATGCTATATGTGATTTTTACAGGTTTTTGACCAATTTTTCGCGAAATTCACCACAATGCTACATCGAGTAAGACAAGACCTCTGAAGATGGCATTCTAGTGAAGATGATGATCAAGGAAGGCTTGGTTGATTCATCCCTCCCTCTGTATTAATCAAGGCTTTCTAATCAGAAACTTTTTGAAGATATCAAGTGCTACAAGTTTATGGTAGAATATGCGGGAAAAGTACTTCAATTATATCCAAAACTAGAAGACTTCGTCAACTCTCAGAGAATACCGAAGATTCTAGAATCCCAAGAGTCCTGAGAACCCTCACAAAATCAATACTTAGGCAACAAGCAACGTCCCCGCAAAAGATTGAAAGAAACGGGTAGAGGAGGAGTCCGGGTCGGCCGACCCAGACCCCCCCAAGTCGGCCGACCCCAGGACTCTGTACGTCAGTTCAAGATTTCCTTTCTCCCACGTCTTCTCTAGGGTATAAATATCGAGTCTAGGCCACGAGACAAGGCATCCAATTCATTATCAAGGCGACAAGATGTAGAGAAGAGGGACATCAACTAGAGGAGAGCTGATGGTCAAGATTCTAGGCTAGGATTAGAGTTCTTCTAATTCGTAGAGGTGATTAGAGGCCCTGCATGGTGTTCTAATTACCTAGCTCCAGAGGTCTAATTGTATCATCAAGGGAAGGTATGATCATGGTTGTAAGTATGATACAATTTATTAATGAAACTTTGATCTTGTCTAATTATCATCTTCTTGTTCTAATTATGCTTGTTCTAGCTCTAATTAACTTTAGGTCTAGATGCATGTTAATTAGAGCATGTTATTAAGGGTTATATTCTTCTAGCGATCTTGATCTTCAATTTTGCTTACTAATGATATAGTTGTTTAGCTAGTTCTTGTGATCACGGTGATTAGAGGTTCTAGTTGTGCTAATTATGTTATTAGACTATGTGAAGTAATTAGAAATGCATTATCTAATTATGTATGCCTGTTGAGAGTTTCTCATCGATTACCTAGTTACTAGTGACAGTAGAGCCTAGGGAAAGGTTAAACTTGATCTAGGGGGTTAGGTAGATTGATCTTGATTTAATCAGTGCTATGAAGTCTATGCTTGATCATGCTTGTCTACCTTGAGCTACTAGTTATCTCGTTGCTCTTATCTAATTGTGGCGCCCATATCTTGCATGTCTTGGATCCAATTAGAGCTTGATTAGACTCTAGTTAATACCCCTTAATTGGTGTTCTAGTTCTGTTCTAATTGCTTATCTTATAGTATTAGTATAGTTTAGACGTAGATTAGATATAGTTTAGGGCTAGTGTAGAGGTAGATTAGAGCCTTGTTTTATACCCTTAGTTTACCATAAACTCTTGTTAATTAGTTCTCAATTAGTTTGTTTCTTGGATTGACAAAACCCATGATACTCATCCTGGGGAAAAGCTACACACGATACTGTCGCTTGCAGTATAAGGTTTGCCGTGCTTAAGTGCCGTCAACAGGAGGTTATTTAGTTTTGCACTTAACTATATTGATGAACTGAGGCCAATTGGTGTTCCTTTACGACGGCATGATGGAAGATTAGCGGGGAAGGGCACATTGGGAAGGAAAGTGATCCGGACTACTAACAACTCTTCATACGATAAGGCATGTTGAACTTGTTTTACAACAATCTTCTTTGGTGGCTCCCTATATTGAGGAGCACAAGAAGCTTCTTGCTGCTAACCACCAAGGGAAGTCTGAGGCCTAGATTACACGTCAGCACATCGAGGGTTTTGCAGGATGGTTGTAGATCCATCCATGCGCGATGAGGTATTGATAATCAACTAAGCATGGTTGGCTAGGGGTCCATCCTCAGATATCATGATATTCCAGAGGCACGAGATAAATGGTATACCTTTTACATAAGAGCACAAGATAAAAAGAGCACCAACCAAAATAGTGGTGTTCAGATTGATGCCATAGACAATGATGGAAACAAGGACACATACTATGGTTGCATAGAGGAAATATGGGAACTCGAGTACGGCCCTTACATGAGGATCCCTCTATTTCGATGCCATTGGGTGAAGTTAAATGAAGGTGTCATGGTTGATCCGAACTATGGTATGACAACCGTTGACCTCAACAATATTGGATATGGAAACGAAGGATGTCGCTCAAGTTTTTTATGTCAAGGACATGTCTACAATACCCAAGAAGAGGTTAGCAAAGCACAATGTTCAATCCATTGGTGAGCCAAGGTGACACATAGTTCTTTCAGGCAAAAGAAAGATCGTGGGAATGGACTGAGGTCAGCGATGAAGAAGATTACAGTAAGCTCGATGATATTCCTCCATTCTCAAGTATCGATCGATACAAATGTGTTGTTGGCCAGTGAGAAAGCTCCTTACTTGCATAGCGATCATAATGAAAGGACACTTGTAAAGAGGAAGTATATTTGTGTTCCAATATGAGTTGTAATGATTAAACTATTGTTATTTAGAGAATTCTAAAGTAACAGTTGTTTTCCTAGTATTGAATACTATATAATAGTTGTTTTCCTATTTAATAGTACCAGTTAAGAAATTCTAATTCTAGAGAAAACAGAAGGCCCCTAGGGCCCTAGGATACTTAGTCCTGGTTGCTAACTACAACTGGGACTAAATGTCCAAATACCAGGGACTAAATGTCCCTTGGGTGCCCTCGGTGGTAGGACCTTTAGTCCCAGGTCGTAACCACAGCCCGGCTGTAGTTACCAACTGGGACTAAATGTCCAAACCCTAGGGACTAAATGTCCCCAAAGTGCCCTCGGTGGCAGGACCTTTAGTCCTAGATCGTAACCACAGCCGGGATTCAATACCTCTTTAGTCTCGGCTTCAGTTACCACCTGAGACTAAATGTCCAAACCCCACGGACTAAACATCCCCTGAAGTGCCCTCGGTGGTAGGACCTTTAGTCCCGCTAGCTAGCTACAACCGGCACTAAATAGGGTTTAGTCCTAGTTGTGGTTACCACCCGGGACTAAGCCTTTCGCACCAGTTACATTTCGTGGACTCAAGGTTCGCGCGCACATTTTCACTCATTTCGTCCCCTTCTCGCCTCGTCCCCGCGCGCCCAACCGTCGTCGCCTCCATTGTCGCGCCATCCCCACTACCCCATCGCCGTCCCTGTCGCCATCCCTGCCGCCCAGTCACCGTTCCCACCGCATCGCGCCAGTTGCCGTCACCGTCACCACCGTGCCACGCCATCGTCGTCGCCGTCGTACACTGCCACCGCTGGCCGCCGTCTACACGCCATCTATGTCCACACCGCTGCCCACGTCCCCGTTCCTGCCATCGGTACATTCCCATCATTCTTCCCCACGCCGCCCCTGCTTCCCCAGCCTCGCACCGCTGTACGCACCGGCCTCCTTGGCCTCGCGCCGCCGCACCCGGCCCAGCTGCCGCTTGCAAAAATGTTCATTATTTATCTTTGTTTGTTATATTTATGTAATTAGTTATGTATTATTAATTATTTATGCAATGTATTTATATAATGTGTTGCTATCTATCCGTGCAATTATATGTATTAGTAAGTATAAATTTTCATTATCCCTTTGTTCATTATTTATCTTTTGTTGTTAATTATTTAATGTATTAGTAATTTTAATTTGTCATTATCTATTTGTCAATGTGACAATAATTGTGTCCTTGTATGCAATCCATATGTAAATGTGACTATAATTTGTGTCCTTATATGCAATCCATACGTAAATGTGACTTATGGAAAACAATTTACATGGTAATGCAAATGTAGAAAAATGGACAATCATGACGATGAGTTCATACTGCAGCAAATGATTATAGACAACACGGGAAGACGAAGAAAACGCTAGACATGACACCGACATATACCTCAACCATGAGGGCGAAGACATTGTCCCTCCGGACAATGTAAACGAAGACACCGGTGCTTCTAAGAATGCAAACGCAGACACTAGTGCTCCTAACGACGTAAATAAATCTATAAATCTATCGATGTTGTCACCTTATTCATGACCCGAACATTTGTGTGTAGTAGTGGTTTTGTTTTGGTTTTTTGTTTGTTAGCGATCCGCCTCTTGTTCGAAGACGAAATCAAAGCGCAGAGGTCCAACTGGCTGGAAGAACATTGAGGGGAGGTTCATTATTGAAGAAGTGGGAGGAGATGGGCAACCACTCGGACCGCCCAAAGCCGCAACTAAGTTTGTGAACTACGTGGCTATCTCGTTAGGGACCACGTGCCCATCAGCTTTTGGCAATGGAGGCCCAGTTTTACTGATGATCCACATGCAGTTCTAAAAGCTCAAAATGCCATGTTATGGGACTCTGTGAAGCAGAAGTTTAACATCCCTCAAGAACATCAGAAAAAGGTTAATGATTGGACTCCAAAGAAGATGGCGGAGCTATTTCAGACCCATAAGAAGATACTATATGATTCCTTCAAAAAGCCTGGGAAAGTGCCCGACTTGAACTAGTTCCCAATAGTACATGGGACACTGGGATGAGTTCATAAGATACAAGCAATCGGTCGAGGTAATTGCACTTTTCGCCAAAAACAAGGCGAGTGCTGAAAAAATGGAATATCACCACGGGCTCGGCCTAGGTGGTCACAAAGCACATGCTGAGGAGTGGGCTAGGATAGAAGCAGAACTTGAGCAAAAAGGTATCACCCCGGTGACGTACGGCCAGCCAGAATGCTTAAAGTGCTGGTACTATGCCCACCATGGAACCCTTGCAGAAGATGGCAGCCTTAGTCTACAACAACGACAAGGCAAAAGAGTCAACAGAGAAAATGGTTGAAGCCATCGAGAAGTCAGCGAGAGGTGAATTCATCCCCGACAGGGAAAAGGACGAGCTAACTCTTGTCCTGCAGAACCTAGAGCACCTAGGACGTACAAGAGGATATAGAAATTTTTTGTGGAAGTATGCTTTTGCTGCGGATGTAGAGTCATATAAAAGCAGACATAGAAGCAAGGCCATACAAGAGGCAAGGGTGCGTAACTTGGAAAATGAACTAGCTCAAACCAAAGCATCTATTCCCAGCGAGCTCGCATGTCAAGTGGCAATTGCAATGGACTCTATACGAATGCAAGGGTTTCTGCCTTCTCCTCCTACCGACATGCTTAGCCCCGAGCACCCGGGCCGTACAAGAGTATATGGAAGTAGCTGTGCTTCCATGGATCTTCTTGATTAACGATACCCCATGGATGAGATCCAACAACGAATGCGCTGTGAGCTTCATATACCAGTAATGAACCTGACCACTAGGGTGACTTATGGTATGGCCTTCAGGTCCTCTACCGGATCAGAGATACCACGGTGAAGAGATTCCAGAAGGGTACTCTGTTGTCAGCGTCGATGAAGTGTGCGATGGGTTTGGAGACTTAGAGCTCCGAATCCTAGGCGGTGATGGAGAAAGGACGATTGTCAGAGGCTCTCCATGGATTCATTCTATGGAAGAAAGCATTAATTGTAATTAGAGGTGAACCCAAGACAATGACCTGCAGGTGGGGCTACTTCACTAGCAGGCTCTCCACATGGAAGCCCCTCACCTCCAAAGAAGGAGCCCATCACCTCCAAAAAAGATCCCCTCACCTACACGCAAGAACCCATAACCACCTTTATGTAGGAGCCCCTCACGACTACCTCCACACATCAGCAAGAATGCCCCTACAAAGAAGGCCCCCTCAGGTGCACCACCTCGACTGACGGGACAATGAAAGAGTCAGAGCAAGTCACAACAGACTAACCAGCTCCTTAGTTAAGCCAACACAAGAGAAGCTTGCTTACGGCAAAACTCAAGAGGAGCTGGGTGCTCATGTGGAAGAGGAGTGCTAGAGGCAAATACTCAGGAAGAGTAGTCCTCCGAAAAAAGACACCGATAGAGCCTGGCTATGAAAGCCTCCTTTGTTAGCATGAGCAAAGGTGCCAAGAGATAACTTGTATCAGACTTTGATCGTACAATGATGAAATCTTATGCACAGAAGCGTTTTAAGAAGAATGACGAGCCGATCTAGCTTGGACAATAGCCAGAAGTCACTCTTGACATGCCCCAAGAAGATCTGGAGAGGATGGCTAAAGAAGCCGGCATAATAGTAGCAGAGCTCCTTGGGGCATAAAGAAGTTCAAGCAGCAGAAGAAGTTTGGAAATTTGAGCCTAGAAAGCCACTAGTCAGGCCAGATCTTGTCAAGGATCTGCCAACAAATCAGCGACCGATCCACACCACCTTATTGTTGTGCGTGTGAAAGAAGAAGACTACTTTAATGGCGTTGATATCTTCTAGTCTCGACTTCAAAGATATTTATGAGATATACCATCCAGGCACCCTCAACATTTCTCTCGTCAGCTGCTAGGTTGTGTAAGTGTGCTTTTATGCATCTCTCCTTAGCCGTCGTCTATACATTCATTAGTTTTTGTGTCATCCTCACATATACTTCACACCGATTGTAGGATGGAGATCCATATGTGCCGTAAAGAGGGGATTTATGATGTGTGCTTCATGGACCCTATTGTGATTAACCAGAAGACCATACTCGACCATCGTGAGTCAGTAAGGCACAGGGTTGTAATGTTTTTTATCAACCAACTTTTCAAGCAATTCATACTTCTACCTTACAACTGGGGGTTAGTGTCTATTATCTCGTACCTCTTACGTCATCCATTTATACCGTGTTTCACCTAATATGCTATCTATGTTTAATTGTTCAGCTTCCACTGGATACTGCTTATCGTAGAGATGGATAGTGGAATTATTTACGTGCTTGACTCTATGAGGAAGCCAACCTCTGACTACGACGAAGTCGTGGACGTCCTTAACGAGTAATGCATGTCATTTCATCTCAACTATCTAATATATTAATGGAATTTCATCATCTCAACTCTATCGTTCCTTTTCATGTGAAGTGCATGGAGAGAACTATACAAAAGCTAACGAGGCCTTAAAGAAGAACTTAAGCATAGACCAAACTTTTCAGTATGAATGCATGACCGCATGCATGTTGTATCTTCTTTGCCAATAATGTGTACTAACTTTTTATCTTGCAATGTTTTAGACAGTCTCGAGGCACAAATGTATGTGGATACTATGTTTGTGTGTTCATGCACAATTGCGTGACACAAAGTGATATGTGTGTATGTAAACATCGGCCACAATCTCAACATTTTTGTTTTAGCGTTCTGATTTAGTATGTTATTGATTCTTTTTTATCAAATGATAGATACTAAAAACGAGGGATGAACTCCTCTCTGAAGATAAGATCAAGGCAGTCCAAGAAGCTCTTATGGGCTTCATAAACAGGGAGATCATCCTCGACATCGGAGAGTTTTATGACACAAGATAAGCGCTTCCACCACCATATGATTATGTACCAAGTAAATAAGGCGGACATGGACATTATTCTTGCTCTTCAGAAAGAATGTAGTTGGACATTGTATATATTTTGTACTTAGTTTATTAGATATGTATATATATTTTGTAGTTAGTTGTGTAGTTCAGAAAGATTCTACATATGTATTGCCTTTACTTATTATGCCTAATATATGTACATTTACATATATATAATGCATTTAAATATGCTTAATAGATTTAAATATACATATATATGTGTAGATTTATATATAAAGAAAAATTGGGCGCTTGATAATTTAGTCCCGATTTATAACACCAATCGGGACTGAAGTGGCAAGCCACATGTGCGCCTTATCATCTTTAGTCCCGGTTGGTAGCACCACCCTATATTATATAGGGTGCACAGCCACGTGAGTTGGTGACGCGGGGTAGCTAGTTTAGTCCCGGTTGGTGCTACCAATCGGGACTAAATGGGCTTTTAGTCCTGAGCCATGCACTCGGAACTAAAGGTAGAGGGATTTAGTCCCACTTCCATAGTCCCGGACAGGAATACGGGACTGAAGGTGGGTTACCAATCAGGACTGATGGCTTGTTTTCCAGCAGTGCATGAATGGGAGAATGAGAGAGAGGAAACTATATAGTCACACGCGTGCACGTATTCGCATATTTTTCGCGTGAATAATCGCGTGACTTATGACTTGCGACTGACAAATTAAATTTCAGCTTAATCTTTTCCTGTTTTCTACACTTATCCAATAATGACGAGCATTAAGTTTGGAACCGAATTTGATTTTATCGCGAGATCTTTCCCAAAGTCAGTTTCCTTTATTTTCACCAAGTCACCCACACTATCTCGCCTATAAAGCGGGCGACGTCCCGTGGGTATGTACTCATATCACAACTCAAGAAATACATCTAGGGTTTTGGCAAGAGAGCTCCACGTCTTTGGTGTTGCATGGCTACTCAAATGTCTCTATCCCTTCCACCGGCGTGTCAGCGGTGGTGAGAAGAGCAGTGTCTCTAAAACCTCGTCCCATTGAAAAACCTGCACGGGTTAGGGCGATTCAGGTTTTTGTAGCGATCACGCGATTGTTCGCTCGACTTCATTGGCTGATTTGCAGGACGACGTTCTATGGTCTTCGTCAAGCTCTCAGCTCCAATCTCATTATTAGCCACACCGGAGCGTTCCGCGCTGTAAGTAATGATGAGTTCCTAGTTTCAGATAGATTCAATCTGTTACATGGACAAGCTAGTTTATGCTATGTGTGGTTTATCCCTAGTCCATTATGCATGTTATTTAGGAATTAATTTGATCTTAAAAGTTCGCTTTTTCCTAATAAGAATAAAATCTAACAAATGAAGGCATATATGTGTGATCTTCTACTCTAAAAAATTGAATATGTTCATGTAATTTTGTTCAATGCTCAGCAAGGAGGTCATAGAAACATGCAACTTGGGAATATAATCCATTCCCGTAAATCATGGAATCCTACAGCTGCTGCTGAGGTCATATATGTCTTTGAGAAAGGGGATAGAACGAGCGAGCGATATTTTCCCGTAAAACATAGAATCTTGTGGTATTAACATAGATCATTTCATTGCGATGCAAAGAAATAATATTTATATCAACAATAACAAAATCTTGAGCCCCTCCCACCGGCTTGTCGCACCCCAAATTTCCCAATTTGGTATGTGACGCTTTTGGCTCGAATTAATACAATGAGTTTGTGAATTTTTAAATTTTGACCAACTGTTATACAATTATCAAGATATTTAGTGTAGGGAATAAATATTTATAAAGCAAAACAAATGTCTAGCTTGTAATAATATGTGTGGCATTCATGCTAGTTGGCATAGTGTTTTTGAGTGCTAAAGGTTTTCTAAATACATTTAAACTCTGAGTAACCCTACGCGAGAACTTTCTAGATTTATCTAGAAGCTTTTCCCGTTCCGAGAGCAAGATCCATTTAACAGATGCTCCTAAAACTCTTCCCATGAGCTCTAAATATTTTATTTGCGTTCATTTGGTCCAAAACTATTCGTAGGATTTCTTTCCTAGAATTTTTGTGACCATTGGGGTGTTTTTCGGACCTAAAATATAGATTCTAGACTTTTCTAGAATTATTTTAATTCCGAAAATAAATAATTCCGAATTTATATGGCCTTTGTTCATTTAAATATGCTGGAATTTTAATAAACCTCGAAGGCCCGTTTATGGGTTCTATAATGGGCTTTAAGCTCATTAAACACATTAATTGAGGTGAGAGGTATAAGTTAATTAGTACCATATTGCTAGTTGACGTACATCTACGGGGTTCTTTTCCCTATATAATAAACCCAACTCTACCTCCGAACGGCACACAAAAATATACTCTATTCTCTGCGATGCCCCTAAATTTAGAAATCCTGAACATAGTCTATAAAAAAAAGCTAGGTTTTTCTCCGACACCGAGAGTGTCTCCGTTGCCGGTAAACTCTCTCTCCGTTTCTTTATTTGTTTCTCTCATCTGTTGTGCCGCCGTCGAACCAGGGGCAGCTCACTGTCGCCCTGTTCCTGTCCTACTAGGCACCGCAGGCCTCCCTCCATGCACGACGGGCATGTGCTGTGCTGGCCATCCACCAGAAGTCTCTCCAGCATCGCCTTGCCTTGCCCTGTTGACTCCTTCCTCGGCCCGTCCAACACCTGCTGTTGTGCGCACGGTCTCCTGAAGCCCCATCGCCCTTGCTGCTGCCTCCAGGATAGATGAATCTGTTCTAAACGTGATCGCTTGCTACGCAGGTGTGCTAGCGCCGCACCTGTCACCCTGCAGCCATGCCACGCTGGTCCTGGCCCTGGCTCTCCCTTGCATGCGTCGCACCGCAGCAGAGCCGAGCTCTATGCCTCCCACGCACATTAACCAGGCCAAGTCCCTTCTTTTTCCTACGTGAGAAGCAGCGCCTGGCCGACGAGTACAGAGACCGTGGAGATCCTGTAATAAAGAGGTAGTTTTGCACCAAGATCTCTGTATTTTTCTGTATTCAATCTACCTTCTCTATGTCTGGCACTTCACGTTTCAATCTTTGGAATATTCTGATTCATGCATGCAATCTAATCCCAGCCATACCCTTTTATAGATCTTAATCCAATCTTTGGCCAATTCAACAGTACCATCCTTTGAGTCTCACCAGCCTTCTCTTCCTGTCCCTAAGGTATACTGTTAATCGCGTTCATGCCCGTTTGATCTTTAATAATCTTTTATATCTAATTCGTTTTAGCTCCATTTTATGCCATTCCTATTGCGTTAGATCCATAACGATTAAATCTATGCTTTAGTGTTCATGTTTATCTATAAATAAAATCAATTTAGGGTTTAATATCGGTTTTTCCTAAACACATGATGACCTGACTAATTTTTATTGGTATAGTTCTATAATAAAAGCTAATTAAGTTTAATCTCCGGTTTTATATTAAATACATGTTAACTTAATTATGATTATGCAATCGCTTTCTCATTAGAATGTATATAGGTTTATACTCCGGCTTTTCATAATTAATTATGTTAATTTAATTAATGCTACTTATAATGTGTTTTCAATTATGACTTGCTTAGTTCAAACATGATATGTGCAAAACCCCAAATAGGTGATCTCATATACCTATCTTTATTAAATTAAGTGTTTTAATGGCATAGTTTATATGAAATCTTTATAAATAAAATTTGATTAGTTTCAACTACGATTTTCAATTCAAATATAAGATGAATTAATTCTTTGGCTATTTCTCTGAAATATCCATCTAGTACTATTTTATTATTTAAAATAAGTGATGCTCATAGTTTTTTTTTCTTTGTTGATCAATACTGCAAACCTTCGGTTACTTGTATTTTTCTTCAACTGTAGCTCTGTTTGCAACGTTTCTTGCGCTCTCGTGACCGTAATGATGATCCCTCTCTCTCGGCACTGTGTTTTATAAAGCTTTTCCTTTGATTGGTGTATTGTTTCTTATATATGTATGTTTGTCTGTCTTGTATGTTGTCTGTGTTGTCACGTATTAAAACTGCGTATGATACGTGTGAGTGAACGTCAAGCTTTTCAAGATCTACCGGTGAAGAATTCTTTGAGCAGCTATATACTTAGGAATGAAGGCAAGTATTCTTTGACCTATGTCCTATTCACATTAAAAACTTACTTTTATCGCACAACCAAGCATGCTCAACCTAAGGATGACTATCACTTATTTTTCTGTCAATATTTCATCCTATGGGAGGGCTGTGATGTGTAGCTTAATGCTAGCGCTCAACAAATCTTACTCATGTTGCTACTCTTGATTAATTAATGATGAACTGATGATAAAAGTTTGGTTATTGCCTACATGGGGATTTGAGCATGTTTTGTGGGTTTGCTCGATTGCCTCACCCTAAGGATCGGTTCGCCGAGCGACCACCCAGGAAAACAGTACAACCACAAGGGGTGGAATGGGACGCCCTTAACTGATTAATTAGATGAACTAGAGCGGATGGTTTGCCTACCTGAAAGATGGCGTAAGGGGAGGTATTGCTGGGTATAAGACTCGCTCTCCTCTGAGTGGACTGCAGCTTTGGTTTATTTGGTTTTTGTCCGTCACCCTTCGGGAGTAGACTTTTATGCCTGGTAATGGAAACCTAGGAACGGGCGGCTACACTCTAGGAATTCTTTGTAAAGGTCTCGTAGTGAAACCCTGCCGACTCACCAAAGGACAGTGTTTGAGGGCCCGTACAGCCCGAGGCAAATGGAGATCACGACTTGTGGGTAAAGATGTACAACCTCTCGAGAGTGTTTAAAACTGATATATCAGCCGTGCTCACGGTTACGAGCGGTCTGGACCCTCACATATTAGCGTTTTAAAAGAAAACGGCTCCTATGGCATAATAAAGGAAGTGATTATGATGATGGTGACAGTTATGACAATGCTTTATACTCATTTTACTTTACTGTTTTTATGATATTATCTTTATGGGATGAGTTCTGCTAATTATTATTAGTACTAAAATTTGATCAACTAAAAACAACCGCTATGTCAGTCCACAATAAAGCTAGTCCACTTTATCATAAACGGAATACTTGCTGAGTACGACATGTACTTACCCTTGTTTTCCCAAACCATATAGCTTTGCTCTATCCAAGTCGACGATGCTTTGAAGACAAAGTCGGTCCAGAAGTCTACAAGGTGTTTAAGGCGTACGTGCCCCCAGTCAACCTTCCTATGAAGATGGAGTCTCGCTACGAGATATAAGTTCCGCTGTACTCTGATATATTGATCTTTGTGTCAAATGTAAGTTTTATACGCTTATATAATGCACTGTCTATTGATATTCACTAATGAAGTCGGCTGTATGTGTGGAAATAGATCCTGGGCACACATACGGTGTCATCTGGTTTTGTTTCTAAAACCGGGTGTGACACGGCTCGAGGCCACATGCTCTTTCATTTGGATCATGCTGTTACACAGACACACAGCACGTACGCTCTATCATCTTTACTCCCTCGCATCCTCATCCTTGCCTTCCCTTCCCTTATAGCATTGAATAAGGATGACCGATCTGTTCACTGGTAGCAAGAAGCTAATGATGAGAGAATTTGCAAACAAATAAAAAGAGACAATTTGTGTGCTTAGCGATTAGGATGTGGGCAAGGGTAGTTTGAACAAAATCTACGCTGCCAGCTCTATTTCGGTGTTGATAACGACTTCGTCTGCTGGGGCATTATTAGTGTAGCCTTGCCCTCTTCAAGCAAACGCTTTGTTTTGATAAGGTAAAGTCCATTTTTGGACATTGTATTTGTCGTAGGTATCTAATTTTGGACCTAAAGCAGCAAAACTAGACAAAACAACCCTCAACTACCTGAATCCGAACAAAATATACCCCTCGGCGGTTTTGGGAGTAGTTTTGCTGATGTGGCATAGGCGGGGCCCACATGACAACGCTGACAGGTGGCCATCTCGAGTTCTTCTCTCTCTCCCTCTCCCATCTCCTCCTACCTCCACACCCCCGGCGACGCTTGGCATCCTGCAGTGCCGTCTCCTTCCCCAGCGCTACTGGAGGAGCCTCACCGATGACATCGAGGCAGGCGTGCCCACCCCACGTGTCGTCTCCAACCCATCTATGCACATGGCGGTCACCGCCGCACTCCTCCTGGGGACCCCGACCTCACGGGGCTCATCAGAGCCGAGTGCTCCTCGGGGTCAAAGGAGAAGGGTGAGCACTGGGGCGCCGTTATGCCACCACCATTAGCCCAATGCCATGCCATCACCACTGCCTCCATGGCGCATGTAGTACATCCCGCATGCTTGACTTCTATAGCGCCGCCCTCCCCATCGCCACCACCATGTATGCATCCTTCACCATTGCCGAGAGTTCCATAACTTCGCGTTGCAGTTCCATTTCCTCCACCGTGCTGGCGTGGTGTCCGTGGACATCTTCTAGACAGTTTGTCTCCCGATGCATGACAATGCCCAGTCATGATCGAGATGCTCGACTCCCGCGTTGAGCTCTGCCAAGGGCCACTAGGACGTGCTGCCTAGCACCGCAGTGCCCATCCTCCGCGGTCTCCTTGTTGTGGCCTTCCTTCTCGCGGCCATTCGCTGACACGAGGAGACGGAGAGGGTGGCAAGAGAGGAAGGAGTGGATATGGGCCACCTCAGTGCTCCCAGGTGGGCCCTCATGTGCCACATCAGCAAAACCACTCCCAAAACTGCTGAGGGGTGTATTGTTTCCAGATTCAGATAGTTAAGTGTTGTGTTTTGTCTGGTTTTGTAGTTCCAAGGTCTAAATTAGACACTATGACAAATACAAGGTCCTAAAATGGAATTTACCCTTTGATAATGGCTGTGCTTTGAGCATTGCTTCCCTTGTTGAAGGTGCCTTCCTCTTTCTCCCCGCTGTTTGATTAACTCTTCGATGTGCAGTAAGATTTGTTTGTTTGGGTTGGTGCTCGTGGCTTGGGTGACTACTTTCTTTATATTTTTTATGGTTCATAAACCGTAGCTTGCTCTCTGCAGCTGTAATTTGCTATCTTCTTAATACGAAGACGTGGTTCGCATGTTCACCAAAAAACAAAAAGTTCCAATTTGTTCACATGAATTGGGGAGACGTTGTTGGATTTAGGAAGCAGGAAACAAGTACTAAATCTATCAACACAAATAAAATTCTAAATGCCTGAATAACTAAAACATTTACCTGCTGCACATGCCTCCTGCTTTGTTGACTAGCACCACCAACTGCAGCTGCATTTGCCCCAGCACCATCCTAATGAAGGAGGATGGAGGAGGCCCTCAATGAAGAGCGCTACTACTTGGCGATAAGGCTTCGACTTCTCCAGGATGAGGCAGAGCTCCTTGGCGCCACCTCGCTGGAGCGGCCTGTGTAGGACCGAGACGTGCGACTAGAGGAGGGGTGAATAGGAGCACTTAAAAACTCAAAATCACAACCCCCAAGAAGATGCTCTGCAAAGCTCAAGAGAAACAGAACTAGGCACCGTCCACTGAATAGATACGTGCCTAGCAGTGCAAAGAACGATCAAGATCTGACCAAGAATGGCTCCGAGGCAATGAACTTTGCAAAAACCGCCACACGACACTCACCGCACCGAGGTGCGTCTCACTGATTCACAACAAGCAAAGAAAATAGTCTGAAAGTGTGGAATGCAATAATCCGAAGCAGAAACACAGCGGAAAAATCGAGGAAGAGAAAAACACAGCAGCTCCCTGGCAGGACCGGATTGTCCGGTGACCAACACCGGACTGTCCGGTGGAACTGGACTATCTGGTGCCTGATGCCGGACTATCCGGTGGCACGGCCCAGACAGTGCCTCACACCGGACTATCCGGTAGGCGCTGCCGGACTATCCGGTGGAACCGAATTGTCCAGTGGCCTCTGCCGGATTATCCGATAGAGTCGCAGATAGGGGGTTTTCCAACCCAAATCAGACCAAATCTTGTCCAATCTTCACGAATTTTTGCACAGGTCCATTGGCTCTCAATCTCCCCCTTGATGAGTGCATTGTCAACACGTTCAACCTGTAACCTAAAATAGAACAAAGACAAGAAGAAAAGCGTAAAACCGAAAAGAAAGAAGAAAAGAAGAAGTCGCTCAAGATGCCCAAAAGCCAAACACAAGCATAAAAGGGCAAATTGAGGCAACAAAAACAAAGCCAAAGATCGACCCCCTAAGACCAGGGAAACCGCTCAACGCAGTCGATCAAACTAAAGCATGACCCCTCAAGAAAGAGGCAAACTAGCTCAACACAGTCATGCTAAGGCAAAGCATCGGCTCCTCCAGAAAGAGGCAAAAGGCTCAACGCACCGATGCAAGAGCATGCTAAATGCTCAAACTCCCTCTCAACTAGATCACTATAGAATTCTCCCCCTTGGTCCATGAACACATAAGTCAACACTTTTCTCCACCTTGTTGACAATGGACACATCAAGGGTTCATAGAACTCAACTCCCCCTGAAATGGACAATCCCCCCTCAAAATATGCCATGAAATGCAGGAAGTGTACCATGAAGAGCTCAGCAGGGATGAAAAGCTAGTAAATACAAGTTCTAGCATACAGAGCAAGTGAGGGCAAGGAAGCATGCAATCAAGCACAATTGAATCTATCATATACAGATCAGGAGCATGTTTTCCAGGTTTGTCGAAAGGAAAGCATCACCAACATGAATAGCATCTAGCAAGATAGGCATGAACAGCAAGATGCTAGCAATACATACAAGGTGTGCTACTCTCAACCAAATCATAACAGGCCATAAGCAATTTAGAGACTTGCACATTTTAGATTTTACCATTTGTGAATCATAAGCAAGTTCCAAGTATGTGCCAGGGGTTATTTACTTATCTTGCCACATCTTACCAACCAATGCCAAGCCTAGGTTCAGAGAACCATCAGAAGCTTAAGACAAGGTTTTGGTCATACACAGCTAAGTCCAAGTTCTTGCCAAAGTGCAAAAGCAAGCTGTCTCAAACTAAGTCAATGTGACAAGCAAACCCACCTGGATCTTTTCAATTCAGCTCAAAGAGACACCACATATAATCAATTTTCAGTTCAGATTTCAGATTTAAGCAAGGTGTCATAAATGCTTAGGCAATAACTTAACAAAGGCATACGACTAGCATATCCAAGCATGAAAAGATAGCATAGCATTCAACATTCCTACACATGCTAGGTAGCCAAGTCAAGTGGTGATCATGGTTTTTGATTTTCAGGAAATATAAAAGACTTAGCTCACAAATGATATTAAACAGATTCAAGGAGCTTAGCCAACCATGATCGAGAAAGCACTGTACAATCTAGCACAAGCAAGTACTAACAAGTCATACCAACAGAGCTATAGTGCTAGTGTAAGTGAAAATGCATATGTTACAATGCAATGCATGATATGATACAAAATGCAGAAAAGCAAAGAAAATCAAAGAAAGAAGCAAAACGAAAATCTAAACTACAACAAAGTTACCCCAATCTAAAAGGGGTAACAAACACCAAGCTCCCCACGCAAGTGAGCAAAAGCGGCTAGCTCTAAGGGCATGGTGAGGATATCGGCTAGCTGGTTCTCGGTAGCTACATGGACCAAGTCTATATCTCCCTTCTTATAGTGATCTCTCAGAAAGTGAAACCTCACATCTATATGTTTGGTTCTGGAGTGCAAGACGGGGTTCTTAGCTACAGAGATAGCAGAAGTAGAATCGACTAGGAGAGGGATTTTCTTGTAGCTCAGGCCAAAGTCACTCAAAGTGGATTTCATCCAAAGGAGCTGGGAGCAGCAACTAGCAGCAGCAATGTATTCGGCTTCTGTAGTGGAAGTGGATACTCTAGATTGCTTACGTGAGGACCAAGAGACAAGAGAGGAACCAAGGAACTGGCAGGTACCGAAAGTGGACTTGCGCTCCAACCAACAACCCGCAAAGTCAGCATCTGAATACCCTCGAAGAGTGAGAGTCGAAGCTGAAGAGAACCAAAGACCAAGCTCAGGAGTGTATTTCAGGTACCTGAAGATGCGCATCACCACTTGACGGTGAGATGTCCTAGGCGAGGCCTGAAAACACGCACAGAGGCAAACCGCGAACGGAATGTCCGGTCTGGTCACCGTTAGGTACAGAAGTGAGCCGATCATCCCTCGGTACTCCCTTTGGTCCACCACTTCTCCCTCTTCATCTACATCAAGCGCCGTCTGTGTCGACATGGGAGTAGCCATAGGCTTGGAATTTCCCATATCAAACTTCTTCAGGATGTCCTTCGTGTACTTGGCTTGATGGTTGAAGTTTCCTTTAGGGCCTTGCTTGATCTGTAGCCCAAGGAAGAACTAAAGCTCGCCCATGAGACTCATCTCGAATTCACTGCTCATCTGTTTAGCAAATCTAGACACCAAAGCATGAGATGAACCACCAAAGATAATGTCATCAACATATATCGGAACTAGCAGGGTGTCATTGCCACGACTTAAAAAAAAGGTCTTGTCTACTGAACCCATCACAAACCCAGACTTAAGCAGGAATGACTTCAACCTAGCATACCAAGCTCTAGGACCTTGCTTCAGACCATAAAGGGCTTTTCTCAGCTTATACATCCGGTCTGGAAACTTGGCACTCTCAAAGCCAGGAGGTTGTCTCACATATACCTCTTCCTCTATATAACCGTTCAGGAAGGCTGACTTGACATCCATCTACTGCAGTTTGAAGCCTTTAGAGGCAGCAAAGGCAAGCAAGATTCTAATGGCCTCTAAACGAGCTACAGGAGCAAAGGTCTCTTCATAATCCATCCCCTCCTTCTGACAGAAACCCTGGGCTACCAATCTAGCTTTGTTTCTCACAACCATCCCATCATCACCCTGTTTGTTCTTGAAAACCCACTTGGTTCCTATAGGGTGGCAATGTGGTGGTGGTTCAACTAAATCCCAGACATGGTTTCTCTCAAAGTTCTCCAACTCCTCATGCATGGCGTTCACCCAACTAGGATCAGATAATGCATGTGACACATCCCGGGGTTCGAAAGAAGCAACAAATGTAGAGTGGGAGAAGAAGGCTAGAGAGTTAACTGATGAGCATGTGACATGATGATGTAGGCCTCCAATCATCCTGTCTGCAGGGTGATCCTCATCTTCAAAGATGGAAGCACCTTCTTCATCATCACCTGAAAGCTCAAATGCAGGGGTTGTGCAAGGCATAGATTCATCAAAGGAAACTTCACAGGTTTCAACCACTTGTTTGGTATCAAGGATCCACACTCTATATGCCCTAGAGCTAGAGGCGTACCCAAGGAAAATACCATCCAAACAGCGAGATTCAAATTTGTCCAAATGCCCTCCCTTTTTGAGCACAAAGCATATGCAGCCAAATGCACGCAGGTGCTTGACGCTAGGCTGCCTACCAAACCGTAGCTTGTACGAAGTCTTCCCTAAGAGAGCTCGTAGGAAGATGCGGTTGGCAATGTAACAGGTCGTATTCATAGCCTCAGCCCAAAAGCGTTGCGGAGTCCTATGCTCATCAAGCATCGTCCGAGCCATATCAACAGTGTGCGGTTCTTTCATTCCACGACACCGTTCTGAGGTGGGGTATAAGGAGATGAGAATTGGTGATCAAGACCTAGGTCACGACAAAAGATTTTGAAACGAGAGTTACGAAATTCTCCGCCATTGTCGCTCTGGATAGCCCTCATGGCCTTATGACTCTCATTCCTTAACCTCAAGACAAGATCCCAAACAAAACCGAAAGCCTCATCTTTGAATTCCATGAAGAACACCCACAAAAAGCGAGAAAAGTCGTCTACTACCACAAGCACATACAACTTTCCACTGACCGACTATACCCGAGTAGGACCAACCGTGTCCATATGCTATAGCTCACCTAGGTAAGAGGTCATCACCTAATTGACAGGTGCATGAGAAGCGGCAACCATCTTGCCATGACGACAGGGGTAGCACACTAAGTCCTTTTCTGCTTTCAAATTGGGCAATCCTCGGATCAGACACATCGAGCTCAACCTGGCTAGCAGATCAAAACTCAAATGGCCAAGCCTCCTATGCCACTTCCAAATATCAGCAGAAGGACCAGCTACCAAACACCGAGGAGGGCCAGAAATAGATGCAAGGTCAACCTTAAAAACCTGCCCATAGGGCAAAATCCGACAAACAAGATTTTCCTTAGCATCAAGCACACGAGAAGAACCCTCCTTAAAGTGAACCTCATGCCCTTCCTTGAGAAGTTGCGAGACAGAAACCAAATTGAACTCCAAATTCCTCACCAAAGCCACTTCTCTCAGGGAAAGCTTGCCAGAAAGAGCAACAGAACCAACACCCAACACTTTACCTTGACCATTATCCCCGAATGTGATGTATTCTTTGGTGCTCACGGGGTTGAGGCTAGAGAACCATCTGCGGTGCCCTATCATGTGCCTAGAGCAGCCGGAGTCCATGATTCATATGTCCTCCAGGCCTCGATCCTAGAAAATCAAGGAAAGCGAGAGTGAGCAAATGGTCCGGCACTGGGGTTAGTAAAACTGCTGAACCAGTGCCGAGCCATCTGCTCAAAAGTGGGAAAAGCACAGTCAAGGTAAGCATCACGACTATCTGGGTACCCACAACCTCCAAAGCGTGAGCTCTCAAACCCTCTACCAAAGCCTCGGTCACGAGGTCCATCGCCGCGCTGAAAATGACCAGGAGCTCGACCGGCAAAGCGTCTCTCACCACGAACAAAGCGGTTTCTCTTCTTACCATGGTGGGGAGGATCCTACCTACCACCTTGGTAGAACTGATCCTAGTTTCCCCAGGCTCTCTCCAGCCTCTCAACTCGCTTCCTCCTGAAGCAGAACTCCTCCAAGTGGCCATTCCGCTGGCAAAAGTCACAGTGGTAGATAGGCCTCTTGGGAGTGGGGTTAGGCTGGACCTTGGGCTTAGGTGGAGTAGCCTTGGGTGGAACAGGCTACTGGACTCTCCTTGCTCACTGGAGGCTTGAGGATCTCAATCACTACTCTGTCCAGCTTAGCCTGTGAGGGTTTGGGTGTCCAGAACTGCTTCTTTGGGGTAGCCTTGGGAGGCTCGTGGTAAACCCCATCGACAGTAGGATCAGGCTGAGGAGAGGCAGTCTTAAACTTAATTTGGGAACTCTTCTTCTCACCCGAAGTACTGCACTCCCCTAACCCAAGTCCACTCATATCACCCTCAACTCTCTTGGTGCTCTCTAAAATCATCCTTAGTTGAGGCTCTCTAGCATACATCCAACTGAGCACCTCTCTCAACCGGTTGTTCTCATCAACCAAAGTCTGTTTCTCCTCTCTCAGATCCTCCAGAACTAAAGTCTGGGCAGCACAAGTGGGGCAGTCTAGAGAGGGAATAGAGCGGGCAGACTTCTCTAACTTCTTAATGGTGGCATCCCTATCCACCAACATCAACCTCAAAGTGAGACAGTTCTCACACGTGTCAGGGGGTGCTGAAAGCATCTCAAGGTCAGCTCTCAACTGCTCAAGCTCACTCTTCAAAGTAGGACAGACCATGCACGCACCCAAAAGCATGGGTCTAGCCCTAAGCTCCTCCAACTCCTTGAGCTATCCCACACACTTCACTTTCAGCTCATCTATGTCACCAGCTAGGTGAGGGCACATCTCACACTCAAGCTCATCACTCAAAATAGGCACATCCAGTTTAGACTGAAGCTTGCCTAACTCTACCTTCAGTCTATCCATCTCCTCTACCTGATGAGCATACTTGCTCTTCTGCTCACAGAGATCTCTCATCAAAGTCTCACAGGTAGGGCACTCTGACTCACTAGGCTGGGCTGACACACTCTTCAGCCTCTCTATCTCAGCTAAAGCATCAGCCAACTTGGCTTTCTGCTTCTGCAGCTTCTTGGCAGCCTTCTCCAACATCTTATCCTGGGCCTTCTACTCATGACTATTTGCCTCCAACATCTCAAGAATTTTAGCTTGCTCGGGAGTTACCTCTTCATCAGAGGAGTCGTTGTCGTTGCCCTTGTCGTCCTTGTCCTCAAGAGCCATGGAGCAAAAGGATCTTCGGTGCATCTTGTGCTTGCGCTTGGACTTGGTGGAGACAAAGCAGATTCCAGCTGGACCGCCTTGGTCCCTCCTCTTGTCCCGCTTGGTGACGATCTCCTCATCGCTTGAGCTTGACGAAGACGAGGAGGAGGAGGACGATCTGCCACACAGACCACCAAGCTCGGCGAAGAAAGCCTTGTCCCGCTTCCGGTTGTCCTTCTGGTAGCTCTTGAAAGCCTTCATGAAGTTCTTGATCTTGTCGGAGCGGTGCTTGGCGTGGTCACGCTTGCTATAGTCGTGCTTGCTGGAGTGGTACTTGTTGGAGTCGCGGGAGTGGCTCTTGCCCTTCTTGTAGTAGTCGTTCTGCTTGTTCGGGCATTCGGCGATGAAGTGGCCGACCTCTCCGCACTCGAAGCACTAGGGCCTCTCACCCCTCTTCTTGCTCATCCGGTTGTCATAGGCGCACTGAAAGCGGCTAGACACCAGGCAAAGCTCATCATCCCCAAGTGATGCCAACTGCTCCTCTGTAACAGACATAAGAGCAAAAAACGAAAAGTTGTGAAGCTGGGGGTTAGTAGCGGCCTCACTGGAGGGAGAAGCCAAGGCTAGGCTCTTAGAGCCAGTACAAGCGAGAGAATCTCTCAATTTGTAATCCACCTCTGTGGCCTTGAGCTTGCTGTAAAGAGCCTCCACTCCAATTGTGTCATAGGCCTCAGACTCGATGATCGAGTTAATCTTGATCTCCCATATCTTCCTATCCAACGTATACAGCAATTTTACAGCCTGCTGATGGTCGGTGTATGGGATCCTCTCAGGGCTGGAGTTAATGCGCAACTTGTTGATGATCGATTGAAAACGACCAAACAAGTCATCAATGGACTCACGAGGCTTCTGAATGAAAATTTTCATACTCGCGCCTGTAAGTCTCAACGAGACGCCCCTTGATAGTAGAAGTGCCCTCATGGTGTGCACTCAGCAGGGACTAGATCTGTTGGGCAGTCTCGAGATGGCCCACTCTCTCATAATCAACTGGACCAAGTCCTGAGAAGAGAAAGTAAACAGCTTTGGCATTCTCCTCATGCTGAGCCACAATTGCTGGGGTAGTGCGCTGAGCAACTGGAAGCACCACAAAGTTCACACTCTGAGTAGCATTCCATATGTCCTAGCCCTGGCTAAGCAAGAATGCTCTCATCCTACCCTTCTAGTAGGAGGAGCCATCGGAGCCAGGGACCGGAATCTTCCTAGAGTGAGTCATAGTCGCTATTGGTTTCTCACCGGTAAAGGTATGAAGAAACCTAACCGGCTCTGATACCAATTGTAGGACCGAGACGTGCGACTAGAGGGGGGTGAATATGAGCACTTAAAAACTCAAAATCACAACCCCCAAGAAGATGCTCTGCAAAGCTCAAGAGAAACAGAACTAGGCACCGTCCACTGAACAGATACGTGCCTAGCAGTGCAAAGAACGATCAAGATCCGACCAAGAATGGCACCGAGGCAACGAACTTTGCAAAAATCACCACACGACACTCACCGCACCGAGGTGCATCTCACTGATTCATAACAAGCAAAGAAAATAGTCTGAAAGTGGGGAATGCAACAATTCAAAGCAGAAACATAGCGGAAAAATCAAGGAAGAGAAAAGCACAGCAGCTCGCTGGCAGGACTGGATTGTCCGGTGGAACCGGACTATCCGGTGCCTGATGCCGGACTATCCGGTGGCACGGCCCAGACAACGCCTCACACCGGACTATTCGGTAGGCACTATCCGGTGGAACCGGATTATCCGGTGGCCTCTGCCGGATTATCCGATAGAGTCGCAGATATGGGGTTTTCCAACCCAAATCAGACCAAATCTTGTCCAATCTTCACAAAATTTTGCACAGACTATCTGGACTATATTCCAAAGTTATTCCCTAAAGATCAACTCCAAAAGATCACGGGAACAGCGGGAATTTCAGATCTCGTGAGAGGGGAAAGATTTAGGCAAGAAGGGGAAAACTCAAGGAGCACTTGCTCATGGAAATCCTAAGGGATTCTGATGTTCTAGGACACCATCTCCATCTCCTGGCAAGTCCAAATCATCAGCAAAAGAAAGGATCCAACCTTGGCTAAAGCAAACACCCAAAAAGCCAAGAATCGGAGCCAAAAACCAAAGAGAGAAGGGGAGAAGCAGCAGATAAGCTTGCAGCGCGAAATCACATGGATTGGAATGCCCAAAAGGGTCTCAAGATTCAGAATACATCCAGGGATTTCGTCCCAAGCAACCACCCTCACCTTCCCTCTTGATTAGGAGGCTAAATCCTACTCTAACCTCCCTAACAATGGAGCTCAAGCCTTGAGGACAAAAATCACCACACAAAGACTAATCCTAGCAGCCAAGAGCCACTCTAATGACCTATCTTGGACCTATTTATATACGAGTGCTATTTAGGCAGTTTTGCACTTAGGTCCCTACAACTAGACAAACCCTAAGGACTCAAACGAAAGATTACAGGATATTTCGGGACGGATGACCACGATGAAGTCTTGATGTTCGTAAGTTCCACACAATCCTCGGATGTTCTCCACGTGGCCAGTAGTCCAATCCGCGATCCGCCCTTGGTTTTGAAGTCAAAAACCGGGAAACTTTAGGAAGTCTCCGCCTGGGCTGGATTTGGCCCATCTTCTCTATCTTGGTGAGTCGCGGCCCAACTCACCAAGGCTTGGGTAGCTTGGGTGGCGGTTTTGAGCCGAAGCTGCCAAAGCCTCCCTAGGACGCCTTTGCGCCACACACTCGGTTTGGAGCACCGCGGTGGCACCCGGCATCCCCTATCCATCGGGGCAGCCTCACAGTCCTTTGGAGGACTTAATCCTGCCGTCGCTGTGGCGCTCCTCCGTGTATCGAACTCCCATGGCCAACAGACGCCGAGCATACCTCCTATCCTTTGGAGGACTTTCCTCTCAATCTACCTCCAGTCCATCGGAGGGCCTCCTGTCCATCAGAGGTCTTGTGCCCAAGTCCATCTGGGTCTTGCTACCGTTGATAATCACTCATCACTCTAGAGGCAATGGAGCCGGTCCATTGGCTCTCAGCCTGTTGGCACCATCTTGCCAGACAGAGAGCGAGAAGGGAAGGCGATCACTGCCGTCCACCGGATCTGGTGAGGGGACAGCCCTGGAGATGCTACTGCTACCACCATCGCTCAGAGAGAGATTGAGGAAAGAGAAACATATGGTTCAAAATCATACAAGAGAGAGGGAAAAGAGGCTTTGCTTAGGCTGTCTCCAGCGGGTTGCCCATATGGACTTCCTATAGTAGAAAACGATATTGTAGCGCTATTGTAGACAGAGAAGGAGGTGATTGGAATAGTGATAGGTAAGCCAATTTGGGCAACCCGAGGCAGACAGTCTTATATAGTACTAAACAAATCTAAGATCTCAAATCCGATATCTATGAACATGGTTTGGAGAGGTGCGGGTCAGATTGCACATGGGTGGCGACCTGTTTTACATGGAGCACATGTGAATTGGCTATCCAAAAGCTGGTTGGTTCAGGCTTCCACTTCTTAGGCTGTCTCCAACAAGCATCCTCATCCCTATTCCTCATTTCCCACTCCACTCTATGTGTCATGTCATCTACAGGGCAAAACAGTGCCAAATAGTGCCGAAACAGTGCTAGAATACTCATTTTGAGTACTCCCCTTAGAGATTGCCTTATTGGAATCCTAGGGCTTCCAATATGGTCTCTTTCTCTCTACATATATATACTAGCAAAATAGGAGGTTGCGTTCGTGTTATAACACTGAAGAGCACAAAAAGGTGGCGGTGAGCGATTCTGGGGCCGTCAGTGGAGGTGCACTGTCTCCCGTCACCATGTGCTCCCACTCTCGCGCGGCGGCGCTTGCCATGGCATGGGTCACTTTTGTCGCCTATGGCCACCGCACATCGCTCTTGTTGGTCACCAACTGCGGAGGAGGCGGATCTGCCCGTGGTGGCAGTGACTGAGATGTGCCCGCGTGTCAATTTCCAGGTTCAACTCCGAGCCTAATCGGCTTTGGCATGAGCAGATGTAGAGTATGATTGGGACTCGACCTATCGGGTCTAGCTCGGAAGCACGCAGATGGTCTACACAGTTGGACCTTCATCAGGACACGAATACTTGATCCACTAGCAATTAGAATTCTGATGGACTTTTACGTGGCTAAAGCCCATTAGTGGAGACTATATATATGCATGAGGGGCACGATTTAGGGAACCCGTTGCGTGCGCATGAGAGCCATCGCAGAAAAAGATTTCTGTGAAACCCTAACCATGCTCTAGTACAATCTCTCAAGATCCTTCGCCATGTTCGTGGTGCAAGCACGCTAGACTCGGCATCGCTTTCTCGAAGGTGTGGACACTATTGAGGGCATTGGTATGATTGCTATGCTCATCAACTGATTGGTTGCGAAGCTGGACGAGTGGTTATTGATCAACATCGACTGGAGGAATCTGCATCGGCTCTTCTCACTGCAACTACTCGGTGCGCAACGTCAAGCATGTGACTGCTTCAACACGTCTTTCGCTCCACACCGCATCTAGTGGTAATGATCTATGATCTCTTGCTTGTATGTGTTCCTGTGTTTTACACGTTAGATGAAAAACGTTTTCATGCTATAGTAGCCTACCCCGTAACCCTAAGTGGTATCAAAGCCGATCGGATGTAGCTTTTTGATCAAGATCTATGTAATAGATTGAATCTATTACCGTAATAGATGGATCTACTGCAACTTTGTGATAACAGATTAGATCTGTTATAGGCTCTATGCATTGGTTCATTGGATGAATCAATGGTAACATATTGGATCTATTACAGGCTAACTACACTGGTTCATTGGATGAGCCGATGCGAGTGCATGGATGAAACTTGGACTCTGCTTGATTGGATCAACTAGATGAAGTATTCATAGACTAATCTATGATCCATATTTGTTGTTATCACTACCTATTCTACTCTGCTTGATTGGATCAACTAGATGAAGTATTCGTAGACTAGATCTATGATCCATATTTGTTGTTATCACTACCTATTCTTTCTTGCATTGGATGTGTTAGAATAGATTCTCTTAGAAAAAACAAAAATTCTCGATGCCCTTCCAACCGCTACACCTATAAGGATTTTGATCGTTACAGAGTATAAATATAGAAATCATGTCAATCTAGAGTATAAATATCGTCGTTATCTTGCGCCAACAACATCCCCACACTTAGATCTTACTAGTCCTTGAGCAAAGATATCGACAAAAAAACTGAACTGAATTTAAGCAAGTTCTAAACAATCACTTTTCAAACTAACCAGGCTCAGAATTCAACTCAATCTTGATATGGGCATTTAAATCAAGTTTCATGCATAGATAACCCTTTAGAATCAGAATGGAGAGTTTTTGTATGAGAAAACAATCTCCACAGATCAAGAAATTACATCGCTCCTTCTTTGTCAAGCTCACATGTAGGCACTCATATTTTGTGGCTATCCTACTCATTATTGCTCACCTCTCACCTCTCCTAGGTTTATATGTAGATCTTGGTAAAGGCTAGCAAAGTTAACTCAACTTATTGTTTAGCTAAGATATCTCCATTAAGATTATCCAAGCACCTTGAATATATTTGGTCATCGAAAATAGGCAACACTATAGAGGGGTGGAAAAGAAGATATAGAAGGTGGGCATGTGCAATTTGTGGGATGAAAACTTAGGACAACTAGATTCCCGTAAAGGATTGTACATGGTTGGAAAAAGTGAAAGTTTTTGCTCAATACACTGATAGACATTAACTCAACTTCTTCACTTTCCAAAATTCCACTTCTAAATTATCTTTCCTCTCTCTATTTTTTCTCGTTTTTTCTTCTTATTTTTCTTCTCTTTTTTTCAGCCTCTCTTTTCTTTCTCTTTTTCACTCTTCTACTTAATTTGCCAAATCAAGATAATTATAAAACTTTCCCCTGTGATGAGCAAATGAGCAAAAACTTCACTATATAGGTAATGAATGTCAAAAGATCAAAGGATTTAAAGGATATGGAATTCAGCAATTTTAGTGTTTCAGTGTAGAACTAGCACTGAATATATATGTGGAGGCTAGCAATCAAGAGATTAAAATAGATGATCAAATTTTTCAAGAGATCAAACTTGCCAAATGAATCAACCTTAACCAAACTCATTTGAGATAACCAACTTATAAACTGTGTTTTCAACTAGGCTCTAATAGGATTTATCCTTTCTCCAGACAAAGGGATGGAACATTTAATCACAAAAGTTTTTGTAAATAAGATAATTAAATCATCCTCCAAACCTTTTCTTAAAGAAGCTTAGAAAAGCTATAAAACATCATCCTTCTAATCAAAATATGGGTTTCATGAATCTAAGCAAGATCAATCATCAAAGTCAAAGTAGAGAACAAACTTAAATAAAGTGAGAGCAAAAGAGATTTTTTAAGACTCCAACACAACTCAAAAAGAAAAATACTCACACAAAAGATGACGACTAACCTCCCCACACTTGAACTAAGCAACGTCCTCGGTGCTTTTCGTACCAAAAGTTCAAAAGAGAATTATTTTCAAAGAACCGAGGAACACACCAACCAAAAACGAGACAAGTCCGACTCAAAATCACCCTGGTCGGTTGAGGCTACCCCCTAGAGTCGGCCGACCTTGGCACTTCCCAAAGCCAAATGTCGCTAAATTTTTATAGGACACTGACAACCTTATTTAAAACACAAATACATGGAAAATTCGAAAAGAAACAAAAAACAAAACACGAATATATATACATATATATACATGGAGCTTTCAAAATTAGGGATCCAAGATATCATGACGTACCTTTTCCTTGATGAAATTGTATGTATCAATATATTGAACTTGAAATTTATCTTGCTCAAGAAATACTTTCAGTCGTTGGCCATTCACCATGAAACAATTCCCTTTGATATTCATTATAGTCACAACTCTGGTAGGTGATTTATCGTGCACCGTGTAAGGTCCATCCCATTTGCTTTGCAATTTTCCTTTGCCAAATAATTTGAATCTTGAATTGTAGAGAAGAACCTTATCACCTTGTCTGAACTCTTTCTTTTGAATCCTCTTGTCAAACCATCCTTTTTTTCTTTTCCTTATAGATGCTTGCATTATGACATGCCTTTAATCTTGCTTCATCGAGATTTCTAATTTGAATTCTCCTCTTGATTTGAGCAACATCTAAATCCAAATTCAACTCTTTGATTGCCCAATAAGCTTTATGTTCTATCTCAACTGGCAAGTGGCAAGTCTTTCCATATACTAACTAATAGGTAGTCATTCCAATTGGAGCCTTAAATGCAATTCGATATGTCCAAAGAGCTTCATTTAACTTCTTGGGCCAATCTTTTCCTCCCTTAATCACTGACTTCTACAAAATCTCCTTTAACTGCTTGTTTAATGTCTCCGCTTAGCCATTAGTCTATGGATGATATGCCATAGAAACTCTATGCTCAATCCCAAGGTTGGACAGACTTAATTTTGGTAAAATCTTTTCTAGTAAAACGTGATCCACCATGTTTAATAATCACTCTAGGCACTCCATACCTTGGATAGATAACATTTTTGATCATCCATATTGATTCTTCTGCTAACGCTCTTTTGCATGGCAAAGCTTCTACCCATTTTGAGACATAATCTACAACAACCAAAATGTACTCATATCCGTGAATTCTCAAATGGCCCCATGAAATCCATTCCCCACACATCAAACAAGTCTATCTGCAAATTGTATGTCAAAGGCATAGAATTCCTTCCAGACACATTTCTGGTCCTCTAACATTCTGGCCAGGTAGCAACAAACTTTATAGCGTCTTCGTGCATTTTTGGCCAGTAGAATCCACTTTCCCACCCTTTAGCTTGAGTTCTGAAATGACCATGATGACCTCCATACTCTGAAGAGTGGCATTTTCTCAAGATTTCTTTTCTTTCTTGTGCAGGCACACATCTTCTAAGTACACCATCTGATCCATATCTATATAGGTAGGGAGCATTCCAGTAGTATTTCTTTGATTCGGCTAGAATTCTTCTCTTTGAATTATAATTGAGATGCGGCATTGGTTCTCCTCTTATAGCTCTTATCACATCTCTCATCCAGGTATCCTTATCTAGGACTGCATAAAGAGTGTCGTCTCTCATTGCATCTTCAATTGGTAGTCCTTGCTTCTCATGGTTCATCCTTAATAAGTGATCCACCACTGTATTCTTAGTCCCCTTCTTGTCTCTGATCTACATATCAAACTCTTGTAGCATTATTATCCATCTGATGAGTCAAGGTTTAGCATCTTTCTTGGTAAGCAGGTACTTGATAGCAGCACAGTCCGTGTAGACTATCACCTTTGAATTGACAATATATAACCTCAATTTCGCAAAAGCAAATACCACCACTAACAATTCCTTCTCTGTAGTGGCATAAATCACTTGAGCATCGTTGAGAGTGTTGCTGGCATAATAATATATGGCATGTACCTTTCCATTTTTCCTCTATCCTAGCACAACTTAGAACCAACCAAGCAGAATATGACACACACATGTCATCTCTCAAGCTTTATGTTCTTGATCTAGATGCATGTGTTCTTGAACTTGTTGTTAAGGGTTATGTTCTTTTAGCGATATTGGTCTTTGATCTTTTCTTACTAGTGATATGGTTGTGTAGCATGTTCTTGTGATCATGGTTATTAGAAGTTCTTGCTATGTTAATCATGTTATTAGACTATGTGAGGTGATTAGAAGTGCATTCTCTAATCATATATGCCTTTTGAGAGCTTTTTTTCGATTAACCTGTTCATGGTGACATGTGGGTGGGAGAAAGGTTAAGCTCGATTGAGGGGGTTTGGTTAATGACTTTGGTTTAATCATGCTATGAAGAGCAGGCTTGATCATGCTTATATCTGCCTTGAGCTACTAGATATCTCATTGCTTTAATATTATGGATGTGCCTATCATTCCTGTTTTGGATCAATTAGAGCTAGATTAGACGCTGGTTAATGCCCTTATGATCAGATATTCTAGTTATGTTCTAATTGGTTATCATCTAACTATGACTAGATTGAATATATATTAGAGGTATATTAGATATATATTAGATATAGATTCCACAACCCCTAAACTTAGAGTTTAGCTTAAGCTTGAGAAAGTTCATTCTCTGTTAGCCATTTTCACGGATTGACAAACCCATGATACTCATCCTAGGGAAAAGCTATACCGTACTGTCGCTTGCAGTATAAGGTTTGGTTTGTTGAAGTGCCGTCAACTATGCATCACGTAACATGGATTGGGATGTGAGTGGATCAAGATGGAATTTGACCCTCCTACATAATGGCAGAGATTGCCTATTGACCCCTCGAGGTGGCTGGATTAGAAAATGCATGGCCGTGCTATTTGATTAAAGGTTAATCATATTTGGACTAATCTACCAATTACGAGTAAAATTAGTCGGACTACTAAAACAAGGGTGGCACAAATCTTGCTTTGAGTCCAACTGATGTCGTGTGGCAAAAGGAATTAGGATGTATAGTATATCAAGGTTCGGTTGATATAATCATTGTGCTTTCGGGGGTCAACATGTGCTGGTAGGCAGCGCTGTTGATCGATTGGTTTGAGAAAAGAGTTTTTCACCATGGCCGACTACATGTGAACCTTCAGGTCCACACACTTAAGGGACTATGACACTAGAATATTAGGCGTAGGGCAAGGTGGAGGTGGAGACTGATGGAGATGTGCCCCACATGGAATTTTTCGGATCCGACTCCGAGTCTGATTGGCTCTGGCATGAGCCGATGCGAAGATTGATCAGGACACGGCTGATCGGGTCCAGCTCGAAAGCTCACAGATGGTCTATGCAGTTGGGTCTCAATCAGGATTCGGATACTTGATCAGCAAGCAATTAGAATCCTAATGGGCCCATTAGTTGTGTGTCTATATATATATATATATATATATATATATATATATATATATATGGTAGCGCTATTTCGCGAGCTATTCAACGCACCCAGCCCATGCAACCTCCACGACCGTAAAAAACTCACGCATAATAGTAAAATCCATCCTGCAACTGGTGAACATGCCTAGACAACTCAACCTCTGTCCACAATCGTAAAATTTCCTCCCGCAATCATAAAACTTCCACCGCTACAGTAAAATGCCGCTGTTGAAGATTATATATGGTTACGGGAATAAAACATGTACTATACATTTTAAGATTGCGGGAGCGAGTTTTACTGCTGCAGTTGACTGGTGCGCTAAATAGTTTTTTAACTCCTAAACTGTAAATGCTTGGTTTTATGGTAATAAAACCAGCTCAATCTTAAATGTTTGTTTCTACTGAGCATACTAAACCGTAATTGTTTGGTTTTATGACCATAAAACCATTTCAATCATAAATGTTTGTTTCTTATGAGCATAAAACCAGCTTAATAAAACCAGCACTCGCAACTGTAAAACCTCAAGAACCATAAATATTTGTTTCTTTTTAACCGTAATGTTTCATAGGTTGTGCAAAAATCATCGAGACAATAAAAATCCAGTCATCCCAATGAATTAAAATCATCATTGAAGCAATTAATCATACAAGCAAAGATTTTATATATGATGTTTACGCCGGTCTATTGTTTGCGTTAGTATACCGTGGGAACTTGTGTTCAGAAACACGATACATCATTTTGAAACCACATCAACCGATTATATTAAATTATTACATAGTTTTCCAATCTAATGTACTGGATTTTTACAAAACAAGAATCTTGTACAAAAATATGAGAAAAAAATCATCAATCCAGCATAGCTTGATAGAACCAAATTGTAGTGCATACAAATCTACAAGAATTCTTCACTAAGCAATTTCTTCTCTCTGTGCTAACCACCATCGATGGAAGAAAAGGACGAAGGAAATGGATTTTTCCTCTCCCTCTCGGCTTGCTTGCAACAAAGCAGCAGTCGACGGAAGGAGGATCCACTTGAATAATACTGCTGTAGATCTGGATGAGATGAATACAAAAGAAATACTAACATCAACCATAAGAATGTTGTTATATGTTAACTCACCGTGATACTTTCACCCATAACCATAAAACATGTTCCGTCTATAACTATATAGCTTATTTCATATAAACGTAATATGCATATAGGCAGAGTAAAAGATATCTCTTTCTAGCCTTCGAATAGTAAAACCCACAGATAGTAATGTGTTAAAATAGTTGAAAAGTCATAGATGCTTCACCGTAATAGTAAAATCTTGTTTTTTTAAACCTTATATTTTTATTTATTCTAAATTGAAATGATTTAATGATTTTC
This sequence comes from Paspalum vaginatum, assembly GCA_030272315.1. NCBI lineage: Eukaryota > Viridiplantae > Streptophyta > Magnoliopsida > Poales > Poaceae > Paspalum > Paspalum vaginatum. Next base: position 37,809,626 of record CM059015.1, on the reverse strand, counting down.
AGCGATTCCAAAATTGTTATCTTTTTTCAGTGAATAGCAATATGTAGAATAAAATAGTGGTTCATACAAAATAGTAAGTCACTCACAACTAAAAATCATAAAGTCCATACACAACTAAAACCCAAAATTTGGTTACAGATATAATAGTGATCTTTTTATAGATTCAAAAAAGAGAAAAAAATCAATAAACATTGTCCATCATAGGAATATGAACAGATCGCCATTGTAAGATATGGTTACTCGAATTACCTATCCATAAAATTGTAAGAATTTTAAAAAATCACAACTATGGGACAAGAATTCTTGGAATCTGCATCCATTTCCTACTTGATTATATAGTAATTACTCCTATTTGGTTTCAATAAACTTAAAGAGCATAAATCTATCAAAATTTTACACTTAAAGATCCGTAAATCATATCATCTAAGCATATTATTTGCTACAACTCAACTGATGCTTATCCACATACTGTAAGTATTTATTTTTCATAGGTGTAATGCCTAAATATGAGGAAAAATTGTTCTGGACCGTAAAACCTAACCATTCAAATCATAGACACTGAAAAATATGTCTTTAATAGACATAAAGCGTAAGATATTGTGTGTGTTGTTAGAAGTGAGTTGTCATGTTAAAATAGTAAATATATGAAAATACTCATTGTTGAGTAATAAAATAGGCAAAACTCACCACAAAGAAATTTGCTATTTACGCTTGTGTACATATATCTAGAGAGTCAGTAGCTAGTCATTAATAATGTGTACAATCAATATACGAAAAAGTTTATATAACCCCCTGAGGTTTGGAGGTGCGAGCACGTAACACCCTGAGGTTAAAAACCGGGTAAAGAACACATTAAACTTTGATGTTTAGAGCAAATGACCTCATAAGGCGGTTTTGTATGACGGTTTTGTCCCGTGGCTGCCAGCCTGGCAATCCCCGGCTACGCTGGCCTATGGCCCGCATGCCAGGCCACGCTCTTTAACTTCCCGCACCCCCTCGCTCGGCTGGACGCCTTGCCCCCTCGTCTTCTCCGAGGTGCGGACTACTCTCTTCCTCTTCGGCGATGGCGAGGCGAACGGCGACCTGATGGTTGGGAGCTCCTGGTGCTAAGCTCCTTGGTGCACGGGCAGGAGGTTAGTCCACGCTCCCCCCTAATCCTGTTCATTTGCCATAGATTGCTTGCTTTTTTGTGCCTGGATGTGCGGGAAGGGGTTTGGTAGGGTTAGAAATTTGCAAAGAACTTGTACTGGCTTACTGTAATCGGATGGATTTATCACTGATTTCGGTTGATTGCGTCTAGATTCGAGGTGGTAGGGCATAGCCATTTGGTTGATTGCTCGAAGGTAAAGGTATGGTTGTTCATGAAAGGGAGGGTATTTTCTGTGCCACTATATTACATCACTAAGTATGTATTTTCCCTTTTTCGGGTTCTGGTAGGATGGATAAGTGGGAGTGCATTGATGTTCGGTTCCACTTTGGTGGTTCGTTTGTCACAAATTTGGGCCAATTGGAATATGTTGGCGAGTGTACAGGGATGTCAACAATTGAGTTGCAAGATGTCTATTCCAGATATCAAAAGGCATCTAGGAGACCATGTGAAGAACACACCTTTCTGCCGTATGTATTGGTTGAAGCCTGCTTGCCAGTTGTCAGATGGGTTAGTGTTGCTGCTGTTGATGCATCTTGCCAAAAGATGGCTGAATAAATGACAGATGCTGGTGTTATTGACATATATGTAGAAGAAATGGATTGTAATGCAATGAAGGATACAATGGCCAAAATTCCAGAGAAAATGGATAGAGATTTGAGGTCATTTAGGGAGTTTTACAAGTCACCTTCTAAGGCTGCAGTTGTGGAAGAGGATAGTTATGCAAGTGGATATGAAAGCAGCAATATGGGTGATGGAAGTGCAGAGAGTGAAGCAGATAGTGAGTCTTCAGATGATGACTACAACATTCCACCTGAAGAAGACAGTTCAACTGATGATGAAGAAGCTCAAGAGCTAAGGAAGTTTGCTAAAGAGATAAAGAGCAGTATGAAATCAAAGAAGCTTGGACTGCATGGAACTCCCCCTGGAGGTGTTAGGCCAGAAGATGTGGTTGCAGAAGTTCCTAATTTGGATGTTGGAGGCAGTCCATATTATGACTCTAGTGAAGCATATTCTTATGATGAGGACAGTGATGGGGAGATACAGAGGTGGAAGAGCCGTGAGAATAGATTTGACAGCAAGGCCCAGTCCCTGTTTTTTCTCTTGGTATGGCATTAAGAAGCAGCAGACAATTCAAGAAGGTTGTAGTTAAGTATGGTTTGAAAACACACAAGCACATCTTGTTTGTGAAGGATGAAAAGAAAAGGGTGAGGGCAGTCTGCTCTTGGAAAGGATGCAAGTGGCTCATATATGGATCCCTAACTACCAGATCAGATTGGTTCAAAGTAGTGACATTTGTTGATGAGCATACATGCTCACCCAGGAGGGATAAAAAATTGGTCACATCCAACTTGATTGCAAAGCATTACTACAGTCAGATCAAGAACAATCCCACATGGAAGGCTAAACTTATCAAGAAAGCAGTGCTCAAGGACATGCTTGCAGATGTCTCCATGCATAAGTGTAAGAGAGCCAAGTCTTTGGTTCTAAAAGAAGCTCTAGATGCCATGAAGGGTGAGTACTCTAGGGTGTATGATTACCAGGCTGAGCTACTTGGGAGCAACCCAGGATCAATAGTTGAGGTTCTCTTGAACCCAGAATTTGAGGACATGCAAGTGTTTGAGAGGTTTTATGTCTATTTTGATGCTTTGAAAAAAGGATTTGTTGCTGGATGCAGGAAGGTAGTAGGCCTAGATGGTTATTGGTTTAAGGGGGCACATAATGGACAGCTTTTGTGTGCAATAGGCAGAGATGCTAACAATCATCGTATCCAATTGCCTGGGCAGCAGTAGGTACTGAATGCTATGAGTCTTGGTACTGGTTTCTTGGTTTGCTTTAGAAAGACATCAACATTTGCAATGGAGGGGAAGATTGGGTCATCATTTCTGACCAACAGAAGGTACAGACTTCATCTACACTTCCTATATTCTTTCTTGTTCTATGTTGACCAACACTAGGTTGATGTCTTGTTGTTTTATGCAAGGCTTGTTGAAAGCAGTTGCAGTTAATTGATTCCAAATGCGGAACACAGAATGTTTGCTAAGCACATATATGCAAATTGCAGGAAGAAGCACACAGACAAGGAACTACAGAAAAAGTGGTGGGGTTGCGCCAAGGCACCCAACAGGTCTTTATTCAACTACAACAGGGCTGTGCTAGCTCAAGGCACACCAGAAGGAGCAGCAGACATGATGAAAACTGATCCCCAACATTGGAGCAGAGCTTTTTTCAGGCTTGGATCAAACTGTGATTCAGTGGACAACAACCTGTGTGAGAGTTTCAACAACTCCATCATGGATGCTAGATTCTTACCAGTAATATCAATGAATGAGGCAATTAGAAGGAAATTAATGGTCAGGATCCAAGAAAACAGATCTAGGGCAGAGAACTGGAAAGGCACAATATGTCCCAATCTCTTCAGAAAGCTCAAGATCAATATCTCTAGGTCTGGAAACTGTGAGGTCAAGGAGAAAGAGAGGCATAGGTTCATAGTAAACTTGGAAGAAAGGACTTGCACATGTAGGTACTGGCAGCTGTCTGGCTTGCCATGCAATTAGTTGCATCTACAAAGCCTCAAGACAGTTGGATGATTTCATAGCTCCCTGTTTTACCAAATCTAAGTACATGAAGACTTATACTCATGTCCTACAACCTGTTGAAGGAGCAGCCAATTGGCCCATTGCAGATATGTCAAGGCTAGAACCTCCTGCTTTTGTCAAGATGCTAGGGAGGCCAAAGACAGAGGCGGAGGGAGCCTGGTGAGGCACCAAAGGATACAAAACTTAGCAGGGCAGGCACTAAGATCAGTTGTAGGATGTATGGCAAATCTGATCACAATGTAAGACGGTGCCCAAAGAACCCACAAGCTAGCAACAAAGTGCATTCACACATCAAAAGGGATGCAAAAAAGAAGAAGGCAGAACATGTTGCATCATCAAGTTCTAACCAACCAGTACCTACAGGCAGGAAGAGAAAGCATAGTGAGTTAAGTGTGTACACATTATTTCCATGGTGCTTATCTACTTTTGGTTACTAACTTGAACTATTCCAGACTACTGGAACACCAACTGCTCAAGCACCTACTCGAGGAGGTCGTGCTCCCAGAGGCCGTGCTTCAGGTGGTGCTGTTGCTGCTCCTGTTCCACACCTTTCACAGAGTAGCCAGACAAGCTCTGTCACCCAAACTGCAACCAGAAGGTCCACCAGGCAATCAAGGATAGCTCACCTTCTGTTTGGGGACAATGCATAGTCATACTAAGTAGCGTAGGTCCTGATCTTTTGCTGTAATGTCCAGTGCCCAGTGGAGTGGTGATCCACAAACAATTAAACTGCTGTAATGTTGAAGTTGTCTAGGTGAACAATTGGGATGGCCCAAGCTAACCTTTTGGCAAGTGGGGTGCTCAACCACTGAACAAGAAACTGCTGTAATGTCTGTAATGTTGCAGTACTCTATGCAACCTGCTCAGTGCATGGACAACTTGATCAATCTATCACATGTGTGAACTAGACCACTCCCTGCATATTTTCTGGTGTAATTTGCGTAATGTATACTTGTTCAGCTACTCTACAAAATCTGAAACTGATCGAAGCCTGAAATAATTTCATTCATCATCCAGTTCACACAAAGGCCATCAGGCTTACAACAAAAGTACATTCACACTTGATGTCAACCCACTAACATCAAGCAATCTTGACTGCAACAAGAACCACAAACAGCAGACCAACAATCAGACCAACTACAAAAACAACCAAGAAACCAGAAATTGATCTAGACCTACTCCCTTCACCTATCTTTTGAGCAATTGCCTGCAGCAACTGATCCTTCTCTTCTAGTTTCTTCTCCAATTGCTCAACTTCTTCCATCATCTTCAACCTCTCCTCCTGTAGCCACTCGTTCTTCTGCTTCTCCTGTTCAAGTTCATGCCTGACAGTACTCTCCGGTCCTTCCCTCTTCAATGTCCACACAGCATCGCGTAAATCCCGCAGCAAAGTTCAAGAATCAAGAGTTCTCACCATCAACCCACCTAAAGAAGCAGCAATCCATAGCACTCTGCAATCGCACACAAATCGCAACCCACTTAGTTCAACAAAAAAGTCAAAATCAACCAAATCCAACCAATATATCTTACCCGTGCCCTCCTACATCGAAGATACCTTCGCCCTGGGTTGTCACCGCTCTAGGAGATCCAGCACGGCGCCTTCAACTTGCAACGGCACAGCACCGGCGGCTCATATGCCAGAGGCGCTTCGCGGTAAGGCACTGGTGGCTCCACGAAATCGCACTGGTGATGCCCAAAAGAGGCGGCGCTCGATTCTGCCATACAGTCGCCAAGCCCACCCCTCTGACGCGCCACGCCGGTGAGCCGCCCTGTCGCCCCCACGCTTCTAACCCTAACTCCCCTTCTGCGCCCTATTATCCCACCACCGGTGCTGGTTGCCGCCACCCCCCGCCTCATACTCTGTGGCTTGGCATGCGGGCAATAGGCCAGCATGGCCGGGGATTGCCAGGCTGGCAGCCACGGGGGCAAAACCGCCTTGGAAAACCGCCTCTGGGGGTCATTTGCACTAAATATCAAAGTTTAATGTGTTCTTTACCCGGTTTTTAACCTCAGGGTGTTATGTGCTCGTACCTCCAAACCTCAGGGGGTTATATAAACTTTTTCCAATCAATATAGGAGCAAAAAAGTCCATTTCCAATACTATTTACGGTTGTGGGTAAACTTTTATATGATGTTTTATGTCTGTGAAATAAGGTTACGAAACATTTCCTTGTTATTTTACGGTTGCACGATAAATGCTAGACTTTGTTAGTGGTTAGTTGCCATATTTTGTGCATGGTTGATGATATTATGCTGTTGTTTTGAATTTTATGGTTGCGAGACAATATTTTACGGCTATGGGTTGAGGAAGAATTAAATGGAGAAAGTTTTATACTTGTGTAAGTGGCATTTACAATTGCAGATGGGAGTATTACCTTTGCGGGAGGAAGTTTTTATTGTTACTGATGGATGGTTGAGTTGGTTGACATGTTGGGAGTTAAGTTGGAGCGCGTTGAATAATTATTCAACACGCTGGGAGTTGAATAGCGCATATATATATATATATATATATATATATATATATATATATATATATAGGAAGAGTTTTATCTACATGCGCATGTAGCTACACTCACCTTCAATAAATCAACAAGGGTATGTCAGAATATTCATTTATCAATTTGAATATGTTTACATACTTATTTTAAGATATTTCAAATATCACCACACGAAAAAATTACAAGTCAGCCCCTAATTTTAATTTATTATGATAATACATTTATATTAATACATATAATGTGGTATGTCCACATACCTCAGGTATACTCGCATACCTCATGCACATACCACCACAGATGGCCTAGTATCATTGCATACTCCGTGTGCATACCTTTCTACATGCGCATGTAGCTACACTCACATGTGTATCTCAATATTTTGAGGGTATCTGGTCGAACGAAAGGTATGTACACGGAGTATGCAATGATACTAGGCCATCTGTGGTGGTATGTGCATGAGGTATGCGAGTATACCTGAGGTATGTGGACATACCTCATTATATGTATTAATATAAATGTATTTTCATAATAAATTAAAATTAGGGGCTGATTTATAATTTTTTTGGTGACATTTGTGATATCTTAAAATAAATATGTGAACATACTCAAACTGATAAATGAGTATTCTGATATACCCTTGTCGATTTATTGAATGTGAGTATAGCTACATGCGCATGTAGATAAAACTCTTCCTATATATATACACATATGTATGTACGTATATATACACGTACATATACATATATGTATGTACGTACATATACATATATATACATTTATATACATACGTATATATATATATATATATACATACATATACATATATACATATATACATATAGAAGGATTAAAATGCACATATGCGCATCTGCTAGGGTCAGCGCGCGCATGCACGCAGGCAGCAGCTGCTACAGTGTCGGTCTGCTACAGTAGTGGGGATTGCAACAACCGCTGTTCAAAAAATCGCAACTGCTACAGGAAAAATGTCGCAAGTGCTGCATTGTCGTTTGCTACCGAAGCGGGAGTTGCAACAGCCCCCGTTCAAAAAACCGCAACTGCTACAGTGGAGTCACGACTGCTATAGTGCCTCTGTGCTACAGTGCTCGTGCTGCATCCCGAGTTGCACTGTATGCGATTTAAAAAAATCGCATCTGCTACACTGTTTGCGACAGCTACACCTCGCAACAGATACAAGCTGGGATGCGTGCACCATGCATGGGTTGTGCGCACTCGCGTACAATAGAAATCCCGTGTGTGTATATATACAGACAGACATAGGACTTCTATTGTGCGCACGTGCGAACAACCCAGCTTGTAGGTGTTGCGACTCCGTGCAACAGTCGCAACTGCACCTTCCTCTACGCCTCCTCCTCCGCTGCGAGCTCACCGGGGAAGAAGGACATGACCTCGCCGTCGTCGCCATCTTCTCTTCGGGTTTGGGGTTAGGGTTCGAGGTTGGAGGTAGGGGTTCGCCACTAGGTTTCTGTGAAACTCTAGCCGTGGCCTAGTACAATCTCTCAAGATGCTCAGCCAAATTTGTGGTGCTAGCACGTAAGAACTCGGCGTCGCCTTCCCGCACGTGTGGATATCGTAGAGACGTTGCTACGACTGCTACGCTCATCAGCCGACTGGTTCCAAGGACGATCAAGTGGTTTTTGATCGAGGTCAACTAGAGGACTCGGTATCGACTCTTCTCACCGTAACCACTAGGCACATGATGTTGAGCTCTCGGTTGCTTGGACTCGTCTTTCGCTGCACTGTGCGTCTAGTCGTAACAATCTATGATCTCCTGCTTGTATGAGTCCCTGTGTTTGCGTGGTAGAAGAAAAATATTTTCATGCTATGGTAGCCTACCCCATAACCCTATGGTGTTAGGGTTTACTTAGTGTAGGAATTTCGTTCCTAGGCTAAGAGCTTCAAGTTTAGAGAGCTTTTGTGAGATCTAGCTCCATGTAAAGAGGGTAGGCGTAGGGAGGTTGCTTGGGCACAAAATCTTTGTAATCTTGTGGATCTTTGAGACCCTTCTGAGCAGTTAATCAAGTGATTTTCGTGCAGCAACTCTTGTGTTCTTCCTTCCTCCCTTGTCTAGTCTGGTTCTTTGAGTTCCTTCTCGGTTTTGTGGTGTTTGGTGTTGTGCCGAGATGGGATTCATGTTCTTTTGGTTGTTTCATGATGCTGTGATGTGGGTGACTTGATCCTTCGTGATCTTTGTGTTGGAATCCCCACGAGCTCACTTGGATCTTAGGTTTTAGGAGGTGCTCAAGTTCTTGCCTTGTTCTTGAGAGAAACTTTGATCTATGGAGATCTTGTGGTCTTTTTCTTAGATCCCTTTGTGAATACCATTCTAAGTGCCTAACAAGTGTAGGCCAAAAGTTTCTTTTGATTTGGACTTGGTTTTATTTGATTTTGGATCTAGTTTGGACAATCCCGGAAAGAGCAGGTTTCAGGGCGACCTTTTGTACACACCAGACCGTCCGGTGCGTTGCGTCGGCCTCGGAGTGCTCTAGGAGTTCCTCTGTCCAAAACGTCCGGTACTACCACAGGACCATCCAGTGCGTAGAGTCGGTCACAGCTTAGTTCAACCGACCTCTTTGTCTATTTCGTCCAGTGCGTTGCAGGCTTTTGCGCCGGCACAGTTTCTCTTCAGTGTGTTTAGTACACACTGGACCGTCCGATGCTGTACAAATGGACCATCCAGTACATATTGTGAATGATGAGTTTTTCTGTTTTGTTTTCTGCTCATTCTTTGTTGGTTTCCTTGGGGGTTTTTGTATTGCCTTCTGCTTGGTGTGAAGTGTGTTTCTGTTCGGTGGACGGCACCTAGTCCACGTTTTTTTTTTGTGTTTCAAGTCTGAGTTTTGAATAGCGAGTTTTAAAGGGTTCATATTCACCTCTCTAGTTGCAGTCATCGGTCCAACAACTGCGCCACTGGCAGACCCCCGTGCGCCTGTCGGAATCCCGAAAGTGTCGGACCGTCGCACTGCTGGACCAGACGAGGCATCGGAACAAATAGACAGAAGCTCTACAAAACTTGTATAAAGACGGGAAGGTCCGTCCTCTAGAAAATATGACTAGACCGGACAATCGTCCTTCTTGTCCGATGTTCCCAGTGTACGTAGGTTATGAGGACCGTAAGGTCCATCTCTCTTCGCGCGCGCACGGTAGATGCTCCCGTCAGCCAGCATGCTGTGCTATCCCTCTCGAGCCTTGAGGCAAAGCAACGAGTGGAGATGGCTGTTGTGCTCGGCGGGGGCAGCGTCGGGGCAGGGATGGATAACACGGCACGAGCGCGCACAGCGACGATGACACCGGTGGCAGCTCAGGCGGAGGCAACATTGGTGGCCTCGTGGACGCATGGTGGTGGTGCGGCAAGACGGCAGCACAGGGCGATGTCGGTGTGGCGAGCGGTTGCGGGAGCACGGGCTGACGTCAGCACAGCGAGTGGTTGGGTTAGGGACATATATGACACGTGAGTCCCGCATGTCGTAGAGAGGATGCATCAGAGATAGTAGGGACATTGTGTCATCACCACGCTAGCGGGTTTCGGTAGCGTGACACGTCAATAAAAACAGACACTGTGGCCACGTTAGAAAAAATGGCATTTCTGTAGAAAATCTCCTCTCACCAATGGTAAATACGTAAATACGACTGGAAGAGTGATAAACGGAGAATCGTAATCCGTACGGAGGCAAAAAAAAAATAGATAACCCAAAGGCGAGCGATATGTTTCGTGGTGTTTGGAGAAATACAAATAGAGGTGGGATAGTGAAACAGAGGGGTAAGATACCTCTATCACATGCTTTGATTAGAAGAATGGAAAATTTCACATGAGAAAAATATCTCTATTTCAAACTTCAAAATTGTTGCTGCCTCAATCCTTATCTCCATCCAAACAGCACTTCGGGTTTTGGAGTTGCAGGAGGGAACTTTATTCAATCTGAGGACAATCTCAACCATTCATTTCGATCCAACAGCTAAGGTAGAGTGCAGCTCGATGGGCCTGACCAGGCTGGATCATAAGGTGGGATATTTCTCACCAATGTGCTGTTTTCTTCTTCTCCTTTTATAGAACAAGAAATGTTGATGGTATACTGACGTGATGTCGATGGTTATGTGGTAGCAGTAGCACCCATTGGAGTTTCGTGCTCATACTTGTGTGTGTGTGTTGGCCGCTTGCCAAATTTCATTATTATTTTGTGTTTATTATTTATTTTTTCAAAAACAAATTACCAAAACTATAATTATATATAATTATAATATATATTGATATCTGTTGGTATATGAAGGTCACTTTAAGTTTGCACATGAAAAAGACAAAGTTAACAACTAGCCACCTTGAAATTTAAAAGATTTGAGAGAGCTCATTTCATTTTGAATATAAGCTACGAATGGACGTTCTATGGAATGCATGTCCGCCTCCAAAAGAGTTTTCTACTGAAATTTTTTTAGGCGAGCCTAACACGCAGGTACACATGAAGTCACTTGTGTGATCAAAGATGAATTCCCTACGTCCAGTATGTGTGATGCTTTGTATTGTTTTTTTATAAGGGATGCTTTCCATTGTTGGATGTTTCTCTGTGTTACATGTGAGTGCTGGGATCTCATGCACGAGAGGTTGTTCGGTTATCCCTCGCATGGCGTCAAGCTTCCCTTTATATCCGAGGTAGGCCGGCTCAATGCATGCGGGGAGGAGTAAAAAAGAATAAGAGCCAGTGCTATAGCTAGTAGGGTTTGACTCATAGCCCTTCGGCGGTTTTCATCGTAGCAGCACCGGGCGCAGCTGCATGAGGTTCTTCCTTCATCATGATGAGCCCCACAACTTGTGCGCGTCGCGGATCGACCAACGCTGCCATTTCCCGACCGAGGTCGGTCGGGGGGTGGTGCGGTCGCTCCGCGCCCTTGCCTTACATGCTGAGGCAACATGTGACGGCACGTTCCGTGCCTCCCGTAAAATGTCATTCAAAAGTTCTTGATGTTGCCTAGAGGACTGGAGTGAATAGGTTAATCTGAAAAAAATTTACACTTAAAATAATCTATAGCGAACCGGTGCTATCTACTAGATAGTCTGGTATCATCGGATAATCCGGTGATTGTTACCGAATGGTTCGGTGTCACACGGAGAGTGCACAGAGACTGAGCTCAACAAACGAAATGTGTGATGGCACAAGAGACAACTTATATTTCACTGTTTTCCTTGGTTCTGTTGTCAATCGTCATGACTCATTCATTGCTGGTACATTTTTTGAAAGATTTTCTGGTACATTATTATTCTTACTAATATGACACAATTTCATGGATGACATATTTTCTTGCAATCAGCCTCGCTGGAGTAACAACCACCGGTCCCTCCCCAACAGCACCAGCACGTCTGGCTAAATGGCACCGAACCGCAGTTTGGCCATCTATTAAAACGGCATACAAATCTTTTAATAATAATTTTCTCATCACTGAGTTCGGTCATGCCTCGGCCTGTATGTCGAAGAAAAAAACATCAATATACATATGCGTATAGATGGCTATAGATTTATACAGTAATTATTGGACAGCAACCTATTGTACATGGTCTCAGTTCAGAATATTCTAACATGCATATCATGCCATATACCAAGGAAAAGAGAGAGTAGACCACCAAACGATTCAATGTCTATATGTACATTTGAAAAATGACAAAGGGAAACATTATCTACACCGAGAAGAATGCTCTACTTGCAGTATAACAAATTAAAAATTGACAGATATATAAGAAAAAGCATATATAGTTTACTTACATTGTGCATGAGTGGCAAATAATCCAAAAAGAAGAAGCGAAAGCAGCACAAGTGCATCCATGTGCCTGGTGTACTTCTCCATGTAGAAATGCAAAGAGCAATGCGTCTTCCTCTGCTCCTTTCGGCGAGCCTCTCTTCCGATGGAATGCAAGTATGCAACGATTGCTTTGGAGCTCTACGCATGACTAACAAATATACGTAAATCAATCGATTATAAATGGTAATTAGTAACCACAGTGTATATATGGTAATTAGAAATCAAGCCATTGTTTGACACAGGCTCTTCCTCTCCGATAGCACCAAGCAGTGGTTAATTGCCTCCCATTCTTTTCTGCCTAGTTAGGAAAGAAATAATATGCGTTGTTAATTTCTTGCCAATTTGGTGATGAATTTCCATTTAATTTGTTATACTTCGAGGAATGGATTAATTACTTGCCAAGCCTGACAGACTGCTTGATGAATGACTTTTGAAACTGGCAGACAGCAAGATACTTTTTTTTTTGTTTGTGTCATGAGGACAGCTTGAGGAAATTGGAAAACTAACCTCCAGCCAGTCCGGTAGACAGCTTAGATTTTTCATATAGTTTTATTTTATTACGTATTCCATTTTATTAGTTAAAGAAATGTTGCGGTGGCCGTCCTCATTCCGTTCGATGATATGTCGCAGTGGTGCAGCAGCACGATAGACCTCTCGGCCCCTGTGCAAAGAGCCGTGTTCCTGTAAATTCCATTCATTTCTGTGTTAACCGTCTCCAACGGATAGAGTAAAAGGATTGTTTATCGACTATTCCATCTAATTTTTTTTGTCTACAATAGTCTACAGTGTATATAAACAGTCTTTGTAATCCATTGAAGACAGTCTTACGTGCGCAACCTCACTCGTGCTGGATACTGAGGTGATGGTTGCCGACGTCCGCAAGCCCAAGATGGTGTCGATCGGCACGGGGTCACCTCGACATGGCCTCGCCTCATTCCTTCGTCGAGTCTCTCCCTAAAACCTTCCCTCTCTTGTGATGCCTGCAGGTGGCCGATGATCCCTTTATCATGCTACAGTCCTACAATGTCGCAATGAGCCCTCCAACCCATTTATATCTGTCTGTCCGGCTATTGTAGGGCATGTCTCCGTTGTGATGGTTCGACCGTGCTGTCGGTGCTCACGCCACGGTTATGGTCAAGCATCACAGTTTTAGCGGTTTGGTTTTTACGTTGGGCCGATTTGGTCTAGTGGAATATGGGCCAACAAGAATGATGGAGTGGCTTGGACGATGGGCCGGCTTAGTTAGGTTTTCGGTTCTGGATGGTCGTCAACCAAAGTCGCGACCTGTCGCCACACCTCGGGTCCTCGGCACTTCGCCTCCACGCTCCACCGCCTCCCATCTCTCCCAGCCTCCACCACTGCCCACCTCCCATCGATTCGCTGCTGCCACCGCGCCTCTTCGGCTCGCGAAGAGGTCGGCCGTGAGGACGTGCAGGAAGCGGTAGGCGGGGCCACAGGGTCGCTGCTGTACATCTCCACCGCCCTCGCAGGCAGCGGTCTCCGCTCTCCGGGTTCGGTGCACCGCCGCGGCGCTCCTCCGTTGAGCCGACGCGCTCAGACCAATCCGCGCGGTTGCGTGGCTCACGACAGTGAAAGCGAGCACGGCCCCGGCACCGGCCGCCGCTGATAAATCCGCCCTCGGCGGCGAGGCGGTGGAGGAGCAGCGACCCTGGTGGATGCCCTGCCATGCACGATGCGGTGGAGCAGCTCGGGGAGGTCCTTGAGGTACCCGATCGAAGTCGGCGACGGGGGCGGCGTTGAGCGCCAGCGTGCGCGCGGGGCGGCGTAGAAGCCCTCGCGGTCGGACTTGCCGCTCCCGCGAACGCCGAGGAGGTTGGCCACGGCGCGGTGGCCGGGTCGGCGGCCCAGGCGGCCGCCAGGAACGACTCCGCGGAGGCCGGCGGCGTGCTGGGCACCACGTTGAAGAAGAAGTCGAGGCATGGGTCCCCCGAGGACACGAACGTCAGGGAGAGGTTCTCCGTGAGCGCCTTCCCGCCCGTCCCCGCCGCGGGTTTGCATTGCGTGCGTGAAGACGGCAGGAGCAGGCTAGCCGCACGTGAACCGTTCTTCCATGCAAGCGGTTTAGAAACTGTGGTTTCCTGTTGTAGGCTGGTTTGGTATGAAATTTGCAATAACAAAGTTTGGTGCAGATCGGTTCTAGAGAGAAACAAAGTGGCTTGGGGTGGAGTGTGTTTAGAGGAAAACATTGATTTGTTTGGGCTAGTTGTGGTCCAGACCATTACCAGTAATCACACACTCACAAACTCACATTCACCAAATTACACACCTTTGCGTGCATGCACGGCCAAGCTTCCGCTTGCCACAACCGTTGCCAACCACCAATAATTAATAATCTGTCCACGCTTTTGTGCACGGCAGTGAGCTCTTGCTTGCTATTGCCATCGCCTATCTTGCTCATCTTCACACGGTTAGGTATAAGTGGGAATTCATCGAACATCTCCCTGACCATCCCAAATGAACTAAGTCCTGCAACCTACCGTCCTATTCTATAAACTGCACACTCAATCCACATAGGCCTCATACACAACTAAACAATCTAATTTAAACTTGAAATAAACCAATTGGGCTTAGATACGAATTCCATCTGGTCCTATTCCGGTAGTATTAGCTAAGTTAATCCATTGATGCTTTAGCATTAATGAACATTGCTATAAAGTCCACACTTTGTGTTTGACACACAACTCTCATCTAATCATTGAATATGTTATCTTGTGATGTCTCATCAAAGGGTGTTGCGAGGCTTCTCTGCCAATACCATTTGTTACTAATGTCATCCCAACACCATTTGTTACAAATGTCATTGTCACCTTCATGACTAAAATATTACCAACGACTATGAACTATCACTAATAATGTTGTTGACGCTCGTTATTGCATCATTACAACCATCAACTATCCACTCATTGAAGGGAAGCATATAAATATTTGGATTAACCCTTGCTACTAATAGAGTTCCACAAGTTGTGTTCGAATATTTGGTTGTAGGTTACAAATTAAAGTGAAAATGCCATGTCCTGGTGGAAAGGGGGTTGGCCAGCCAACACCCAAGGCTTGCGGGGTGTCCAGCCGGCCATCTCCTTGGCCGCTCGACCCTCCAATGAGTCCGACACGCTTCATCTCAACCCTGCATGGATGTAAACAACTTATCAACACAGCTCAAGTAGGATCGAACGTGAGACTTGAAGTCTCACAACATGCAGGCACACTGTTGCGCTAGCTATGTGTTAATGTACCGTAATGCTGCAGGCCGACGCTGCAAAGCGAGGAGAAGACGGTCCAGCACTGTGCATGGGTGCGAGTCCCAGGTGGGCTACAGCTGTTGGAGAAGGTAGCCTATCTATTCTATAGAGAGGTAAAACAAACTTTGCAATTTACACTTTAGACTAACAAACTCAAGAATCCAGATTGACACTAGAACTTAAAAATATAAGTTGAACTAGGGAGAAGTTTTTACATCAAAGTTGCTTATTTTTTTATGCCCTGTAACTTTCATATATTAAGTTTTGCTTAAAAATACCCATATAGTTAGCATATATCCATATAGCATATTAAAAAAAATATTAGCCACAAAAATCCATTGGTGCCCGCATTGGACGTTTTATATATTGATGGAAAGTTAAGGATCAATCTTTCCAATCCAACTAATTTCATTTGAATTTCTGTAACTATTTGTATATTATTAATTTTTTACAATAAATCATGAAAAATGACATTAAATGCATAAAATATTTTAGTGTTGCTTGAAAAATGCAAATAAATTACCAAGACCAATAAACATGCTATAATAAAGTAACCTAAAGTATCTATATCAAAACAATAAAATAAAATATTGGTTATGTTGAACTTGGATGATTAGGATGACACCTAAACTAGGAATGGAAGCGATACGAAAGAAATACTGCCACCTTACGAAGTTTCTTATCCAAACTTTTTTGAGATGTTACACTCACATATGTTGCCCTTCCACCAAATATCATGACTTTCTGAGGCTATTTATTCGTTATTAATTTCTTTTTTACTAAATCATAAAAAATGCAATTAAATTCATAAAATATTGTAGTATTGACCGAGAATTCCAAATAAGTTATCTGGACCAATAAATATGCTATACAAAACCTCAAGTCCCCACGTGAAAATAATAAAGTAAACTACCTATCATATTGAAACTCGGATGGTTAGAGTGACTTGGCAAGCAACCCATGCTACCAGTGGAAGCTGTATGAAAGAAACGTTGTCACCTTGTGGAGTTTCTTGTCCAAATTTTGTTGAGGATGCTAAATGGACATATGTTGCTCTTCCGCCAAATATCACGACTTTCTGAGGCTATTTGTGTGTTATTAATTTCTTTCTATACTAAATCATAAAAATGCAATTAAATTTATAAAATATTGTAGTGTTGACCGAAAATTCCAAATAAGTTATCTAGACCAATAAATATGCTATACAAAGGTAACCTCAAGTCTCCACGTGAAAATAATAAAGTAAATTATCGATCATGTGGAAACATGGATGGTTAGAGTGATTTCGCAAGTAACCCACGCTACGAGTGGAAGCCGTATGAAAGAAACGCCGGCACCTCGTGGAGTTTCTTGTCTAAACTTTTTTCAGTATGCTAAATGGACATATGCTGCTCCTCCGCAAAATATCATGACTTTCTGAGGCTATTTGTGTGTTATTAATTTCTTTATGTAGTAAATCATCAAAAATGCAATTAAATTCATAAAATATTGTAGTATTGACCAAAAATTGCAAATAATTTATCTAGACCAATAATCATGCTACAAGATGTCGACGTAGACATAAATTTGCACATAATTTGTATAGACTAATAAACATGCTATAATAAACATAAATTTGGTCTGAAAAAGAAAAAATGTTGACTAAATGTCTATTTCAGCCCATTAGAAGACCGGCCTGTCAAGCCCAATGATCGTTGTCCATTGGATCAAAATCTAATGGTTGGGATAGTCTTTGCGTTGTACAAATAGCCGCTCACAGTGAAACCCTAGTCCCTCTCCCTCTCCAACCTCTTGCACTCCTCCCCTTTCCTTCTTCACCGATGCGGCGATGCCGCCGCCAAGCGCTAGGGAGCCACCACGCCAGCCGCCTCCCATTACCATTTCGGAGTCTCGACGGATGCACCCGACCCCCCCACCCCAGCTCCATACACGGCACGCGCAAGCCGCCGGCGCCGGGCCGGCACCCACCAAGCCTCAACCGGCAGCGCTAGGCTAGGAATAGGCAGGCTGGAGGTAGGCGCCGGCCAACCGGTGCACCGTCGCTGACCCCTCCTCCCGGGCTGGCATGGCAGGATCCGCGATGAGCGCTCCACTGCTCCTCCCACCCAGCGCCGCCGTGGAGACCGGATCCGCCACCATTGAGCTTCCTCATGGCTGGATCGGCCCTTCTCCATACTTCCTCGCGGCCGGATCTGCCACAAGGATGTGGCCAGGACGCCGCCTCCCGCCCGTCGCGCCTACGGTGGGCCGCCGCCTCTCGCCTCCCCGCCATCGACTCCATCCGGTGGGATTGGCCCCGCCGCCACCTCCTCCCACCCTAACGCCTCCTCCCACTGGTGAGTCCTTAGAACCTCCCTCTTGATTTGTCAACCCAAGGTGATTTAGGTCCCTGCATCCGTCAAGGAAAGCAGGTGCACATTGGCCAGCATTTCATTGTGGCCATGGAAGCTGTACAGCTCGAAACTAGATCTCATGGTTGATGTCATTTTATTTATCCTATTCCGAAGGAAAATAAAGACAGCTGATCAGTGACGAAGAAGTTTCTGTCACGTAATCGTCATAATTTCTTAATTGTGATGAAATTTTTAGCTTTTGTGACGTAAACGATTTGTCATTGTATGGTAAGTCTCTTGTAGTGTGGTGTCCCACTCCCTTGAGTTTCTGATCCTGTATGTTCACAATACAGTCAGCCATGGTGAAAATCCTTTTCTCAAACTAATCGATCAACAACGGCACCTACCAGCACATGTTGACCCCCAAAAGCACAATGATCATATCCACTGAACCTTGATATACAACACTTTCTAATTCCTTTTGCCACACCACGCCAGTCGAACTCAAGGCGAGATTTGTACCACCCTTGTTAAATAGCCCGACTAATTTCACTCGTCAATGGTGGATTATGACTCGGACTAACCTTTATCTTTCCCGTTATGTGGGAGGGGCAAATTCCATCTTGAACCACTCACATCCCAATCCATGTTTCATGATGCACCCAAAAGTGACTTTTATAACTACCCAGTTACATAATAGTGTTTAGTAACCCCTAAGCACACTAGTACATATAGTGAGAAAAAATGGTGATCTCAGGTTAAAGGATTTAGCAGGTATATCACTGATGGCACATATTAAACATAACAATTCTAGCAATGTCTCGGAGTGAGTGATCCGACACTGTG
The DNA here is from genome assembly GCA_030272315.1 of Paspalum vaginatum. Lineage (NCBI taxonomy): Eukaryota > Viridiplantae > Streptophyta > Magnoliopsida > Poales > Poaceae > Paspalum > Paspalum vaginatum. Next base: position 37,791,137 of record CM059015.1, on the reverse strand, counting down.
TTCGTCTCTAACATCTGTGCACATCATTGATTTGATATCCAATATCCATTTTCCATGAAACATGATCATCAATCAATTTGTGTGCTAGCCCTTGAATCATTATTATTTCCATATAAGGATTATAGGCTAGTGACTATTCAGAACATTGCATAAAACAAGAATCTCATGAATGAGTCACGCACTCGTTAGTCACTGTTTACAACAATTTGTTCAAGGAACAAAAATAACATTTATTCATAAATAAAACACAACATGCACTCATCTCACTTACACTAGAGTCAACTCATGTATCCAATACCCATTGCTTTCGTGAGTGCCTCAAATTTAGATTGTGGGAGAGGCTTTGTTAACGGATCACACACATTTAGATTCTTGAGCACTTTACATATCTTCACATCATCTCTATCAATTGTCTCTCTAATTAGGTGATATCGCATAAGTATATGTTTAGACTTTTGATGTGATCTAGGTTCTTAGCTTGTGCAATGGCACTGATATTATCACAATAAAGTTCTAATGAGCATGAAGCACTCGGAACCACACCCAACAAAGAAACAAACTTTCTAATCCAAACTGCCTTCATTGCAGCTTCCGAAGCTGCAACATACGCGGCTACTGTTGCTGAATCGACTACCGTGACTTGTTTGGAACTCTTCCAACTGACAACTCCACTATTTATGCATGATATAAATCGAGCTTGCGATCTATTGTTGTCTTTGTCTGTTTGGAAACTAGCATCAGTGTAGCCCTTTACAACGAGCTCGCAGAGGCAGTTTTAGTTGTATCATGTGAGCCCAATGGGCTATGTATCATAGATAGAAATAAGTATAGGGTTTAACTAGATTGATGGACATGCCGTCCAAGTCTTCAGACTATGAATTTGTAACCTTTTGTTCAGAATAAACATAGTGACATATGTTCCCAACAGCGCTGTGTCTCGTCATCACCTTCGGCACATCGACACCCCTGTTCTAGGGTTTTTCAAGGAAGCGTCTAATGTTTTCTCTCATAGATCGTGTTAGGGATGCTTGTTTTTTATGGCTATCGGTAAACCTTGTACTGAAGTATTTTTTATGGCAAGGTTTGCTAGTTATCTCGCATGTTATAGATCTATTATGATACCCACGCTTCACTGTTATAGATTAATATCATGCGGCTAGGTGTTTATAGCTTGCCGGTTGCTACACTCCACGATATGCACTGCAACATATGCATGAGGCTACTCGAGAGATCGATGTACACCTAGCACCATGTCTCTGCATGTCCTAATGTGTTCTCTGTTCTAGATGAGCTTCTATGGAGGTTTGCCAATCTAGGGTAGTCAATCATCTAGATCATGGCCTTAGGAAGGTTTACCATCTTCTTGTTACTGCTTTGTCTGTTTGTCATTTATCTACGCTGACCCGCAAGAATACTCTGACATGAGATGAGCCGATCGGTTGAACTATTGGAAGGCGAACCACGTGATCTGGCTATAATTTCACTCTCGTTCTGTTGTGTATCTGTAGAGCGATTCTCCGATAACTGCACCTGCTTATTGACGCACCCTCCCCAGCTGAAAGGTCAAGCCGGGTGGCACGTCCTGCACCAACGCCCACCTAGCCGACCTCCCGACTCATCGCATGCTGGCCGCCATACGACCGCTCATCGGTTTTCCTCGAGAGTGAGCATGCCTCAAGCTAGCCTCAAGAGTGAGCCTAGTCTCAAGCCAGAGCTTGTCGCCGATTCTTCCCTCTAGGTTCTTCGATGCCCTTCCTGATGGCCGTTGTCTCCCCTTTGTACTTCCTCCTCAGCTGACTGGCAAACCCATGGTAGATTTCACTCAGCCTAAGTCTAGTCCATGTACTTCATGGTCAGCCCAATCTCTATAGAACATGTAGTATGATAGTATCGTGACATACTTCCCCTCTTGAAACATAGCTTGTCCCCAAGCCGTTGCTGCAGGAACTTGAGCAAACTCTAAATCGCCAATCACTGCTACCTCATGATGACCATCAGGATCCCATATAAATAGGAGTTGCTGATGATGATGGAAACTAACGTACAACTCCAATGCTCTCCGCCACCTAGAAAGGCCTGGTGTACGGCAGACCGAGCTTTCCTGTCGGCCGGTGCTAGGGGTGCAAGTGGTGTGGATAATAATCCGATCCGAATCCGAATTATTCAGATATGGAGGAGGAGTTTTTATATCTATGCGGATAAGGATAATCCGAATCTGATTTAAGTGCGGATGCAGATTAGGATATGGTATCGCCAAAATCCGACAAATATGGAGTATCTGATATTTGAACATGGACTATCCGATGCTTATAATAGGATAATATCCGATATTTGCTGCATACTACTCAAAAAAGTTGTAAATGCCAAAATTTGTAGAAAAAACGGTTGTTAGAGTGATGAAGAGGGTGACAAATAATCCTATTGCTAGCAACATCTTGCGGTAAAATTGTTACCTTTATATATGCTTGTGAAGGGAAGGCTACGGATGCTTATTTCGTACAAAAACTTATGCCGTCTTTTTTTTAATTTCTAGGGCAACGAACGGGTTGGCATCTACTATTAAAAGTGCAGAGGACTAAAGAACAGAACTAGTTAATTAAGAATCTATATTTTGTTTACTACTTTTATACTCTTATTAAATGTAGATGAACTTGTATTAAGTTTTTTGGTACCAAGTGTGTGGCATAATGTTATTTATTATTTACCTACTTAGTTATTCATAGCTACATTCAAATTATGTTGTCAGTTATTAAACTTTAATTTATGAATTATTGATCGCTGCAAAAAATTAGACATAGACATGTATTTTCTGACTTTTTAAATCCGCTCCGACACTGGTCCGATTCCATACCATTTCCGACATCCTAGAAAATTCATATCCTATATCCGTAACCGCATAATATCCGCTCCACTCCGAATCCGACTGAAAAAATAGGATTAGGATATGGAAAACGTATTATCCGCTCCGATCCGATCCGTTTGCATCCCCAGTCGGTGCTCTAGAGCATGGGTGGGTGGGTGCCGCAGATGCAACCAGACCCGGTCATCAATGTTGAACTCTAGCATATTGTTGTGCCTGTAGCAATCGCTCATGGAGTAGCTCACCGACTGTTTGTGTGCGGGCGGGCCCTGGCGAGTATGGCACTAGTGCCGGGGGATCCTGACCATAGACCACCTTGAATGGGGTGGTGCAGAGAGCTGAGTGGAAGGAAGTGTTGTAGCAGTATTTCGCCCACGGCAGCCAGTCCAGCCACACAGCGGATGGTCCCCTATGATGCAACACAGGTACATGGTGTGACCTTGTTGACGACCCTAGATTGTCATTCCGTCTGCGGATGGAATGTTGTACTCATGTGGAGCATCACGCCCGCCATCTTGAATAGATCTTGACAAACATTACTGGTGGAGGCAGGGTGACGATCACTTACAATGGAGGGAAATCGATGGAGGCGTACAATGGAGTCAAAGAAGGCGTGAGCCATTGATGTCGCTATGTATGAATGCCCAAGTGCAATCAAGTGTCCGTATTTGGAAAAGCGGTCCACCACCGTCAAAATGACCGACTTCCCATGCACCTTTGGAAGGCCTTCGATGAAGTCGAGAGCGATGTCGCTCCATATTTGCGTCGGAACCTCCACGAGCTGCAGCAAGCCTATGGCATGCAACATCTCTATTTTGTTGCGTTGGCGCATGGTGCATGCTTGGATGAAGTCATGCACCAGCGCCTTGTCGCCATGGATGGAGAAGGTGGCGCCCAAGAGCTAGAGGTCTTCTGGATTCCTTCATGGCCTATGGAGTGGGCGAGTTGTAATGCTTGTTGGAGAGTGGACGATGCGTGTGAAAGGAAAATGTGGTTCTTGTGCATGATGAGGTCATTATGCACCCTCCATGGTGGTTGTAGCTCGCCGTTGATGACCTAGTCACGGACGGCACACATTGTGGGCTCGTGCCACCTCCCAACGAATGTCGTCATAGAGTTAGAAGGTTGACATGGAAAGGGCCGCCAAACCCACCATGTTGGGGTCGCATCACGAGAGGGCATCGGCCACCATGTTCAAGTGCCCCAGGCGGAACTCAAACTTGAAGTCAAAGCCAAATAACTTGCTGATCCATTGATGTTGTGGCATAGTAGATAATCATTGGTCCAGGATGTACTTGAGGCTATAATGGTCAGTGCGGACAATGAAGTGTCGGCCCCATAGATAGGGCCACCGGTGGCGAATGGCCTGGATAAGGCCAATTAGCTCGCGTTCGTCTGCTGCGAGCTTGTGATGACGCACCGCAAATGGCCTGCTGAAAAACGCCAGGGGGATCATGCCCCTGTGAATGATGGTGCCAAAAAGCCTGTGCCAGAAGCATCACAGTCAACGATGAAAGGCTTCTCAAAGTTGGGGAGTTGCAGAGTAGGGTGCCAAGGTGAGGGCAGCTTTGAGGGCTGCAAAAGCTATGTCCACCTCCGGCAACAACGAAAATCCATCCTTGGTCAAGAGCTTGGTCAAGGGAGCGACGATCACACCGAAGTTCTAGATGAACTTGCGATAATAACCGGCGAGACCAAAGAACCCACATAGACCGCGCGCTGAGCGTGGCATTGGCCAGGACTACACTGCGGTGACCTTATTGCCATCCATCGCCATGCCTTCCTCAAAGAGGATGTGGCCCAAGTACGTAATGGATGTGGTGCCGATCGTGCACTTGGAACGCTTGACGAATAGGTTGTTGTGGTGCAACGTGGAGAGAACTGTCTTGATGTGTTGGCGGTGTTCAGACTAGGATGGGTTGTAGATCAAAATGTCATCAAAGAAAATAAGGACAAATTTACGAAGGAAGGGCCCCGAAATGGCGTTCGTCAAGCTCTAGAACATTGCCGATGCATTGATGAGACCAAACGGCATCACCAAAAACTCGAAGTGGCCATGGTGGGTGCGGAACGCCATCTTCTCGACATCGGCCAGGTGAACACAGACTTGGTGGTACTTGGAGCGGAGATCAAGCTTGGTGAAGTAGTGTGCATCATTGAGCTCGTTGAGAAGCCCATCGACGATGGGGATAGGGTATTTATCCTTCATGGTCTTGTCATTGAGAGCTCTATAATCAACACAAAAGTTCTAGGTATTGTTGGCCTTTTTTACCAGCAATACTAGCACAGGAGATCACCGATGTGCTGGTCATATGATGCCCTGGGCTAGCATGGCGGTACACTGGTGCTCTAGTTCATCCTTCTGTAGCTGTGGGTAGTAGTATGGTCGCACTACCACCGGCTCCGTCTCTGATCGTAGGTGAATCTGGTGGTTGCAGGCACAAGGAGGCGGCAGCCTAATCAGTTCGGCACACACATCGATGAAGGAGTCTAGCAATCAGGTCCCACAGCAGCATGTTCGATGCCTTGGATAGGTTGTACTATCGTAGGTGTGACGTCGCGATGGGGTGAGCCGATGCCCTTCTAGAAGACGCGGCGGCTCTCCCACCAAAAGGCCATGCAAAGGTCGTTGAGGTCCCACTAGATTGGGCTCAAAGTACGCAGGAATGCCACTACCCAGTATGAGGTCGTATCCGCCGAGGGCTATGTCATAGCCGTTGATGGTGAATACCTTGGTGCCGATGCAGAGTGGTGCACGGACGACGCGGCCATCGCATGTGACGTGGTCACCATTGGCGACTTCTATGTGCAGGCTAGAGCTTGGGTGAACTATCAGCCCGGCACATCATGCCATGTTGGTGTTGAGGAAGTTGTGTGTGGACCCAATGTCCAGCAAGGCCGTAATGGCATGGCCATTGACGAGGACTCGCAGCTACATTGTGTCTTCTATGTAGATCCCAGTGAAGGCCATGGAGGGACACCACAGGTTCTGCTACTGGAGTGTCGACGTCCTCAGCGTCATCTTCGTCGTCATAGTCCGATACCTCGATGTACAAGAGGAGCTGACAGTGGTGGCCACGCACATACTCCTCATCGCAGTTGTAACATTGGCCCTAGCGACGTCGTTCCTGAAGTTTGGCCAGCGGAAGGGGCGTGGCGACGATGGCATAGTCTTGCCGGACAGCAGTGAAGCCACTAATATCCAGGACGTGTGTGGCATGGTTGGTGTCGTCGTCGGCCTGGTAGACGTGTGTTGGCTCAAGATAATGATGATATTTATACTCTATTTTGGAGGTGTTTCCATGTGTTTTGAGAGATAAGCCATATGTTGGATTCACATTTTACTAATAATTGGAGTATGCCTTTGGTTTCTATGCTTTATTGAAAATGACATGAAAAGAGGATAAAATGCAACATATATGGAGGCATGCTCATCCAACTTGATTAATAAAAAAAGAACAATTGAAGCCCAAAAGAAGGACCAAGCCCACAAGTTGAGAAGGTTCCAGAAGCCAATGATTGCTTGAGTATAAGGAAATTGACGATAAGGAAGGTTTATCACAAGATCAATACAAGTTCCAACTTAATCTCAAGATACTCTCGGAATTCAGGACAACAGCACTTTGTAGGGCCAATTCGAAGATCTTAACGACGTCAAATGAAGAAAGTTTGAATATAAAAAGTTGTATATCCCTTTGAGCTCTACAATTTAAAGTCTGAGTTTGCATTAGATGAGGAAGTTATGGTCGAAATACTAAAGGTGCAGAATAAGAAAAGTAGGATTTTGGGAGAGACAAGACTTCGACTTCATCTCCAAGCAAGATACATTATGTACTAGCTAGAACATTCCATGAGACATGTATATACATGGAAATAGACCATAGAAGCCATCCCAAACCGATCTTAGACTTTCCATGTAGGGCACCCTCCAGGGTATAAATACAAGGCCTCCCAAGTGGCAGAGGCATCCAATTCATTGTAAACATAGCTCTAAAGCGAGAGTTTTGAATATAGCTTTGCAAGTTTAGTCGAGAGAGAGTTCTTAGCAAAAGGGCAAAGTGAGAGGAGGTGGGAGGCCCTAGGGTTAGCCGATCCCTAGGGGATATGGCTCTGTTGACCTAGGGAGCCTCGAGTACATCTTTTAACATGTGCTTCATCTCGTCGAAATCGACAACTTTGTTCTTCAAGTTCATGATGAATCTCGAGTAAACTCTTTATTCTTCTTATTTTGTTAAGATAAACCTTGAGTTCAATCAATGAAATTGTCTTTTGGCTATGAGTTCTTTGTTTATACATGATCTTTGATCCATGTCTTCGCAATGCTTCATCTCTACATGTGCCTGGCTAGGATGATTAATCTACATGTTGTTTTGTAGGTCTTTTTACCTTAGCTGGTTGATTGAATCTGCTCATGCTTGGGTATGGTTTAGGCTTTCTAGTTCGTTGATTACCCTGACTTATGTGACAAGTGGTTGTAGGAAAGGTTCAAGCAAGTTTATGATATTCACGATCATGTTTATTCTATGTTTCATGATAGATCTATACTCTAGATGGTTCTTAATTTATAAGAAGTTTGTCTCATATCTTTTGCTATCCTTTCATTGTATTAACTATATTAATCTCACTTGTTCTTGTTAGTTCTTGACTTTGATCTAGTTGATGCTATAGTCTAGTTGTAGAACTAGTTTGTGATTAGATTATCCCTTCATAATTAGCTTGTTAGATCTATTAAAGCTAGTTAGTAATTGATCAATACTTGATTAATAGTAGTTTTAACGTAGTTTTCCACGGATTGACAAACCCTTGATATTCATCTTGGGGAAATGTTACAACCGATACTGTCGCTTGCAGTATAAGGTTTGACGTGCTTAAATGTCGTCAGCAACATGCGCAGGGCAGACTAGTAGGTGCTCCCGTGTAAAATTGAAGGCTCTAAGCGAGGCGCTCATAGGCCCGTGACAAACGTAGGGCTTCCTGCAGATCCTAGGGTCCGTTGAGCTCGACAACAATGCGAAGCCAATCTGGGAGTGCAGCGGTAAAGAGCTGAACCTGCTGGATTGGCGCTAGGGGATCGGCATGACACAACAGGGCCAAGAAACGTTCCTGATATTCCTTGACGGTGGACTTGAATTGCAGTCGAGCGAATTCTCCCAACGGGTTGCTACGGAGTAGTGGCCGAAACGCTCGTTGCACAGCTCCTTGAAACACCTCCATGACAGGGGGACCAAGTCGCATTCTAGCATGAAGAACCAGTTCAGGGCCGTCCATGCTGAGGTGATAGGAGTCCAGCCAGACCTTCCCCTTCTAGCGTGCGTTGGCCCTGAAGAACTGCTCACATCGATTGAGCCAGCCGAGCGGGTCCTCTTTGCCATCAAATTGTGAAAATTCTAGCTTGTGGAATTGGGGAACACCGAGGCCGGAGGTGTGCGGGCCCTGATCGAAGGAGGTAGAGCGCGAGGGTGTGACGGAGGTGATGGGTGCAGAAAAATGGGGGATGGGGGAAGAGGAATGGGAAAGGGGGATTTGGCATATAGGAAGTGCTGTGGTGGTCATAGGCGGCAGCGGGTGGCGGCAGGGTGGAAGCAGCAGGCACGATCGTGGTCGCAGGTGTAAATGCAATCGGTGCAGGTGGATGAGGCTAGTAGCGGAATGCCAGCCATAGCCCAGGAACCCATAGGGAAAGTTGGGTGGGTTTGCCGGCCATGAGGACGACGGCGCCGCCCGGCTCTCCAAATCATTCACACACGAGGATAGCGGACGACATCTGCTGGGCGAGTTCGGTGACCATCTTAGTGATGTTGTCCATCTTCTGGTCCTGCGTCACGACATTGGAGGCCGCACTGTCATCGTCTGCAGAACCCGGCAGCTCTCAAACCAGATTGATAGGACCAGACAGGCTGTGCAGGAAGTATCGGGAGGTGATTGGGGGTCGGGGCTTGAACGCCCTCAGGGAGACGACGTCGTCCTGTCGCCTGCGCAAGTACAACGGAGGAGGACGAGGGAGGATCATGGGTAACTTTTTTTTTTATCAAACGCAATACAAGTCGCGTCTTTGCATTAAGAATGGCAAGGGCACCAACCAACTTGTTGATTATTGCCTAATCTTTAGGGATACATCTCTTGACATTATATAGCCATCGAGTTCACTTGCTACAACTGAATCCATCTAATCTTCTATTTCTGCTATTGCTATCTAAGCCCAAGGCTTATCCTTCTAATCAACTCGACTAACCACTACTGGGCCTGAGGCCTGACCGACAGGCTCAGCCTGCTGCCCGGAGACGATACTGAATACCAGTCATAACATACAAGGATAGAGGATATGTGCATTAACAGTTTAGATAGAAATCGAGAATGTTATACTATGTACTCTATTTCTGATAGGTTTATCAGTTATGACAGAAATCAATGTGGTGCAGCTCAATAAATTATTTTACTTATACTACATACCTTGAATTATTGCAGCAATAAATGCATGATCACATCTCTTGGAATGGAAACAGTTAGTTATTCATACCGAGCACACAAATAACAAAATATAACCAAGTCAGATGACCTCACTGACCACTATAAGGCTGCAGTCTATCTTTAGGGAGAAAAAGACCAGAGAAGATTGTCCGCCAATTTCAAAAGGCCTAATATTGTCATTTTTCTTGGTGTACTTCACGGCATTATCACGATTCAGGTGGTAAATATCTGACAGCACAGAGTTCAACACGGCACTAGTCTTTGTACCATGGAGAATAAGCGTCTTCTTTCTGGTCTCAACCTGGCAACAAAATTATCAGAGCACAAGTCAGATGCGAGATTGTAACACATGGCCCATATGGCCATATCAATATATCAGCTGGGCCATTCCGTCACCTAAGACAGAGCCCATGATCCAAGTTAGAGGATCTTCATCTCTACAAAGGAGGGAACAACCCAACAGGAATTGAGAGAGGGCATCGAACAGAACCAGAAAACCCCCAAATCATAAGTCTTCCTCAGGAAGTAGTGGCCAGGAACGCGGTGAAGAAGATAGGGTAGGAAAGGCTGACATACATGGCATGTATGTCATATGCATCTAATCCCATTAGGTCCCTCGATAGAGGTTTGATGGGATGGACCCTATCTCTAAAATCAAAATCAAGGATAGAACAGAATGGGCTATGTCGTCCACTTTTGTCTCTGAACCTAAACACTACCTATGATAATGCCACTAATACTAGCCAAACCTTTTTTTTTTAAGCAAGCACCATCGACAATTAATTTGACCTATCGCTACAAAGGAGTTCTCCACATACATACTGTGGGTATCAATGTTTGCATCGGATTTTACTAGCGTTATTATATTGATCAAACGGGTTGATAATTTATGTTATTTTAAAATTTAATTCTAACATATAAAAATATAAGTTATTCTTTAACAAAATAAGTAATAACTTATAAAAGTTTTAATAATACAAATGATCAAAGATATGAAAAAATCAACAGCATCATATATTTGTTATCAGACAGAGTATTACAATTTTAGTTTTTTTAATTGTACATATCATAAAATAAGTTTACCGGCTGGAAGCTCATAATTTATAGTTTTATTCATAAGAAGAATAATTAAAATTGTGAAAAAAGTCAAATATGTCATAGATTTTTTGGCACGACATTTAAAGAAGAACTTTGATATCTTTTTTAAAAAATATATCATCAATAAATACAAAATTATCATCATATTAAAGTACTTTTGAATGTGGATCAAACTATATAGCAAGCAATACAGTAAAAATATAGGAATTTTGACAGGATTATCAGTTAAGTATTATAAAGTTTGACTATTTCAAAAAAATACTGTTGAGATGGGTGGAATATATTTCAATATTTGTGAGCTCGCAGTGCCATCCTCCTCCTGTGCACCGGCTGCCAACATCGTCCGCCCAGCCACAACTCCACTGAGAAGGGGAAAGGAAAAAAACATATGATTCATCTCCCTGGGTGTTATGAGTTCGTTGCTTGGTTCAACCTGACTCGTGTCTGAGCTCAAAGAGCTCAAAGCTCTTAGTAAGGTTGTAAGTGGGGCGGTTGTGGCCAACCCACCCTGCGTCCGCGCAACCCGCGATAGCGTTCGCGGGTATATGCCGCACCGCACCGCTAGTGTTTTGCGAACTCTAGCGGCAGCCCACATCACACCGCATGTGTTTTGCGAGCCTAGCAGTAGCCCTGTCAGGCCCATTGTCATCCGCCGCTCTAATTATTAGACGTATGTTCATTGAACAGCGTCAAATATTCCATCGCAAGTTGTTTGCATCTCCATATATGCACAGAATTACTGTCCATTTCATACATTTTAACAAAAACCTCCAAATTAAAGAAAAACTGAGCAACCAAAAGAACACGGTAAGGATATTATCTCCTCACAAATATGCATTTGTTTATTACAATGCCAATGAAATATATTTTTTCTTTCTTCAAAACAAAGCCCCTCCTTTTGAACTATTGCTAAATCAATAATGCTCCCAGCTAGTCATCAATTTACAATCCCACATCTTCACAACACAAAACCATACCAGCTGTTTGAAGGGGAAGGTCCTAGTGGTCCACCTCCTATTTCTTCGACAACATGCCACTACCCTAGGCGCTGCCACATTCTGCTACGTCGTAGGTCGTAGCCGGTGGATCGGAAGGGGAAGTGCTCGGTTTCAGGAGAAAGCGGAGGCGGTGACCGACAAGCTAGAAGGCCGACGTCGGGAGAAGTAAACGGAGGCACTGACAATGACTGTGTTCATCACGGCCTCCGGCCCTCCGCCCTCCCCACCTTGAACAGTAGACACGGCTATATACGGTAGCAGGGGCGCCCAACGGGTCGATGCGGGTTACCTGCACACACCGCTTCAAACAAGTGGGTTGTCTTGAGGGAATTGGTGGGCTGAAGGGGCTGGCTAGCCTAGCAGGTTTGCGGTGTGGTCCGTGCCACTTGCAATCCTAGGCTCAACCATCGCCGCATGTCCCGACACGCACATTAGCTACCGTCATGGCAAGTCTCGAGTGGCCTCTGGCTTTGACCTCAGCAGCGTTGTGGTTATTGCGCCTCACGTGTTACCTGGCTAGTTTCGCGAGCTTTTGGGGAGCCTGGCAAAATTTGGAAGATGAAGGTAGTACGAAGGTCAACCTACTCTCCCCATTCACAAGAGCAGGGCACCATGCATGTATATATAGACCTGGCTAGCTAGCCGTTGTGCTTCTTTCTTAGCCATTTATTTTTGCCATCAACCACCTTGATATTGGCGTCAATGATTCCTGTGTTGGGTCCATGATGCGGCGGCCTTTCGGGTCTCCATTGGTCTCCACCATGGTTCACAAAGGTTGAGTTATTTTTTATGTATGATTCCTTGCATGTAGGTGGAATTCAGTGGTAGCGGGGAGGTTTGGGATGACATGTGTGCTGGCTACCTAGGCCATGCAGAGGAGAGGGGGGAAAGCCATATCGCCCTAGTTGGGCCGGGAAAGAAAATAAAAGGGGAAAAAGATGGACGAAGAGAAAGGAATTGTTCTAGTGTGGGACTTTTAGGGAGAAGATTGATCCAGAGTTTTTAGAAATATAATCTGAAATTATTTAATTTTTTAGTAAATTGGGAAGTTGATTTTCGAGGTGCAACACCTCTTCGAATGCTAGACATTTACTACTTTAACGACTAGGTTGAGCAAAGCCATCAATTTGTTCTTAACTAAAGCCTTTAGAAACCTATCTGGTCTCTAGGTTTAACTTGTTTGTTATTTAGAATGGAGTTGGACACTTGTATCTAGAGATACTTTGGGGGCGTTTGGTTGGAAGGCTCTTCTTAGTTCTTACCTTTCGCCTGGCCTTGCTTGGACGGTGCAAACTACGAGGTTCTTGCTCACTCCGGAGTTGAGAGCCAAATTTGCTCTACGCCAAACGCAAGGCAAAGCTTGCTGTCACATTCCCCAAGGATCTGAAGCAAGCCAACCAAACACTGAATCCTGCTTGCTATGCTTGGTATCCTTGATGGAAGTCTACACAGTGACACGCAAAGAAACCAAACATGCATGTGCTTTGTGAAAGGTTTGACATTAAAAAGCTAACTGGTGACAGACGTAAAAGAGAGAAGGAAGTAGATGATGAATCAACACTAATATTATAAGCTCTCTACATACGAATGTCATGTCATTATCATATTCCTGCTTGAAGCTCCATGATCCAATAGAATACTTTCTTTTCCTCTTACACGTAATAATCCTGCTGTGCATGTCACAGTGAAACTGTTAGACAATGAAATGACTATGGGGTTTACTATTAAGGGCAAAACCGGTCGCGCTTCCTATATAACCAAATGACCCGGTTTTAGTTTTGTTTAGAATGCATTCCATTATTGAGTAGAGCTTTGTCGAGATGATCAAAATGCACATGTGGATAGAGATATGCCCTGGATGCGGCGGCGTGTCCAAGCAAATAAAGTAATCCGTTTTTCTGAGTCCCATAGAAAAATCACGATTTTCTCATCCTATATAAATATGGAGAGCCATGGTCAATTGAAAAGAACCCAATCAATCAAACACATTTTACCTTTAGTTCTGTATTCTCTCTCTCCGTCTCACGGTCATATGAGACTACGAGAGGCTTGCAAGATCCCTTCTCTGGACGACGGTTTTGCTGGGTTCTCGCCTAGCACTCTGGTTGCATCATTGGGTGCACGGTTATTACGGCAGTCGACAAATACACGTTTTGATCTGTAGTGTTGGTACTGTTGGATTTTATGGGCCAAAAGTCCAATAAATTCTAAGAAAAATCTCAAAGACCCATTCATCCATGATAGAAATGGTGGAGGTTTAGTTCCACATGGTAAGTTGAGGTGGAAGGAAGCCAAGTTAAATAGCTAGCCTCTTGCCCTTCCATGAATGGGAGAATGCGAGAGAGGAAGCTACACGCACGCATGCGCGCGCTTATTCGCGTGAATAACCGCGTGACTTGTGACTTGCGCTAATTCCGTCTCAATCTTTTGCCATTTTCTATCCTATTCTGACTATGACTTAGGGCGTTAAGTTTGGAACCGAATCTGATCTTATCACGAGATCTTTTCGAAGTCGGTTTCCTTTCTTTTGCGCCAAGTCACCCGAGTTCTCTAGCCTATAAATAGCGGGCATCGTCCCATGGGTATGTACTCATCACAACACGAGAAAATCCACCTAGGGTTTTTGGCGAGAGAGCTCTCTGTCTTTGGTGCTGCGCAGCTACTCAGGCGCCTTCATCCCTTCCACCGACGTGTCGACGGCGGCGGGGAGAGCAGTGTCTCCGAAACCTGGTCCTACTGAAGAACCTGCATGGGTTGGGGTGAATCAAGTTTTTGGGACAGCGATCACGTGACTGCTCGCTGAGTTGATCTTCTTCGTTCTACGGACTTCATCAACAAATCCAACTTGTCACGCTAGCACAATCACCTGCTATAAGTTGTGGAGAGTTCTTTGTTCGTATTGTGTTTAGATCTATTCGAGATAAATAGGTCTTGATGTTTTGCGATCTGTGTTCATATAATTTCTGTTCTAGGAATTATTTATACATCTATAAGGTGCCTAATTTGTAACAATCCAAAAACCTGATTAGGGACTTTAAGATGGGTAATAGCCTTGCTGATTCGTTGAAACCTGAGAAGTTCGATGGTGCGAACTTTATGAGATTTGCAAAGGAACTTGAGTTGTGGTTCCATGCTATGGATCTGGTTTGGATCCTGAAGCCTATCGTCGAACCTCTGCCGATGACTGCTGAAAGGCAGGCAGAGATTGAGAAGGCTCATGTGATAGCAGTGGGCTGCATCTTAAGTGTGCTATCTGATAAGCTCTGTGATGTGTACATAAATCACAAGAATGCTAGGGAGTTCCTAGGGAGCCCTCGAACATAAGTACGGGACCCGATGCTAGACATGAACTGTATATCATTGAGTGTTACCATGATTATAAGATGGTAGACAACTGCAGTGTGGTTGAGCAGGCTTATGAGATATAGGTTATTGTTAGAGAGCTCCAGCAACTTAGGCGTGTCTTGCCAGATCAATTTGTGGCCCGTGGCATTATTGCCAAATTGCCTCCATCTTGGAGGGATTTTGCCACAACTCTAAAACATAGGAGAGAAAGCATATATGTTGCAGATGTGTTAGCTTCTGTTGATGTTGAAGAGAAGACTCGAGCAAAAGACAACGCAGCCAAGAGAAGTGAGTATCATACCAGCGCTGTAAGTTGTGGAGAGTTTTTTGTTCGCTATTGTGTTTAGATATATTCGAGATAAATAGGTCTTGCTATTTTGCGATCTGCGTTCGTATAATTTCTGTTCTAAGAATTATTTATACATTTATAAAGTGACTAATTTGTAACAGGTATTTGACTATTTGTTTGGTCAAATCTTATGCCACAGCTAGCCAACCTAATAACCATCTATCCAGTGGTGTCAGCGTAGCACGTGGTGGTTTGATGCATGGAGCCGTCGATGGGACCGGTGAGTCGCTAGTTAGTCAAGGAGTAAACAGAGAGGTGTCACTTTTTTTCTTTCATATTTTTCCATGCTGGTAGAATCATCCCCGTGGCGACTAGTCGTACTTGCCGTCCTGCCCTATAGGCCTAAATAAATTTACTGAAGGCGGTTCCACGTAAAAAAAAATCAGCATCAGCCTATACTGCCAATTCGGCACAGATTTGATGGCATGTCTGGGTGACCACTCTACCTCTCATGCACTCGCCCTGTCGGTGAACCGGTAGTCAGCACAAATTTAATTTGCATATAAATATTATTTCCCCGTGATTAATTACATATATAGCTCATGCACACGTATGTATGACAACACTGACACTGTCACCGACGATAGTATTCGAGTGCAGTTGAACTACCGTATAAAGAATGATCAAAGCATTAACAAAAGCGCGAGCAAGAAGGGATAATCTTTTTTTTTTTTTGTCCAAATTGTATTGGCAGAGGCAGACACACACCTTGATACTTAAGCAATTTGAAGCAAGCAGAGATTAGGGGGCGTTTGGCGGAGCTTCCCTAGCTCCACTACGGGCGAGAATAACTTCCCATCCAGCCAAACAAGAAAAAAACCAATCTACTCATAGACTGGAGCGGAGTGAATCTATTTTTCAATTTATACTAAAATGTGTGGGAGAAGAAAAAATCTGCTCCTTAGCTACCAACCTGCTCCACATTATAAATGCACATCTAGAATCACTTCACAGACAATCAGCCAAACACTTCATTAGACAGATTCACTTCTGCTAGATAATCACTCTACCAGAGAATCAGTTTCCGAAACTTAAAAAATATAAGAGTAGAGCCCTACCAAGCATGTCCTTAAAATTCAAAAGCATCCATGAGAAACTCTTGAAACGGGGTAACCCATCTACAAATTGGATCGAGTTATATATACTGTATTAATATAAGTACTACACTGCAATCATGAGATCGAGTTGTTTATTTAGCATAGACAGTAGTATTATCACTGTATGTACATATATACGTAGAAGTACACCCTAATCGCCAGCCATGCGTGTGTGGTTGCGTGTCTCTATCTGTTGAGATTGAGAATGGTAAACAAAAAAGTTGCCAGTGTTGTTGCTTATAAGCTACTAGGCAGCTAGACACTAATCACCTAGATTATCCCCCAAGTACGTACGTAGTACTACCCCCAACAATACACGGCCGCAAGTAGCAATCACTCTTCAGCGATGAACCGGCCTGCTATATATACACAACGAGATACTACTAAACAAACGCACAAGAAAAAAAAATTAAACGAGTAGGCTGCATGACATGACATGACAGCGCGGCCGACGACTAGTCATCGGAGCTGGCGGCCGCCGCCGTCGAGAAGCTCTGCCGCCGGGCACTCGACGATGCTCTCGAGGCTGGGCCGCCACCCATCGGCCGCCCCGCCCTCGCGCTTGCGCGCCATCTCCTGGAGCACGTCCTCAAGGCGGCGGTCGCCGGCCTTGAGCTGCGCCACGAGCCACCCCAGCTCGGCTTTGGTCAGCACCATCTTCAGCTTCACGACCGACGGCGGCGGCGGCGGCGGCGCCACCCCGTCGGCTTCCTTCTCGCCGGCGGCGCTTCTCCTCCTTGGCTGCTGCAGCCGCACCCCTCGCCGCCCTGCTTCTACTACTAAGCCGGCGCCGCTGCGCTGGACGCAGTTGCCCATGGCGAACCGATCGAGCAACTCTGGCGGCCCGTGACCGTACCTAGCTACTAGCTCACTAGCTCAACTGCTCAACAGCTCATCGATCAGGTAGCATAGCAGCTAGCAGGTGCGTTGGTTGGGTTGGTGCAGGCGAGAAAGCGAGCAAGAGAGGGTGGGAGGTTGGGCGAGGAGGAAGTGGTGGAACTTGGAAGCTAGGTTATATCTGGAAGACAGACTGTTGCATTTTTTAACTAACACCGTCGTTTTGTGCGTGCGCTGCCTGGTGCATCGATCCACAATGGCAGCGGCAATGGCGACGGCCATGAATAATCCAGTCACAGTCACTGTCTAGGTAGGCACATGGTGGATTGGTGGGGGCCTGGACTCCTGCTTACACCGTCTCCAACGGAGAGACAGAGTTGTCGATCTGTATTATAAATAGTGCATTTACACGTTCTATCAAGACAATCTTGTCACGCTCGCTTTGGTGTCCTCGTTCCGTGGACGACGTGCATCACCATGGGAGAATTCAGAATTGCACTTTGATCATTTAATATAAATAGTATTTGACCATTTTTTTCACAACTTCAATAATTCATTCTTGAAGAATTTTATATAAAATATAAAAAATAAGTCATCCCCAAACTCAATATATAATGATAAAACAAATCGTAACAAAATACATAATAACTCATGTTTTTAATAAAATGAATAATTAAAATTTTGGAAAAAAAAAGTTAAACGTAGCGTATATGTAGATGCTGAAGGAGTACTGCAACAATTTCTCATCTACTACTACTACCATAGCACAAGTAGATCGTACTTGGGATGACACAATAAAAGGTTACAAGGCCAGGACACACTAGATGAACATGTGCAGAAAAGTAGACATAAGCCCGTCTCCAAGGCGCTAACTGAAAAGATTGCCTATCACTATTTCAATTACCGCTATCTGTCTACAATAACGCTACACAAATAGTCTTAGAAATTCATAAAACTTAGCGGAGGGGCAACATATATCCACGTTGCATCCTCAAAAAAGTTTGGACAACAAACTCCACAGGTTGCCAGGCGTTTATTTCATACGCCTTGCACTTGTTGCATGTGTTTCCTATGAAGTCACTCCAACTCTCTGAATTTCAAGCTTCATCTACAGTCCACCTTACAATTTTCATGCAGGGGACTTGTGGTTACCTTCATACGGCACATTATTGGGCATGCTACCTTATTCGCAATTTTTGGCTAGCACCTGCAATATATTATTAATTTAATTGGGTTTTAGAGGATTTACAGCAAAAAAAAATAATAATACACAAATAGCCTTCGAAATTCATGAAACTTGGCGGAGGGGCAATATATGTTCACATTGCATCCCCATAAAAGTTTGGACAAGAAACTCCATAGGTTGCCGGCAGTTTGTTTCATAGGGTTTGCACTCGTTGCATGTGTTCCTTGTGAAGTCACTCCAACTCTCCGAATTTCAACTTCATCTACAGTCCACCTTGCAATTTTCATGTGGGGGCTTGTGTCTACCTTCCTATGACAAGTTATTGGGCATGGTACCTTATTCTCAATTTTCGGCCAGCACTGCAATATATTATTAATTTAATTGGGTTTGGAAGATTTATAGCAGAAAAAAAATATTAATAATACACAAATAGCCTCAGAAATTCATGAAACTTGGCGGAGGGACAACATATGTCCACATTGCTTCCTCAAAAAAGTTTGGATAAGAAACTCCACAGGTTGCAGGCGTTTGTTTCATACGGCTTGCACTCGTTGCATGCGTTCCCTGTGAAGTCACTAACTCTTTGAATTTCTACTTCATCTATGGTCCACCTTGCAATTTTCATGTGGGGGCTTGTGGTTTCCTTCCTATGCATGTTATTGGGCATGGTACCTTATTCAGAATTTTCGGCCAGCACTACAATATATTATGAATTTAATTGGGTTTTAGAGGATTTACAGTAGAAAAAAATTAATAATATACAAATAGCCTAAAAAATTCATGAAACTTGGCGGAGGGACAACATATGTAGGTCCACTACTCCTACTAATATAATAGGGATGGTGGTTAATATCTACCGTTCCTACTAAGTTTCCACCCATATATATAAGCACGAGCGCGGGCGTAGGGAAGGTGAAAAGTTCTAAGTCATGGTGGTTCCATCTCTATACTCCGAATATTTTAGCGCTCGCGCCATTTCCGGCACCGTCCTCGCCGATCGCCGCTGAGATTGAGCACCGCCGCTGTCGACGGGTACGACACCAAGGTACCGTATAGATACTGATCTGAGTAGAGTTGCGTAGGGTCGTGGACGCTGCTGCTGAATCTGGTGAGCTACGAGGAGCTGGAGAAGAAGGTTTAGAGAGGTTCGGGTCACCGAACAGGTGTAACACCCTATGTCCTCTTTGGGCTACTCGTTGTATAGAAGAAGAAGAAGTATGAATACTGTCACTGCCTGATTCTCAACCAACGGAACCAGAATAATATATGTGCCAAGAACATGTCTCACATGTATTATGACAAGAGTGACATCACAGAACGTGTATAAAGGTAAAATAGAACGTTATATAGCGTATCATCACATTATTACATCAAGACCACAAGTCTTTATAACAGAGTCACGTAGCGGAAGCGTAAACGATAGCAAAGCGAGCCGCCACAAGGACGTCGACTGGGAGACTGGCAAGCCTAGAACTCGTCATAACCTTAAACATACTCCTATGCACCTTCATCAACTGAACAACAGTTGGGACCACCCAACAAAAGAAAGAAAACAACAAGCGTAGTACACAACCGTACTCCACAAGCATAACATGAACCATGAGGCTCTAAGGTTGGCTGAACACTTATGCTATGCTTTTAGGTGGTCAAGTTTTATTATCAACTATTTACTGGGTGAGTTGATCAACCATTAGCCCAAAAGATATTACATAAGAACATTAGTCAACATTATTAACAACAAGAAACAACTCCCAAACTAAAACAGGAACCAACTAATCAGCATAAAGGATCTGGGCCGCTCATAACCAGTGAGCACGGCTGATATATCAAGTTTTACACTCTCGAGAGGTTGCACATCTTTACCCACAAGTCGTGAGCTACGCTAGGAGTTCATCACATTGCATTAGATGAGATGACTAGCAAGCCACACTACGAAGCTTTTACAAAGATCACGTTGGTAAGGTGTAACCTGCTAAGGATTCAGGTTCCGCAATGGTGAAGCAAGCCTCAAGGGGAGAAGAACAGCATCACACTCAACCCAAGCAGCGCGAGGGCCACAGAAACTCACCTCCCCTCTTGCCTTCACAGGTAAGTTACTCCCAAACCAAAACAATCTAATTAATCAGCTAAGACCAGTCTCATAGTAGTCTCATGGTAGCGCTGTTGTCCCAGGTTGTCAGCTTTGCGAACCGGTCCTTATGGAGAGTGGCTATGAGCAAACCAACAACACACCGCCCATGATCCCTAAACCATGTTGCTAAAAAGCCATATTATTAAGGAGTCATGAACCACTCAAGCTTCGGCACAGAGGGTCAAGCTCACAATTAAAATTGCATAGATCCATTATTCAAATTATTAACAAAAGATACATGTGTTAGCGCAACAACTAGCAAAATTTAACCAGCATGCATCCCCATAGGTATAACATCGAGTAAAGAGGCTAACGTATAATCCTTATAGGCATACAAGTTTTACACATGCATATGAGGCTGATTAAAGGGTTATTAGGTTGT
The DNA here is from genome assembly GCA_030272315.1 of Paspalum vaginatum. Classification (NCBI taxonomy): domain Eukaryota; kingdom Viridiplantae; phylum Streptophyta; class Magnoliopsida; order Poales; family Poaceae; genus Paspalum; species Paspalum vaginatum. The sequence goes on along the minus strand of CM059015.1, from coordinate 37,770,386 downwards.
CCATGTTATACTTGCCTTCCTCAAACTGGTCTTGCTGCTGCTGCTCAAAACCTTCAAGTTGCTGCTCTTTGTCCCCAATGAATGGTTCACGGTCTAAACACGTTCACGGCAACATACAAGCATTCCCATTCACACATGAATGCAAACAATTAACAAGAGATAAGCAACAGTACAATCATATCATAAAAACAGAAGATAAAACTGTGCCAAAAACATTCTACGTTCTGCTACGATCACTGTGAGCGCAAGAATCACTCAAATCAGAGTTAAAACGTGAAACTTATGCCCAAAACAAGTTATTAGGGACAAATCTATGATATATAAAACTAAACCAGGGGCTAACTTTGAAAAACCGGGATCCTAAACATAATTAAACCTAACCACCGAGGGTTTTAGAGCACTCCAGGGTCTGGACTGCGGGTTCAAAACTCAGAAGGCCCAGGGGCTAAACTGATAAAAACAGGACCTAAACCTAATTATTTTTCCAAATGAGTAGACTGCGGGTTGATTCAAGGAGAACTCAGGGGCGTAAGCGCAAAACTACCACGGTTGTTTGGGTCTGCGCTACGTGGCGGTGACATGGCTCGTGACGTGGCTTGCCACGTTGGCCTAATGCGTGGGACCATGCTGAGTCGGATTAAGTAGGGCGATGTGGCGCTTTGTGATTTGCTAACGAAGGGGTATCTCACGATCTAATCGTGGACGTGCATCATAGATTGGACGGCTAAGATCCAAGAGGGTAGGGGGCACCAGCGGCGACCATTCCCCATGGTGGAGTCTGCTCCCCCGCGGCGGTGGCTCGCCGGAACGGCGTGCGCCGGGCTTGGAAGCGGTCCCTGCGGCCCTAGAGCTAGCTCGGGAGGATGCAGGGGCAAGGGCGAAGCTTACCAAGGGTTCGACAGGGTCAGGGAAGAGGCAGAGAGAGCTCGCGACGGACGATGGTGGACGGGGAAGGCCGGGCTCACGGACGGAGGTGTTGAAGGTGTGCTCCCACGTCCAAAACCCACGGAATGCGTTCGAAGGGATCCTGCGAAGGTGAATGATGGGATTAGATGACCGGATAAAACTCACCGGCATCGAATTTGGACGACAGAGCACACACCGGGGACGGACTCTGGATGGTGGATTGCGGACTCAGCGGTGCGAGAGGCTAGAATTGAAGTGGCAGGGTGGTAAAGGAGGTCACGGTGAAGGTCGGGGCATGGTTTTATAGGGCTCGGGCGAGCCGGAGCATCGCAGACGTGGAGGGGTGGCCGGCGGCTTTGAATAGCTCGCCATTGAGCATTGTAGGAAGGGAGGAAATGGCCAGTGAGATTTTTGGGGATTGAATGCGGGGGATTAAGGAAGGAGACGTGGGTGTCGTTTTTGGGGAAAGGTTTCTACCCCGAGCAGAGAGAGGCAGGCACGCTGGATTTGCGGCGAGAGGAAGGGGGAGAAGATGACAGGCGGGACCCGCCTAACAGTGAGAGAGGGGGCATGGCCCACCGGTTAGTGGTGCGCGAGAGAGGGGAGGGGAGCGCGGTTGGGCCGGCTTTTGGTCCAGGCGGGAAGCGGGGGAGCGAGGTGGGCTGCAGGCTGGGACAGTTGGCCTAGGCTGCTCCTCTTCTTTTTTTTCTTTTGAATAAGAGAGCAATAGTTCTACCATTCAAATAAATTTGAATTTGAATCCTTAAATCATACAAGCAATAAAATTATGCACCGACGTGTATGCACAAGAAAGTTGGACTTATATTTGCTTTTATGCATTTGTTCAAAATTAAATAAATCATGATAATTGCAAGCTAAACACATCAACCTTAGAAAATTAAATAAATTGCTTGGAATTTATTATAAAATGCTGAAATTTAAAACTAGGGTGTCACAAATACAATCGAGGCTGGGAGCCTGAGCTCCTGGCCGTGTGTTGAGTGGTGAGTTCTAGAGTGGAATGGTGAGAGTGTGTAAGAGAGTCCAAGGATGAGTCCCTCTTCTACGTGCTCCACCACGCCCTTTTATAGCACAAGGGTGTGAGTGGCTGGTACAGAGTTGGTAGCACAGTGCTACAATAAACGGCATGGCTTAGGATCAACTAGGCAAGTGGCACGTCTCTCCTCCACTGTGTGGAGGCATGGCATGTACTATTCCCTTCTTCGTCACTGTGGCAGGCGGCGGACACGCAGCAAGCGCCCGCCTCGCCCCATCTATCGGTACGACGATGTGACCTGCACGCCGCAGAGGGCGTGCAGGGGTACGGTCGGTCCCATGCGCTCCTCCCGCATTTAATGCGGCAGGTGAAGGTTCCTGCCCCCGGAAGAGTCCTTCCTGGGGCTTGCTAAGTGGGTCCACCAAGGGTCCCGGTGCTCACCACACTGTCCCTGGCGCTGCTGGCATCCCCCGGAGCCCTTGGCCACGTGGGATGACTGTCTCTCTACTGGTGGTCTACTTTTACTTAACTGAGGCGCTTCGCGTGCATCTCTGGGGTATGAGTCCCCCGTGACGCCAATAGAGGCCCCTGGGTCCACTGCGCAGTTATACTGCACGTGGGCCCACATCTCTCCTTAAGCGACTGAAGTCAAGTCTTAGTCTTTTGGGGAACAAACGGCCATGCCCCTGAGATAAACATGGGCAGGCTCCCGAGGGCGGCGCGGCCCTTGGTCTCCCTGCACGCTTTCATTAAGTACGTGTGGCAAGAATCTCGGTAGCTATTTTTGGTAGGGTTTCGCACGACTAACCACGCGTGGCCCCGAGTAGTGGGGAGGCCGGGTATAAAATCGCAGGCCGCAGCCCCCTTCTGCTCTTTATGCTTTCCAATATCTTAGCGCGCTGCTCTTGCCCATTGTTCATCTCCTTCCTGCCGCCGCTGCTTGCCAACCATCCAGTATTCATGATGGCCGGATCGACCAAAACCCTGCTCGAAATGTCGCTTCTCACGTCGAAGCACGCTCTGAGCGAGATCGTCGAGTCTCTCGAGGTGTCAGCGGGCGCAAGCGGATGCCAAGGTCAAGGCAGGATCGATGCCGCCACAAGTCCCCCTTCAAGACGAGGGGGAGTACATCGTCTTCTTGGTGCGCGTGAAGGTGGGGGTAAACTTCTCGCTTAGCCGGTTCACTAAGGAGGTGCTGGACTTCTACAAGATCTGGCTAGGGGACCTCACCCCTAACTCGGTGCTGATGATGGCGACATTTGCCTATTTGTGTGAAGCCTTCGTGGGGGTGCGGCCCTGCGTGACGCTCTGGCGCTACTTCTTCGTGCTGCAAACATCAAGCGGGCTGCAGGGCGCCTTCGGCTATTGCCGGTTCTAGACGTGGAGCAATCCGCGCATGGAGTACGTCCATGTGGACTTCACTGGTAAGTGGGACAACTGGCGGGATACTTTGTTCTATCTCAGGACTAACGAGAACTAGGCGCCTGAGGATCCCGCGGAGGGTCAAATCCATGGATGAGTCGGAGTCGACCTCGCACCTTGACGAGGCTCGGAATCCGGCACTCAAGTGGGTTGAGGCCCTGCGTCTCACGGGTCTCCACACGACGGCGCTGCTAGCGCATTTCACAGGGCACCGGATTGTGCCGCTGCAAGAGCACGGAGGGCCAATGCGGCTCTACACCACGATGCCATCCGACCCAATGCGCCTCTTAGAGGCAGCGCTGGATAGGGCCGCCATCACCGCAATCGTCAAGACTTGCACCTCCAATGCGGGGGTGAGGCACATGGATCTAACCCCAGACGTGGCGCCGGTCTGGGGGCTGATGGGCGCCGCGATTCCTAGCGGGCCGATGCCGGAGACGACCCTACAGGGCCTTGTGCACCCGACAAGTTTTGTCTTGTTCTCTGCGTTGGAGGGTGTCGGTCCTACGCAACTGGTGAGGCTGGGGCTGCTCCCCACCGGCTCCAGCAAGAGCTGTGGTTCGCCGGGGGCTGGAAGCTCATTCGGCCTCGCCATCGTGCTAGCCCCCACCGCTGTGCTGGCCCTGGCCAATTAGGCGCAGCCGGGGTGGAAGTGCAGGGCGCATGTCTGAGGGGGAGTCCTCCAGAAGCGCCGCCACGAACCCCACCGAAGGGAACCCTTTCGCCCGCAGGTCGACGAAGCTGACGACTAGGTGAACCAAGTTACACTCCTTGCTTTAGAAATTTCATCCTTCGTTTCATTCGTTACTATCCTCCAACTCTGGATTTTTGGTTCCAGGAGGGGGCCGTCTTCCTTCGAGGTCGAGGGCGGCTCTAGTCACGCTGAGTCTAGGGACAGCAGCCCTGCACGCTGTTGCCATTGCCAGGAGTTCCGGCAGGATGCTCTGGCAACGCCGGGGGCGTAGGAGCAGTAGCGCCTGCGGCCTCCAAGGCCATGCCACACAACGTAGACCCCGACCCCGAGGGGAGGGTGGAGATTCTGCCCCCCAGGGTTAACCCCGACGACGAACAGGAACCAGAGGTTCTGGGGTCGCCCAGGGTGATAAACCCCGCGGTGGCTGTGGCGGAACCACCCCCCTTAAAGAGTTCTGCCCTATCAGCATGAATGCAGGGTTCGCAACAGTCCGCAAATCCCAATAGCGCTCCGCCAGTACTGGGGATGGCTATGGCCGAAATGTTGCTTCCCAAAGCGCCGAATATGCATATGAGTTCTATCTAGGTCAGAATGTTAGCGATGTCACCTGGTAATACACTAACATCCTTAATACGGGCATATCGATTCTCTCATTTTTCAAATACTTCGAAAAGGGTTTTCGAAAATAGGTTTGCAAATCAAATCTGGATGATATATCTGTTGTCTGTGTATGATCGGCTCTGATACCAGCTGTGGCGGAACCACCGATTTAATCTGGCCTAAGCGCACCTGCCACCTCTGGCTTGTAGTGCAATTAGACCGAACTAAACCCGGTCGTCCGTCGAGAGTCATTCGGCTCCCGATATTACCTTTTCCCAGAGGAACCGACATCATACACATCCAGCCCACGATGGAGCCACAACAGTTACATCATCTCAGGCAGTTGAATATAGCATATATAAGTTTATTTTACAAACCAGTTCGAAATAAATATATAGGTTTCAACATAATGCCATACTCTAGGCAGATTTGAATCAAACAGCGGAAGCGAATTCGAAATCATCTCACCGCGGAAACAAAACACTTTAGTAGTCTTCATGCAACGACAATCGAGGCGAGCAGCACCGAGCCCACCGGTACTACCCTCCTCCAAGCACTTGTCCATATATCGCCGGTACCTGTTCTCAAAAGGTGGGGGCAAACCCTGAGTACTAATTACTCAGTAGGACTTAATGGATTGGCTTACGGCTGATGCAAAGCTTGCTTACTAGCTTGTGGATCCTTAGCCATTGATTTTAAACAGTGGTATATCAACGTAGAGTATCAAGATTCATCTTTTGCATATAACTCCCTAATAATAACTTACAGAAATGTAAGCAATACAATACAAACATGTAGTATTTGAAAACATGAGTAACAGATATAATATATTCAAGTAGTTACTACGTTGCCCGTGTGCATTATCAGCATTCCCACACCTGGTGGGCATCAGCGATTCGAATCGATTTTAATTCCCGGGAATAACTATCATGCCAGGGGTATATGCTTACTAGCCATCGCGTTCCCACATATAATCCCAATCTTAACCTGCCTCGTCCCAAGTTCGATTCACTCCCGCCTAGCCCCCGGGTTGTGCCCCCATGACGAGCCTGCCGACATCTCGGTCTCCCCGTCATGAGTACCAAGCTCCCCCGGGCCACCTTCCTCTCAACCAGCGGGTAGGAACGTGTCTCTGTGCTTCGGACGAGCCCAGGAAAGACTTTTCCGGTCCCATATCCCGGATAAGCACTCTAGCAATGTTATGCCGAACAGCAGGCGAACAGCGAATGGGCCTTAAACGACTCAGGCGGAGTCCAGGGTGCAACCTTATGAAAAGTATATACTGAAATGAAATCTCCGCCCGGTCTCCATTTAAGTAATAAGCATCAGTAATGAATGATGTACTGGTAAGCTTTTGTAACTTTGAAAGCACCTACGCGACGAGTCCACACACTCGTGTTTACTCGCACCTAGCAATTTCTAGGCATACTCGTCCTACGAACTCTATGTAAAGGTGCTAGGGCCAGGGCGGCCAGGAAGTCTAATGCAATTGGTTTCAAGCAACTCCTAATGCATATGCGTAATCATCAAGTATATTTTGTTTGCTGGGTTAAGTATGGTCCTGCCTACCTTTGCTTATTTTCAATCAAACCAACAAACTAAGCTAATGTTAGTTTGCCGGGTTGTGGGGCTTTGCCCCAGGCAACCCCTTGATCACTTGAACAACTCCTCCTCCCAAATACCACTTCAGGGGCCTCCAGGTGGTATTTGGGTCTTAGTTGGTCTTTTGGACACCGTTGGTTGAAGTAGCTCCACGCACTTGCTTCTTGGTCACGTATCTGCAACGAGCGTCACTATATGAATGATATGCAAGGTGCAGTGAATGAGATGCGCAGGTACTAAGCATATATATGAACAATCATTTCTTGGATGGACAGAAAGGCGATCAAAAAACTATGTAATATGGAGTACTCATATGAGCAGGGAGCAAACACACAACCAAGAAGTCATCCATGTACAAGTTATCGATCATATTGACAACATTTTCACGATGTGAGCCGATGAACAAATCATAGCTACCTAGTCATTTGGATTACTAATATAGACATGACGATTCAGTAGCAAGTTGAAATCATATGTTTCATGCATTCATAGAAAATATTCATTGGCTATACAACTAAATAACATATTCAATGAATAAAACCCTACTTGCCTTCGTGTGGTTAGACAGTGCCAAAGTAGTGCAAGGAATGCATGCAATGGTTAAAAGTTAAGTTGACTGAAAATGTCATGCTTAGGCCAGGGGATGATATTAAGTATAGGAAAATACAATATATGTGAAGAATATACAATGGTAATGCAACCAAGGAAACAATATAATTTGTTTGTTTTGAATCGGTGGTTTAATATTAAAATGACCACTCATCGCTGGCAGATACACAAACTCAAATGACCTCAAACTTCTCAGACACGAAGTTCTACATTACACTAGACTACCAGTAAAGTTTCACCCCATAATAAGCTACCCATTAATTATTAGGATTCCCAACAAGTTTATTAATATTAAAAACCTCTAGATTTATCAAAATTCACAGGAATGGTTTTTGGGTATGAAACTTTCTAAACAAGCATAACATGGCATGAGTATCAAATATAAAATCCAGTAAGTAAAATAACCATGGGTTGATGGGGCATCTATTTTCCATACATTTAATTTAACCCACTTCATATGCAACTTTAGAACAGTGGCAATAAAATACACAAAAATCCTTTCTAGAACCTAAACATTACTAGGATGCACCATGATTTTTCTTAGAATTTATTAAACATGCTAGGATCACTTTTTCCTATTATTTAATAAACATGCATTAAATTGTCATTTTCAAATTACTATCAAAACTTGACATGCACAATTTCAATTTTCACCAGGGAGCTACATACATTACACAGAACACACATAAAATCTAGAAAGTTATTTAGCGCAAACTTTATATAGCAATCATTTTCCATGCTAATAAAAGGCCTAAAATACATGCTCAAGGGTAAATCAGTAATCATACAATCAATTCTAGGTCTACAAAAAAAACACATAGGGTCTAGATACTCTAGTACAGGTTCTGTCCAAATTTCATAGCATTTGGAGCTCATCTAGACCACTTTTACCATTTAAGTTGATTTAGCATGCATGCAACAAACCAAGGGTAAAACAGTCTTTTCACATAACCACATCTTACCCACCCTGTAGATCTATTCACAAGGATTACAATGCAACTGAGTTTGTTATTTTTGGATTTTTATTTAATTTCCTATGAATTTTCAAAGTTCACTGTCGAAATATTAAAAATAAAACGAAAATCACTTGACCCAGGGACCTATGCGCAATTAACCATAGACTCCAGGGGCCTGCAGAGAAGACTGGTATGACTCAGCAAACAGCGCATCTAAATCAATATAACAGGAGGGGGTTTTCGCGAAATCACCATCTTCTTCTTCCTTGGTCAGCAGAAACGAGCTGCGCGGCGGCCGATCTTCTCCCGCGTGGATCTGCGCGTGTGAGACTCCCACGGCCGAGACGTGACTTTGGGAAGGTGTTCTCGGACATGGGGCTCCTTTTCCCTTTGGTTTCGTTGCTTGGAGAGGCCTGAGCCGCCGGGGAACGCGCGCGAACCGGAGGTGAACCGCACGCGCAGCCCCCATTGGTGGCGCGCCCGATCTGTTGGTGCGGGCGAAGGGGAAGGCCTTGGTCGGGCCCTAGAGCAGCGCCGGAGCATGGGGAGCACAGGGGAAGTAGAAGGGAGACGCGGGGATGGCCCGAAGGGGCTGTCCACGGTGACGTCTCGGTTGCCATGGTGGCCATGGCGAGCGGCACGGTTGGGGACGGGCTAAGGACGATGAAGGCGGCCTGGGAACGTCGGGATAGGTGGAATGGGGTCGCGCGAGCGTGACGCGGGTGGCAGCTTGGAAGGAGAGGGACGTAGTTGGCCGAGCGCGAGCTTGCGTTCCTGTGGCCACGGCGCGTGGCCATGGCGTGGCAGGGCAGGCGGCGCGTGCCCGCGGTGGCCAGCGGTGCGTGACCGGCTGCGCCGGACGCCGGCGCCGCGTGGCGGGTGGGTCGGCCGAGTGGGACCCACTCGTCAGTGACACGAAGGAAAAATAAATTCGGGAAAATGAAAAAATGCTGTTTGACTGCTGAGATATGTTTTAGAAATTGTTGTTTTTGAACATCCTAGGGGCCGAATTTGACAAAACCCAAAATACAAAAGTTGTTCTACTCTTCCAGATCTACAACTTTGTCAAAAGGAGTAATATTAGATTCCAGGTTTAAATATGATTAAATTTGAATTTAACCGGCTGACTCCAGTTTGACCAAGGTTTAATGCAAACTTAGAAATTCCTAAAGTCTATTTTATGCTCATTTTCAGAGAAAGAGTATTATACCAATGTTGTGTAGTTTTTAATTATATACAACTTTCATATATGATGTTTTGCATGATCATGTCTTTTGGTTGCTCAAAATTTGAATTTTCCATTCAGGTCTATTTGGACAGAATTCACTAGAAGATAGAAAATGAGCTAAAACACCTTGCAAACCTTTATGGATGTCAACACACATAATACCAAAGTTATTCCTCATGAAATTTTCTACAAGTTTGTTATAGAGAGTTTAGTCCAAAACACATCATATTTTGAACTATAGTCACAAGTGCACTCAGGGGTTTTGTAAATTCCACTAGAGAATTTTTGACTTCGTGATTTACTAGCCCAGTTGTTGCTCTTCTCTAAACATCATTAAGCCAAATCCTTGACTACCGCTAATCTAATCGCGTGTTAAGACTTTCGAGATGCCGGGGGCATCACAGTGGCTCCGGAAGTGGTGGTCATCCCAGATTCTACCCCAGAGGCTGGCTCTCGCGGCACTGAGGGCGGGGTCACGGGAGCCTCGGAGCAAGCCACTATGAGCCAGGCCCCCGACGAGAGACCTCTTTCGGGTGCGGCAGAGGAGGGGTTCCTTGATGGCCCCTAGACTGTTGCTACTACTGCAGCCAGCACTGGGCTGGCCCCCACGTCTGCCGGTGGTGGCCGTAGCCCTAGGACTGCCGCTTGGGATGCGGCCACTGAGGCATTGAGGGCCACATGTCCAAGTGAGACGATGAGGACTAGCCTGCGCCCAAGGGGTACTAGCTGCTCACGGTGATCCCGCACCTACGGGATGAGTTCTCATGGATGTGCCAAGGGCTCTGGCTCCTAGAGGATAGCCTGGCTAGCCGGTGGGCTAGGTTCGAGGAAGAGCTGGTCGCAGCGTGGTTGTCCGCACAGGAGGCAGAGTCTTCCATAGAAGCGGCCCTCCGGGAGTGGGACGCTGCCCAAGAGCAGGCCCTAAAGGTAGTGGCAGACCGCGACGTCACTCGGGAGTAGGCCCGACAGGCCATCGCGGAGAGGGATGGCGACTACGCGAGCATGGCCACTTTTGTAAGGAAGGAGGAGGAGGACCTGGAGCTGCGCCGCCAGGCGCTGAACACTGACTTGGCAGAGCTTGAGGCGAGTCTCACGCAGGTCAAGGCTAGGGAGTCAAAGGCGGCAATGGACGCCGAGGCGCTCTCTGCCCATGAAGAGTCCCTGCGCTTTAAAAAGGAGAAACAAGAGGAGCATGAACGCCAACACGTCAAGCACTGCCACGAGACCCGTGAGCTGGCCAAGGCCCTTGAGGAGAAGCAGCGGGAGTACACCGCCACTAAGGCCGTGTTGGAGCACTTGTAGGAGCAGGTGGCCACCCGTGAGGTCGCCGTCGTGGTCCAGGAGGAAGCCGCGCTAAAGGCGATAGATGAGCCTGACTCGCTTGCCCAAGTAGCAGCAAGGGTAGGGCAAGTCAAGGCGGCTCTTGCGGACGCGCAGTCCATCCACGACAACCACCTCCTGATGTGCTCCCACACGTGCCACGGTGGGTGGTGGGCGTATGATGAAATGCGCCAGATGATCCACGACATGGGCATCGCGCTCCCTCCGGCGCCGCGAGCAGCGTCCCGTGACTCACTCAGGGGGTTGCAACCTACCCTCGCTGACCTTGCCCGCGCCTTAGTTAGTGTGAAGGCTTTCCTTGATGAGGCGATCGAGGCGGAAGGATGGGAGGTAGGCCTCGAGTGCGCTCTCGACGCGCTTGTGTTGCTGAAGAGTAGGGTGCCAGACCTCGACGTACGCCATCTCATCGAGGAAGGGCCTAACGACAACCGGGTGGACGAGGCGATGGCGAAGTGCAAGCCCGTGGCGGAGTCGATCGTCATGACCTGCCTGGCCGCACGCGTGCCTGCTCACTCCAGGGAATTGACGGATAAGGAGTAGTTTTCTTTCTGAACTTGTTTCTTTTGTATGTTGCACTGGTTGTTGCACTGGTTGCTCTTCTGGACATCACTCGGCGGTACATCATCCCGTTATGGTTGGACTATATTTTGAATGCTTTGTATTTGCTGTCTCGATGCTTAGGTGTGCACAACTCCCATTAATGCAGGAGGTCTGGCCCCGTGCCACGGTAGCGCAGGCGCTGTCTGGTCAGCACACTATGGATGTTGCGGTACCGAGTTCCTTTAATCCGACATGTCTTTTCGGATCAGGTTGAGCAGGGGCTCGAGACAAAGCCACCCTTTGACCGAAGGGCCTTTTTATTACCTAGCGAGACGCAGGGCCGACTCATCTTGTCTTTGCGTGCCCCAACTAGGTCATGGGGTACCTCTGCATGTCATTCAAGCTGTCGCGTCGGCCTGCCCAAGGGCAGCTTTTGACCAAGAGTACACGCCTCTAGACGTAGAGACTCTGCAGCCTCCAAGGCGCGCCTTTAAATCTCTGCCCTGCTGAGAGGCCGAGCACAGCTCAATCCGTGGCATCTGTTTGGCCAACTCGGGGGCTACCGAAACCCCGTGACCTCCAGGGGCTGAGCCGAGGCTATAAATAGGAGGTTCCTTGGGGGGCTACAGAAACCCCGTGACCCCTAGAGGCTGAGCTGAGGCTATAAATATGAGGTTCCTCCTACTTCTTCTCGCATCCACCCCGTCGAGTTGTGTTCACTTAGGCACAGCTTGGTAGATCTCTTCAAGCCATGGGGCTTCACTTCTCTTCCCAGGCCTCTCTGATGGAAGTCGCTTCTTCTCTCCATAGGGATATAGGGTATTTTCTGCCGAGCCCTGCCTCCCGAGAGGGCAAGGCGAACCTTAGAGTAGCTTGGTCTTGCTTACCTTGCTCAACTCGAATCTTCTGGGTATGAGTGTCTCTTAATGTGTACCGGTGTCTGGTTAGGAGCGGCTCTTAAGGTGCCGCTCCAAACCAGACCTCCATCAAGCGGTGGCCATCTTGGTCATCACGCCAACTGGCAGCATGCTGCACCCTCCCTTGGTGCCACCCTAACCGATGCAAGAGCACCGCACCAACTAGGGTGGAAGACCAGGCAGTGGTTTTGTGGAGCCACCGGCGTGCGAGGGCGTGGGCATCTGCTACCCTGGTGTTCTAGCCTCAGTCCCGATTGCTAGGGCATAGCTGGTACCAGGGCAGTGGCATGTGTGCATGGGGACGACGTCATCGAGGAGTCAGAGAAGTAGTGAGCCGCTTGGCAGGCTCGTAGGATGCAGGCGTCACCATCCTCAGTCCCAAAAAGAGGATGTTCAGCGGTCCTGGGGCATGCCGCTGGAACTAGCAGAAAGCCCTAGGAGCAGGTCCTTGCCTAGGTGCTGCGATGCAGCATCTCAGGGGTTGGCGCGAGCCTCCTGCTGCTGTGCAGCGCTGACGATGGCAGCGTGGAGGTGGAAAGGCTCCTGCTCTACATCTCCCCTGAGTCACCAGGCACCACACAAGGTTGTCGCAGATCTTGTGTTCACCACAGTCAGCAGGGCATAGGGCTTCCTATGTCTTTGGCCCCAGGACATGGCCCATGGCTCCCTTTGATCCTAATTTCTGTATGTCTTGTATCATGTAATATATTTGTCTGGAATGATTTCTTGTGCTGGTCTTTCAAATGGTAGTAGTCTTTTCTCGGCGTCCCTAGAGCATCGTCCGGGGTTTCGCCCATCTCCGGGCCTGCCAATGCTCATTAGCTGGCCCTGAGGAGTACGCCAATCTCTGGACTCGTCCCGGAGTCATACCAGCCCCGGGGTTGAACTTGAGGGTTCGTCACACCACCTCTGGCCCTCGGGGTTTGTTCTCGGACATTATAGGCCTAGGAAGGAAATGCCCTTACTTCCCAAGGCCCCCGAGGGAAAGCCCGGGGCATACGGGATCTTCACTTTTCACAAACAATTTTCCAAAGGAACAATAATTCTCCCTTCGGGGGACTGTTACCTGTACCTTTAGCGTTCTTATTTAGTGCACCTAGGCATGCTCCGAGTTTGGCTCGAACGACTAAAGAGAGGGGGTTCAGGATTAGGGAGTGGCCAAGGCTGAGAGGTGACGAACTGGTGAAGGCAGACCAGGCTGAGTCACGGCGACCCATCGTGAAAAACTACGATTTTGCCATCCCCGGGGCACTGTTTCATACCAGAACGCCGAGTCAACTCACCTTGGTCCCCTAATGCTGGCCCTAGACCTCAGCCCTTCCCAGAGAACCGGACTATTACCCTAAGCGCCCAAATCAAGCACTTTTCAGATACATTAAACAAGGCCTCTCAAGGGTATTAGAGTGAACAACGAGATTGATAATTGATTCATTAAAATTTGAAAATTTTTTTTACAGTTTTCTACAGTTATATGAGCACTGCATTAGCATAGCAGGTGGCCCCAAGCAGCATGGGAGAGTAGAAGCTATGCCATGGTGCCTTAAGGATAGTACTTACGCAAGTGCTCGATATTCCATTGGAATGGCAGCTCTTCACCACTCTCCGTGGCCAGAAGTGCACAAGTACCTCAAGAGACCCTGATCACGCGGTAGAGGCCCTCCTAGGTGGGGGAAAGTTTGTTCATCCCCACCCGGGTTAAGATGCGTCTGAGCACAAGGTCCCCTACTTCTAGTGACTGAGGCCTTACATGGCGATGGTGATACCGACGTATAGCCTGCTGGTATTTTGCTGCATGAAGGGCGGCTACTAGGGACTTTTCTTCCAAGAGATCAATATCGGCACATCGAAGTTGATCTTGCATTTCTTCGTCAAAATCGTTTACCTGGGGACTCCCACTGGTGACCTCAGGGGGAGAGCACAGCTTCAGCCCCGAAGACCAAGAAGAACGGGGTTTCCCCGGTAGCTTGACTTGGTGTTGTCCTATTCGCCCAAAGCACTGAATCCAGGTGGTCGACCCATTTCTTGCCGTGTTTTTCCAAGCTTTCAAATGTACAGGTTTTGAGCCCTTTGAGGATTTTCGTGTTTGCCCTCTCAGCCTGCCCATTGCTCTGGGGGTGATGCGAGGAGGCATAGCAGATTTTAATGTCCATGTCTTCGCAGTAGGCTTGGAAGACGGCACTTGTGAACTGTGTGCCATTGTCGGTGATGACGCGGCTTGGGACTCCGAACTAGGAAACAATCCCTTGGAGGAACTTGGTTGCTATGTGCTTGTCAACCACCCGAGCAGCGATGGCCTCAGGCCATTTGGTAAACTTGTCGATGGCGATATAGAGGTACTAGTAGCCGCCGACCGCCTTGGGGAATGGACCGAGAATATCAACCCCCCAGACCACAAAAGGCCATGACAGGGGGATGAGCTACACGAGCTGAGATGGGGTGTGAATCTGCTTCGCATGAAACTCACATGCCTTGCACTTTTTGACCAACTCAGTCGCGTCCTTGAGGGCTGTCGGGCAGTAGAAGCCATGCTAGAAGGCCTTCCCGACCATCGTGCGAGATGCTGAAGGACTCCCACACTCGCCCTCATGGATGTCCATGAGAATATCGTGGCCTTCCTCCCTGGAGACACACATGAGCATAACGCCATTCGATGAGCGGCGGTAGAGGTCCCCTTCTACCACCACATATCTTTTTGCTTGGCGGATTATGCACTCAATGGAAGCCTCATCTGCGGGAAGGATGCTATCTTTTAGGAATCCCCTAATTTCTTGGATCCAATCCTTGGGGGTTACCTAAGCTTCCTCCCTTGCGGGAAGGTGATCACCCTCTAGGGCTTGAGTTTGCTCGGGGTTTGATTCATTGGCCCCCGAGGCTTGGGTTTGCCAGGAGTTAGCGTGTCCGGGATCTTGAACCCCCAGCCAGGAGGCATTGTCATCCCCTAGCCGGGTAGTCACGGTGACCTACTGGGGGTTATCCACCACCTCCTGCTGTGGGGGCTCCACCGAAGGACGGATCACCCGATTGTGGGAAACCCCAGTAGGTGGGGGTGCCCTTGCCGAGGCAAGGGTTGAAAGTTTGTCTGCAAGGGTATTTTCTTCCTACAGGATGTACTTGAACTCAATGACATCAAAAGAGAGCTCGATTTTCTTGACCTTCATGAGATACGCAGCAAGGTGGGCCTAGTTACAGGTGCACTCACCCTTGACTTGGTTGATCACAAGCTGCGAATCACCCCTGACTCAGGGTATCCTATAGCCCCGCAATCAAGGCCTCATACTCTGCAGTGTTGTTTGAAGTCTTGAACATGATGTAGAACATGTACCGCAGGAGTTCCCCCTTGGGAGATGTGAAACCCACACCGACCCCTGAGCTCCTGTGGGTACAAGAGCCGTCGAAATGAAGCTCCCAAGGGTTCTCGGTGAAGTGGACACATTGCTCATTGGGGGCGGTGGGTCTAGGTGATTCCGGGATTGCATCATCAGCCCCCGGTGTCCACTCAGCGATGAAGTCTGCCAGAACTTAGCTCTTGATCGCATGACAAGGAATGAATTCAAGCTCAAACTCCGCCAGCTCCGTTGCCCACGTGGCAATTCACCCAGTCGCATGCCGATTTCTTAGCACGGTCCCGAGCGGGTATGACGTCACGATGGAGATCTTGTGGCTTTGGAAGTAGTGCCTCAATTTCCTCGACACCAAGAGGACAGCGTAGAGCAGCTTTTACACCTCTGAGTATCTCGTGGGGGCATCCCGGAGTACCTCACTTACAAAGTAAAACAGGTGCTGGGTCTTCCGTGGTTCGGGGCCGAGTTCCCTCGGCTCAATGTCGGGGAGGTTTGGCCTTGAGTGATCATGGGTTTCCTTGTCGAGGTCGAACCCTGCTTGCGCTATGTCTTTTGCTTGATTGGTGGTTCTCCTGGCTCCCGGTGGGTCGGGGCTCATGACGGAGCTTAGCGCTAGACTGGTCCGTATGGGCCGTGGGGACGCCTCTCGTTCCGTGATGAGCACCATGCTGACGACACCAACGGTGGCTGCGATGTAGAGGAAGAGATGCTCTCCCTCCCTTGGTGCAACCAGCACTAGGGAGAGGAAAGGTACCTCTTCAAATCTTCAAAGGCCTGCTGAGCATCTTCCATCCATTCAAACAGGCTGTCCTTCTTGAGAAGTTTGAAGAACGTGGGAGCCCGCTCTCACAGTCTCGAGATGAACCGACTAAGGGCAGCCATGCTGCCGGTCAGGTTTTGCACTTCCTTGATAAGGGTTGGGGGTTGCATCTTTTTGATAGCTTGGATCTTCTCAGGGTTCGCCTCGATTCCTCGGTCTGAAACCAGGAAACCGAGAAGCTTTCCCACAGCAACCCCAAACATGCACTTCTCGGGGTTCAACATCATCTTGTTGCTGTGCAATCTTTCAAAAATTCCGGCCAAATCCCGGAGAAATGATTCACTCTGACGGGACTTGACCACGATATCATCGACATACACATCAACAGTTTTGCCAATGCAATCTTAAAGGGTGACATGGGTCGCACGCACAAAGGATGCCAAGGCATTCTTGAGTCCATAAGGCATATTCACATAGCAATACAAGCCACAAGGGGTAGTAAAGGATGTCTTCTCCTCATCTTCCCTAGCCATCCTAATTTGGTGGAACCTCGAATACACATCCAGGAACGAAAGGAGCTCACATCCGGAAGTTGAGTCCACAATTTGGTCTATTCTAGGGAGAGGGTATGGATCTTTGGGGCATGCCTTGTTAAGGTCAGTGTAGTTGATGCACATCTGGAGCCTGGCCCCAGCCTTGGGGACAACAACGGGGTTTGCGAGCCATTCCGGTGTTGGACCTCCCGGATGAAGCCCGCGCACAGGAGCTTATTGATCTCGAGGTGGATGAATTCTTGCATCTCTGCATATTGTTTATGAACCTTCTATTGGATCGGCCTTGCTCCAACCACACGGCAAGCTTGTGCTCAATCACCTCCCTGGGGACCCCGGGCATGTCGGAATGTTGCCAGGCAAACACGTCGACATTGGCCCAGAGGAAAGCGATGAGCGTGAGTTCCTATTTAGGGTCCAGACCCCCGCCGATACAGGCAGTCTGGGAAGCCTCAGTGCTGATCTGTATGACCTTCGCTGGCACTGCCTCCCCATTTAGGGAATCCTCCAAGTGCTTCGGGGCTAGGACCCCGGTGTTTGTTTTTGGGGCCACAGCCCCATCAAGCGGCCCCCGAGCGATGGTGGAAACCCTGGACCTATCAGTTGGAGGCCCCGTGCCTGGGGGTTCAATGTACCCCTAGGCTGCTACCGCTTGTAGCTTCTCGATCGCGGCGGCGGCTGTAGGGCGGTCACCGGGGATGGTAATGATGCCTTTGGGTCCTAGCATTTTCGTGTACAAGAACCCGTAGTGAACTGCTGCCATGAACTTGTAGAGAAACGGTCGACCAAGGATGACATTGTAGGGGAGCTAGAGCTTCGCCACCACAAACTCCACGTGCTCGGTTCTGTAGTTGTCAGGGGTTCCAAAGGTAACGGGCAACGTGCACGCACCATGGGGAAAGATAGCCCCGGGCGCAATGCCCCCAAAGGGTGGGGACGGAGTAAGCCTTCCCGCCGGGATTTGGAGTTGATGAAATGCCCAAGAGGAAAGGACGTTCAGGCCAGCCCCGCCGTCGACAAGGACATGCTCGAGACAGGCGTTGGCGATGGTTAGGGAGACTATGAGGGGTAGCTCCCCACCGCCCGCCATGTTCTGAGGGAGGTCCTTAGGACTGAAGGAGATGGGCATGCTGGCCCATTTGAGTGGGCACCGCGCCTCTGGGAGCGCCGCGACTGCTGACACCTGCCTTTTCAAGATCTTGACAGTGCGGTGTGTCGCCGCACACCAACGTTGCTGTGTATAGCAGCAATGGTACGCTTAGCAGCTTGGAACTGCTCGACGTTGTCCTCGTCGTCTTCATCAGGGTCCAACGGTGGTGCGGGCACCTTGTTCTTCTAGGGGTCACCCTGCATGGGCTTCCTACGCCTATCCTGCTGTTCTTGGGGATTCTCCCATCTTTCCCGATTCCTGTCAATTATGTTCTTCACTATCCGTCAATCCTTTAGGTCATGGTAGCTAGAGTCATGAAGCGGGCACCATCTCCTAGACCTTCTAGCATTCAAAGGTCCTTTCTACTTCTTGTAATCACGGTGGGGAGGCTCGTCGGGCTTGCCGGCCCCCGCTGCGCAGACAGCCCCCTTGTCAGGGGCCTTCTTCTTTTTCTTCCCCTGGCCCTCGGCCCGGGGATTCTGCTCGGTCATCCCAGGTTGAACAGCCCGAGGGTTATGCCAGGCCCGGCCTTCGGCTGCACGCGCGCACTTATCTGCGAGTGCAAGGAGATCGCTGACGTCTTGGATCTCGTGAGTGGCGAGCTTCTCGAGCATCTTCTCATTCCGGACACCCTGGCGAAAGGCAACGATGACCGAAGCCAGGGTTATCTGAGGAATAGTGTGTCATACTTGACAGAGCCGCTGGATGAACTATCGTAGGGCCTCATTCGGTTGTTGCCTCACTGCATGGAGGTCTGCTTCTGACCCCGGGCATGAGCAAGTTCCGGCAAAGTTTGCCACGAATTGGCGACAGAGAGCCTCCCAGGAGGCAATAGAGCCTTGGGGGAGATTCATTAGCCAAGTCCGCGCAGGTCTGGTCAAGGCGACATGGAAATAATTTGCCATCACATCATTGGCGTGGCCTACGGCGATGATGGCGGTGGCATAGATCTGGAGAAACTCCGCCGGGTCAATAGTCCCATCATACTTCTCTGGTAGGTGTGGACGAAACTTCGATAGCCACGGGGCCTGCCGAAGGTGAGGGGCGAGGGCTCGACACCCCGCCCCAAGATCCAGGTCTAGGATACCAGGCCGGGGAGGGACTACTAACCTCGAGGCACCCAGGCCCTCAGGGGCTTGGGAATTGATCTGGGGATCAGGCGCAGCGGCCGGGCACATGTGCCAGGGTCCTGACGCCGACGATCACAGCTCCATTCGATAGCGAGCCATGCATCGTCCACTGCCTTATTCCTATCCAAAACCTCACGGAGGTCTCACGGCTTCGGCTGTTGGTAGTGCAGGTGCTCCGCTGGGCGAGGCTGTCCACCTGCAAGGGGCTGAGGTGCACGGGAAAGCAGCGTGGACTGCTGTTGAAGTGCTCCCG
Source organism: Paspalum vaginatum (assembly GCA_030272315.1). NCBI lineage: Eukaryota > Viridiplantae > Streptophyta > Magnoliopsida > Poales > Poaceae > Paspalum > Paspalum vaginatum. Next base: position 37,751,389 of record CM059015.1, on the reverse strand, counting down.
GTTCTCCCGATACCTAGGAAGGTCCATGCGCCCCCCGCCCCGCAGCAACAAACTTAGCGACATCTTGCCGCCACAGCTCGTGTGCTTCTGGCATGGCATGCAGCGATGGTGGGTTGTGCAACGGAGCTTCTGCCGCATCCAAGGCTCTGACGACATGGTTGGAGAAGTCTAGACGGCGTTGAGCCCACCGGCCCAACACTGGTTGGCCCGCAGCCGTGGGACCGTGTATGGACTGTGAAGCGGCCCCCTTGCACGGGGCCGCTTCGGGCGGCGGGGTCGGCACAATTGTCCCCGTGCCGGTCGCGCGGGAACCGATCCCGTAGCCACAGGCGGCGGTGGATCACGACCCGCCACCCCCCGAGGGTTCCGACCACTAGCCGAGGGTGGCGCTCTCCTCCATGTATAGTCGGAGAGGCCTGCCCTCAACGGCGGAGCCGAGGTGACATGTTGTGGCACTTGCTGTGGCGACGGTAGCCGTGCCCTGTGACACGGCGCTGCCTCACCGTCTGTAGAGGTAGTGGCCGAATGAATGGCTCCCTTTGGAGTCTGCTCTCTAGCAGCCATCGGAGTCAGCGACCAGCGCGCCCGTCCTCTACCTGGTGCGCCAATGTCGACGGGTACGACACCAAGGTACCGTGTAGATACCGATCTGAGTAGAGTTGCGTAGGGTCGTGGATGCTACCGCTGAATCTGGTGAGCTACAAGGAGCTGGAGAAGAAGGTTTAGAGAATGGTGAGAGTGTGTAAGAGAGTCTGAGGATGAGTCCCCTTCTACGTGCTCCACCACGCCCTTTTATAGCGCAAGAGTGTGAGTGGCCGGTACAGAGTTGGTAGCACAGTGCTACAATGAACGGCATGGCTTAGGGTCAGCTAGGCAAGTTGCACGTCTCTCCTCCACTGTGTGGAGGCATGGGATGTACTATTCTCTTCTCCGTCACAGTGGCAGGCGGAGGACGCGCAGCAGGCGCCCGCCCCGCCCCATCTGTCGGTACGGCGATGTGACCTGCACGCGACGGTTGGTCCGAGTGCTCCTCTCGCATTTAATGGGGCAGGTGAAGGTTCCTTCCCCCGGAAGAGTCCCTCTCGGGGCTTGCTAAGTGGGTCCACCAAGGGTCCCAGGCTCGCCACGCATCCCTGCCGCTGCTGGCATCCCCGGAGCCCTTGGCCATGTGGGACGATTGTCTCTTCTTTTACTTGACGAGGCGTTTCGCGTGCGTCTCTGGGTATGGGTCCCTCGTGACGCCAACATCCGTTGTTCTTCATCCTCGATGACAACTCCGGCGCACGCCGTCGTCCCCTCTCCCGATCCTCCCTGAGCGATGCCATGTCGCCGCGTCCTCCATCACCGAGCGCCGCCGCGTCCTCCACATGGAAGAGCGACGCCGCGTCCATGTCATTGATTCATATCTCCAAATGCTACCTCTCCCATTGGTGAGTGAATGGATGGTACTACGTGGTGAGCCTGCACCACCGTCTCCCTCTCTTTATTTTTCCCTTCTGCTGAGTACTGACTCCTATAGTTCTATGTATTCTTATTCTTCTTCTCCAACTTGAGCTCTCTCATGCAGTATGGTGCGGCCTAGATGCAGCAGCAGCCAGGCGGCCAAGATGCAGCGGCACCGAGCGTGCGCGCGGGCATGTCAGCATTGCGCACAGGCATGGCCAGCACCATGTGTCGACACTGCATGTCGGCAAGGCGGGGGTGGCCGGCACCGCACGTTGGCGAGCACGGCGGCGGCCGGTGAAACAGTGAGCTGGGCGTGGCGGATGGCGCAGCATGGTGCTTCAGCCGGTGTTTTTTTATATTTTAATTCATTAGTAGGATCGGTCCACGTGATGCACCGCCTCTGCTAGCTCGCATATAGTATAAACGGTTTATACCATCAATCGCTCCTGCTAGTTTCATAGTAGAGACGGTTTATACCATCAACCGCTCCTGCTAGTTCTATAGCAGGAAAGGTTGATATTATGGACCGCTCCTGCTATGCGATACTGGAAACGGTTAGCAAACCATTCCTACTACTGCGAAACAGGAGAAACACTACTGTAGCAACATTTTTGTGCCACCATTCCAACGTTTTCGTGCCACCATTCCTATAGAGGGTTCTTGCAATATTCTTACTAGTCACCTCTGTAATAGACAATCCATTTGTGCACTGCACTGAAGAAACCCATAGCACAAGATTACTATAGTACATCCGTACGCCAACGTGTACCCTAGCCGACGTTGGTAGCTAGCTGCACGTGAACTCGCTACCATCCATGCACCAGCACAGTTATATAGGCCAACACGGGCACGAACACACAAAGGAGTACATTTCGGCCACTTAATTGATGATGCATGGGAACCTTAGAACTTGAGCCGGCGGGTAAGCATCGAGTATGCTGTGTGTGTACATGTATATATGTGTATTTGTTTTCATTCAACAAAAATTACATTCAAATAAAATATACTAGATGAAACCGTGCGTTGTTGTGTGGCTTTTAAAATTGTTTTAGAGTGCAATTTGGAGATAATAATAATTATATGATTGCATAATAATATTTTTAAAAACGTTATACTTGATAATTTATAACATATTCATCATGGTTAAGAGGTATCGGCTCTTAAATGATTGAACATACTCGCTTCTAATAATAGCTCGTATGCATGAATTATATTAGTCACAGAAAATCAACTAAAGACATTAATAAAAGGCTTTAGTGGATGGTGACGTGGATAGCTTGCATGTTGAGAGAAATACACAGTGAATTGTGTTTATACATGTTGTATATATTAGGCATAAAAAATCGACTAAACACATTAATAAAATGTATTAGTGAATGTTGATGTGAATAGCTTGTTGAGAGAAATACAAAGTATGTTGTGCTTATATAAGTTATATAAATATGTGTATTTGTACATGCGATGCTGCCAGTTCTGCAGGTAGCTCAGCTAGACAAAAAATTCAGTAGGCATACGCGCCATGTTGCCATGAGTTGTTTTGCCGGCTACGTACACACTTTAATTAATAATCATCATTATACCTGCGGTTTCAGAGGTACGTATACGTACGCACGGTTCAGTCAGAGGATACGGTACGTCAAATTATGATGGCGGATTGGGCAGCTGAACGTCGATCATCATCATATATCAGGCTTTGGTTGGACTTGATCGCCGTCAGCAAATTAAACAAACCTCCGGTCCCGGCCCCAAGCAACGAATCAAAGCTTGCGACTATACATATGTCATTTTAATTTGGCTAGCTCATGATGTTTCGACAGATACAAGTTTTAATTCGATCGATCCATTGAATCTAATCGTTATGTATGTATTTGAATTGTACAATTACCTTTTTAGAACTCAGTTATATGTTATTATGTCACTAGTGCCACTAAAACACCGGCGAATCTAGGATTTTAACGTAGGGTACGCTGCATCACTTTGCAGTTTGTACATAATTTGGTATATCCCAAACAATTAGCTAGGTAAACGGCTATATAAAATTGGACAAAGAATTAACGAAATAAAAAATTAATTAAAGCATGGTAGTATATTCAAAAGATCTCAAATCTAAAGGTTTGTGCTGCCTCTAGTCCTCAAATACCTAAAGCTGGAGCATTTTTCAACTGGCTCCTATAAAATTGGCCCAGTAGATTTGAGATTGGGTTTGGAGCCTCCACGTTAATTCTCATCAGACGCGTATGAAAAAAAAGATAAATCCAACAATTCTCACAAAAATAAGAAACATTTGGGCATCTATCAGATATCTCTTATAAACCCCTAAATTTGCATAGAAATTACTCACTATGCCATTATGAAAATTGAATTAAAATAACCCTTTAAATTTACATATAAATTACCCATCATACCATTATAATAGATGAATTAAAGTATCCCTAAATTTGTACATGAATTGCCTAACGCGCCCTTATGAAACATGAATTAAAGTAATCCCTAAATTTACACGATTTATGTGGATCTCAAATTTATATAAATTTAACAATTGGGGTCTCAAACTTATATAAATTTAATCAATAGTGGGTCCCAAATTTATATAAATTTCTAATATTTATGTTTCGTAACAATATTAGCACATGCTGTGCACGGGTTGACGTACTAGTATCTTCCAATTACAACCACAAACATCCGTTCTGCAAATGCGATGATATGTTGATTCAGCCAGCATGCCAAGAGTTTGATTCCTGATTTATTAGCGTCCATTTGACTTTTCTTTATTTTTCTTGTTCTTTTGTTATTTATTTAGGCCTAATCTAGCCATTCCTTGTTTTTGGTTTGTCCTCTGCCACTGCTCATGTGGTACTAAAAATTTCGCGGTGGGTACATATACATAAAAGTTCAAATTAACTGTTCATCTTAAATGCCCTTTTATTTCCTTACTTAAATTACATCGAGTTCACAAGCAATGTTTCAGCATAGGGCAGCAGCTAGCCTGTCAAACTATTTATCTTTGACCTAGAACATGCTCACTTGTGTTTGCATGTGTACCTGTCCTCAGCTCGCCTAGCAGCTAGCTTTCCGTCGAGTTTCTCGTGGAATGCGAAAATGCGACCGTCGGCAAACGAAAGTTAGACCGACTCAGCAAGGTCGTCTATGTTAGGGTGTTTAGATCCAGAAGCTTAAATTTAGTTCACGTCGGATGTTTAGATAGTATTAAATATAATTTAATTAGAAAACTAATTACACAGTCGATGAGCGGCGAAACGAATTTATTAAACCTAATTAATTCATGATTTTTTTTAGGAAAACAAGAGGGGGATTCCCTACTGTGTTATATATATATATATATTGGCAAAACAAAAAGGAGTTACAGCTCAGTACAGAAAAACTATGGAACAAAGAAGGTGAGGAAGAAAATTAAACCAAAAGCTGAAAGAAAATTACAAAAGATTATGTATAATGGCCGGGAGATAGTGACTTCTTGCTCGATGGATAACCAGACCGAAGCAGCCTTTGAAGTAGCTGTTGCAGCGAGAGCTTAGAGGGGGTATGCCTCTGAAAATGAAGTTATTCCTTTCATTCCAGATTGTCCAGTACCGAAGATCTCCATGAAAAAAGAAACGCCAAGCTGTGATTTGAGACTGTCAAAGATCGCTTCCGGCTCCAAATCAGGGTCTAATACCAGATTCAGTTTCACCCAACAATCCTGGGAGAAAGGGCAACTTAGGAACAGATGTTGTACCGTTTCTTCCACTATATCTCCACAGAGAGGACGCAGTTGTAACTTGGAAGATTTATGCGCTTCCTTTTTAGTAGATTCCTTGTGCTGAGTCTATCTTTAAGTAGGAGCCACAAAAAGACCTTGTGCTTCTTTTGACAACAGCTTTTCCAGAGCCAAGTGAAGACCGGATGTGTCATTCGATGACCTGTTAGGTGTTTGTAAGCTTTGGATGATGAGTAAAGATCATTATTCCAGATGTATGACCACTGATCAAAATCTGAAGAGGGTGTGCAGTTTTCAAAGTCATTTTGCAGCAGGAGCAGTTGATTGAACGCCTCTTCTGATAGAGGTAAGTGGAAGAGATCGAGCAAAGGAGTATGCCAGCTCATGCTCACATTGATGGCTGGCTTTTTAGCAAAAGAGTGCAGCTCCGGGTAGGTTTGTCTCCTAATCTTACCATTCCACAGGTCGTCCCAAAGACTGCAGGAGGTTCCATCCTTTACCTGCACCATTGCCAGGCCTTTGTACTTGTCCAGAAGTTTAAGCTGATCCCGCCACCAGAAGGAGCCTTTACTGCCTTGTTTTGGAAGCCTACCATTTTCATAGTATTTTTCCCAAATTAGGTTGACCCATGGTATATCCAGACGATTGAAGAACTTGTGCAAATTCTTCATTAAGAGAGCCTCGTTCTGGGTTTTAAGATTTAGAACACCAAGACCTCCTTCTTCCTTTGGGAGAGTGACCATCGACCAAGCTGCTTTTGGTCTGCTATTGGCATTAATATCAGCTCCCCGCCAGAGACAGAGCTTCCTGAATTTATCAATTTGTTTGATCACTATTGGTGGCATCATGAAGGTACAGAGAAAGAAGGTCGGCAGGGAGGTAAACACTGAATTGACGAGTTGGAGTCTGCCAGCTTGTGAAAGCAATGCTGAGGAGCTTGCTAGTCTTCGGTCACATCTCTGAATAAGAGGTTGGAATTCTTCAATTCTTGGTTTAGTGAGACTGAGAGGGAACCCCAAATAAGTGAAGGGTAGGGAACCTTTAGAGCAGCCAAAGGTATTTGCTAGGTGAGTCAGCCTGTCCTCCTTTATGTTGATGGGGTACATAAAGGACTTGTTGAAGTTGATGTTTAAGCCAGTAGAGGAGGCAAAGGAGTTCAAGAGTGATTTCAGAACCAGGAGTTGTCTGCTGTCACCCTCTAGGATAATTAATGTATCATCTGCGTATTGAATGATTGGAAAATCCCCATCAGACGAGCATGGTATTGGTAATTGCAGAAGACCTTGCTGCTTAGCTTTGTTTATAATGGATTGGAGTAGGTCTGCTGCAAGGACAAAAAGCAATGGAGATAATGGGTCGCCCTGTCTGACTCCCCTCTTGCAATGAATTGTTTTTCCTGGTACACCATTAAGGAGGATGGAAGATGTCCCTGAGGTGAAGATGCTCTGAATCCACTCAAGCCAAACTGAGCCGAATCCTTTTGCTTTCATAATGTTTATAATCACTTGGTGTTCAATTTTATCAAAAGCCTTTTCAAAATCTAGCTTGAGGATGACCAACTCTTTCTTGGAGTGATGGCAAAGGTGTAGATATTCAAACGACCAAGCTAAGCAGTCCTGAATGGTTCTAGTTCGAATGAAGCCATATTAATTTTTATGTACAAGTGGAATGATGTCTTGCTACAATCTATTGGCCAGTAGCTTTGTGAGAAGTTTTACTGAGCCATTGAGAAGAGAAATTGGTCTGAAATCATTTACTTTAATCGCTCCATCCTTCTTTGGCACCAGAGTGATGTGTGAGGAATTGATGCTGCGCAGGCACAAACTTGAAGTTTGGAAACCCAAACAGAGATTGTAGAAGTCTACTCTTACCACCGGCCAGCACTTTTTGATGAACTCATTGTTAAAGCCATCAGGTCCAGGAGATTTGTCATTTGGCAGGTTCTTAACCACACTGTCTATCTCGTCTGGAGTGAAAGGTGCCTCTAGGTCTTGAAGTTCATGAGATTCCAGGAGATCTTCCAAATCAAAAGTTATACCTGTGAATTCTGAAACGCCCAGCCTATCTCTGAAGGAACGCCAGAGGAGCTCAGCCTTAGCTTCATGATCAGAGAGGGGAATACCAGTGTCACCTTCTAGGAAAGTGATAAGATTTCTTCTATATTTGATGGAAGCATGGGCGTGAAAGAATTTTGTTCCTTCGTCTCCAAATTTAATCCACTTGAGATTTCCGCTTTGCTTCCAATAAATCTTCTGTTGGTGTAGAAGCTGTTGGAGCTTGTCTGCAGTTAGAGATTTGAAATTCCATTCTTCAACAGTGAGGTCCCTGACTTCCTCAATTGCTTCAAGGAAGCGTAGCATAATCTTGACATTTGAGATAAGTGAAGCAAGGCTGGAGAGAGATTTTTGCCAGAACTTAAGCACTCTCCTTAGATTCTTGAACTTAGCAGTGAGCACTTTAGCCGGATCTGTTGTGGTTACTGGCAGGTTCCAACCATGATGCAAGACCTGAAGGAAATTGTCCTACTGCATCCAATAATTTTCAAAGCGAAAGAAGGGGTGTTAATTTCGACAACACAGGGACTATGGTCTGATGTCTCCATGACTAGAGCCTTTACCATAGAAGAAGGATATTTGTTTGTCCAAGAACTAGAAGTGAAGAACCAATCTAGTCTTTCCATGTGAGGAGGCTGCTGCTTGTTAGTCCAGGTGAATTTTTTTCCTTGCAGAGGTAACTCAACTAATCCTAGCGAGTTGATGGCTTCATTGAATAAGAACATTTGATTTGTATCGCCCCCGGCCTATTACGGTCCTCTGGTCTTCTAATCAAGTTAAAATCACCAATGATAAGCCAGTCCTGATCATCGGGCATCTGGATACTACTGAGCCATTGTAGGAATGCATTTTTTCCTTCGGGAGTGCAAGGACCATATACATTGGTTAAAATCCAGGAAGAATCATTGTGTTGGGATGAAAACAGAATAGATATACTGTAGGAGTTACTGAAAACAAGCTGACCATTAAAGTGCCTACTATTCCATAGGACAGCCATTCCACTGGATGCTCCAATCGAGGGATAGAATTCAAATTTATCAATGAAGGCTAGTGCAATATTTCTGAGAAACGCCAAATCAAAGTATTGTTTTTTTGTTTCCTGGATGCAGATGATATCACTATGGGTTTCCATTATTTTATCCCGAAGGGATTCCCATTTACTTTCTGCATTCAAACCACGAACATTCCAGTACAGAACCTTCCAAGCTCTATTAGAAGTAGACCGATTCATAATTAAAAATATGAAATTTAAAATATATCATGCCCAACACATGACATAGGGAGGAGAACCAAAGTAAGCCATATAACCACCAGATAGAAGAGTGGGGCTGCAGTGCAGTCATTGAAATATTATTACAGACAATGGGCCAAACATATGGGCACCAAAAGTTTATGCAGAGAGACAGCACGATCAGCTGTCTGCAAAAGGAGCAATAAGGGTCACTTCTTGGCTTTCTTCTTGGATTGATCTGTCTTATCATGATCTTTATCTTTGGAGGACTTCTTGCTCTTCTTCTGTCCAATCGGCACAGAAGATTTCTTGGTGGCTCGGAGATTGACATCACTTAGCAGTTGAGGATCAATCTTGCAGAACTGAGAGCCTAGATTCCTGATCAGGGAGGCTGGAATGGAAGGTGGACTTGATTCACACATGTGGCAATTCTTCTTAGAACAGGTGGCTTTCTTGAACCCTTTTGCCTGCTCTCTAAGTCTGCTGTTTCTTTTCATATTAGCATCAATGATCAGGTCTTTTTCCTTGTCAATCTTGCCCAAGGGAGTAGAGGCATTACTATCCAAGGAGGAGGGAGATAAGCTCTGATCGGTCACCTTTACATTGCTGCTAGAGGGGGCTTCCTCTATCTCGCAGGGCAGCTGAAAGATAGTTTGGAGGCTAGAAGTTTCATGACAGTTCAGCATTGCCTGATGTAGGTTTGTCTTCAGATAATCTTTGGTGGAGCAAATATTGGGAATCTTGAGGGAGACCGATGGGCCAAATTCTTGAAAGAACTTCATGGCCTCAGAAGCAACAAAATTTTTAGCCCAAGAAGAATGTGTGGGCGACAGCAACAGCAAGGTAAAGAAAGCGGCCCATGCAGCTGGAACTGTCACCGAATCAGAAGAGCCTACTGAAGGACTGTTGACTCCTTTCAGCCCAGACTGGATCAGCCCAAGGTTGGTCAATTAGCTGAATGAAACCCAGATGTACATTATGATGGTCCATAATAGCTGCATATGCTTGATCTCCCTGGTCCTCAATAGCATTCACATCGAGGCCATCGTGCAGGGGCTCCTCAGACTGCACTTCTGTGGGATCTTCGTCATCATCTTCTTCCATCCAGTCATCAATAACCATCTGAAAGGGCTGTTGAACAGCATCAACTTGAGCTTCTTCGTTAACTGCCTCATCCAAGGGGAGGGCATTCAAATCAAATCCCAAGTTTTGTTGGCCTTGGACTTCTTCAGGCCAGGGATCCCAGTCCTGGTCTTGCTGGCCATCTCCTGCATTGTCCCCACCATCTACATGCCCATGATGATTATGATTGTTATCATGGCCAAGTTGTGGTCCGTGTCCTGGTTGACCAAGCCCAAAGAAATTGAACGAAGCGAAAGGATTCAGAGGAGCATCTGGGGCAGGATCCTCATCTGAAGGGAGGCCGCCAAGCAAAGAGTCCTGTAGTATTTCACATTGCACAGTCCAAGATTCCCCTTGGAAAGCGTCAGCATCCGACACCAAAATAAACCGAGGAATTGATTCCAGATCAATAACTCGTGCCTTGACAATCCGATGAGCAAGATGAGTCTTGTCATTTTCCCATTTGAGCACATGTCCAAAAGGACAAAAAGCCTGGTTCAGGTAATCCTGCTCCCAATAATCCAAAGGAAAGCCCATCAGCATGACCGAGCGATGGTTACCTTAGCATCACATTTACTGATCATAAATTAATTAGGATTTAATTAATTCGTCACGTCGTTTATTCTTCATCTGTGTAATTAGTTTTATAATTAAACTATACTTAATATTTCTAACTAGTATCACACATCCGATGTGACATGGGCTAAAATTTTAGCTAGGGATCCAAACACTCCCTTATTATTCTATCCACTATTCTAACTACCATTCTCTGTGTGAACAGTGTCGCTACAGTGTCATTTTACTGTACACGACCATTTACCCGGTCTATTAGACTCAAACAGTGTCGTTTTGTACTATACACAACCATTTACCCAATTTGCTGGACTCACTCTTAGACCAAGGATCACCAGGAAGTGAAAAAGAGTGTGGAAAACACTGTTTCGCACTGTACACAGAATGAAAAAAGCAATAATTACGCACTGTACACACAGTACAGATGCTATTTCTTGATAACCTTAGTCTTAGAAGAGCCAAAGCTGACGCCAAACTGCCTTCGAAAAAAAAGAACAAACTATATAAGAAACGAAACGCCTAACAGGATGAACTAGGACGGCTAGAGACCTGTATATCAAGGTCGATTAGAACGTACTGAAAATGTGAGGATGGGAAGCCGCCTCGCAACGAGCTAGAGATAGAAAAAGCTAAGGCGTCATCAGGTAGTACATTCGTATTGTCTACAGTGTATAAATAATATTTTTTATTCTAGTGTACAATACACAATGTTTTTTACACCTAGCAAGACCGATCCTAACAGCCTGACCAGGACATACTGTACATATATACAATACAGCAACTTCGGAAGCATATGTAGCGCCGATTTGCTGACGCTCGTCAGGCATGAATGCAGCTGCCCACTGAGGGTAGCTAGCTACTTCAAACGGCATCGGATGCTGGCATCAGGCGTGCCACCTCACTCCATAAGCTGCCTAATTCTGGGGATTAAGGAAAATTATATGAACAACGCTGGCCAAACACATCATCGTTTGACATCTTTAGATAGGTGTAATAACATTGGCATCGTCTTAATTACGAACAACGTAACTTGACCTGCTTCACCCAGGGAGAGAGAGCACGCGGAGGGCTATTTGGCAAAACTCAACTATGATTGGAATTGAAGGGGATTGGAGGGAAATGAACTAATTTTTTCTTCAATTCTCTCCGTTTCACTCCAATTCTGATCGGAAATGTTGGTGCAAACAAGCTTGAAACGATTCACAATTTCGGTTTAGAATTTTCAATATTTTTTGGTTTTCCGTGGAGGGAGAGAGAAAAAAATATAACGATCCTTTCAAGGATCCACAACAAACAAGCCTAAAAGTTTTTCCAAATCACCCGCCAATCCAAATCAATTTTTAACTCTAAAATGGCCACGATTTAGTCACTTTTCTTAAATTGTTTCTCTCAACCTTGACAGGTGGTGACGTTTGGGCGCCCCACATCCTCACCCTCGCCTCACACTTGCAACATCACTCGTCAGCTATTGATTCCTTGCTTAGGTAGTACCCATGTCAATGTTTATCGAAATTTGAAATTTGTTTGAATTTGACCTGAAAATTTCCAAAAACAAATTTGTGCTTTTTGGTGAGAGGCAAATTGTTTTTCATAAAAATGTAAATCTCACCAACTAATGATGAAATTTACATTCGCAAGCAACTTAAAGGCAGCAAGTATCGGGTGCCCACCATTGAGAAAGCACCAATGAAACGAAGGTCGAGGCTAACTTACATGTTACATCTGCAGCGGGGATGCAGACAAAAGAAATTACTAGATGAGAGCAAGCTCGAGGACCCTGAAAAAAATATTCCATCACACAAGAGGAGTTCATCATGTGATCTCATGTTACTGATGCCCTTCATCTTCGGAATAAAATTAGATCTCATGTTACTGATGCTCATTTATTTGAGCTCATCAAAAGAAAAAACAAGACGGCGGACCACGACAATTGGGTCAAATCCATTCAGAACAAAATTAGTGTTGAGGAATTAGACAATATCCGTATTAATTTCCGAAAGTAAATTATGCAAAACATGGCACGTACTAGCATGTGCTCATCTAACATACTAGATATAACGATCACAGCAAAGATCTCACAGATCATAACTAATGAATAGATTAGATCGATCTGGTTATACCCGTTAGGGATCCTGTACTGACATGATCCCGTACCGACGACGTTGTCGATGACCGATCCGTACCGACGACGTCGTCGATGACCGTGTTGTGGCACGTTGCGAGTATTGTAGATAGGGTGATGAAGAGGCATGTGAAGAAACCGCCGGTGATGACCTCCGGAGGCACACGTAAATGAATGACCCGAAGACAGTGAGCAATCGCGCAGCGCGCTTTCCAAAAACCTTATTCGCCCTCTCTCGGTGCAGGATCTCAAAAGACGAAGGGTTTTGGAGACCTGCTCTCCCGATCAAAAATGCACGTTGGTGCTTGGGATAGAGAAGACTACGATGGCAGCGCAGCAACGAGGTGACAAAACCCTAGCTCTTATAGACTACCTTAGGAATTCCCAAACCTAGAGGCCTCCCCGTATGATAGTCTATAATTTTTGTGTGTATTTTCCAACAGAGGTTGGTCCAATATATAAAGAGAAAATCTCCGTATCTCCTCATCAACTAGCAATGCCCACGCGTACGTCTCACTAAAAAGTCCACCCTAAAAGACCTATGGGAAAAGGAGATGGAGAAAAGGGCACGTGCACGTACTAGGCCTATACAAGTATGATGTATACAATACAAGTTCTATTTGCCTCTTTCAACATCAAAGGCGGGTGTCGTCGATGAGGATGAGCTAGCGGCAAGGGCTTCCAGCTTGCCCTTCTCAGCGAGGTAGAGAAGAGGTCGTCGGAGCCGCTCTCAGTGAGGTCGTAGTCGTCGAAGGTGTCAAGATGAAGCGTGTCAGCGGAGGCAAAGTCAGGATGCTGAAGGAGTCGGCGCATAGCTCGAGCCGAAGCGTGTCGAGGGAGGAGAAAAGGTCGTCAGAGCCGCTCTCGGTGAGGTCATGGTCACCGAAGGTGTAGACGAGCCCCTCGAGCCGAAGCGTGTCGGCGGAGGTGAGATCGTAGTCGTCGAAGGTGTAGACGAGCCCCTCAAGCCGAAGCGCGTCAGCGAAGGTGAGATCGTAGTCGTCGAAGGTGTAGACGAGCCCCTCAAGTCGAAGCATGTCGGCGAAGGAGAAAAGGTCGTCAAAGACTGTTGGGGAAATAGGCCTAGCAGGGGCAAATCTGTAACAACCAAGGACATATTTGTAATATTTGGAAAGACTAATGGAACACATAAAAATAGCCACCTCCCGCACTATATAAGCAGCCCTAGGGCTGGGAGAGGGTATGGCTCTCTTACCACTAATCTCTCCCTCTCACCAAAGACCCTAGTAACAACAAACAATACAGAGTAATCTTAGAAATTAAGAACCCATTTTCCATTGCCGCAAACACATGTGACATTTCAGTAGATTCACTAGGCCTCTACAGAGAAATAGCCAAAATATTGGTGACCCTCCTGCTCGCACTTCACACTCCGATAGTACAGTCGATGCACACCTTTGTTATCTCACAATGTTGTATTTTTGAGGATTCAAAATCTTGAATTAAAGATATAGATATAGCTTCATTGAATCTAGGATATTGTCTCTGCACCTGCCAACATTAAATCTAAAGACTAATATCAACGGTTGTCTAAGTCTAGCCCCAATACTGGTAGCTGTTTTACCACTTCCATGCTTGAAGCTAGTCAAAAGGTCAAAATATTGAAGTGCTTTCAACCATGTATTTGTTGACAGCGGGAAACCGGTAGGCAGTGTACCAACGGGACAACACAATATGAGCCGGGAGGTGTATGTGGACGTAGAGGTCGCTCCTCCTTGCTGCGGCTCCCAATCGGCTAAACGGTTAGCCGACTGCTTGGCTTTAGTGGTGAATGGGCATGCCACCTGGCTTGACCTTATAGCCAGGAAGGTGGTGGTAACGGTGGTCGACTCCTGTTCTCTCTGCATAAACAAACAAGACAGGGTAAACGTTAAATACTAGCCAGATCGCTCAGATCGGCTCTCCCGCGTCTGGTCTTGACATCGGCAAACCTCCAACGATACTCCATGAGCCGATCCTGACATTGTTCAGGCGATGCATAAAAGATGTATAGAAATAAGGTGATCTGCTTACCTAGATCGGATCTTTTGATAGAAGCTAGTGCAATAAATCAACAAAGTATTATATATATATAGCTAGAGACCGATCGAGATGCGATAATGCAGGGATTTGAGCAGATGAAGCAGCATCAACCTAAATGAGCCTCTTGCATCATGCAGATCTAACAACATACAGCGGTGGCTTGACACCGCATATATCGCAAAAAGTGATAACATCAAAGGATAGCATGATGGTGGACGGTCCGATCTATGTTGTGAAGCTCAGAGAATGAATGGATCGGGTCGATACATGTGATAACTAGTAGATCTTGCCAACAACAACGCTTAGTACAAGATCTACCATAGGCAGAACGCCGTAATGCCCTACTAACATCTACAAAAGAAGTTAATAGAGCAGCATGGCGATATACCTTGAAACCCTAACTGCTTAGGGGTGGCGATGCGCCGAGAGGATGTGGAGACAACCGCTGTTGACGAACGTGAGTAGTCTCTATTTATTTCATTGGTACTGTTATATATTTATAGTCCGCAGACTTGGATAGCAAGCCTATCATTTCCTAATTTATCTCTCAGTCTTAACTAAACTGGACTCCCGATCGGACTCCCTACCAAAGAAATATCTTTTCTAAAATACACGGGCACTTGGCCCAAAAGGCAAAATACACGCTATCTCTTCCTTGGATAGCCCAACTCCTAGTTCCGAACCAATTTAGGCCCATCAACCTGGGTCGGCTAAATTCTGGCGCCAACACATGCCCCCTGGTATTGGCAAGTAAAGATTTTATTCCAAAACCAAATAAGGATGGATCCCCTGCCGATCTGTCACATCAGTCCTAGAACACCACATTACCAAACAAGAAACGGGCGCTGACCGCCCCGTCCCATCGGACTTGGAACGCCACACGATCCTCCCCATAATGATGACCGTTTGGTGTCTTGGTAACCGTGCAGCGCCTCTTTATCTTCCTCTGATCTAGTACTTAACAAGTACAAGGGGTTCCCCTGTTTTCTCCACATCAGCAACCGCCCCTTCTTCCTCCTTGAGCCAAAGAAAGCCGAGACATCCCTGCCGTCCACCATGTCTTCCAGAAGTAGCAATATCCCGGACCAGCCTTCCTCTCCTTCCGTCGTAGGGCCTTCGAGGTCTCTTTATCCGGTGGAGCGCGTTCTCTCCCACTTGGAGGACATGGTGCCGGTGTCCTCGAGACATGCCGTGCCGGCATTGGTGCCACCGCCTCCACCGGTCGTCGTCCCAGTTTTGCCGAAGATCATCATCATCTCCAGTGATGACTCTGACGTCGACCCCGACGTCGGCCACAGCAGCGGAGCAGCGGGACAAGCACTCCTCCACCGGTGCTCTACGTTCACGACGACCAGATGGAGCCGCCGCCTGCCGATCATCCCCCTCGAGCTCCTAGAGTACTACCACGACGCAAGGTCGTGGAGCTTTGGGTCCTCTGAGTACAGCAACTCGGAGATGACAAGGGGCGAGGACTTCGACGTCCTCATCCACGGCCCCCTTATCCCTTCAAGCGACGACGACCTCTTCTCTTGGGACGGCGAAGATAGAGGAGGCCGAGGAGGTCGAGGAGGAAGGCACAAACGACGCCGCACCAGAGGAGCTAGACGAAGATGAAGGCTTCTTCGTTCGGGGAGATGAAGGTCCCCCAGACCTTGAGTTCTCTAGTGGCAAGGATGTCGGCGACGTAGCGGATGAAGATAGCAAGAACGCCGGTGATGAATCGCGTCTTTAGTTTTAGTTTTAGTCAGTTAATTTTACCTTTTAGCCGTTGCATCGGCTCTTTAAGAAGGATCTGAATTTTGGCCAAGCCGATAGTGATGGAATCGGCTGTTGGGGACTCACCCTCCTCTTTTGTATATATTCCTTAGTAAGAATATATAAATTAGTGAGCTTTCCCCTACTAATTCCTCCATCCAAAATCCCTTTGAAACTCCTTAACATCGGCTCTAGTAGCAACGCACTGAGCCGTACTTGAAGCCCCACTTACGAGGATCGGCACAATCAGATCAGCTCAATGACATCGGCTTAGTGGCAACGCACTAGTCCACGTTCAAAAATATCGGATCCTGGCAATAGCGCGATGATCTGAGCCAGTCTTCACATAGGTTTATGCCTTGCAGAGCGGTCCTTAGTCGATTGGTGCTATTCTGATCCGGCACCGGCTAACAACCAATCTGTGGGCCCACATTCTGAGCATCAAACCAAAGGCACGAATCCTTTGGCCAAATCCTAAAAATCCCGCGCTACTCCGTTGGGTGCGGACAGCTTCTCATAAAAGGCAAGCAAGCCAATTCCGAAACCTGCCGTCCACCCCTTGAAGCAAAAACACTTCACCATTCCGATCCATCTTCAACCAACCCGGTGAAATGGCGGCGTCCAGCAGCGCTGCTGAGGAGAAGACTCTCTGCGAGTGGGTTTTCGATTTGAAGGTAATAACTTCTAACTCCTCTGAATCACTACCTCCCCGTATCTTGTGGTAGGTTTTCTTGCTCTGAGTTAGTTAACCTTTTATGATTAGGCCGATCAAATTTTACTTCCCTTATCAGCCACTCCCACAACCTTCAGTCTTGGACCAAAATCCTATGAACCCCCGCATGAACTTGTCAGAACTGAGACCAAACGCTTGCCGTTTGTTCATACCACTCCAGACCTAGATCTGTGGTCAGACCAACTACGAGTCTGGCCATTTCCAATGGAGGGTTGGGTAGACTGGTATAAACGTGTCAAACAGGCGCATGGTTCCACCTGGCAGGTCACTCGCATAGTCGATGCCTTAACTCTGTCCCTTTCTCCCATGGAAAAAGACGATAACTTGCTTAGATCCATCAGCTATTTCTGGTCGGATATCCTGAAGTTTCTTGTTCGGCTCTGGCCCTATGACCCCAACATTTATGGATGTTGCCATGATTCTGGGCCTTGATGTGCATTCCTCCTGTCCTTCTCCTTTCTCCTTAACCGAATGCCCTCATAAGAAAATAGTGGAGAAGAGCAGCACCCGAAACTAGAGCCAATACATTAGTCAGCACAACAAACAAACCGGCCTTGTTTCAGTGAAAGAGCACATCGCCTTTCTGAACCTTTGGCTTGACCATTTTCTTTTCAATGGTCCTTCTTTGGCCCCGACAAAGAATTATCTGAACCTAGCCAATGCCCTGGCCAATGGCCGATCTCTTGCCCTGGGAAAACTTTTCTTGGGAATCCTGTATCGCCACCTATCTCTGAACACCCAACACATCCTATCGAATCAGCATGTAAAGACCGGAGGACCCTGGTGGTTTGTCCAGCTCTGGTGCAAGCTCTACTTTCATACTGAAATTCTAGATTTCCCTCGATTAGAATCCAAATCTTTCCCAGATTCTTCTGGCAAGCCCATTCGCTGCACTTCATTTGGCCAAGCGCTACATCAGTTACCTGCAACCAGTACTGCTACTGCAGAAATGGCCAAATGGTACAAATGCTTCTACAGCGCCCAGACCACACCTTCTTATGATGCATATGCCGAACTAGAAAATTTTGAGAACCCATCCTTCTTCAGGCTAGACAGTTTCCCCACTGATGAAGAATCCCGAGCCATATTCGGCATCATGATCACTCCATGCCTCCTCCCAGTCAGCATGAGTACTAGCAATAGGATCAACAAGCCAGGGTATGAATCCTACCAACCTGTCTTGGCTGCTCATCAGTTCAGCTTAAATCAGACTTCCCCACATCTGATCATCCATGAGAGAATCCAGAGCCGAGCTGAACTGACTGACTCACTGGTAGCTTCCAAAGCCTATGCTATCTTTTCTGACCTGAAGCTACAAGTCTCTGGTAACCTAGAGTTCATACACACTTCCGATGGCTTCAACTCCTGGTGGGGTTACTAGGCACCCACCCTCTTCCAAGGCGTAGTCGCATCGGCTCTCATGGCAATCGACCCAAAGTACCAGGCCACACCAGAAGAGGTATGCCCACTTCGGTGTTGATTCTTTTTCTTCTTTCATTATTCTAGAATCTGACCGAGTTTCCTTCTGCTCAGTTACAGGAAGATCCAAACTCGACTGATGAATCGGGTCAGCCATTTAAGTACCTACAAATGGCTCCAGTGCCGGTGTATCAAGCCAATGCACCTCCTCTTGACAAAACTATCTTTGCTACTCCTGGCCTGAAACGGCAATGAGAAAGGAGAGGGCCCAGCCAGCCGAGGTCTAAAAAGGCATCCATCAAGAAACCAGTTGCTCCTTCGGCTCCATTACCTCCTGATTCACCAGTAAGTTTTCCCTCACTTCCCCAGATTTTCTGTCACTATCTGCATTAATTCAACGAGCTCTATGTACAATGCAGAATGATGACACCCGTAGTGGGGAGCATGAAGCCGATGTGGGAAGAGCCCCACTCGAACGTTGCAATGCTCCATCTGAGGACACATCAAGCCACGCAGGGATCGAAGTAGAAGCTGATCTACCTAAGGTAAGACCATTACACACCTTTACCATGTTGTTTCCACCTCAAGTCTACCTGATCCCACTGCTTCTTCCTTGTCAGACCTTTAATGTGGCGAATCTGCTGGACTTCGATCCTTCTACCCTCGGTGAAACATTGATGACTGAGAGTCCACCTGTGTCACCTTCATCTGCTGCTCACATAGTCTCCAAGCTTGAGGACATCGTGAAGCAATTGGAAGTCTCAATTGAACAACTGGTCGTTGACTGTGATGAGGTCCGATCAGTCTTCGAATCAATCGCTGATGCTCTTCATTCAGACTTGAAGCGGGCACTTCGGCCTATAGCTCATCTGGGTTTCCTCCGTGAGGACATTCTGGCCGCCACCGCACGCATTGCTTCTTGTGCCAGACAGCCCGCTTTGAAGGAAGAAATCGCCAGGGAATGTGCAGCAGCAAACCAACTCAAGGTGGCTCTTGATGATCAGAGTGTCAGTGAACGACTGCTGTCAACCACAGAAAAGCCTGACGCGAAGAAGACCAAACTCAATGAAGAAATCAAGCGTCCTCAACAGGAATTATCTAAGGTTGAAGCAGCCATCGTAGCCAGCGCCAAGGACATGGAGAAGATTGCAAACGAAAAGCAACAACTATCCACGACGCTCAAGACAAACATGTCGCGCATCCGTTCGCTGAATAACAGTCTGGTCGTCGGCTCTGATGAACCAGATCATCAAATCATGAACTCTTATAGTTAGAACCTTAGTTTCACATGGCACGCCTTTGTTTGGCATGCCCCCGAGCATGTTTGACGATGGACAGAATCTTTATTAAGTGTTTTTTATTCTAAAGGCGATGCATACTTTGCATCGGCTCTAATTGAGGCCAATGACGTACATCGGCCCATACTTTTATAATCTCTCTTTTTATTACTATTGTTTTTTCTTCTCAAGGCGATGTCGACACATCGGCTCTTGTCAGGACCGGATGACCTTGCATCGCCTTGTATGAAACAGATCAGGTTCCGATCCATAAGCTAGGATAGTACCTTTTCAAGTACTTGCCATTGATGTTCCTGCTAAATCATACTCCTTCCAGTGTTTCCATCCTGTAGGAGTTTCTTAGAGCTGTTTCTACTATACGATAAGGTCCGTGCCAGTTAAGTGACCATTTTCCGTACGCCGGGTCCTTTGTTCCAACTGGCAAAACCAGCTCCCACACAAGATCTCCAACTAGGAAGTTCTTCGGCTTCACTATTTTGTTATGAGCTCTTGCTACCTTGGCCTTGTTGTCTTTGATCTTTTTGAGAGCCCGGAGCCGAAGTTCTGTCAGATCATCCGTGTTGATGTTCATAAGGGTTGAATATTCATCGGCTGTTAGGTCATTTTGGAACTGAACCCATCGAGAGCCGATGTTGACCTCCCAAGGCATAACGGCTTCCATGTCGTAGACCAATTGATAGGGAGTGCATTTGGTAGCCCCATGACATGACATCCGATATGCCCATAATGCTTCAGCCAGCCGATCATGCCATTGCTTGGGATATTCGTCAATTATTTGCTTGATCAGCTTTATGAGACTTTTATTTGACGCCTCGGCCTGACCATTAGCTTGAGCATAATACGGTGAAGATTGTATCAAGGTGATGCCCATCTCTTTAGCAATTTTTTTGAATTCTTCTGCCAAAAACACAGACCCCTGGTCTGTGGTGATGGTCTGCGGTATCCCAAACCGATGAATGATGTGTTCTTTGACAAAATTTATCACATCCTTGGCCGTGACATTTTTCATCGGTGCAGCCTCCACCCATTTGGTGAAATAATCGGTTGCGGCCAAAATCCATTTGTGGCCTTTGCTAATTGGAGGGTTGATCTGTCCAATCATGTCCATGCCCCAGCCTCTGAATGGCTATGGCTTGATAATAGGATTTAATGGTCCAGCCGGAGCTATCTGTATGGCCCCAAATTTCTGACACTCTTGGCAGCCATTATAATATTTGAAACAATCCTCCAACATAGTCGGCCAATAATAGCCAGACCTTCTGATCAACCACTTCATCTTGTGAGCCGATTGATGAGTATCGCAAGTTCCTTCGTGCACATCGTGCATGATTTTGAGCGCTTCTGTCGGACCTAGACATTTTAACAACAAGCCTTCAATGGTTCTGAAATAAAGTTCTTCACCAATGAGTACATGCTTCAGAGCTCGCTGTCTTGTCTTCTTATCTGCCCCCCGAGTCGGATCCCTCAAGTAATTGAGGAGATCGGCTCTCCAATCGGCTAGTGTGAGCTGCATTGTGTCGACACAGACGTCCTCGACTTGCTCCGTATAGCCAAAAGCTATTTGCGCGAGTTTGTTACCTTCGGCATTGTCGTCCTTAGGTATCCACTTAAGCTGGATATAACGGAATCTTGCCATCAACTCTTGACATCGAAGAAGGTACGGATACAGCAAATCACTTGCACAATTGAAGTCCTCCGTTGATTGGTTAATGGCGACTTTTGAATCATCGAAAACTTCGACTGCTTCGGCGCCTGCATCCAATAACAGCTTAAGACCTTTGCACAAAGCCTCGTCCTCCGTCTGGTTGTTGGTACGACGCTCCTTGAGGTGAAAGGCAAACTCATATCGTGCCCCCCGAGGGGATATGATGAAGAGTCCAATGCCACAACCAGCATCGCACGCAGACCCGTCGAAGAACAAAGCCCAAGATGATATGCTGATGAAATGGGATTGCGGAGCCGATCGCTTTGTAATGAGATCGGCTAACGCTTGGCCCTTGATGGCTTTTGCCGGTCGGAACCTGACGTCAGATTCTGACAAAGCGAACATCCATCTGACGAGCCTCCCTTTGAGGATCGGAGCTGACAACATATGCTTGATGACATCGGCTTTGCAGACGACCAGCACCTCGGCGTTGAGCAGGTAATGCCGCAGTTTGGTGCATGTAAAATATAAGCACAAACACAAGCGTTCCATTTCTGAATACCTGGTCTCCGCGTCGAGTAACCATCGGCTGAGATAGTAGACGACACATCCTTGCCGTTGACCTCTTGAATCAGCACAGAGCCAATGGAAACTTCATCGACCGAAAGGTAGACTATAAATGGGAGGTCGAGTCGAGGTGGGGCCATCATCGGTGGTGCCATCAGGTACCTCTTTAGGTTATCGAACGCCAGTTCTTGATCAGGGCCCCACATGAACTCACTGCTACGCTGTGTCTTGACCAAAGGCATGAACGCTTCAAGTTTTGCTGAAAGGTTAGGGACAAACCTCCTGATGTAGTTAATTTTGCCGATCAGTTGCTGAAGCTCCTTTTTGGTCGTTGGTGGTGTCATTGTCTCAATGGCATTTTTACTCTTCGAGCCGATCTCCATACCTCATTCATGGATCATGAACCCAAGAAACTGTCCAGCAGTGACGCCGAACGCGCACTTATCGGGATTCATCCTCATGCCATGTTTACGAGTACGCTCGAGGACTTGACGCAGATCGGCTAAGTGGTTCTCCTGCAACATTGACTTGACCACGACATCGTCAATGTATACTTCCATGAGGCGGCCGATGAGATCATGGAAGATATAGTTCATGGCCCATTGGTAAGTTGCTCCGGCATTGCGCAGGCCGAAGGTCATGACCACAAACTCAAACAAACCCTGTGGGCAACGAAAAGTTGTTTTGTAAACATCTTCTTCGGCCATAAAGATTTGATTATACCCGGCATTGCCATCAAGGAAACTCATCATCTTGTGACCAGCTGCAGCATCAATGAGCGATTCTGCTACGGGCATCGGATATTCATCCTTTGGGGTAGCTCTGTTTAGATCCCTGAAGTCGATGCATATCCTGAGCTTACCGTTTTTCTTCCAAAGAGGAACAATGCTCGATATCCAAGTGGCATATCGGCAAGGGCGTATAAACCCAGCGCGAATCATCTTCTCTGTCTCTTCTTTGACTATATCAACAATTTTTGCGTCGATCTTCCTGGGATGCTGAGCAAACGGCCGAAAACCGGCTTTGATCGGTAGCCGATGTTCAACAATAGACCGAACAAGACCTGGTGTGGCGGAACCGCCAATTTAATCCGGGCTAAGCACACCTGCCACCTCTGGCTTGCAGTGCGATTAGACCGAACTAAACCCGGTCGTCCGTCGAGAGTCATTCGACTCCCGATATTACCTTTTCCCAGAGGAACCGACATCATACACATCCAGCCCACAATGGAGCCACAACAGATACATCATCTCAGGCAGTTGAATATAGCATATATAAACTTATTTCACAAACCGATTTGAAATAATAACATAAGTTTCAACATATTACCATACGAGAGGCAAGTTTGAATCAGATAGCGGAAGCGAATTTGAAAACGTCTCACAGCGGAAGAAATACTTTACTAGTCTTCAAGCAACGTTGATCGAGACGAGCAGCACCGAGCCCACCGGTACTACCCTTCTCCAAGCAGTTGTCCAGATGTCGCCTGTACCTGTTCTCAAAAGGTGGGGGCAAACCCTGAGTACTATTTACTCAGTAGGACTTAATGGATTGGCTTACGGCTGACGCAAGGCTTGCTTACTAACCTTTGGATCCTTAGCCATTGGTTTTAAACAGTGGTATATCAATATAAAATATCAAGATTCATCTTTTGCGTATAACTCCATAACAACTTGTAGAAATGTAAGCAATACAATTCAAACATGTTGTATCTGAAAACATGAGTAACGGACATATTATATTCCAGTAGTTACTACGTTGCCCGTGTGCATTATCAGCATTCCCACACCTGGTGGGTATCAGCGATTCGAATCGATTTTTAATTCCCGGGAATAACTATCATGCCAGGGGTATATGCTTACTAGCCATCGCGTTCCCACATATAGCCCCAATCTTAACCTGCCTCGTCCCAAGTTCGATTCACTCCCGCCTAGCCCCCGGGTTGTGCCCCCATGACGAGCCTGCCGACATCTCGGTCTCCCCGTCATGAGTACCAAGCTCCCCCGGGCCACCTTCCTCTCAACCAGTGGGTAGGAACGTGTCTCTGTGCTTCGGACGAGCCCAGGAAAGACTTCTCCGGTCCCATATCCCGGATAAGCACTCTAGCAATGTTATGCCGAACAGCAGGCGAACAGCGAACGGGCCTTAAACGACTCAGGCGGAGCCAAACGCACACCTCATAATAAAATTATTCTCCGCCCGGTCTCCATTTAAATCATGAGCATAGTATTACTTCCTCAATAGTAATAGTTTTGTAACCTTTGAAATCACCTACGCGACGAGTGACTCCTTTCACTCGTGTCTACTCGCACCTAGCAGAGCCTAGGCAACTCGTCCTACGAACTCTATACATAGGTGCTAGGGCCAGGGCGGCCAGGAGATCTAATGCAATTGTTTTCAATCAACTCCTAGTGCGGATGCGTAATGAGACAATCAATTATCACATTAGCTGGGAGAAATCATGGTCCTGCCTACCTTTGCTTATTCTTATCAAGCCAACAAACTAAACTAGGTTAGTTTGCCGGGTTGTGAGGCTTTGCCCCAGGCAACCCCTTGATCACTTGGACAACTCCTCCTTCCAAACACGACTGATGGGCTCTCTAGGTCGTGTCTGGGGCTTACTTGATCTTCTGGAACACCATTGCTTAAAGTAGCTCCCGTACTTGTTTCTCAATCACGTATCTGCATTAAGCGTTGCTATATGAATGCTATGCATGACACAGTGAATGAGATGCAGATCATCAAGCCTACAACTGGTTAAGCAAAGTATAAGGCAAACATCTAATTACGGATGTAATGGATTACTAGCTCAACCAAAATCTCCCGACTGACATTAGCATTAATACTACTTTGATGGACCCGAAGCAATCGTGTATTGTGCAATCTCACGAGAACACATATACCAAAGTTAAGTTGTCAATCATAAAGCTAACATGGTAAGTGTGGGGGTTTTTATTGAATATACTCGTCTCACATTTTCGATTATTTATGTAAAATTGCATTATTTCTACTATTTTCAAATCAGAGTCACACCCTTACACGCACCACCTCCTATTCTAGCAACGAGTCATGTTCATAACCTAGAGCTCATATCAAGCCCTTAAAGTCGCTTGGAGCATTTTTCACCATAGCAAATCTTTCTTAAATTAAATATATGCTAAACTACGAGACAAGGGCACAATAGTAATTAAACAGTATAGACTAGGGCTACCAAAATTTATACAGAGCCTACACACGTTCACAAGGCTTTTGCCCAAATTTCATAATTTTTGAAGCTCATTTTACCCACATTTCCTATTTATTAAGGTTTTTCATGCAGGCACATTAACAGGGGCAAAAAGGTCTTTTCCTACTCAACCATCATATCCATTCTATAGATCTATTTAATAGGAATACAATGCAACAAAGTTTATATTTTTCTGATTTTTATTTGATTTATTACGAATTTCCAAAGTTTTCAACCTAATAAAACACATTAAATCGAAAATCATAACAGTCAGGGACCTAAACGTGATTGTCTATTACATCAGGGGCTAGCGCGTAAGGATCTGATGACTCAGTGAATAGCGCACCGTACTTGAAAGAAAATAACCAGAAACGCAGGGGTGCTTTTGAAAATCGACCTTCTTCTTCCTGCCTTTCTTCTTCCTCCGGCCGAACGCGCAGGGGAGGGGATGGCGGCTTGCGCTGGCGGCTGTGGGCACGCACTTGGGGCCGAGCGGGCCTGGGGAGGTGTTCCCGGCGTAGGGGTACCTTTTCCCCAAGACGGCGTCGCGCGGTGAGCTTGGAGCGGGCGGGGAACGCCGGTGAACCGAAGGCCGACGGCGTCGAGCCCGACGACGGTGGCTCGGTCTAATCCGGCGAAGGAGTGGTGGAACAGGGCCACCGCCGGGTCCGCGAGCTTCGCGGTGTCGAAGCGAATCCAGCGCAGGCGGTTGGGGCTACGGGGAGGCACCGGAGCGACCCGTCCACGGTGAGGTCGGCGGCGCTCTGTGGCTCCCCGGTGGCTGTGCGTGGAAGAAGGCGAAGGAGGTACTGGAGGCCGGCCACGGAGATGAGGAAATAGGTGGAGGGATTGATGCGGTCATGGGGCGCTCGCTGCCTTGGAGAGAGGAGGACGGATGTGGCCGGGATGGGAGCTCGAGCTCGGCTCGCTCCGATGGCGGGTGGACAGAGGAGGGAGGAAGCAGAGGGGAGGGGTAGCGGGGCACGCGGCAGAGGGAAGCGCAGGCCGGGCGCAGGCAGGCGGCGCGTGGCCTCGGCGCGGTGCGCTGGCGGCGCGCGCTCGCGGTGGCGAGCGGCGCGTGGCCGGCAGCGCTGGACGCCGGCGCCGCGTGGGCGAGCGAGAGAAGAGGAGGAAGAGAGAGGGCGTGGGTGGACCGGGTCCACGGATTGCGAGACGCTGACTGGTGGGACCGAGCGAGAGAGAAGAGAAGCGGTCCACTGGACCGAGTCCGTGGAAGCTAATTAAGGTGGGACCCACAGAGTTGTCGTCCCCACGTGGAGCCGAGGCGGGCTGACGAGTGGACCCCACTTGTCAGTGACTGCAGGATGGAAAATAATTTCGGAAAATTGAAAAATGCTGTTTGACTGCTGAGACATGTTTTAGAAATTGTTGTTTTTGAACATCCTAGGGGCCGAATTTGACAAAACCCAAAATACAAAAGTTGTTCTACTCTTCCAGATCTATAACTTTGTCAAAAGGAGAAACATCAGATTCCAAGTTTACATATGATCAAATTTGAATTGAACCTGCTGACTCCAGTTTGACCAAAGTTTAATACAAACTTAGAAATTCCTAAAGTCTATTTTATGCTCATTTTCAGAGAATGAGTATTATACCAATGTTGTGTGGTTTTTAATTATCTAAAACTTTCTTATATGATGTTCTGCATGATAGGGACTTTTGATTGCTCAAAATTTGAATTTTCCATTCAGGTCTATTTGGACAGAATTCACTAGAAGATAGAAAAGAAGCTAAAACATCTTGCAAACCTTTATGCATGTCACCACACCCAATAACAAAGTTGATCTACCTAGAATTGTCTACAAGTTTGTTATAGAGAGTTTGGTCCAAAACACATCATATTTTAAACTATAGTTACAAATGCACTCAGGGGTTTTTCATATTTTACTGAAAATTTTTGACTTCGTGATTTACTAACCTAGTTGTTGCTCTTCTCTAAACATTATTAAGCCAAATCTCTGACTACCGCTAATCTAATCACGTGTTAAGATTTTCGAGATGCCGGGGGCATCACACCTGGCATCTCATGATACTCCCAGGCAAAGCAATCTAGGAACTCTCTGAGCAGCATGATCAACTAAGCTTTGAACTCCGGATCGAGCTTTTTGCTGATCCATGTCGGCCTCGGTTGGTCCCTGAGCCGATGTCGACCTGTTCGAGCTCGTCGGATGGTGTGAAGCCAAAACTGAGTTTGCCCTCTTTCGCAAATTCCTGGGTGGATCCTGACGAGACCGGAGAGGGGTGAGAGCATGCAGCTTCCGATCTTCCTCCACCAGATTGATCGTCGCGAGAAAGGTCCCCCTTATTGGAAAAAACATGTATTACATTAATGTTTTGTGGCCGATCACAGGGATCAGCCAATGCAGTAGTCTTACATGAAACATGATTACAAATTTTTTGGGGCCGATCACAGAGATCGGCCACCTCGGGTCGTGAACCCATAGAAAGCTTATACCAACCAGTGAGCCGATCAGAGAGATCGGCGGATATACTATCTATTCTATCATCTAATGGTCCAGTCTGAATCTTGGCGACCCAAGAGACACTCTGTTTCTTTTGTCCAAAACTGTGCCTCGGGCATTGCGACTTCGCAGGACTCGTCAGCAGGGATAACTTCGATCTCGTCGCCGTTCCACTGAATCAGGCATTGGTGCATGGAAGACGGGACGCAGCAGTTGGCGTGGATCCAATCTCGGCCAAGCAAGATGGAGAAAGTGCCGTGATCGTCGACGACGAAGAATGAGGTGTTCATGGTCTTGCTGCCAACTGTCAGCTTGGCGTTGAGAACGCCTTTAACCTTCGATGGGTTCCCTTTGAAATCTTTTAACGTGACGTTGGTATCAACAAGATCCTCCTTGGACCTGCCAAGCATGCGACACAAGGAATATGGCATGATGTTAACGGTCACACCTGTATCAATGAGCATCCTACTGACGGGCTTGCCATTGACGAACCCCTTTACGTGTAATGGCTTAAGGTGCCGATATTTTTTGTCGATCGGCTTCTCAAAAATAGCAGCTGTGGGGCCGAGGCTGAGCTGCGCCATGGACTCAGCCATCTGTTCCTCGCTGGGGGGTCGAAAATCATCTGGCAAGTAAAAGACCATGTTGACATCAGCCGCGGCCTTCTTCAGGATTGCGTTGACTTCCCCCTCAAAGTCATCCTTGTGGCCCGATTGACTGTCGCCGTCCATGTCTATGGTTCCGTCTTTTTTGTTCATCTTTGACGAATCGGCCACGGCTGGTTTGGCTACTGCTTCAGCCACCTTGGACTATACTTTGCGCTTCCATACGAAGTTATGCTCTGGACGCAAGCTCGGAATGTCAAAGATGCCATCGAACTTCTTTAGCTGCCGAAGGTACTCCTCTTCGGATTGTTCTAAGCAACGCAGACGTTGTACCATGCGCTTCTGTGATCTAGTCAGGCCCTTTGGACAGTATCTAGGCAAGTGGCATTCCTCACGACGTCGACCATCGTTGTCCTTCTGGATCGGCGGTCCGTGCTACTGCGGAGGAGGTGATGCTTGCCTTGGAGGTGGGGATGTTTGTTGCCTCTTTGATGGGTACTCTGGCTGTCGTGGCGGTGGAGAAGGGCTACGTCCATGCCATGGTGAGGGGACGCGACGGCGAGGCGGAAAGGGCGCGCGCCTCAAGCAATCGAACACCGACGGCCTGCCGTGCTGGGTTCTGTGGGCAGAACACTCGAGGCACTCCTTAGGGGTTGGGAGCCTGCTCATGCCTTGGCTCCAGCAGTAGTAGAAGTACGGGCAGCTCCAGTGCTCCCTATTGAGGCGTTCGTCACGCTCCCGCGGACTCTCCTATCATCGTGCGTCACGCCTGGGCAAGTGCGGGTACTCCCGATGATGCTCCTTGTGACGCCGGCGCTGCTCACGGTAGTATGCTTCTTCCTCGCGACGGCGTTCCTCGTTGCGCTGGTGGTGCCATGAGTACACCCCCATCAACGCCCCAGAGTTTGGACGGAATCATCGGTTTCTCTCGATTGTTCTGGCCAAAGTATGCTCTTCAGCCCTGAACTCAAGAGGTAGATCATCGCGCGGGTCAGCCTTGGCCTTCCCTTTGTCTTTCGCGAAGGCCTGGGCCATGTTGATTGAGATGGATGGTCGCGGGCCAGGTTCTTCTATGGTGCGGCGAAGGACTGTCCCCGCGGTGATCACTCCCTGTACTCGAGCATCAAAAGTCGATTCGGTTGAGCCGATCGGCAGATCCTGTCGTTCCCAGGGTGGCAGGACTGCGTGTACTGCGTTGACTGGGAAAGGCTTGGTGTCGATCTTCATCGGAGGATGGGCAAAAACCAGCTGTCCCTGCTCGATGGCCCTCTAGATTTCAATCCTCAAGACCCTGCAATCATTAGTATCATGACCGTCGAGTTTGTTATGCCACTTGCAATACTTGGGGCCACGTACTTCTTCAGCCGAGGGTGTTTGATGCCCGGCCAATGGTACCAAGTGCTTCTCCTTGAGCAGTAGGTCAAAGATATGCTCAGTCTTGGACACATCGAAGTCAAAGCTGGGAGTGGGCTCTGGCTGCTTTACCCACTAGCACTGTGGTGGCTGGCTCTTTCTCGACCACTGGACGAGGTACGTATCCGCATCATCCAACGTGTCATCGTCATCGGCTTAGATGTAGCCGATGTTCCTCCAGTGCTTCTCCTAGAGGATCTCAGGATGACTGAGTTCGTAGGCCAAAACTTTAGACACCAAATGGCCGACAGACTCAAAATCAGTTGGCCCGTACACTGCTTTGATGGCTTTGTTCATCCCCTTGAAGGCCAGCTCCGCCAAGGACCTCTCTGAAAGGTGGAGAAAGTAGCATATGTTCCTCAACTTGCGGAACCGCTGGATGTATTGCTGGACCAATTCTCCTAGATACTGGTAGATGCTAGCCAGGTCGGTTAGAGTTGCTTCATCGGAATTAGAGAAGAACTGGGCATGGAACTTCTCTTCCAGCTGATTCCAAGTAGTGATTGATCCCGAGGCCAACGTGGTGTACCACCCAAATGCTAGCCCAGTGTGCGACAAGGAGAAAAGCCGAATCTTCATGTGCTCGGCTAGAGAGGCGATGCCCAGCTGTGCCAGATACCGGCTGACGTGTTCAATAGTACTGGCGCCATCGTTGCCGCTGAACTTGGTGAAGTTTGGGATCTTGAATTTCGGAGGGGGCTCCAGGAGGTCATATGCCTCTGGGTAAGGTTTAGCATAAGTGATCACCCCCTGTTTGGGCACCATCCCGTACTGATTCTTTAGGATCTCCTAGACAGCACCCTTGAGACCATCTGCGGGAGTATATCCGGCCTGATCAAGTTGGATCGGCCCAGTCCCGTAAGCATGTTACCACTCAATCATCTCCTGATCAGCCGATTTCGTCGGCTTTTTATGTGGTTGAGCTTCCGGTATGCCTTGCGCTTGAGCCGATCGCTTGTTGACAACCACTAGATTGGGGTAGGGGTAAGGAGGCCGTTCCCCCTCTTCCAGCTGTCGGTACCTGAGCTAGCAGAAGTACCCCTCTAGGATGACCAGTGGTGGCGTAGAGTAAGCACGAGGTTCCAAGGGAATGCCGTCACGTGGAGGGTGCATGACTAATTCGGCAATGTTATCCCCCTGAACCTCAATATGAATGGGGGTGAGCGGCCTAGAGTAGAACATGGCTTCTCCAACATGGCCGTTCAACTCGGGGTCGGTGATGTGCAGTGGTTCACCGGCCAAGGTAGCTCTGACAATCTTGACCACGATGTTGTCCACGGTTTATGGTTGCCTCTGACTGCCATATGAGGGCGTGAGCCGTGATCCTTTGGATCTCCTCGCGGAGTGCTTCAGTGTGCTGCTATGATGGAGTCATGAGATCGACCTTGTCCAAGAGCGACTCGGGGACCCCTTGGATCCTGATGGAGACGTGATGAGTGCGTCCGTACATGGTGAGCACCTTCTTCTTGAGATCCTCGATGATCGAGGCATAATGCTTCATATGATTCTCGAGCAGGTCTTCTACCCTGTCGATGGGCATGATTCCGTCATCGTTTTCGACTCTCTTGCCTCCAGCCATGACGATCGTGTCCCACTGGGCGTGCCAAAAATGTGTTGCCACGAGAAACCGGTGGGCAGTGTACCAAAAGGTCAACACAATGCGAGCCGGGAGGTGTATGTGGATGTAGAAGTCGCTCCTCCTTGCCGCGGCTCCCAATCGGCTAAACAGTTAGCCAACTGCTGGCTTTAGTGGTGAATGGGCATGCCTCCTGGCTTGACCTTACAGCCAAGAAGGTGGTGGTGACGGTGGTCGACTCATGTTCTCTCTACGTAAACAAACAAGAAAGGGTAAACGTTAAATACTAGCCAGATCGCTCGGATCGGCTCTCCCGCGTTGAGTCTTGACATCGGCAACCCTCTAACGATACTCCATGAGCCGATCCGACGTTGTTCAGGTGATGCATAAAAGATGTATAGAAATAAGGTGATATGCTTACCCAGATCGGATCTTTTGATAGAAGCTAGCGCAATAAATGAACAAAGTATTATATATATATAGCTAGAGACCGATCGAGATGCGATAATGCAGGGATTTGAGCAGATGAAGCAGCATCAACCTAAACGAGCCTCTTGCATCATGCAGATCTAACAACATACAGCGGTGGCTTGACACCGCATATATCGCAAAAAGTGATAACATCAAAGGATAGCATGATGGTGGACGGTCCGATCTATGTTGTGAAGCTCAGAGAATGAATGGATCGGGTCGATACATGTGATAACTAGTAGATCTTGCCAACAACAACGCTTAGTACAAGATCTACCATAGGAAGAATGCCGTAATGCCCTACCAACATCTATGAAAGAAGTTAATAGAGCATCATGGCGATATACCTTGAAACCCTAACTGCTTAGGGGTGGCGATGCGCTGAGAGGATGTGGAGACAACCGCTCTTGACGAACGTGAGTAGTCTCTGTTTATTTCATAGGTACGGGTACATATTTATAGTTCGCAGACTTGGATAGCAAGCCTATCCTTTCCTAATTTATCTCTCAGTCTTAACTAAACTGCAGTCCCGATCGGACTCCCTATCAAAGA
This sequence comes from Paspalum vaginatum, assembly GCA_030272315.1. Lineage (NCBI taxonomy): Eukaryota > Viridiplantae > Streptophyta > Magnoliopsida > Poales > Poaceae > Paspalum > Paspalum vaginatum. The sequence goes on along the minus strand of CM059015.1, from coordinate 37,719,337 downwards.
AATATCTTTTCTAAAATACACGGGCACTCGGGCCAAAAGGCAAAATACACGCTATTTCTTCCTTGGATAACCCAACTCCTAGTTCCGAACTGATTTAGGCCCATCAACCTAGGTCGGCTAAATTCTGGCGCGAACAGTATTACTTACACATACTTCTTCTGATCCTGTTCTAGTATGATAACATTCACCAAACACGAGTATTCTTAAGCCACACAATCTTCTTTGAATAGCAAAATTGGATAGTGTGGGAGCCATCGAGGTGTTCAACACCAAGGTGCTTAGGCTGAGTATAGCAGGAAGAAGCATTTCATCCCAAATTTAAACTACACTCGATATATTGTATACATGTATACAGTGTTGCTTACAATGTTCTTATCCTCCTGTTGAACACAAGCTTACTCCTTAAGATGCCTACGAGAGGGACCCGTGTGAGTAGTTCTAGGTCTCACCTAGCCACATGTTGCATCAACCTACCAGGTTGGGAAGACGTGTGTTGAGGCTGGTTCTTACGCTAGGCACGCTGGAGAGAGAGCTCACAACGCGGTTCTTACACCTAGGCATGCTGGAGAGAGAGCTCACAACGCCGGCGGACACGGACACATGCGCGTGGCACTTATGTGTACTCACATTACTATTAGGAACTACCAATAAACAACCACTTCGAGCCGCCAACCAACATCGGGGGTACAGAGAGTTCACCGCCGCTAGCCTGACAACCCGCCACGCTGCACTTCAGGCCGTGCTATGCAGAGCTTGTGAAACCTTAAATTAGCAAAATATCACCTATCGAATCTATCTGACACTCATTCAAATAATCATCTCGATAATTCATTCATGCTAATCTCAGTGCGAGAGCTTGTGACCCATGCGTGGGGGCAAATTAAGTGGTGTGGATGTTTAGTACGGCGTGCTCTTTCCAAACTATGGTGAGCAAGCTAATTACAGCTTACTTGAACAACTATTATGCCCACTTCTAATAGTGGAAAGGATCACATGCCATGGCTCCACGTCCCTAACCCAGCTAGATCTGCTACTAAATACACCACCAAACTTTTTTTATAACACACACGGCATCCAGATGCCAAAATCAAGAACAATTACTCGTGAAAAAGATGTCAAACTTTCTTATGGCACACACGACATCCAACCATCAAACTTTTTATAGCACACACGGCATCCGGAAGCCGGAATCAAGAACGATTAAATGAAAAAAGATGTCAAACTTTTTGGTGACACACGACACACTGCATCCAACCACCAAACTTTTTTATAGCACACATGGCAACCAAAACCTAGAATCAAGAAAACTTACTTGCAAAAAAGAAGTCAAACTTTTTTATGACCCACAAGGAGGAATAGATTTCGTTTGGCATTGTTTACCACCTAGAGGACGATCAGGAGGGATCCTATAGGGTGTTAAAGCTGACTTGTTCGAGTTATCTTTTATAGTTGAAGGGGAATTTTATATCAAATTCCATCTCACTAATAAATCAGATAAGTTTAAATGGATTTTGATGGCAGTATATAGTCCAGCTCAGGATAATTTCAAATCAACCTTCTTAGCGGAACTAGTAAGAGCTTGCCAACAAAATCCCCTCCCAACCCTTATACGGGGTGATTTTAATATTATGAGAACTAGCAAAGAGAAAAATAATTCGAGATTCAATGATCGATGGTTTTTTCTTTTCAATGCTGTTATTGACAGCTTTGATCTTAGAGAAATTGCATTAACTAGTCGGCAGTTTACCTGGGCAAACTCCTTGGCAAATCCAACGTATGAAAAACTTGACAGGGTGCTTATGTCTACCAAATGGGAATTTAAATACCCATTAGTGTCTGTCCAAGGTTTGGATAGAGGAGTTTCGGATCATACACCTTTGTTGCTGGACGCTGGAACAACAGGTTACACGGGTATCTTGAAACAATTCAGATTTGAATTAATTTGGTTCACCCGTGATGATTTCTATGATCAGGATACAGAAATTTGGAATAAACTAGTAAAAGGACAAAAATCAGTACAACGTTGGAATAATAAATTGAGTGCGCTTCGAAGATATCTTCGTGGCTGGAAAGCTCACTGTGCCAGAGAGTACAAACAGAAAAAGAAGGCACTCCAAAGTACAATAAATAATCTTGATATCACTGGTGAAGTTAGAGATTTGACTGATTTAGAGTGAGAGCAACTGGCCCAATCGCGAGATAATCTGACAACTCTTCTGAGAGAAGAAAAGATCAGATTCTACCAAAGGGCAAAATTGCAAGACGTTCTCCTTGGGGACAATAATACGAGATACTTCCAAATGGTGGCAAATGGTAAACATAGAAAAAAGAGGATGTTCTCTTTAGATGATGAATGCGGTAAAATTGAGGGGCAGGAAAACCTTAAGACTTAGATAACCAACTTTTACAAGGATCTGTTTGGGACTCCGGAACAAGACCTTGTCATGTTGGATGAAAATATAAACCAAGATATTCCTCAAGTTTCCGGCACTGAGAATGAACTCCTCACTGCTCCGTTTGCTGAAAAAGAAGTCCGTGAGGCGAACGGAACATAATAAAGCACCCGGTCCTGATGGCTCCCCGGCCGAGTTTTACCAAAGGTTTTGGGAAGTCATTAGAGGGGACTTAATGCAGATGTTCCAAGACTTGTTCAGGGAGACCTACCACTCTTTAGTTTAAACTTTGGGGTGATAACCCTCATCCCAAAAATTCAAGAGGCCAATATAATTCAACAATACAGATCTATCTGCCTTTTGAATGTTAGCTTTAAAATTTTTACCAAGGTAGCCACCAACAGAATGAATTTTGTGGCAGACAAAGAGATTAGTCCAACTCAAACAACTTTTATGCGTGGGTGAAATATCCTTGAAGGAGTCGTCATACTGCACGAGACTGTACATGAGTTGCACAGGAAAAATCTAAGTGGAGTTATTCTCAAACTTGACTTTGAGAAGGCATACGACAAAGTAAAGTGGCCTTTCTTATTTCAGACTCTTCGGATGAAAGGTTTCTCGCCCAAGTGGATCTCATGGGTGCAGTCCTTCATCTCAGGAGGCAGTGTGGCTATAAATGTGAATGATCAGATTGGGCGCTATTTTCAGTCAAATAAAGGTCTCCGACAAGGGGATCCTTTGTCGCCCCTATTATTTAATATTGTAGCATACATGCTAACAATTCTAATCAAGCGAGCCATAAAAGATGGACAAATTAGTGGAGTCATGCCTCATCTAATTGAGGGTGGATTATCAATCCTTCAATATGCAGATGACACAATCCTATTTATGGACCATGACTTGGACAAAGCTCGAAACATGAAGCTAATATTTAGTGCATTTGAGCAAGTATCGGGTCTCAAGATAAACTTCCATAAAAGTGAACTTTTCTTTTTTGGGGCAGCCCAAGAGAATGCCGAGCAGTACACTGAGATTTTTGGATGCAAATAAGGGGAGTTCCCACTAAACTATTTAGGCATTCCAATACATTATAGAAAAGTAAGAAATAGTGACCGGAGAAAGGTGGATGAGCGTTTTGAGAACAAACTTAGCAGTTGGAAAGGCAAACATCTATCTGTAGGGGTCGACTAGTACTAATTAATTCAGTGTTGAATAGTCTCCCCATGTACTTGATGTCATTCTTTGCCATACCCAAGGGGTACTCCAAAAATTGGATTACTTTCGATCTAGGTTCTACCGGCAAGGAGACGAAACGAAGAAGAAATATCGCCTTGCCAAATGGAACATTTTATGTCAACCCAAGGATCAAGTGGCCTTGGGATCATTGACTTATAGATTAAGAATATTGCACTATTGAGCAAATGGTTGTTTAAAATCCTTACTACAGATGGCACATGGCAACAGTTGCTTAGAAACAAATATCTTGGATCCAAACCACTTGTGCAAACCGAGTGGAAACAAGGAGACTCCCATTTTTTGTCAAGACTAATGAAGGCGAAGGAAGATTTCTTTCGCTTCGGATCCTTTGTTATTAGAGATGGATCATAACTAAGGTTCTGGGAAGATAAGTGGCTTGGGCAAAACCCATTGAAGGACCAATATCCTGGTCTTCACAGTATAGCCCGACACAAGTTCCGTACTATTGCAGAAATCCTGCGCTCTAATCCACCTAATATCTCTTGGAAGCGGAATGTCATAGGACACAAATTAGTAGCGTGGAATGATCTCTTACCACGAATTGCTAATATACATTTAGCTGAAAGCCTAGACATTTTCCGCTGGAATTTACATCAAAATGACCAGTTCTCGGTGAAATCTCTATATCTAGCTCTAATCCAAAATAATTCACCCAATTCGAATAGCCGCTAATGGAAAATTAGAGCCCCGCTTAAGCTAAAAAAATTTTTATGGTACCGCCACAGAGGGGTAATCTTAACAAAAGATAATCTGGCTAAAAAAAGATGGCAAGCAAGCAAAACTTGCTGCTATTGTCATAAAGACGAGACAATTGAACACTTGTTTTTCGACTGCCGCTTTGCACGGGCGGTCTGGGATATAGCTCTAATGGCATTGGGAGTGCCAAAACCGATAAGTGTAGTGCATATGTTTGGGACCTAGCTGGAGGTTCTTGATAAAAACCTTAGATCGCTTGCTCTTTTAGGTGCAGCAACCATTTATTAGACAATTTGGCTAAAGAAGAATGACTTTATCTTTAAAGAAAAAACTTCTTTTTCTCGTGTGCAGATTACTTTGGCCACTACCCATTGGCTGCGCACTTGAGCTGTGCTCCAAAGGCCAGAGCACCAGGCTTTGGTTTTGGAGGTGTTGCAATGCTTGGGGAAGGTGACCACAGACTTTTTTACCCGAGCACATGGCTGGCTGTTTAGTCATAGGATTGGCTGCTACTAGTTAATGCTCGATTTTACTTAATTTAGGCCGAGTGTTTTTTATAGGCAGAAACCGAAAGTGTCTCCAAAAACTTTATATCACCTTGATGTAATGCTATTGGTTCAATAAAATTGCTTCTTTGTAAAAAAAATAGCATCCCAAATCAAGAACATTTACTTGAACAATTGTTACGCACACTGCCAAAAGCGAAAAAAATCAGATGCCATGGCTCTACGACCCTAACCCGGCTGGAGTCTGATAGACCACCAAACTTTTTTTAGCACACATGGCATCCAGAATGAAGAACAATTACTTGCGAAAAATATGCCAAACTTTTTCTATGACACACAGCATACAGCATACAGCAAGAACGACTTCAACGCCAACTTCTAAAAGTGGAAAGGATCAGAAGCCATGGCTAGGCAGTGTTGCCGTAAATAGTCGTGTAGTCCATGCACATGCCGTGTGCATGGTACACAATGGCAGTCGTGTTGTTTAGGGCATTTTCGGTCCATTACGCAGTAGAACCAAATACATGGTCAAACTCGGTCGTACACAATCTAAATGGATGGCACGACTCTCTTTTTCTATGGCGTTACAAGCCATATCATATCAAGACCCCACTAAATCGAATGTCACATCATCATCCACTCAACCCTCTATTTAGATATTCCATCGATTTTCTATGGTTTCATACGTGTCATGTTTTTCTATGGGTTAATATTTCTCTAACATGCATGAAATCACGTCATCTCAAAACCCACTAAGTCGAATACCACACCATCATTCACTCAGCTATCTATTTATATCTTCCATCGATCTTCTGTGGCTTCGTGTATGTCTTTTTTTTACATACACATAGGGTATTACTTAATTTCCACATCAATACGTGAGAAATTTACCATGTTTAAACTTTTATTACGCACACTTCCAACAACAAAAAGGATCATGTGTCATGGCTCCATGACCCTAACCCGGTCGGCATTCTAAACCCGGTCGGCGTTCCTTTTAGAAGAGAAATTTGGAGTAACAGGAATACAGATAGCCTCAAAATCTAAGAATGTCAGTCATCATAAATGCTCTTGGAAGTGTCTAGGAAATGAATGCACAGAAAACAGGAACACATTTTGCACGGCAATATTATCTATAGCGACGACACAATCATGACAGTGACAATATTCACAACCACATAATCCATCGTCATCATCTGATATCAGGAATATTAGGGCCTGCATCGAACGAAAGAATAATTTAAAGTTCGAAACATACTATCCCTGTTCAAAATTTCCATACCTAACAGCAAGTGACTTTTTAGACTAATATGATGGCATTTCTATGTACCACCCATACTAAGAGCAAGTGACTTCCACTTGGCCAACACAAGAACTAGGGACAGTTACAAACAGAGGTCTTTTTTTGTTTGAGTGTGTCTACTCAAAAAAAAAACTTCAGCTTTCCCTACTCAAGGTTGACCTTTTGCTTCTTTGAATGCTCCTTATTTTTCTTGGCTTCGCGGCGCTCCCTCTTCAGTCCCTTTATGTCGTTTGATAATGTCAACTTCCCAACCTGAATTCAGTCGAAACGATCAATCAGGTTACCATGTCAAAAGCAATCTTGACCTTTATGACTGTTCAGAATACAAATTTGATACAAACCTGCTGGTCTGGCATGTAGACCTTGCCCAGCCTGCCCTGCACTGGATCCTTGGTGACGTTTTTCACCTGCAAGAAGGTTCATGGTAGTTGTGAGGAAGATTTGTCGTGAGAATGTAGAAGATAGAGGGGGTACCAGTTGTTCAAGTCTAGTGGAACCAAAGTCGCACTAAACAACAACAGTAATCTGAGAATAATAAAGGACAGTTCCGTTGGATTTTACCTTCTTAGCATGGTCAGCAGTCTTCATGGCTTCTTTCTTCAAACTTTCAACAGGAAGCCTGTGCCTCCTTACAACCAGATCCATTGAAGGGCCAACTTCAACCAGCTCCATTCTAGGAATAGATGTGCCTGACCTTTTTAGACGGAGAGCACAGTGCATCATGTACACAGTAGTAGGAGAGATTGCTGTGCACACATAGATCCGATCTACACCAGCTAGGTTTAGATTCTCTACAACCTGCATTCAGCAGAAACAGTTTATTATAAATATCAAGAGATAGCTGTCTTCAGTACCAACTTGTATTTACAAAAATGGCACACCTCTCCTCTGAAAAGATCAAGCAGCACTTCTTTCAAATGCTTAAGCTCTTCAGCACTCTCAAAGTGTTCCCCTATGAAAGCAAAGAAAGGCTTCGATCCAAGTTTCGGTGCAAGCTTCTTGTCATAAACATAAGATTCCATTGATTTATAGTTCTCAACTCCAACTTCAACTAGGTCATATATGTGGTGATCATATGTCCTTCCCAAAACCAGATTGTTGGGCCTCTTCTTTGAATGAGAACCATACTGCAGCATAAGTAGAGTTGAAATCAATTGACAGAGATAATCTTAAGCCAACAAATCAAGAAGTTGGAGATACAAGGGCAGAGGATACATGCATTAACAGTTTAGATAGAGATCGAGATTGTTATACTGCGTACTCTATTTCTGATAGGTTTATCAGTTACGATAGAAATCAATGGTGCAGCTCAATAAATTATTTTACTTATACTACATAACTTGAATTATTGCAGCAATAAATACATGATCACATCTCTTGGAAATTTGGAATGGAAACAGTTAGTTATTCACACCGAGCACACAAATAACAAAATATAACCAAATCAAGTCAGATGATCTCACTCACCACTATAAGGCTGCAGTCTGTCTTTAGGGAGAAAAACTCCAGAGAAGATTCTCCGCCACTTTCAAAAGGCCTAATATTGTCATTTTTCTTGGTGTACTTCACGGCATTATCACGCTTCAGGTGGTAAATATCTGACAGAACAGAGTTTAACACGGCACTAGTCTTTGTACCATGGAGAATAAGCGTCTTCTTTCCCGTCTCAACCTGGTAAAATTATCAGAGCACAAGTCAGATGCGAGATTGTAACACATGGCCCATATGGCCGTATCAATATATCAGCTGGGCCATTCCGTCACCAAAACAGAGCCCATGACCCAAGTTAGAGGATCCCCATCTCTACAAAGGAGGGAACAGGACTGGAGAGAGGGCATCGAACAGAACCAGAAAAAACCCAAATCATAAGTCTTCCTCGGGAAGCAGTGGCCAGGAGAGATTTGTCGACATCCTCACATCCCAGTCCCACCACCGTCAGCAACATGAGGTAACTTATAGTATCAGAGAAAACAGTCCTTTGGCAAGGACATGATTCTCCGACGACCAGCGACAAAGGCACTGTGTGAATTGGCGTCACAGATCAGCGGTTTCAGTGGTGCAGGTGGGCATTGATTTGGTGACCCAGGCAACAGTGGTGCGGTTAGATTAGCGGTGGTGGCAGCTGCAGAACCACCTGGATCGGCTGCACATTCACCTCGGATTGATCGACACCATGCAGCAGCAATTGGCAGAATAACTACTACAGGCATCCAAGACTCCAAGGCATTGGACCAGGCAAGGAGAGGCAATCAGGTCCTGGCCAGTGGCCAAGCATCTAGAGGCTATAACTCAAACTGTTGTCAGGCTCGCTATGGATTCAGAGTTTGCGGCAAAGCACCAAGGAGGATGGAGAAGCATCGTCACCAAGGAGCAAGCCTACTGGAGTGGATCAGGTTCATCATGCTCAGGACATTCTTATTGCTTTGTTGATGTCTGAGTGTGCTGCCCAAATGGAATTGGAGGATAAGCCTCTAGTGGATGACTCAATAGTATATGCAGAGCATGTTGCATTCAAAGCTATGACAGCGGTGATGTCTACTGCACATGAGTTGTGCAATGAAATGCCAATACAAGAAACTGCAGCATCACAGCTAGAGCATGATGTCCTCCTGTCACTGATGACACTGGAGGGTGTTGATCAAGATATGTTTGGTGAAATGCCAGATGTGGTGTGGGGTAAGGAATTTTTGCACGTCCTTGATTCGTATGTTGGATTAAGCAGCAAATAGCTCAAGGGGGAGAATCAACGTTCAAGAAAACGCGATTAATCGCAAGATTAATCGTTTTTAAACGCTACGCGAGGGCCAGCGCGTCGATTAGCATGTAATCGTTCAATTAATCGCTGCGCACGAGTAATATAGCGCGTAATCACGCGGCGCCGTGTAATCGAAAACAGGCCGGCGTTTTGGCGCTCTGGGCGCGGAAGATTGGCGCGGCCCTAGTCCCAGCGGGACTTTTGTGCCGCACGTCCTCCGAGCCGCCGCCAATCCCCACCATTATTCTCCTCCGACCTTGCCGCGTCCGCCTCCCCTGCTTGTCCGTCGCACCCATCCTGGTCCGCTGCCGTGCCCGCCCGGCTCGTCCGCCGTCCCCGTGCGTCGCGCCCGCACGCTCGTCCTCCGCGCCCGCACTGGTCCACCGCGCACGCCCGGCTCGTCCGCCGTCCCCGTGCGTCACGCCCGCACGCTCGTCCTCCGCGCCTGCCCTGGTCTGCCGCGGCTGTCGGTCTCCCTCCCCGCCGTCGGCCTCCCTGTCTGCGGCAACTGGTGTTCTTCCCGTTCTTGTTCAGGTAATCTTCTGTTCTTGTTCTTCCTGTTCGTGGTTGTGCATCAGTGCATGTTCTTGTGCTCTGCTTTGCTTGCTGCTTGATTGTGCTGTAGGATTGTGCTCTGTGTTCGTGCTGTAGGATTGTGCTCTGCTTGTGCTCTGAATATCTCTGAATAGCTCTGCTTGTGTTCGTGGCTTCGTGCTGTAGGGTTGTGTTCTTGTGCTCTGAATAGCTCTGCTTGTGCTAGTGCGATTGTGGTTGTTCATCTGCTGTTGGACCTCTTGAAATTATTGCTGCAAGACCTCTTGAAAACCTCTTTTTTTATTTTTTTGCAATATTAGTACGAACGATTAATCACGTTTACTCACGCTTACTCTTTTTCCCTGCTCGAGCGCGCGCGTAGCGCGTAGCGATTTTTTGAACCTTGGGGAGAATGCTTGGGTGCCTGGGTGGTGAGGCCTGCTGAGGTGTTCATCAATGATGTCTTCACTTAAGCAGTTAAGTCAGCGCCGCTCCCGTTCTCTTGGGGGTTCATTTGGTCGGTGTGGATGAGGTGTCTAATGAAGTGGCTCGAGGATGGCGCAGCAGTTCATACTAAGCAGGTCATGTTCAGGGCCCTGGTATCCTCTAAGGATGCTGCACAGGAAGCTTTTGATGATATGCCTGGAGGTCGTGCAGTGGGAGTGGGATGTCATGCCAGCCAACAACAACTCACATGATGGCTTATTAAAGCAGCTAGCAAGTGGTAGAGAGTATATGGATGATGAGAAGACACAACAGATTGTTGAGCTTGATGTCAATGACGTGCTTACTCATATCAGCGACTCATCATTCTTTCCAAAGCTGGCTATGAAAACTGCAGACCAAGTACTTGGTGCAGTTCTAATCTGCAACGTGCAAACTGAGGGCACAATAGATGGGCCTGAGTAGTTTTACAATAAATCACACAAGCAAAATTTCAGAATATGGAGGCAGCAATAGGTTTCTCTCATCACAGACAGGTGTTTCGAGGCCATGGAGAAAAGCCACTCAAATGGTTATTGAGGAAATAGTAGAATGGAGGCAGAGTTGTTTTAGTCATGGAAGAGATGAGCATGGATATGAGCTACATGGTGACCTTCCAGACTGCCATTTTATAGGGTTGCTTACTAAGAGACATTTGAACTTTTTTATATATCTTTAGGCCTCTAATTGGCTGGATTCTCAAGCATTGCACCTTCTAGATTAGTGGCTGCATCATTACAGCTTCAGGACAATATCAGATACAACCCTAATGATAAGATTATTTTTTTCCTCTCACAATCAGTATGGTTGCACTTCTTCGGTTAAAATCAGGACAATGTCAGGCTTGCTCTAGGGATCCTGTGCTGAAGCAAAGTGGAATTGTTGAAGATGCCACAATACTTGTGTCATTCCAAGAAGCTGCGGATTCAAGTGAACAAGGGAGGATGCCATTTCGTTTGACTGATCAACCACTTGGAATCTAATTAGTAATTACTGAAAACTTCAATTGTAACAGAAAGGTTTCAGTGCGTGGACCAAAGGCATTATATGCAAGAAAATGTAGAGATAGAACATGGGTGGATGGGAGGGGGGAGGCAGATAAGGAAGCTTACAAGCTTGGGCGCGTGCTTGAGAAGCTCCCTCCGGGCGCGTTTGGTCTTGGGGACCCTAATTGCCGCCGCCATCTTCTTCCTCCGCTCCGACTCCGATGCAAAACCGCCGCCGCCGCTAAGAAACCCCGCGCCGCGGCAGCTGGTCTCGGCGTTGAAGAGGAGAAGGGAGGCGCAGCCCTAAGCCTCGCTTTCCTGCACTTGTGTAATGGGCCGATCTGGGCTTATCTGGCAAGAGGAGGTTGAATGGGCTGGGAAACTGGATAGCCGGAACGTTGTTCTCATCACTCCGTTTTTTTCCTTTTTTTACTTCCCACGCTACTCTTACCACAATTTTGGCCCAACACACCCCACGTGACCCATCGGGCGACGGGGTCGCGCGGAGACGGCCTGCTGGGCCCGTGCGCCGCGCACCCGCGGCCTGCTCGCCCTCCGCCGCCTCCAGCCAATGTGCTGCGCCCCTCTCCTGTGGCCTTCAGCCCACGCGCCGTGTGTTTTCGCGCTTTGGGCCATTATGAGTCTTTTTAACCATCCCCGCACATCTCCAACTTAAAAGCCGTCTGGGGGTGTTTGGTTTGGATATTATCCCATTATCTGAAGAAGTATCCAGACATACGCGTGTCCAGATACATCCCCGGATAATGGGATAATGAGTGAACCAAACATCTCCATAATAACTTCTTAATTTTTAGATTATCTAATGTACATAACTTGCTAATACTACGTACACAATTTGATATTATTTTTAAAAAAACATCATACGCTATGAACTTGCTAAATATTATATAAGACTTTACATAACTTGTTACATAATCACATAAATTTGCCGCAGCAGGAACTTGCTATAAGATCTCCATCAACTTGCTACGTATTCATATGAACTACATTACATAACTTATAACGTCTTTCATACATAAATTGCTACATATTTTCATACATAACTTGCTACACGTTGAGGGCATTGGTACCGGAGTGTCCGTGGGGACGACGGGGCGGCGCGGCCTCATGCCAGCAGACGACGGGGCAGCGGCCGACGGCGACGGGGAGGCAGCCGGTGCAACTCGCGTCGATGGCGGGCGGCTGGCTAAGGACGGAGGCGCGGATTCGTGTGTCTGGAGACGGAAGTGCGGAGTTGCGCGGGGCCGAGGGAGGGAGACACCACGGTCGGGGGATACAGTCGGCGGAGGGGGCGGTGTGGCCAGAGGAAAAGGGAGGCGCGATCGAGGCGGGGTCGCGCGCTATAGATCGCTCGACCCCGTCGCGTGTTAACTTCGTCCCAAAAAATCCACGTTTGCCACTACCCAATCTGCCATCTCCGATCATCATTGCCCTTGAGGTTAGCGGCGGGGGTTCAGGACCTAGGTTGCCACTGGTAGTAGGGGAAATAGAAAGCTTCGTCTATAAGGAGAAGGGTGAATCAGTGGCAATGGCAGGCGAGACAAGTGACAAAGAGACCAGCGGTGAGGCATAGACAAGTGGCAAAGAGATCAGTGGTGAGGCGTCACCAATCGAGCGACGGAGGAAGGCCAACAAGAAGGGTAGGTGGTGGGGACAAGCGGTGGCACTAGGTTAGGGAGGGTAGTGGCGGCTGGGTGATGGGCACCATCAACCGTGGGTGATAGCAATCTGGCGGAAAGCTATAGCAACTAACGTGGAGGCACTAAGAGGATCTTCAATAGTGCCCAATATATATCTCTAAAACTCTATTTTGAGTACACAATAGAAAATATTAGCTCCAACAGCTCCCAAACCGAAGTCCCAATCTTTCCGTTTGCCCAAGAATACCTCGATTTGGAACAAATTTATGCCTACTTCTTGCGCTCCCAATCTGAGTGCTATCCCGCGACGGCAAATCGTCTTCGCTCCATCCTAGGCAAGGGGCAGCCAGGGTCTTCCCTCCGCCAACCTCTTGCATAGCAACTTCGTTCGCTACTGGCCTCGCCGACCTCCAGATTAGTCGCAGGTGCAACGCCTAACAGCGACGCCGCCTGCGCCGAGGGGTGCTAATCCTATTTTTCAGAGATTTATTTTATTGTTTGTGTATTGTACCATGTGGAGCTTGGATTGGAAAAGTCGATGGATTGTGTCTTAGACATATCAACACGAATGTTTAGGAGATGAACAGTGGCAGAACGAGACTTGTCTCACTGCGACCTTGCGGTGCCCATGCGTCTAGGGATCAGATAGAAGAAATGTGCATGACGCCGGCGAGGCCCACGGAAGGAGGGCCCATTTAAAAGATTTTTTTGGGGTGGGGGGGAGGGGGATGAGGTGGTTGGAGGAAGAGGTATTTTCATGTCCCAAAATTGTTTAGCCCTTGCTCAGTCAGGCCCTGTTCGGTTAGGGGAAATTCCAAGAGGATTGGGGGGAATTTAATCCCTTGCGAGTCACATTTGAATAGGAATGGGATTAAATCTCCTCCAAAACCAGCACAACCGAACAAGCCTTAGAGGATTTTCTAAGGGGATTGGAGGAGATTTAATATCTCTCTAGTCAAATTTGAATAGAAAAAGATTAAATTCCCCTCCAATCCCGTCTAAGGCAACCGAGCGAAGCCTTACAGAGATCCCAAATTGAAATTATTAGGAGTCCAATTATTAAGAGCGGTTGGAAATGCTCTAAGGAGGCACGCAAAGTTATAGTACGGCCTTATACAAGTTGTAGTACTCATCGCTCTGTCTTTACGGCGGAACGAGATCCTTTGTAGTGTCTCTGACAAGTGAGCCCCCACCCCACTCAGCAGGCCCACGTGTCAATGACTCAAGTACAGGTGAAGTAATTGCAGAGGATCCTCTTCCCTTCAAAGGACGGGTAACAGATAATAGGGAACGTTAGGAAGTTTTTCAGTTTTCAATGGCTCGCATTTTAAATTCCGGCATGTCACAATTTCAGGAGAGAAAAACGCGCAAGACATAAACTAATGTCACTCAAACGTTTGTTGATGTAATCTGTAAGTTTCATGATGCTAAATGCAATCTTCCGTCTACTAGTTTCAAGTGATGTTAAATGCAATCTTCGGTCTTCTAATTGGAATTATAGAACACGTCGACAGAAACACTGCTTTAGTGACAATAGCCGAAGAAAATGGCTGTCAGCGATCAGTCACACACTGTAGCATCATCTGGCTGATCCAAGCCCAAAATCAAACCTAATTTTTCTCATTAATGCAAGTCGTAACGCACCGGAGCTGAGAATTGACCGCCACATACTAGCACGGCACACCGCCAAAAGGGAAAAAAAAGAAGGTAAATGCAATGTGCAATTCTCATCACGTCAGACTCGTTACTCATATCGTGTACATTGCTGTCAGCTCGTCTTTTCCTCTCAGACCATGCCAATCTCATTTCATCGTTCAGAGCACGAATTATTAATCAATACATGATACCTCATCAAGGTCAAACCGTAATGAAGCCCACACCGATCCTTAGAATGCTTAGAATACTATGCGATAGTACAATGACTGCTGTGGGACGCCAGGTAGGAACGGTTTCTTGATATCTCGAGGAGGTTTGCCAGCTCCGGTCTAGGATGCAGTGAGAATTTCACTCTTCGGCGCCACAGTTAACTTCGGGGGTGTTGCCACTGTTTCCCCTGCTTGCTCCTGTAAAATTGAGCACAAACTCTCTCCATATGAGTTTGCTTTCCTAAATATTATTAAACTGTGAAAACACACCAAACTCGAGCAATAAGCACTTTCGGCCAATTTGAAGAAGCTTACTGTTTCAGTGGAAGCACAGTATTCTGCTAGCTCCCTCTTCGCAAAGGCTGGAAGAACAAATGCTGCCCTGTGCATCTGTTCAATGACGAAAATGATCAGGGTGAATGAGTATTAATAGAAGCAATGTCACGTAAGGGTTACAGTTAAATGGACTTAACAGGATCAACGAAAATTAGAATTTATAGATCATATCATTCAGATAGATTCAGCATATACTAGGACAAAGGGCACCACAGGTTGAATCAAAATATTGGCACAAGAAACCCTATGTGCTTGATTAAAGAAAAACAGACCTCTGAATTATAAAATCTGATCTCCCTTCCAGCTTTTGTAGCTCCTTCCACCTTTTCAATTGGATTTATTGGAGTCAGGAAGTTGACTGCTGGACCTTCTTTAGCACATAGCAAAAAACCAATCACACCACTGCAAGTAAAAATTATGTAAGAAAAAAGTTCCAAACATAAACAATTAACACAACAAAAGTCGTCTTCAGTCTAGAGCTGCAAAGTCTAGAATATTTATTTATAGTGTGTCTCCTCATCAGGTGACTGATATTTAACTTTTCCATCAATCACATTTTACAACCATCCGATGTTCATCGAACGGTTCCCTATGATGACTGAATGGATCCAATATATCAGTCACATTTTATACTACCACATAGGTGACTGATGGAATCTAATCCATCATTACATAACACAATACAAAAAATTACATTACAACAATATTAGTATTTTTTGTATATATATGTTGTAATTTAGCAAAAACAGATACAAAACACACACAAAACAATTTAACTGATGGATAGACAAATATGAGGCGATTGAAGAGGAGCAAATCTGTTATTTATAACAACCCACAACTACTAAGCACACCATGTTAATCCAATAATTGGGCCAATTTTTTAACAAAAAGAAACCAAGAAAGTTCGAAGGATTATAATCCTATAGACAGTTTCCTATATGTTCTTCAGAACAAAGGAACAAGGCCCTGATATCTTACAGGATGATTCAATACACACAAACTTTAGAGAAATTTTGACGAAGTTAGAGAAATGCAAGTACATACGCAATACAGCAGTTCTATATCAACCCCTTAGCTCATTTTTTCTTGCTTCAAAATATGGGTTAGTTCATTTCGATGAAATTTTGGTCGATCCAATGACCCAACAAAGAGTAAAACTGCATCCGGTTATAGACCTCAAATTTTCATTCATGTCTCTGTCCCCTAATTCTGCACTTTTTTTCCAGTGAAGCAACCAATCTGTTTACTTAACTCTGCATGCTCGAATTTCTAAGGATCAAACTTGGTATTCAATACCAATTGTTCACTGCAGATAGCCTAGCCAACATATTAACATTTTTCTTATATTTCTTAAAGTTTTTACAGAGTTCACACTTATGGATGACATCATTACATCAATATAATTGGTAAAGCAGTTGATTGCTTCATGGTTAGAATGTTATATGCATAGTTTTAACTTTTCTTTCCAGAAACCATAGATCCTGTCCTTATGAATAAAAAAACATTTATCTCTATAGTTTGGATTTTTTTCCCAGGAACCTTAACGTCCTAACATTGTGCAATGTTAAGTACAGAATAAGTGTCATGTAATTATTTTCCTTGCTTGCACAAAAGACTGGCAGCAAGAAAAAAATTGAGACCATTTGTAGCTTCAATAATATGAGAGGCCAACATAGTTTGCACTGACCAGCTAGCATAACTTGATCGGGTAAAATATGTAGATAATGTTAGGAATATGCTCACTAATGTTATGTCAGGCTACAAGTGGTTCCTTGCATGAGTTGAGCCTAAGCCCAAAAATATCTTATATGACTGCCAAATGAACCAGCACTGACACCAGCTCACTGTCAACAATAGTGACACTCATGAGGATCACAGTACCATCTTCTTGGGAGGAATAAAAAAGTAGATGAATACAGAACAAGTTATCATGCCCAACCTAGGTCCCACAGTAAGTAAACCAAAATCATGTCAGACAGACTCTGAAGCTCGCATTTCTGAGTCCATATAATCCTCATTTTTACCCAAAAAAGGAGCCAAGGGAGAGACAATTCACTCCTAACCAATGATATTTTAAGTAAATAATCTCAACAATGGTCAGCCATATCTGTTCAATGTCAATTAAGAATCACAAACAAAAAACAAACAGCTATCCATTTCCATATGCATGGTGTATACTTAATTCATATATAACAACCAAAAACCAAAATTTTCCAACAAATAGTTGGGTGTATACAAGATACATCAAGCCTTGCCACGAAACATAAATAGTATGAGATATGATACCGTCCAGAGACCACATCCACAACTGCAAAAACTAAAAGTGAAACTGGAATAGCATTTTAAGTATGTGTGTTTCCATTCATAATTACTACATATTTTTTAGAAGAGACAATAAGGCCCTTACTGTAGTAGCTATATCACAAACAAGAACTGTACAGAAGAAGTCAACTTATATTAAAAATATATTAATGATTAAATTGTTCTTTTGAGAACAGATCATCTTAACTCATATAATATACCAAAATCAGTATTAGATTGTGAAGTGCAACAGTCACAAGAGAACACTTAAATTTGTCGTAGATACAATTCAAATGAGAAAAAAGGATAACGGTAAGAAAACCAGAGAATTGAGTGTGAAGAACCTTGGGTATGTTGGGACACTAGTCCATGCATAGCGTACAGAACCTTTAAAAGTCTCACGGCAAATTGAAAGCATATCCTGGATCAAATGTGTATGCAGCCACATACTCTCAGCTTGATTACAAAGAACACCACCGGGCCTCAAAGCTCTAGAAATTGTCTCAAAAAAAGGTTTCTCCACAAGTTCCTGAGCAGGCCCTACAAATGCCAAAAATAACATTTGAATCAAAATTTGATAGGTCAAAATTATTTTGCAAGAAATATATGAGCAAATTATTCATCATCGATACATAGCAGCTAGGGATGCAGTAACCTTAAAGTAAAGAAGCATGGAGTCCAGGAACAATAACAGGATTCGATGGAAAACTAAAATGCACAGAACAGATACATATACAGCACCAAAGAGGCAAAGACATAGCTAAAACTTGCCATGGCATGGTGCTCTAGAAATATAATGCATGGCAGCATAAGTTCACCTATTGGATCAGATGAATCAACAATAATAGCATCATATGTGCCTTCATGAGCATTTCTCAAGAACTCCACAGCTGAAAATAGAAAAGAAAAACAATTCTTGTGAAATCGCAGTTCAAAAAATAAAGAATTTACCAACATCTAAAACAAATAGGAAACCTCAGCGGATATCAACAAATAATGTAGTTATGGGATTTAAAACATACCATCACCAACATGAAGTTGAACACGAGGATCTTCAAATCCAACAGATAACTGTGGGAAGAAATCTTTGCAAACCTGAGTTAAGATGTATGTCAGCAAATTATATTTGAGCGATTACACTTCTAAGAAAAGGCCAAAGCATCAACGGAGAACTTTACATCAATAACCAGCTGATCAATTTCACATATGTCAATAGACTCCACTGAACTATGTCTTGAAATCTCTCGAAGTACACCACCATCACCACCACCAATAACCAAAACCTGCAAAGTATCTCCTAAGAACATAAGTCACTAGCATGCTACAAGTGCAGCTAAAAAGAAATATTACATGCACTGATATAGCTGTAGAATATCTTCCAAATCAATTTCTGTTAAGCAATATGCATTGTTATAATTTCACGACGATGAGGGAAAATAGAGAACAGGAGATATACTTTTTTAGGTGACGGAATTGAACACAGTGGGAGATGAGTAATCATTTCCTGGTATGCACATTCATCCTTATCAGTCAACTGAACAATGCCATCAAGCACAAGGACTTTCCCATAGGTCGATGACTGCACACAAATATTGCCAGGTTATAGACAGCAGAAGGCAAAGGCATATTTTTTTCTGGTGTCAAGAAATGATGAGAACCTCAAAAACTAAGACTTCTTGGTATGGAGATTTCCCCTGGTACAAGATCTTCTCCACTTTCAAAGAATGAGCCTCTCCTATATATATGAGAACAAAGTCACAAGAGATATGAGAAAGTACAATTGTTTCACTCTGTGCCAAACACAATAGAGGGCAATCGGAAATTCAACTCAACACCACAATAGCATATTATAGGATGTCAAACAACGATATTTGTACAAGAAAATATCACATGTTCAATGACAATGGGTTGCTTGGGACTAAAAAGGCTTTGTTGTAAGGACAAAGGGTTGACATTGGGGAGTATAGGCAACACACTGATCATTCAACATTGGAGCATAAACTGAATAGGGTCAGAATGAAATCAATACAGCATAGGGTGTCTTATGGAAATGACAAAACTATGCAGACTGTCATTAACAGCTTAAAAAAGGCACAGGTAGCAGACTCAGCTGCATATGCACTCTTCATGTTATGTCTTGCACAAGGTCTGTCTGCCGTGAGGAAAGTTTACACAAGCTTAGGACCCCACATCACCACTAGCCCAATCAACAGGCTACAGTTTCTTAGGTACAACCAAAAAAAAAAAACTCTAATTAACATACAGAATGTTAGGTCAATTATCTGTACCAAGTTTGCGATGATTGTAGCTAAAAGGTGCGCTTGTAATAATATAAATACAACCTTAGAAATATCGAAAGCCATTCTTTGTGCAAAAGCTGGACAGGTTGCACACATCACCTTTCATCAAACACTAGAATTTCCTTTCAACAATAAGCTAGGCTCTCGCATAAGTAAATTCTGGTTAAATCATCAATTGAAAAAAAAAATCAGTTGCAACTGCAACAATTGAGACCTACATCGGTTCAAGCATGAATCGTGAAGTTGTCCAGCCAATAACTACGGCATGTCTATCAGAAAATCATGTTCTGAAGTGAAACAAACAATTTAACTTTTGAACTTTGGATCAGATTCGTCTGGCACACTATTTTATAGAGATATAAGGTAAACAACAACTCCATATACTGGCAGCAGCTGGACAAGTACCTGGCCACATCGGGTTATTGTAATATTGAACTTTGCTGGATTTACCTGTATAGGAAGCAGCCACGGTCAGGTAACTAACTGGTGAACAGATAACAGCAATAGGTTGTAGCATCTATGTTATCAAGCAAGACAGCGAAGGCCGTACCACAGCGCGATCGTGGTTCAGTGAACCACCCCGAAACCACGGTAGCATGGCACTTGGCCTCAGACTCCGGCGCCGCGGCCCTCGCCTTGAGGCAGCAAGGGGGCAGCGGCTTGGCAGAGCCATCACCCCCACTCCCCTTTGTCTGTGCTGTCCCATTCAAACCGTTTCTTGCGCCTCCACCCTCCATGGACCCTGTTCCTCTTTGGAGTTCCCAGCCTCTGCATCATAAAGCAACATCACGCAGGCTTAAGCAGAAAGCGGATGCAAATACAAGATCAACGAGGCACTTCCGCGTCCACGAGAACAGGCTGGGCAAGGGCAACCACCAGCCACCACCCGCACCCACCCAAAAAGGATCAAAGACCACACCACCAACCGATCGTTGCTACAGGGACGCGTCTAGAACATCGTAGGTCATGATTAACCAATCAGTCAGTCTTAATAGAGCCCCCCCGATTTCAGCGATTAAAATAACATCGATTTGAAATAAACCCCTCCTCCTTTTTCTAATCGCCGCCGGGCACGGACGCCTACGGCTAAGTGCCTAGTAAACCCCACCTCCGTAAACCACAGGAACAAACAACGCGTCAGGAAATCGCCGGGCGGGAGTGGAACAGTGATTGCCTCCGCCCATCCATCCAGGAGCCCGGCCCCGACAACTTCCGCGGCGCCTAGAAGCTTCGAGAAGAAGATACTCGGGGTCGGTGTGCGGGGAGGGAGAGAAGGAAGGGCTCCTTGCCTGGGGCGCGAATGGCGCAGAGGGAGCGAGCGGAGCCGCGGGCGAGGAGCGACGGAAGCAGCGGCGGCGTGAGGGAGGGCTGAAGAAATAGAGGGGCGCCGCGCCGCGGTGGATTCTCTTCCATCTCCTCCCCGACTTTATTTCCTTTTTATCATCCCCTTTCCTTGTCGGGTGATTTGGAATCTGTGCCTGCCGCGGAGAGGGAGAGCACACAGCAGCTGGGATCAGGCAAAACGATTTCGTTTGGAAAGCTCGCGTGGAAACGAAATTTTGACTGAAATTTTGCGGATTTCGAATTTTTTGAACGAAATTTGATGACCGGCGAAATTTTCGGTATTTTCGGAAGGAAAATGTTGGATTTCTACCGGAAAATGAAGATATTGACCGGAAAATGATGGGAAAAGTATGTATATATATGAAAAAATTGAAAATTTTAGCGGAATTTTCCCTAATTACATGTATATTGATAGTTTATAATGCATAACATAGATGTAACTCCACAAAACAATAACAAATACAGCATTAAACATATAAATCATATCTAAAGTCCACACCTACAATGCAATACATAGTCCTACTTAGTTCAAAATCCGCTACGTATATTGAACTCAACTAAGCACTAAATACTTAATATACCACATATCCACTACATTGAAGCGTGCATTGTAGGCATTTAAACTAACAAATCATCTTGACAAATCACAAAAATCGAGTGTTCATTGTAACCCTAGGTTAAGCACTGCACGCATGAATATTCTTGATAAATAATCACTAAGTACCATAGATCCACTTGATCAAGTATCAAAATCAACCATTGAGCGTACAATCATTTGATTCCCTGGCGGATTCAGGCGAATCCCGAGCGAAAAGGGTGATTTCTCGTTCGGAAACGGTGAAATTTTGCTCGGGAGGCACGGGTTACGGGTGGCGCAGGCCTGCGGTGGGATCTCGACGCTTTCCGGTCGAGATTCGCTGTCTTCCAGGCGGGATTTGGCATCTAACAGCGGGATTAGGCTCTGGCGGCGGCGTTCGCCCGGGGAGAAGGCGTGGGGCGGGGCGCAGGGGAAGGGGACTGAGTGCATGCCGGTGGCTCGGTGGTGGGGTGAAAATGAGTGGATAAGGGGTTAAAATGAAAACGGATTCAAGGGTGTTTAACGGGTCCGAACCCAAAACGTAATTTTAATCGATCAAATCAACTTAGTTTTGAACTCTAGTGCTAATGGCTCAAAAAAGCACCTAATTTTTTATATTTTTCCAAAAATTTCACATTTTTTTAATTTTGAAATTCAAACGAAATTTTTCGAAATATTCCGGAATTTTATTTCCCGTAGTACCGAAAACGAAAAAAATTTAGAAATTTTGCCGAAATTCGTCCGGAAAGTTTTTCCATGGCTGGGATGGGATCCTCTACAGTTTTAACCCTGCACATTTGGGCGACGCATGGGCCCGCATAGGACCCACGCCTCAGTGACCCAATGAAGGGACCAACACCAGAGGATCCTGCTTCCCACAGCAGCCAAGACACAGAATCGATGAGAGTGAGCGAGGTGAGGCTAGTCGAGTCCCAATGCATTTTATTGTTATTATCATCTGAATAAAGTTACTATCATGTATATAGAAGTAGAATAAATACTTATTTTCTAAAAATAGTATAATACAACATTTATAATGTAATGCATATATTTATATGAGTCACATGTGTGTTGTTTGGGATGGAATGACTGTGCTTGCATAGGGTGCGGATTGTCTGACTTTCGGTCACCGACGCATGGTCCCGACATCACCCCTAAGTGGCTCAAGGCAACGTCAAGAATCCCCATAGAGTTTTATACAAGTCCTATGTCAATTTAAATATTGTTGGATTAAAACTGGGATGGGAATAGATATCAGAATAGAATTAGGCCAATGCAAAAATATAGCCTTTTATTTCCCTGTCGCTGCAATCCAAGGGATAAGGTTTGTTCTAGCATCTATTTCTCTATCCCACCCAATATTTCTATATATCCAAACGCCATATTATTGTTGTATATGAATTGTGTCTACAGGAGTGAACCTAAAACATGTGTATAGTTTTGAGTGTTTCCTATGCGTGCTAGTGTCTCCTCGAGAACTCTCTGAGAATAAGGCTAACCCACTGCTAGATGTGTACTATGGCCATGCCATATATAGCGAGTCAAGTCTACTTATGTAATAGTTACCTATTGATTTGTACTGAAAAAAAGCAAGATCTCGCCCACCTTAGCTAGTTGTAATCCCGCAGCTAGTTCTCATATCTTTCCCATCTCATAAAAAAATATTGTAGCAATGTATAAGACCCACATACATAAGCTTATTATACATTTACTCTCATGATTTTTGCTTTCGTCTTCTTTTTCATTAAATATTAGACTTGTCGGAAAAAAGCTTAGCAGCTAATTAATGTGTATTTTATACTACCCACTGGGGCTAGTTCAAGCAATGTCACAAAGGCCTCAAATTGATGGTGCCCACATGGCTGAGCCCCATGAAACCATGAGCTACTACCTGCATAGACGCTACGACGGGAGCCATGTTCTGCTCGATACCCTAACCAATCACCGTGATGCTAACATCCACAATAAGCGATCCATGAGGCTCTGTTGCTAGCCTCGGTCGCCCCTACCATCAGCCCTGATCATCGGCCATTCAGGGATTTCGTCCACCCACCCCCTTCTCAGGGCTTGGGGTTGGAAGTAGGAGCCCGCATCGACGACCACATCTGCCTTCAGCTGTAAAGGGGAGATTGGGGGCAGTGGTCGGTCCAGTGGGGCGGCGGGGACACCACCGGTCTGGAGGTGCAAGGCGGCTGGTGGGGAGGGGGGCGACGGCGTAGTGGCGACCGGGGGGAGGGGGCGAGGTGGACGGCGAGGCGGTGGGAGCCACTGGCCACATGCGACAGTAGTGGCCATAGCGCATGGGAGGGATACCACAATGTTGGGATGCGCTGGTTGCCCGATGGGCGGCAGCACGCGAGGAAAATGGCGGCGGTAGGAAAAAGGGTAAGGGGGTTGGTGGAGATAGTCTTCAGGTACAACTGCATGTACCTTAGCCACGAGCCCACGGCGACGTTGGAACTAGCTCTCACGCTTGGCTGCTTCATGTAACATTGGTATGGCAAAGATACGATCCATCGGTTATTTTTTTTTAGCTCTGTATTTGTACATATTGTTCAATTATTGGCCACTATATACTATTTGAGTTAATTTTTTATAAGCCTATAATTCATATATTTGTAAACGTTGTATGAAATAACACATATTTTAAATTATTGAAAGTATGCCCTTGTTCTATTACATATATGTCTTTTTTTCAATTTTCGTGTGCCCACTGTGTATTTCACTCCTAGACCCAAAATATCCGTTGATCCTGTCCCAAGTACTAACAATACTAGTTGATACCCCGCACGTTGCTGCGGTAATTTGTTAATCAATTTTTAAATTGATATTTTAAGATAAAAGCATTGGAGTGATTGCATAAAAATATTATTTTTAAGTTGAAGATAATATATTTGATCACATATTCACGTTGTTGAGAGATCACCTTCAAATGATTGATCCTTGCATTGTTGTGTGAAAAAATGTGCACGCGAGGAAAAATGAAATGGAAGAAAATATTGATGTGGGAGAATTGTAATCTAAGAGCTAATGTGTCTCAATGTATAGTTGGTTCTAATCAATAATCTTTGGTGCTTAGTGTGTATGTTGAAGTGATTCAACGGGATGATAGATAAATAGTTAGTGGGAATATAATTCATATAGTGGGAAGTAGAAAAATAAAAACTAAAATTATGAAGAGAAATATGTTGGTTTTTTTAGCGCATATATGAGTGTGCAAGTCAGAAAAACTCAGAGGTCATTAAAAGTAGATAGCTTTATGGCAAAGAGCATTGATATAGTGGTGTGTGTATGTGTTTTTCTTTCTTCTGAGCACATGCATGAGTGCTGTTAGCTACAGAAAATCGATGAAAAAATTAATCAAAATTCTTAGTGGATGATGAGGTGGATAGTTTGAGAGTTGAGAGAATTACACAGTGGGTTGCATCTTTATACGAATATATGGCAGGTTAAATTTTTTTAACTTGATCATTCGTCTTATTTAAAAGTGTTATTGAAATATATAAAAAATATAAGTCATATTTAAACCACCTTTAGTGACAAAACAAATCAAAACAAAATAAATAATAATTTATAATATTTTAAATAAGATGAATAATCAAAATTGCAGAAAAAAATATCAACCGTGGTGGCATAAATGTGTTAATGAATGGAGTATAAAATATATCCAAATTGTCTTCGTCAAATCCTTTGCTGCACTAGTGATTGCTTCACAAGTTCGTGTGCTATCTAGATTTCTTTTAAATATCATCGCTTTCATATTCAGAGTCTAAATTGAGTGAATGTCTCATGGTAAAGTCAAATATGCTACTTAGCTTCATCTTCTTCCGGGTCTAATCAAATATTTGTGTCTCTTTCCCCTAGGGTCTATGGCAATTTTAAGTGTCATCAATGTCTTGATAAAGTTTCGATAACTCACCGAGTGTCCCCTGGGAATAGGATAATCAAGCCTGACCAACTCCAAGTGCCCATCTATCCATTGATCCAAGTCCGAATGGTGGTACGGTCCTTAGAAGATAGCTTCAAGGCGCAAAAGGGAATATATGCAGACAACTTAGACACATGGTGGCCCTTTCTTTTGCAAGAACCTCTTTATTCTAGAGAATATATGCCTTTTTTTGCAAGACCATACTCTGTTTTCTTTTTATTATCTATCCTATCTACATGGCGTAAAGATCGATTCCTACCTTTTAAAGAAGAAACTCTTCAAAATTTCTCCTTTCAAACTTGGGAATTTTTCCTCGCTCTCGTGGAACTGAATTATTGTAATATTATATCATATCCTTGAAATTTCTATAAAATCCCTTGAATTTATATCATATCCTACGCTGCTTTATATTTCTCGTGGAACCCTCTGACTTACTCTGCATACAATGACTTATTTTAGATCCAAGTCCTAGTTTGGATGGGAAACCAACGGGGTTTCAAAGAAAACGAAGTTTTTCTACTAGTTGGGTCCAAACACCTTTGCCAAAGGAAGTGATTAAAGTTGTGATCAACAGGATAGCATATGAAAAAAGAGTTTCCCCCAAAAAAAGGAGTGGCTCCCGTGGAAAGGGTATTGCAGGGAAAATAGACAAGCTTCTCAAAGCTCATTTGTTGAATAAAAGCTCAAGTTTTGGCATATTAGAAGGCATAACTAACATGAGTTGAACTATTACTAATTAATTTATCAAATAAATATTACTATCTCTATTCACAAATGTATGTCGTGGTTGACTCTTTTTCAAAACTTCAATCCTTTGACTTATTCAAAAATTTTATTCAAACGTATGAAAATATAAATCATACTAAAACTACATTCAATAATAAATCAAATGACAACAAAATAAATGATAATTTATTAAATTTTTGAATAAAATGAATGATTAAGGTTTTTAAAAAATCAACCGCGCCGTACATTCATAAACAGAAAAAATATTCTTTAATATATGTAGCTATCTATCAAAGGTACATGCGCCCTTGGGCTCTGAATGGAATTTGACTTTTCGTACCAGAGGAGGAAGTAAACAATACCACTTCCATATGGATACCGCACCATTCACATCTGACACAAGCAGGGACCCAGGATCAACTGTGGCACTGAGACTCGGGATTGCTGTTTTTCCTTCAGTTGAGTCCAACGAGAATGGACAAAGTACGGATCAAATTAAAAATCCATTCTATGTGACCGTGTCCAATGTTGCTCAATGTAGATTCCGTACTTTGATCTATCATTTGATTACTCTGCTCGGTTCTTTTCTCATGCTTCGCTAAGTATTGCTCACATGAATTGCCGAGCCATAGCCCCGCCTGGCCAGCATGCCGGACACGGCAGCCGACCAGTTTCTCCTTCCTGTCATACTGGTTAGCCTTATTCTCTCTGTCTAAAAAACAATTTGAGCATTCAAAATGTTGTCTTGTAAAGAATGCAATTGCAACTTGTAAATGCTTCTCAAGATGCATTCATATTTAATTGCATGTTTTTCTTTTTAAGATGCTATTGTCACCGATTTTCTGCACGTACGGGCCAACCGGAAGCCAACACTGATGAGGCTGAGAGCCGAGAGGCATTGCTCGGCCTTCTGGTGATGAAGACGATAGGGGTGTGCCACCTAGCTTTGACCACCAGCCAGGAAGGATGCCGCCACGGTCGATCGACGGATGCGAAGAGAAGCTGACACGCTGTCGCAGGAGAGCCGATGAAGATGCCCGCCAGCCGAGGCGATCGGTAGAGACAACCGCATGAAGTCGATTGCGAAGAGAAACCTGTTCCATCAAGAGTAAACAACGTGCTCCTACATTGGATCTTAGTCGCAACATGACCGCAACATCAACCATGCAGACAACGGCTAAGCAGATCATAAGAAAAGCCGATCCAACATGGAAGCACACCAGGTTACAAACGACGGAACAGGGCGCATGTACTACAAATCAGATCTAAGTTCGCTATATGAAACTAATAATAACAACTAGAGCAACGACATAGAGATCGGGTTGTTGCCGTGGGAAACCGGTGGGCAGTATACCAACGGGTCAACACAATGCGAGCCGGGAGGTGTATGTGGACATAGAGAATGCTCCTTCCTTGCTGCGGCTCCTAATTCGGCTAAACGATTAGCCGATTGCTAGCTACAGTGGTGGTTAGGCGTGCCACTTGGCTTGACCTTACAGCTAGCAAGGTGGTGGTGGTGACAGTAGTCGGCTCCTGTTCTCTCTGCATGAACAAACAAAACAGGGTAAATGTTAAAGACTAGCCGGATCGCTCGGATCGGCTCTCCCGTGTCGGGTCTTGACATCGGCAAACCTCCATCGATACTCCACGAGCCGATCCAACGCTGCTTAGGCGGTGTATAGAAGATGCACAAAAATAAAGTGATCTGTTTACCCAGATCGGGTCTTTAATAGAAACTAGCGTAATAAATAAACAGAGTATTATCTCTAACTAGGAACCGATTGAGATGCAAGAAAGTATGGGATACCAACATCAACCTAAGTAAGCCTCTTGTATCATGCAAATCTAATAAAATATGGCGGTGGCTTGACGCAACATATAAAAGATAATAACATCAAAGAATAGCATGATAGTAAATTGTGCACGATCGGATCTATGTCGTGAAGCTTAGAGAATAAGTAGATCGGGTCGATGCACATGATAACTGGCAGATCTTGCCAACAACAACGCTTAGTATAAGATCTACCATAGGCAAAACGCCGTAATGCCCTATCAACATATACGAAAGAAGTCAATAGAGCAGCATGACGATATACCTTGAAACCTTAATTGCTTAGGGGTGGCGATGTGTCGAGATGATGTGAAGACAACCACTGTTGACGAACGTGAGTAGTCTCTGTTCATTTCATAGGTACGGGTACATATTTATAGTCCGTAGACTTGGATAGCAAGTCTATCCTTTCCTAATTTAACTCCAAATCTTAACTAAACTGGAGTCCCGATCGGACTCTCTGCCAAAGGAACTATCTTTCCTAAGATATACGGGCGCTTGGCCCAAAAGGCAAAAATACACGCTATCTCTCCCTTGGATAGCCCAACTTTTAGCTCCAAACCGATCTAGATCCATTAACCTGGGTCGGCTAAATTCTGGTGCCAACACATGCCCCCTGGTTTTAGCAAATAAAGATTTTATTTCAAAACCAAATGAGGATGGATTCCCTGCCGATCTGTCACGTCGAATCTGAAACGCCACGTTACCAAATGAGAAACGGGCGCTGACCACCCCGTCCCATCGGAATTGGAACGCCGTGCGGTCCTTCCTGTATTGATGACCGTTCGGCGCCTTGGTAACCGTGTAGTGCCTCTTCATCCTCCTCTAATCTAGTACTTAACAGATACAGGGGTTCCCCTGTTTTCTTCACATCGGCAACCGCCTTTTCTTCCTTCTTGAGCCAAAGAAAACTGAGAGACCCCCTGTTCTCTGCCATGTCTTCTAGGGGTAGCAACATCCCGGAGCATCCTTCCTCCCCTTCCATCGTAGGGCCCTCGGGGTCTCCTTCCCCAGTGGAGTGCGTCCTCTCCTACTTGGAGATTATGGCGCCGGTGCTCACGGCATCCGCCGCGCCGACATTGGCACCAGCGCCTCCTCCGGCTGTTGCCCCTGCTCCGCCGGAGGTCATTGTCGTCTCCAGCAACGACTCCGGCGCTGACTCCGACGCCGGCCATAGCAGCGGGTCGAGCACTCCCCCGCCGGCGCTCCATGTCCATGATGATCAGGTGGAGCCACCACCACCGATCGTCCCCCTCGAGCCCCCTAGAGTATTACCACGACGCAATGTCGTGGAGCTCTGGGTCCTCTGAGTACGGCGACTCGGAGATGACGAGCGGCGAGGACCTCGACGTCCTCACCCTCGGCCCTCTTCTCCCTTCAAGCGACGATGACCTCTTCTCCTAGGATGACGGAGAAGAGGATGGAGGAGGCCAAGGAGCCCGAGGAGGAAGACAACGACGACGCCGCGCCGGAGGAGCCGGACGAGGGCGAGGACCTCCTCACCCAGCGAGATGAAAGTCCCTCAGACCTTGAGCTCTCAAACGGCGAGGACGCCGATGACAAGGCAGACGAGGACGGCGAGGACGCCGGCGACGAGTTGCCCGAAGATAGCGACGCTTAAAGCGTTTTTAGTTCTAATCAATTAATTTTATCTTTTAGCCGCTTGCGTCGGCTCTTAGGAAGAATCCCCGAATTTTGGGCAAGCCGATAGTCATGGAATCGGCTCTGGGACCCCCTTTTTTTTATATTTTGCCATCGATGTATATATTCCTTAGTAAGAATATATAAATTAATGAATTTTCCTTTACTAATTCCTTTGTCCAAAATCCCTCTGAGACTCCTTAACATCGGCTTCAGTAGCAACGTTACTGAGCCGAACTTGAAGATTCACTTTCGAAGATCAGCACAATTAGATCGACTCAGTGGCATCGGCTTAGTGGCAACGCACTAAGCTATGCTCAAAAATCGGATCCTGATGACAACACTGATGAGTTGAGCCGATCTTCACATAGGTCCACACCATGCAGAACTGATTCTCAGCCGATTAGTACTAACCTGAACCGGCATCGGCTAATAGCCAACGGTGGTCCCACACTCTGACCATCCAACCAAAGGCACGAATCCTTTGGCCAAATTCCAAAAATCCCGCGCTACTTCTGTTGGGTACGGACAGTTCCTAATAAAAGGCAAGCGAACCAATTCCAACCCCTGCCTTCCACCTCTTGACGCAAAAATACTTTGCCATTACAATCCATCTTTAACCAACCTAGTGAAATGGCAGGCGTCCAGCGGCGCGGTTGAGGAAAATACTCTCTACGAGCGAGTTTTTTATTTGAAGGTAACAATTTCTAACTCCCCTAGATTACTACCTCCACGCACTGTGGTAGCCTTTCTCGCTCTGAGTCTTTTAACTTTTTATGATTAGGCCGATGAAATTTTACTCCCCTCATCAGCCAATTCCACAACTTTCAGTCTAGGGCCCAAATCCTATGAACCCCCGCATGAACTCGTTAGAACCGAGACCAAACGCTTGCCGTTTGTTCATACCACTCCAGACCTAGATCTGTGGTCAGATCAACTATGAGCCTGGCCATTCCCAATGGAGGGTTGGGTCGACTGGTATAAATGTGTCGAACGGGCGCACGGTTCCACCTGGCAAGTCACCCGTATAGCCGATGCCTTAACTATGTCCCTTTCTCCCATGGAGAAAGATGACAACTTGCTTAGATCCATCGGCTATTTCTGGTCGGATAGCCTGAACTGTTTTTTGTTCGGCTTCGGCCCCATGACCCCAACACGAATGGATGTCGTCATGATTCAGGGCCTTGATGTGCATTCCTCCCGTCCTTCTCCTTTCTCCTTAACCGAATGCCTCATAAAAAAATAGTGGAGAAGAGCAGTACCCGAAACTGGAGCCAATACATCAGTTAGCACAATAAACAAACCGGCCCCGTTTCAGTGAAAGAACACATCACCTTTCTAAACCTTTGGCTTGACCATTTTGTTTTCAATGGTCCTTCTTTGGCCCCAACAAAGAATTATCTGAACCCAGCCAATTCTCTAGCCAATGGCCAATCTCTTGCCCTGAGAAAACTTTTCTTGAGAATTCTATATCGGCACCTGTCTCTGAACACCCAACGGTTCTTATCGAATCAGCATGCGAAGACAGGAGGACCTTGGTGGTTTGTTCAGCTCTGGTCCAAGCTCTACTTTCGCACTGAAATTCTAGATTTCCCTCGATTAGAATCCCAATCTTTCCCAGATTCTTCTGGTAAGTCCATTCGCTGTACTTCATTTGGCCAAGCCCTGCATCAGCTACCTTTAACCAATACTGCTACTGCAGAAACGGCCAAATGGTACAAATGCTTCTATAGCTCCCAGAACACACCTTCTTATGATGCATATGCTGAATTAGAGCATTTCGAAAACCCATCTTTCTTCAGACTAGACAGTTTCCCCACTGATGAAGAATCCTGAGCTATATTCAGCATCATGATCACTCAGTGTCTCCTCCTAGTCAGTATGAGCACTAGCAATAGGATCAACAAGCCAGGGTATGAATCATACCAACCTGTCTTAGCTGCTCGTCAGTTCGGCTTAAATCAGACTTCTCCACGTCTGATCATTCATGAGAGAATTCAGAGTCGAGCTAAACTGACCGACTCACTGGTAGCTTCCAAAGCCTACGCCATCTTTTCTGACTTGAAGCTACAAGTGCCTGGTGATCTAGAGTTCATACATTCTTCCGATGGCTTCAACTCTGGGTAGGATTACTGGAGACCCCACCTCTTTCAGGGCGCAGTTGCATCGACTCTTGTGGCAATTGACTCAAAATACCGAGCCACACCAGAAGAGGTATGTTCACTTCGGCCTTGATTCTTTCCCTTCTTCCATTATTCCAGAATCTAACTGAGTTCTCTTCTACTCAGTTACAAGAAGGTCCAAGCCCAACCAATGAATCGGGCCAGCCATTTAAGTATCTGCAAATGGCTCCAGTGCTGGTGTATCGAGCCAATGCACCTTCTCTCGATAAAGTCATCTTTGCTGCTCCTAGCTTGAAACGACAACGAGAAGGGAGAGGGCCCAGCCAACCGAGATTTAAAAAGACATCCATCAAGAA
Source organism: Paspalum vaginatum (assembly GCA_030272315.1). Taxonomy (NCBI): domain Eukaryota; kingdom Viridiplantae; phylum Streptophyta; class Magnoliopsida; order Poales; family Poaceae; genus Paspalum; species Paspalum vaginatum. Next base: position 37,687,432 of record CM059015.1, on the reverse strand, counting down.
ACCTAGTTGCTCCTTCGGCTCCATTACTTCTTGATTCACTAGTAAATTTTCTCCTACTTCCCCTGGATTTTCTGTCACCATCTGCATTAATTCAAAGAACTCTATGTATAATGCAGGATGATCATACCCGCGGTCGGGAGCACGAAGTCGATGTAGGAGGAGCTTTGCTCGAACGTTGTGATGCTCTACCTGAGGACACATTCGGCCACGCAGGAGTCAAAGTAGAGGCTGATTTGCCTGAGGTAAGATCCCCACATACCTTCATCATGCTGTTTTTACCTCAAGACTGCCTGATCTTACTGGCCCTGTCTTGTCAGACCTTCAATTGTGGCAAATCTATTGAACTTTGATCCTTCTACCATTGGTGAAACGTTGATGACCGAGAGCCCGCCTGTGTCGCCTTCATCTACTGGACACATGGTCACCAAACTCGACGGACATTGTGAAGCGATTGGAAGCCCCAATCGAACAACTGGTCATTGACTGTGATGAGATCTGACCGGTCTTTGAGTCAATTACCGAATGATCTTCCTTCAGACCTAAAGTAGGCGCTTCGGCCTACTGGCCCATCTAGGCTTCCTCCGTGAGGATGTTCTGGAGGCCACCACGCACATTGCTTCTCGTGCTAGACTGCCAGCTTTGAAGGAAGAAATCGTCAGGGAATGTACGGCAGCAAACCAACTCAAGGCGGCTCTTGATGATCAAAGTGTCAATGAACTGACTGCTGTCAACCTAGGGAGGAGCTTAACGCGAAGAAGATCAAACTAAATGAAGAAATCAAACGCATACAACAAGAATTATCCAAGGTTGAAGCAGCCATCATAGCCAACGATGCAGACATGGAAAAGATTGCAAGTGAAAAGCAACAACTATCCACAACGCTCAAGACAAACCTGGCGCGCATCCGTTCGCTGAACAAGAGTCTGGTCATCGGCTCTGATGAACCAAATTGTCAAATCATCAACTCAGCCGACGAGGTTCGTTTGAAGGCTCTTGTTGCAGTCCGCCAATTTATTCAGAAACTTTCTGCTCCATCATTTGTATAATGAACTCGTAACTAGAACCTTCGTTTCATCTGGCATGCCTTTGTTTGGCATGCCCCCAGAGCATATTTGACAATGGGCAGAATCTTTATTAAATGTTTTTTTATTCTAAAGGCGATGCATAATTTGCATTGGTTCTAATCGAGGCCAATGGCGTACATCGGCCCATACTTTTGTAATCTTTTGTACATCGGTTCTGTCAGGTCCAGATGGCCTCGCATCGGCCTTGTATGAAATAGATCAGGTTCCGATCCATAAGCTAGGATAGTACTTTTTCAAGTACTTGCCACTGATGTTCCTGCTAAACCGTACTCCTTACAGTGTTTCCATCATGTAGGAGTTTCCTGCAGCGGTTTCTACTATACGATATGGCCCGTGCCAGTTAGGTGACCATTTTCCATATGCTGGGTTCTTTGTTCCGACTGGCAAAACTAGCTCCCACACAAGATCTCCAACTTGAAAATTCTTCGGCTTCATTTTTCTGTTATGAGCTTTTGCCACCTTGGCCTTGTTGTCCTTGATCTTTTCAAGAGCCCAGAGCCGAAGTTTCGTCAGATCATCCCTGTTGATGTTCAAGAGCGTTGAATATTCATCGGCTGTTAGGTCATTTTGAAACTGAACCCATTGAGAGCCGATGTTGATCTCCCAAGGCATAATGGCCTCCTGGCCGTAGACCAATTGATACGGAGTGCATTTGGTAGCCCCATGACATGACATTTGATGTGCCCACAATGCTTCAGCCAGCTGATCCTTCCATTGCTTGGGATATTCGTCAATCTTTCGCTTGATGAGACTTTTGTTTGACGCCTCGGCCTGACCATTAGCCTGAGCATAATACGGTGAAGATTGTATCAAGGTGATGCCCATCTCTTTAGCAATTTTTTTGAATTCTTCTACCAAAAAGACAGACCCCTGATCTGTGGTGATGGTCTATGGTATCCCAAACTGATGAATGATGTGTTCTTTGACAAAATTTATCACATCCTTGGCCGTGACATTTTTCATCGGTACAGCCTCCACCCATTTGGTGAAATAATCGGTTGCGGCCAAAATCCATTTGTGGCTCTTGCTAGTTGGACGGTTGATTTGTCCAATCATGTCCATTGCCCCAGCCTCTGAATGGCCACGGCTTGATAATAGGATTTAATGGTCCAGCCGGAGCGATCTGTACGGCCCCAAATCTTTGACACTCCTGGCAACCTTTATAATATTTGAAACAATCCTCCAACATAGTCGGCCAATAATAGCTAGACCTTCTGATCAACCACTTCATCTTGTGAGCTGATTGATGAGAACCGCAAGTCCCTTCGTGTACATCATGCATGATTTTGAGCGCTTCTAGTCGGGCCTAGGCATTTTAACAACAAGCCTTCAATGGTTCTGAAATAAAGTTCTTCACCAATGAGCACATGCTTTAGAGCTCACTGTCTTGTCTTCTTATCTGCCCCCTGAGTCGGATCCCTCAAGTAATTGAGGTGGTCGGCTCTCTAATCAGGCTGACAGTTAGTTGCAATGTGTCGACACAGACGTCTTCAACTTGCTCTGCTATAGCCAGAAGCTATTTGCGCGAGTTTGTTAGCTTCAGGCATTGTCGTCCCTTGGTATCCACTTAAGCTGAACATAACGGAACTTTGCCATCAACTCTTGACAATGGAGGAGATATGGATACAGCAAATCACTTACACAATTGAAGTCCTTCGTTTACTGGTTAATGGCGACTTTTGAATCACCGAAAACTTCGACTGCTTCGGAGCCTGCATCCAGTAACATCTCAAGACCTTTGCATAAAGCTTCATACTCCATCTGGTTGTTGGTATGACACTCCTTGAGGCTGAAAGGCGAACTCATATTGTGCCCCCCGAGGGGAGATGATGAAGAGCCTAATGCCACAACCAGTGTCGCACGGCAGACCCTTCGAAGAACAAAGCCCAAGATGATGTGCCGATGAAATGGGACCGTGGAGCTGATCGCTCTGTAATAAGATCGGCTAACGCCTGGCCTTTGACGGCTTTCGCTGGTCAGAACTTGACGTCAAATTCTGATGAAGTGAACATCCATTTGCCGAGCCTCCTTTTGAGGATCGGTGTTGACAACATATGCTTGATGACATCGGCTTTGCAGACGATCAGCACCTCGGCGTTGAGCAGGTAATGCCGCAGTTTGGTGCATCTAAAATATAAGCATAAACATAAGCATTCCATCTCAGAATACCTGGACTCCGCGTCGAGTAATCATCAGCTGAGATAGTAGACGACACGCTCCTTGCCGTCGACTTCTTGAATCAGCACAGAGCCAATGGAAACTTCATTGGCTGAAATGGTAGACAATGAATGGGAGGTCGAGTCGAGGTGGGGCCATCATTGGTGCTGCCGTTAGGTACTTTTTCAGGTTGTCGAACGCCAGTTGTTGATCAGGGCCCCACACGAACTCGCTGCTACGCTGTGTCTTGACCAAAGGCATAAACGCTTCAAGTTTTGCTGAAAGGTTAGGGATGAACCTCCTGATGTAGTTAATCTTGCCGATCAGGTGCTGAAGCTACTTTTTGGTCGTTGGTGGTGTCATTGTCTCAATGGCATCCTTACTCTTCGAGCCGATCTCTATATCTCATTCATGGATCATGTGGCAGGAATCGCCGGTTTAATCCGGACTAAGTACACCTGCCACCTCTGGCTTACAGTGTAATTAGACCAAATCAAACCTGGTCGTCCATCGAGAGTCATTCGGCTCTCGATATTACCTTTTTCCCAGAGGAACCGACATCATACACATCCAGCCCTCAATGGAGCCACAACAGTTACATCATCACATGCAGTTAATAGTAATAATAAAATAAAGTTCTTACAAACCATGTTGAAATCGGAAATCAAATACAAGTTCAAATCAGATAGCGGAAGCATTTTCAAAACATCTCGTAGCGGAATTAAAATACTTAAGTAGCTTCCATACAATGATGATCAAGGCAAGCAGCACCGAGCCCACCGGTACTACTCTCCTCCAGCCAACTGTCCAGAAGTGATCAGTACCTGCACTCATAATGTGGGGGCAAACCCTGAGTACTAATTACTCAGTAGGGCCTAATGGAAGGGCTTACAGCTGACGCAAAGCTTGCTTACTAGGATCTAGATCCGTGGCCATTGATTTTAAACAGTAATATAATATAATGACATAAAGTAAACAGTTTCATCATAAGCATATATCATCATCATCATAATAAGAACTTGCAGGAATGTCAACATACAAGTACAAACAAGTGGAATTTGAAACCATGAGTTATAATATAACATATTTAGATAGTTACTATGTTGCCCGTGTGCGATATCTGGCATTCTCACACCTGGTGAGCATCAGCGATTCGAATCGATTTTTAAATTCTCGGGAATAACTATCGTGCCAGGGGTATATGCTTACTAGCCCTCGCGTTCCCACATATATCCCCCATCTCCACTTGTTCTATCCCAAGTTCGATTCCAACCCGCCATTCTCTAGGTTTAGCCCCCATGGAGCGATACCATGGCATTCCGGGTCAACCCTCCCATGAGTCAAGCGCCCCTAGGATCCATGGTAGGACCAAGTCTCTGTTCTTCGGATTGTTCAAGTAAGACTTTCGCCGGTCCCATGTTCCAGTTAAGCACTCTAGCAATGTTATGCCGATCAGCAGGCGAACAGCGAATGGGCCTTACACGACTCGGGGGGAGTCCATTGCAGAACATCATAAACGGTAAATAACTCATAAAAATCTCCGCCCGGTCCCCATTTGAATCACAAGCATAAATAACATATCCACTTTAATGATTTGAGGTTTTGAAATCACCTATACGACGAGTGACTCCATTTCACTCGTGTCTACTCGCACCTAGCATTACTTGGCATACTTGTCCTACGAACTCTATTATAGGTGCTAGGGCCAGAGCGACCAGGAAGTCTAATGCAATTGGTTTCAACCAACTCCTAATGCGGATGCGTAATCATCAATCAAGATATTATTAGCTGGGAAATTCATGGTCTTGCCTACCTTTGCTTATTCTTAACCAAACCAACAAACTAAACTATGTTAGTTTGCCGGGTTGTGGGGCTTTGCCCCAGGCAACCCCTTGAATCACGGACAGATTTAATCAGCGACACACCGTCTTCATTTTGATGGAGAAGCCAAACTTCTGCTCGAGAGGTTACCGTAGTTAGCAATCCTATATGCATGATCAAGTGTAAAATGGATGCAACGAATGCTCATGATGCTAGGGAATTATGAAAAACAATACACCACATGTTAATAAGTTGAACATGCGACATCTATTTTCCAATATAGTCATTTTAACCTATTTCTCATGTAGCTCGAAACAGTAGCAATTAATTTCATAGCAATACTTTCCGGAACCTAAACTTAACTATTAATTACCATTATTTTTCTCAGGAATTTATTTCGCACAATAAAGTCACTTTTTCCTATTGTTCATTTTAACATGCAATTATTTGTCTTTTTTCAAAACAGAAACCAAAACTTACATGCAGAACTTGAAACATTAAAAATGGACTAAATATGCAACATATAGCATCTACAAATTTCAGTAGAATATTTGAAGCACTTTTTATGTAGCAAGTATTTTCACTTTTGATAAATGCCCAAAATGCATGCATGAGGGCAAAACACTAATTTATCTAGTGTGTGCTAGGCTTGACAAAAATTACACGCAGCCTAAACAGCTTGTAAAGCTACTGTCCAATGTTTCATAATTTTTGGAGTCCATTTAGCCTAGTTTTGCCATTTATTTAGTTTGAATACGCATGCAACAAAGCAAGGGCAATATGGTCATTTCACCCATCCTTATCAAATCCATTATGTAGATCTACTAATTAGAAGTACAAGGCAATTGAGTTAGCATTTTTATCATTTTTATTCTATTTTTTTATGAATTTTAGAAGTTCTCAGATTTAGAAAAATGCCGAAAATCGAAATCTCCCAGATCAAGGGTCTATACGTGATTAACCTATAGATCCAGGGACTAGATCTCAAGTTTTCCAAGACTCAATGTACAGCGCGGAAATGGAAGCGTAAAATCTCAAAAGAACAGAGGCCAGCCCACAAAACCGGCGGCCCCTTTCTTTAACCTCCCGACAGGGAGGAGCAGGGCGGTGGCGCCCGTCGGAACCGGCCGAGCGGAGCCCCTGGGCTCACCGACGGTGGCCCAACTGAGAGAGGTGGGCGAAGGGAGCTTACCCCTACTACCTGGAGTGGCGGGGACCCGGTGGAGGAGGCCGACGACGGTGGCGCACGAACGATGAACTCCGGCGACGAAATGGGAGGCGGTGGAGCGGTTTCGGTCGCCTAGACTTAGGGGATTCGGTGGAGTCGGGGCCGGGGATGAGCTGCGTGGTGGTGGAGAGGCACGAGGACGGCTGGAGAGGCAGGCGCAAGCTCGCCTCGAGCTCTGGCAATGGTGGCGACCGGTGGAGCGGAGGGAAAACAGAGAGGGGCGGGGTCCGGTGGGGGCAAATGAGAGGGGGTCAGAACGGAGCGCCCTCCGCTGCGCCTTAAGGCGAGGGGCGGCCGGTCGGGACGTGCCGTGGCCGCTGCCCTCTCGCCGGCGCCCGCGTGGCACCCAGGCGCCGGCGACGTCGAGCTCTGGTTGGGCGAGGCGGGGGCGGATCGGGTCCATGGACCAAAGGTCAGTGACAGGTGGGTCCGGGCGGAGAAGCTGTACCTCGATTTGGTGGACCGGTTTCATGGACACGCGGTCAGCGGGCCCCACAAGCGGATGTCGACATCCGACTGCGGGCGAGTACCCGACATGTGGGCCCCACATGTCATAGACTCAGGGGAAGAAAAGAAAAAACGAAAAATGAAAAACTCAGTTTGACTGCTGAGACATGTTTTAGAAATTGCTGTTTTTGAACATCCTAGAGGCCGAATTTGACAAAAACCAAAATACAAAAGTTGTTCTACTCTTCCAGATCTACAACTTTGTCAAAAGTCTTGGTACTAGGTTATATTCAAATTTTGTGAGTTTGAATGAATTCAAATCTGGAGCTCTAGTTTGACCAACTATTCCTTAAATTTTTAAAATTCTGTTAAGCCTATTTATGGGCATTTTCATAAAGAGTGAGCTATATCAATGTTGCTTAGAATCTCATGCAATACAACTTTGGTATTCAAGTTATGGAAAAATTTTGACTTTTGTTTCACAAAATTTTGAATTTACTAATCAGGTCTAAGTTTGGCACATTTCACAGTTTCACATAAAATGACCCAAAACCATGTTCAAACCTTTATGCATGTCATGACACAAAATACCAAAGTTATTCCTCATGAAATTTTCTACAAGTTTGGTATGTAAAGTTTTATAAAATTCACAACAGTATTAAAGTTACAACAGCAATGCAAATACAGTTTTCCGCGTACCGAGTTTAATTGCTTCAATTGACCTAACCTATGCATGCTCTCAAGATAAAATGCCCTTGAAATGATGTCATTAAGCTAATTATGTCAGTATAATGCACTTGAGATGCTAGGGGCATCGCAGATTATGAACCCAAGGAATTGTGCCGGCAGTGACGCCGAACGCACATTTATCGGGATTCATCCTCATGCCATGTTTACGAGTACGCTCGAGGACTTGACGCAGATCGGCTAAATGGTTTTCCTGCAACACTGACTTGACCACCACATCATCAATATATACTTCCACGAGCCGGCTAATAAGATCATGGAAGATGTAGTTCATGGCCCGTTGGTAATTTGCTCCTGGCATTGCATAAGCCGAAGGTCATGACCACAAACTCGAACAAACCTTGTGGGCAACGAAAACCTGTCTTGTAAACATCTTCTTCGGCCATAAAGATTTGATTATACCCGGCATTGCCATCAAGGAAGCTCATCATCTTGTGACCAGTTGCAGCATCAATGAGCGACTCTGCAATGGGCATCGGGTATTCGTCCTTTGGGGTAGCTCTGTTTAGATCCCAGAAGTCGATGCATATCCTGAGCTTACCGTTTTTCTTCCAAACAGGAACAATGCTCAATATCCAAGTGGCATATCAGCAAGGGCAAATCATCTTCTCTATCTCTTCTTTGACTGTATCAATGATTTTCGCGTCGATTTTCCTGGGATGTTGAGCAAATGGTTGAAAACCGGGCTTGATCGGCAGCCGATGTTCAACAATAGACCGATCAAGACCTGGCATCTCGTGGTACTCCCAAGGCAAAGCAATCTGGGAACTCCCTGAGTAGCTCGTTCAACTTGGTTTTGAACTCTGGATCGAGCTTTTTACTGATCCACGTCGGCCTTGGTCGATCCCCTGAGCCGATGTCGACCTGTTCAAGCTCGTCGGATGGCATGAAACCAAAACCGAGCTTGCCTTCTTCCTGCGAATTCCTGAGTGGATCCTGATGACACTGGAGAGGGATGAGAGCGCGCAGCTTCTGATCTTTCTTCATCAGGGGTTGATTGATCATCGCAAGAAAGAACATCTGTATTGGAAGAAACATGTATTAAATTAATGTTTTGGGCCGATCACATAGATCAGCCAATGCAGAAGTCTTACACAAAATATGATTACAAATTTTTTGGGGCCGATCACGTAGATCGGCCACTATGGGTCATGAACCCGTAGAAAGTTTACACCAACCAGTGGGCCGATCAGAGGGATCGGCGGATACACTAGCGATTTCATCATCTAAAGTTGGTTGCTGGTTGCACGAACCGGCATGATCCCATTTTTTGCTAGGTCGACAAAGCTCCAATCCGAATCTTGCCAATCCGAGAGGCACTCTAGCTTCTTTTGTCCAAAATTGTGCCTCAGACATTGCAATGTCGCAAGGACTCATCAGCAGGGACCACTTCGATCTCGTCGCCGTTCCACTGAATCAGGCATTGGTGCATGGAAGACAGGACACAAGCAGTTGGTATGGATCCAATCTCGGCCAAGCAAGATAGAGAAAGGGCCGGTGATCATCGATGACGAAGAATGAAGTGTTCATGGTCTTACTGCCAACCTGTCATCTTGGCATTGAGAACTCCTTTGACCTTCGACGGGTTCCCTTTGAAATCTTTCAGCGTGACATTGGTATCGACAAGATCCTCTGTAGACCTGCCAAGCTTGCGACACAAGGAATATGGCATGATGTTAACGGTCGCACCTGTATCAATGAGCATCATGCTGACTGGGCTTGCCATTGATGAACCCTCAATGGCTTAAGGTGCCGATATTTTTTGTCGACCGGCTTCTCAAAAATAGCAGCTGCGGGGCCAAGGCTGATGCTGCGCCATAGACTCGGTCCATCTGCTCCTTCGCTTGGGGGTCGGAAATCGTCTGGCAAGTAGAAGACCATGTTGACATCCACCTGCGGCCTTATTTAGAACTACGTTGACTTCCCCTTTAAAGTCAGTCCCCGTGGTCCGATTTACTATCAGCTGTCCACGTCCAAGGTGCCGTATTGTTCATTCTCCTTTTGATGAGCTAGGCCACAGCTGGTTTGGTTGGCGCTTCAGCCACCTCAGACTGCAATTTGTGCTTCCACACAAAGTTGCGCTCTGGACGCAAGCTTGGAACAGTCAAAGATGCAACCAAAACTTTTTCAGCTGCCGAAGGTACTCCTCTTCAGCTTGTTCAAAGCAACGCATACATTGAACCCTATGCTTTTATGACCTAGGACAGGCCCTCTAGGCACCACCTTGGTATGTGGCATTCCTCGCGACTGTCGACCATCATTGGCCTTCTGGATCGGCGGTCCGTAGCTGCTGTGGAGGAGGTGACGCCCACCTTGGAAGTGGGGATGCTTGTCGCCTCTTCGATGGGGACTCAGGACCAGTCGTGATGGTGGAAGAGGGGCCTGCATCCACGCTACGGCGAAGGCACACGGCGGTGACGCGGCGAGGGCGCGTGCCTCAAGCGCTCGAACATCAATGGCCTGTCGTGCCGGGTCCTGCGGGTAGAACACTTTGGGCATTCATCAGGGATTGGGAGCCTGCTCATACCTTGGCTCTAGCAATAGTAGAAGTACGGGCAGCTCTAGTGCTCCCTGTTATTGGTGAGGGTGAGGCACTTGTCGCATTCCCGCGGGCTCTCCCATCGTCGTACGTCACACCCTGGGCGAGCGTGGGTACTCCCGATGATGCTCCTCGAGACGCCGGCGCTACTCGCGGTAGTACGCTTCTTCCTCGCGACGGTGCTCCTCGTTATGCTGGTGATGCCATGAGTACAATCCCATCAACGCCCCCAGAGTTTGGGCAGAATCATCGATTTCTTTCGATTGTTCTAGCCGAAGTGTACTTTTTAGCCCTAAACTCAAGAGGTAGGTCATCGCACGGGTCAGCCTTGGCCTTCCCCTTCTCTTCTGCAGTGGCCGGGACCATGTTGATTGAGATGGATGGCCCAGGACTGGGCTCTTCCATGCTACGGCGAAGGACTCTCCCCGCGACGATCGCTCCCTGCACTCGAGCACCGAAAGCCGATTCAGTTGAGCCGATCAGCTAATCTTCCCATTCCCAGGGTGGCAGGACTGCGTGTACAGAGTTGACCGGGAAAGGCTTCGTCTCGATCTTCATTGGAGGAAGGGCAAAAACCAGCCTTCCCGGCTCGATGGCCCTCTGGATTTCAGTCCTCAAGACCCTGCAGTCATTGGTATTATGACCATCGAGCTTGTTGTGCCATTTGCAGTACTTGCGGCCACGTATTTCTTCGGCCGAGGTTGTTTGATTCCCGACCAGTGGTACCAAGTGCTTCTCTTTGAGCAGTAGGTTGAAGATCTGCTCAGTCTTGGACACATCGAAGTCGAAGCCAGGAGTGGGTTCGGGCTGCTTTACCCACTGACACTGTAGAAGCTGGCTCTTCCTCGACCATTGGACGAGGTATGTATCCGCGTCATCCAACGCGTCATCTTCGTTGGCTTGAATGTAGCTGATGTTCCTCTTGTGCTTCTCCTGGAGGATCTCGGGATGACTGTGTTCATAGGCCGAAACTTTAGACACCAAGTGGCCAACAGACTCGAAATCAGTGGGCCCATAAACTTCTTTGATGGCCTTGTTCATGCCCTTGAAAGCCAGCTCTGCCAATGACCTCTTTGGTAGGTGGAGAGAGTAACACCTGTTCCTCAACTCGCGGAACCGCTGGATGTATTGCTAGACCGATTCTCCTGGATACTGGTAGATGCTAGCCAGGTCGGTCAGAGTTGCCTCGTCAGAGTCAGAGAAGAACTGGGCAAGGAACTTTTCTTCCAGCTACTTCCAAGTAGTAATTGATCCCAGGGCCAACGTGGTGTACCACCCAAACGCTAGCCCAGTGAGCGACAAGGAGAAGAGCCGAATCTTCATGTGCTCAGCTCGGGAGGCGATGCTTAGCTGTGCCAAATACTGACTGATGTGCTCAATAGTACTAGCGCAATCGTTGCCGCTGAACTTAGTGAAATCCTGGGATCTTGAATTTCGGAGGGGGCTCCAGGAGATCGTACACCTCCGGGTAAGGTTTAGCATAAGTAATTGCCCCCCGTTTGTGTGTTGTTCCATACTGATTCTTCAAGATCTCCTGCACAACACCATTGAGATCATCTATAGGAGTATATCCAGCCTGATCGAGTTGGATCGGCCCAATTCCGTAGGCGCGCTGCCACTTAATCATCTCCTGATCAGTCGATTTCGTCGGCCTTTGGTGTGGTTGAGCCTGCGGTATACCTTGCGCTTGAGCTGGTCGCTTGTTGACAACTACCGGATTGGGGTAGGGGTAGGGAGGCCACTCCCCTTCTTCCAACTGTCGGTACTTGAGCTGGCAGAAGTATCCCTCAGGGATGACCAGTAGTGGTGTAGATTAAGCACGAGGCTCCAGGGGAATGCCGTCACAGTGGAGGGTGCATGACGAATTCGGCGACGTTATCCCCCTGTACCTCAATATGAATGGGGGTGAGCGGCTTGGAGTAGAACATGGCTTCTCCAACATGGCCATTCAGCTTGGGGCCGGTGATATGCAATGGTTCACCAGCCAAGGTAGCTCTGACAGTCTTGACCACAATGTTGTCCATGCGGTTTATGGTCGCCTCCGACTGCTGTATGAGGGCGTGAGCCATGATCCTTTGGATCACTTCGTGGAGTGCTTCAGTGCGCTGTTGTGATGGAGTCATGAGGTCGACCTTGTCCAAGAGCAACTCGGGAACTCCTTGGATCCTGATGGCGTCGTGACGAGTGCGCCTGTACATGGCAAGCACCTTTTTCTTGAGATCCTCGATGATCGAGGCATAATGCTTCTGGTGATTCTCGGGCAGGTCTTCCACCCTTATCGATGGGTGTGACTTCGTCATCTTTTTCAACTCTCTTGCCTCCAGCCATGACGATTGTGTCCCACCTGGGTGTGCCAAAAATGTGTTGCCGCGGGAAATCGGTGGGCAGTGTACCAACGGGTCAACACAATGCGAGCCGGGAGGTGTATGTGGACATAGAGATAGCTCCTCCTTGCTGTGGCTCCTAGTCAGCTAAATGGTTAGCTGACTGCTGGCTATGGTGGTGGTTGGGCGTGCCACCTGGCTTGACCTTATAGCTAGGAAGGTGGTGGTGGTGACTGGTAGTCGGCTCCAGTTCTCTCTGCATGAACAAACAAAACAGGGGTAAACGTTAAATACTAGCCGGATCGCTCGGATCGGCCTCTCCTGTGTCGGGTCTTGACATCGGCAAACCTCCATCGATACTCCACTGAGCCGATCCAACGCTGCTTAGGCTGGTGTATAGAAGATGCACAGAAATAAAGTGATCTGCATACCCAGATCGGCTCTTTAATAGAAACTAGCATAATAAATAAATAGAGTATTATCTCTAACTAGGAACCGATCGAGATGGCAAGAAAGTATGGGATAGCCAACATCAACCTAAGTAAGCCTCTTGTATCATGCAAATCTAACAAAATATGGCTGGTGGCTTGACGCAACATATATTGCAAAAGATAATAACATCAAAGAATAGCATGATAGTAAATTGTGCATGATCCGATCTATGTCGTGGAGCTCAGAGAATAAGTAGATCAGGTCGATGCACATGATAACTAGCAGATCTTGCCAAGAACAATGCTTAGTACAAGATCTACCATAGGCAGAACGTCGTAATGCCCTATCAACATCTACGAAAGAAGTCAATAGAGCAGCGTGTCGATATACCTTGAAACCCTAATTGCTTAGGGGTGGCGATGTGCCGAGAGGATGTAGATACAACCGCTATTGACGAACGTGAGTAGTCTCTATTTATTTCATAGGTACGGATACATATTTATAATCCGTAGACTTGGATAGCAAGTCTATCATTTCCTAATTTAACTCCAAATCTTAACTAAACTGGAGTCCCAATCGGACTCTCTAACAAAGGAACTATCTTTCCTAAGATACACGGGCGCTTGGCCCAAAAGGCAAAATACAAGCTATCTCTCCCTTGGATAGCCCAACTTTTAGCTCCAAACCGATCTAGGCCCATTAACCTGGGTCGGCTAAATTCTGGCGCTAACACGGGTCTATATCCATGCAACATGATCAAGATACGATGATATATTTGAACTAAAAGCAGACATGTGCAACAAGGCAATACCATCGAGATCTTGAACATGTGGGTAACTAGCGGACTTCCGCCAACAACAACGCTTAGTACGAAGTCCACCATGGTACAGCAAGAACCATGCTGCCCTAGTAGATCTAATAGATTCAGTACTTGGGCAGCATGGCGCTTACTCGAAGAGGTTCACCCTGAGAAGGGATGGTGATGCGCCAAGAGTTGTATTGATCACTGTGGATGATGATTTACATGATATGTGCCAGTTATATATTTATAGTCCTAGAGGACTTGACTCCTACTCCAAGACGCAAGATACGGATAGAGACTCCGGTCGAAAAAGATAAAACTCCTTCCTAACTGCTAAAGGGAATAAATTACAGCAATAATATCTAAATATCAGCCGATGCCCATCGTTGTAGATTTTGGACGTCCGATTGTTTCAGCAATTCCCATCGACTCTGAACTTATCTGGGCGTGATTCTTTCGGCATTGGAAAGTTATCTCCTCAGCTTTCGATCCATATGTAGAATGTCCAAAATGGAGTCTGTATGTGTCCTGAACGTCCGTTTTCAGTGCGGCCCATTCCCTGCAGTCCGAACCGACTTCGCAAATAAATCGGTCTTCAACACAAGTTGGGCTTGTGACTCTATCTTCCACTTGGGCCTTTGGCATAAAATCATCATATTTGGCCAAAATTAAATAAATATCCTAAATTAATACTAATCAGTCTAAATTATAGCGATAACAGGTGCATGCAAATTAAATCGTATATTTTTCCGAGACACATGCATACGATTAAACAGGGACACCTATCGAAAATTCCTAGAGTCGACATTTCTTTTTAGACGGGGGAGTATTAATTATAGGCAAAATTGGCTATGGGACCCTCAAAACTCACAACTAGGTCAAGCGGCCTACACACAATGACGCCAACGTTACCAGGTCGTCTTTCTCACTGTCTATCCCACCTTTTATTTCAAACTCCACGCTATATACGGAGCATCTACAATATTTTGCACCTTCTTTTACACACCCCTGTGACAATAGCCTAAATTTACCTAGGTGCTAGCACACATTCCTACACTATGTAAATTTGTTGAAAGACAACTGCCATGATTAAAATATACATTCCTAGCCGAGGATGTGAGAGAAAGGTAGGGGCATGTACTCTTTGCCCCCTTCCCCATGTGCCAGCTCTTCTTTCTCCTTCCTTAGCGAGCATGCAAGGTGCACATCAGCCCTGGCACCCTTGAGCAGGCAAGGTACGTCATTTGTGACTACCGCCTAGCCAATGCGTCGCATCCTCCTCCCTAGTACTCCACTAGCCCTTGTGCTCCGCCCCAACTTCCCCTTCGCCGCTACTGCTCCCCTTCCCCATCATGTCATGCCGCCGCACATCATAGACGAAGAGGTGGCGACGAGGGCGGGGATTCCATGGCAACAACACGGGTGGTTGTAAGCATTTAGGCCCCTATGGTAAGTTTCGATTATTGAATGACAAGATTAATTGTGGTCTAATAAGCTCATGAAGTGTTGGTTTAATACTTTATCTTATTGGATTTGTTCATTGGACTGAGCAAGGAGGCCCCCTCCTTCAAGGATGATCTTCATGTATTTGGATGGGTTTTCTCTCATATCTCGAAGGCTAAGGACTCTTTTAGAGTCAATGATCATGAGGGGGAGTTGATAGATCTGTAGTTAGGGTTTTCTAGCTTTCTAGTGTCCGCACTATCAAGAGGTCCAATGTTAGTAGCTTGATATTAAGATATGCCGAGTATGGATGCACACACAAGCCAAAAGACTAAAGAACAACTCAGTGACAAGTTGGAAACATTCAAGGTCCAAAAGAAACAAAGTTTGAATCAAAACACTTGAAGAAAATCAATGTTCAGATAAGTTTTCTAATGACCGGACGGTCCAATGTCCAAGAAAAACAATGGATCAGCCAATTGACAGCCTGGGAAGAAACTCAGTTCAACTAGAAATGAGAATACAAGGACTGTACCTTCCGATGTCTTAAGGTCGGACCTTGGGGCAAGCCAATTTTATAGAAGGTATGGAAAAAGAAGGGAAAGTACATAGACCGAACTGGTCTGACCTCAGAAGGTTGGACCTATCTTCTCCAAGGTGAGCTGTTGGTACTTCATGTTTGGCGTCAGCCTACACAGACTTGGTGACCGGGGTGTGTTCTCAGAGCTTGAAGACCGAAGAACAAGGATTGTACAAGGCTTAGGGCTCCACCTTGCTGGGATGGTGAACGGAGACTTAGAGTGCCCATTAATATGGAAGGTGTTATGCACTTGGTGTACTGCCACAACGTGAACTAGGGAAGGGTGCCACACCTCTGGTACCACAGGAAAAAAAAATCAGATTGTCTCTTTACCTCCATCTTACTTGATGCACTTCAATTCCTGCAATTTTCTTTGATGCATCTTGTCTTCACCGTGTCTTAGCTTACTTCTTGGCCAGTCCTTTACTTAAGTTGGTCAATAGCGTAGCTCTCCTAGTATGTGTAGGATTTACCGGATTTATACTAGCAGTGAGTAGGTTCTCTTTTAGCGTTTGGAGAGAGAAGTGGGCTAATGTGTAGTTTGCTAGGTTAAGGACTTTCTGTTTCGAGTTTTAAAATAAGCTCAATTCACTCCGCTCTTGGGCATTTTATCCCTACAGTGACCAATAATTCAGGAGAATACATTACATTATTGAAACCAGACAGCATTTAATCATCGAGACCATATTATCAAGAGATCAGCTCAGTCTTGTAATAGGAGTACACAGACACAGAGTACAGCTGACTGCCAGATGAACGCTGTTTTTGTACTAATAACAGAGTCGTGGTAGTACAAAAAAAAAAGATCACTCCTCTTCAGCTAAAAAGTCCGGTTCTGCCGGCTTCTGTAACAGCAACGAAGACACTCTTTCCAACAAACGGGCCCTTCGTGCAGCGTTTCTCCGCAAGATTCGCACCATGTTGCAAGCGAAGTGCGCAGCGTAGAGCGCCTGCGCCAAGGCTGCAGGAGCTCGAGGCGTCACCCACAATGGCCGCCTGGAACCTCATCTCCTTCTCACACAGACCATCCTCCATCTTCTTCCTGCAGTACCTGTGCCAAGCTGCCTGTACGAAGCACGCGGCCCAGGTCCGCCATTGCGGGGAGTAGAACCTGAAGGTGTGCCGGAGCTGCTTGCTGTGGAGCCTCCTGTACTGTGTGGCCACGTACTTGAGGCGATCAGCTCTCAGTGCGAAGCCTTCGACCTCCGACAGCGTCTTCACCGTCCTGGTTGAGCTGGGAAGGCTCGAGCCTGAGGTGGGATCCAGAGCCCATGTGAGGAGCTCCTCGCCGCAGAAGTCGCCGCCTCTGAGGACGTTGGAGTTGAAGAAGCCCGCCTGCCCACCGTTTGTTGTGGTGCTCTCTAGCGTTCCTCTCATGATGAAGAGCATCTCCTTCACTGGGTCGCCTTCCCGGATGATGCGGCTCCCTTCTGTGTGCAGCATGGGCTTTAGACGGTCACACATGGCGTCCAAGAGCTGATCGTCCATGTTTTCAAACATCGGGACCTGCATCTCCGATTGGAATCGATGCCAGTTTGCTAAGTCAATTAAGGGATAGATGCTGATATTAATCAATCGAAGAAGTTTTCTGAAAGAACAAAAGTAGTAGAAAATCGTGAAAAGTAAATTAGTTTTGTCGAGCCAAGAACATGGAAACTCCATTGCAGTTTCACCAAAAAATTGCCAAATCCTAGGCCCAGAGATGGAGATTATGTTGTTGTACCGAGTCAAGAATGAAGTGTTGGCGGCCTAAATAAATTAGAAGTGCAAGCAAAGAGCACAAGAGTTGTGTCATAAAAGTCCTTTACCCGGGTTTGAGTAGGAATATGTTTGTCTTTAGTGTAGTGGTTTCGTGAGTTTCAGCTCAAAAAACAGTTTGCTAAGTAGAGCTTTGGCTTGTAATGCTAGTGGAGGTGTGGCAGTGGTTTAACTGTGATGTGGTGGTGCTGGTTGTCTCTAGGCCCTCTGTACCTTCAGGACGATTGCAGCTATATACGAGCAGAGATATTGACATGTGTGAAACCAGTTGTAATTTTGTTTCTTTATACATAGTACTGAAATTCAGGTTTGTCAAGTAATGGTATAAAATTTCTAGATCTCCTTAGAAGCCAGTTAAAAACCTCTATTGGAATATACATATATTTCATATAGGAGCTTTCAAAATCGATGAACTACCATTTAATAACTTCATGCAATTAAGTGTTTATAAAAAGGAAGATTTCATTGTGAAAGTATATACTTATCAAAAAATGGGAAGGAAACAAAATTATAGGATCTGTAAGTCAAAGAAGTTTTTTGAAATTTTCTAAAATGCATCTGTCAATTTAAATGGATTTAGAAGGGAATGGACATTGCAATGATTGCATGCAACTTTGGTGAACAACTTAATTTCCATATGCCCAAAATGTTCTAAAACATTGAGAGATAACAAGTGCGGATATCAAGATGTGTGTGGTGGTGGGGTGGGTGGGTGGGATGGGGGGCTCTGCTTCTAGAGCCTATATTATTCTTTGAATATGTGAATGTGCAAATGTCGTGGCCAAAGCCAACGATGTCTAATGTTAAAATGGGAGGAGTATCTCCCGTGGGACAAGGAGCAAAAGACAATCCCTTGTATATTGCAATAATACAGCTTAAAGGTATAGGAAAGTACCCTCATGAGAAGCGATAGGCAAAGGTGGCGCTTTATATCTCTCCTAAGATCCCTAGGAAGATTTGTAAGAAGGCCCTCTTCATCAACCCCTTGTGTTTCTTGCCACCTATATTGATCATGACGCAGTATTCGCTCCTTGATACACTCAGGTAGTAGTCGGTGTGCCATCCATTGCTCTGTGTCACGTCTTTTCACTCTCGTTTCTTCTATATGCCCAGAGGCTGATTGCAAATAGGTCTGCAATAATCTAACAAAAATAAGAAGTTTGAAAAAAATATATGGCCAAAGTCATACATAATCACTAATTATATAGCTCAATTTGTAGTTCGTACTTAGAGAATGAGCTCCATCCACCATCCTTTACTTTTAGCATAAGTATATCAAATTATGAAAACGCATGGAATCATTTTAAGGATATATATATGATCTTATAAGACAATTCTAATAGAGATAATGGATTTTCATAGTCGTTAATTTATGATTGTTTCAAAAGGTTACTTCAAACCTCTTGAAATTCGTGCAAATAAGGTTCTTAAGTCGACTTTAACCCAAGTTATTTTGAAAATAAACCAAGTTGGTACCAGTATCACTTAAGATTATAGTCAACAAACATGACTATGATGTCCAACCTATAAGGCCATAAGATTCTTTATAAAGGCCTTCGAAGACTTTTGCCAAAGGTTGAGGCTACTAGGAGCGGCTTCATCTCTAGACAGAAAATATAGATCTTAGCATATGATTCTAGCTGTTTCAGGCTAATGCCAATTTTGGAGACACCAAAGATAGGTTTTACTAAGATTGGGTAATGGTCTTACCATATGTTTTCCATTTCTACAAAGTTTGTTCCTTTCATTTTCAGGCAGAGCTATTTCGTTTATAACATCACCATCTAACTTGGTAGATTTAAGTAACAAAATATTACCTTCCTCTATAGACAAAATCTTTAATTGTTTTTGCAACTTTGCGCAAACATTCCTCTTTAGTGATCCCCGACTCCAACGTATTATGCGTGGCTCCAAGTGGATAGACCATCAAGGGTAGTGTCACTAGTACAAATGGTTTCTACGCCTATCATGTTGATTGGCTGCTCTAGAGAGTCTTTTTCCAATCTAGTGATTGGGGGTTTGTTTCTTGGTAGTCGTTGATCAACACTTTCTTTTGTTTTTCTCCAATATAAGATTTGTTTGTGCCATACACCGTCCATTGTCTTCCCGTGCATTTATAATATCATCGACATCAATTACACTGGTTATAGCCACATGTGCCCTAATGCCCACCTCAGGTTGCGCGGCACTAGTCAATACAATTCCAACCCCTGATATCAACCTCCCATGAGATCAGTTTGATCAAATAAGAATACGCGTCCCACTTTGCCTTCCATGTAACCCGTATAATCAACCATTTGTGCATGACTTACAAGATCCTATGAAGGTAGTCATCGTGTACCACGTGGCTCTCTTCTATGCAATAGGGCTGCCATTGGTGTTTCCCTCTTGTGTAGTAGCAGCACCAACCATGGGTGTTGCCATCGACCGACAAAAGTGATGTATGTGGGTCCGTCACTAGTGACTCCCATTATTGCATCTACACCACAGCCAGTAGCCACGTCGCTATGCACATCATGCACATGGTCAAGCCCAGCTATTGTGATTGTGTTGTGTTAAAACCATGTTGCCTACATTGACATCTCTTCTCAAAGTCCTTCATCTACTTCAGCAATCATGGGATCCACCTCTACGCACACGTCATTTTGTGTGCCAGAACTATCTGCTAGTGCCTCAGAAAATGGCAACTGTACTAAGAACACTCGTGCATGCCTTCATCCTTAATGCATTTCTGAGCCGGGCAAACCTAAAGCACACCTTGCACATGATTGTGTTGATGGCATCGACCTTCCACCCCCGCTTTACCTTTATTGCATCACCATCTTCATCTGTGATGACTCTGTGTCCCCTCCATTGTGCTTGTACTCATCGCTTCACATATGGTATGGTACCTCGACTTTGGCAACCTAGCTTGAAAAGTACTTCAACCCTGCTATTCAAAGCATGCCATCCTTAAACCACGTCTCCCCTCCCTCGCACTTGGCTACCTTGACATCAGCACAAAAGGCAGCTGCCTTGCAGGAACCTTGTTGGCTTCCACCACAACCACATCATCCTGACATTGTTTGGCAGCTAGTCCAGCTTATTTTCTAGCAGAAGCTACGGATAAGTAGTTCCAAACAGGGCCAGTACCGTTGTGACTTGGGGGATGCCAGCTTGTTGGCTTCCGCCTCAACCACACCATCTTTTATGAGTGTCCTTATTATCTCTAGGCTCATTACCATCCAAGCCAAGTACTTCTATATAAACAACCCCATGTACGTCCATATAAACAACCATATGGCTAAAGCAATACATTGTCCACATTAATTGAAGCCTCTTTTACTTTAACAATAAAATTCCATCACAAATAACTACAAGGGAATTTGAAACTGTACCTGCACATTTCCAATAAGGAGTGCGAACAAAACTAAACCTGATGTTGAGACAAAAACAGCAAACAGGTTCTCCCATATGTAAGTGCTTGTTTTCAGGTTTTGGCCATAAGAACTGCAATAGAAATAGAAACACATTATACAAAGCCCTAGGACATTAATTAATTTTTGGTTGGGATGGGTGGGTGGGTGCCTTGGTGTGTTGTTTTATACCATAGACTTTGTAGACCCCACCAGAAGCAGTAGAATAGTTTTTCGAAGAAACCTGTTGATTGTGAAACATTCTGGAGAACTGGTAGATAAATTCCATAGATTGGATCTACATTGGCACCGCCATTTGTTGGGCAAGCATCTTGTAAGAAAGTATTGTTTCTAAATGTACTACTTCCACAATATAAAGATGCAAGTTCACAACCATCCTGGCTATTACAAGCTTCCCTCCAACAGGTATCTTCTCGTTGAATGGCAAGAATGTACCACAGAGCTCCAAGGACCTTTAAAGAAGCCAATGTATCGCGATCAGTTGGAGTACGTTTGGATGTAGATATCCAAACTGGTGGAATTGCTAGTGATATCTTCACCATGCACAATGTGATATGTGAGCAAATTAATTGCCTAAGCTATCTTGAGTTTAGCCTATGTGGATTGAGAATAAAAAAATGCAGTTTTCAGAGAGGAAAAAAGTGCAAGACTTAAAAAACATACACCCTCGTATTGACAATGACAAATGAGTAGAGGACTTACATGACTAGCGAGTATATAAACTAGAAGGTTAAATGCTGCCCCCGGCCATGCTGTATCCATAACTGTACCGGCTGATCTTGTGATTTGAAGGTATAATGGTCTTATTCGGATCAGTCGAGGCAAATATTGGAACATGATTATGAACATTAATAAATTTTTTGCCGTCATAACCTCTGAACCTTGGAGATGTGGTCGCACTAACCACACAAAAACCTGATAGTCAAACATCAAGGTCAAGTAGTACAATATGTTAGGACACCAGATATCCTCAGAAATGGAAAATCAATATTCTGTGTCTGTTACTTCATTCAGAATCAACAACAGTGCTAAAGCCATCAGAGTTTACAAGGCTTTATACTAGCAAGCTTTGACTATACAGTAAGTAGGTGGCGTAGAAGAAGTACCTGAGGGAGGGGCAGAACAGCTAAGAAATCGACCAGAAAATATGCTGTCAAATAACGCTTTGCTATTGCAAAAGTGTCCTCAACCAATACACCGCGACCAAACACTCTAGGAGAGGGAGCAGCAAAGCCTGTCCTGAACTGAAATATTATGTGGAGTAAATAGAAAATATCCGTGAGAGTGCGCAGGATACTGGCTATCTTTTGCAACCTGTCATCCAGATACAAGCAGTTGTTGTCGCCGTCGATCGCCGGGGCGTACAGGAACAACGAGTCCACAGAGACTGAAATGAGACATGATATCAGAAATATCTTGTTCCATGTCTGCAAAAATGGCCCCCGTGGATCAAGAACTCTTGCTTCGGACTTCATGCTGTACGGAGCTGTTTTTTTCCCTCTCTGCCCAGGGTTACGTTTCAGAAGACAAAGAACGAAGTCGCGGCTTCCATTTACTGAAAACAATGTCAATCGATCAAATATATTGCTCTGATCTCCGGTCCTGAAATCTGCGCATAAAAATTAACCATCATCAGAGTAACGCACGGTACACGTTTCAGCATCGATTGATGCTGCGATAAATTCAGAATTCAGTCCGCTCCAGTATAAACTTGATCGAGTTGACGCCATATATGAACTTCCAAGTTCCAATGAAGTCATGGGAACTACTCGAGATGTCATTTGCAATGCAGGATAGAAGGGAGAAGCTTACCCCTGGCGCTGCCACCATTACATTATTTCTCAGTTCGCACTTCCGCCAGCAAGGCAGAAACAGTACTTAATCACCTTGTGGAGCGGAGCATGGAAGCATCAACCTCTTATCTGATAAAGCAATCGCCAGCCAATCTTCCACGCAGAACACCTCGAAATAACCAGCTTGCATGTTCTTCACCCCGGGCCGGCGCTGGCCTGGATCCGTATAGCAGCTCTGCCTGCCGCTAGTCTGAAAGAGCTCAGAGCTCCCTGTCAATCGGTGAAAAGGCCGAGGAGGAGGCGTGGCCACCGAAGAAGCGGGGATGGATGTGGTCGTTACGAGGGGTCCAGGAGGTGGCGGAGAAGGCCAAGCCAAAGTGCCAGGGTGGGTGGCAGAGTCTGCTTGATCGTGCATGGACGACTCTTTTCTACACGTGTACTCACAAATATGTAAGCACATTCATCCCTGTACATACAGTCATGCACACTCTGCTCCTTGTGAGCTTGGCCCAACGCCCAAAAGAACGAGTTTCATGCCTCTTCAAGGGATTGAAATCTTGCATATCCATCAATCACAATGTCTGAACTACTTCGGCTAGCGTTTTGGAACTTACCTAAGCATCTCCGACAATGTCTAAGACTCGTGCTCAAACCCTGATTGGTGGTTCACCTCGAGGGAACACCTAATTGGTGAACATCGTCTCTCTCTCTCTCTCTCGTTCAAGAAAAAGAACGGCTTCTTTTTCAAATTTGTGCCATTGACTTTGTTCCCATAACATTCTCATCAAACCATGGATAAAATTTATATGAACTCTGTAGACCTAGATTATGTAACTTTTAAACTTTATTGCCATTTCATTTAAAGTCATTTTGTGGTGCAAAAATAATCCTTTAAATTTTTAGACCCACATATACGTATATAGATATTGTATCAATTATTTTGGCACTAAGATGGCTTCAAAATAAAAAGGCACCAAACTACAGAAGTGTAGGCTCTACTATTTTCATATATATTTATCTTTATTTGAACTTGTGTGAAAATGTTATGATTTTCTGAGTATGTGTTGAGCAGAAAAGGGGTACATCGAAAAGGTGAGATTTCAATTCTACCAGTTGAATTAGTGGGATTTAAATCTCATTAAGGGCTAGCTTGACAACCTCTATTTTCATGGGATTTGGTGGGAAAATGGTGGAAATGGTAAGAAAGTTAGCTATGTTTTTTCTCAATTCCCACCATTTGCCCCATCAAATCCCATAGAAATGGAGGTTGCCAAACTATCCCTAATTCAATAGGCAGGGTGATATTTTTAGGGTGGAATTGCCATGGAATATCCAAAGTGGCGTCGATACACCGCAGGCGGCGGGACACAGGAAATGAGGTCATTTGTTGGCGGACAACATTGATAAATTTGCTAGTATACACTTTAAATTAGGAGAGAATTACCTATTTGGCCCAAAAAATTTTGGCGCTTCCTTCTTTGGTCTAGAAAAAAATTTCGCTCCCAACTCGACCCAGAAATTTTGTTTTGTTCCTTTCTTGGCACTTCCGTCCATTTGGAGCCACAACGCTGTCAAATGGAGTCACAAGAAAATTTCCAAAAATACTTTCTGGCCCTATACATAACCAAACCTGCTTCCAGATTTTTAATAGAATTTGTTGCACACATTAAATAAACATTTCTCTATTATCTAACTTTACATCAACATCATTATCATTTTCAAAACACCCATTAAGCATTATATGTTGAGATTCAAACTTTTACAGTGAGCTACATATACAACAAAGGGAACATAGAATTTTTTTGTGTAATATTTGGAGAACTTTTAGTACGGCAAGTATTTTCCAATTCAATTTTATTATATCTAAAAACAATGACAAGGGTATATCTATCATTTAACTGTAAATTCTAGGGCTACAAAAATCACCACAGAGCCATACTAACATATTAAAGATATTGTCCAAGTTTCATGATTTTTGGAGCTCATTTAGCCCTTTTTTTTTGCATTTCCTTTATTTAGATAACATGCGATAAACCAAAGGCATAAAAATCTTTACATGGGTTCCCATCTTCACCATTATGTAGATCCACTGACAAGGAATAAAAGTCAACAAATTTTGAATTTTTAGCATTTATATCCTATTTGTAATGGATTTTCAAACATTTTCAAATGGACGGAAGTGCCAAGAAAGGAACGAAAAAAAATCTAGGTCGAGTAGGGAACGGATTTTTTTTCTGGGCCAAAAAAGGAAGTGTCAAAATTTTTTAGGCCAAATATGTAATTCTCTCTTAAATTAGTTGGTGGACACTATAACTTTGTCCAATTTTGCTGATGGAAACATCATTTTTTTACAAGTGGACACCAAATCATGTCAATCAGCAAACTTCTTAGAAAGAAGTCCACTTTTGACCCCTCAACTCTTCCGTTTGTCCAACTTGAACCCCCCAACTTTCATTTTGGCTAAATGAGATACCTAAACCTGACACCCGAGACGGTGTTGACTAGTTTTGTGATGACGTGGACCATGGTATTGGCATTCTTTTTGCTCATCTAAGCGTTGATGTGGACTTGACCCACCTGTCATACACTCCCTCCATCTCTCCCCTATCTTTTTCTCTCTCCACTTCCTTCCCTTTGCCACCTCTCGTCGCTGCCCCCTATGGCTCCTCCACCAAGGCAATAGGACGCCTCCGTCGGGATGTCATCCCTCCACCGGGCCGCACGCGAGATGACAAGCAGCAACACCTCGCCCCCCTCCCCCCGTACCGAAGCACCTCCCGCTGGTCGATCTTGCCGCGCTGGTGAGTAGGGCTTGGGAGTAGGAGCGAGAGCGGAAGTAGGAGCGGCAGCGGCTGGCTTGCTCTCCTCCCCATCCATCGCTGCCACCTCCTCGTCCTCCTCCTTCGGGTCCTTGACGGCCGGTGGGGCCTTCTTCGCACGCCTGGTGGCGCCGGCCGCTGCACCTCGCCTAGTTCCTGCACTTGGGCTTCCTCTTCTTGACCGCCGCCACCACAGCTTTGTCCTCGGTTGCGCACGAAGCCGGCTCCTAGTGTTGGGTGGGGTGTTACTCGACGCGCCGCTCGTGCCTCAACCCACGTAGGTGCGCTACAGGGCGAGGAGCAGGCACGGGCCATCGGGCGAGGGCGAGCGTGAGGGAGAGGGCCACTCGGCAAGGGGCGACGGTGACCACAAGCGCCGAGAGCTGCACGGAGCGGTGATGGTGGGCAATGGCAGTTGCTGCTGCTGCTATCGGTGGCGATAGGGCAGAGAGAGGGCGGCAATAGCGGGTGCAGTATGAGAGAGGCAGAGGGAGGCGGTGGAGGGCCAGAGAGACAGTGGAGATGGCGGCAGGCAGGGAGGAGGAGGGCGACAAGCGGGGCGATTGAGGGGATAGGACCATTGGCGAAGCAAGAAGGCCAGGCCTCCGGTGGAACGGCGATAGGGCTCAACGGAGAGGGCGGGGGTCCGGCGAAGGGAGGGGAGGGGAGAGATGGAGGGAGTAGATGACAGGTGGACCCAGTCCACGTTAGCGCTTAGGTGACAAAAATAATGCCAATACCATTGTCCACGTCATCACAAAACCAGTCAAAAACGTCTCGGGTGTCAAGTTTAACTAGTTTTGTGAGTTGAGGTGTCCGGTTTGACCAAAATGAAAGTTGAGAGCTAAAACTGGACAAACAGAATAGTTGAGGGGTCAACATTGGACTTCTTCCAATTTCTTAAAGTTGCAATGTATCAACAAATGACATCCTTTTTTATGCCCTGCAGGAAATTGAATTCACTTTAGATGTTATATAGTAAATTTTCTCATATTGTTATGTACAATTCTATTTAGAACATTATTTTTGCAAAAATAGAATACAAAACTAAATATAAACAAATTATATTGACCTGGGTCTAAGCAACACTTTTCCAGCCCAAAAAAGATCTAGACAGACCCAAAACCAATTTTTATCTTACATGTACGCTTTTGCTTGTCTGGTACATATATTGGAAAAGTCTGAATGATTTTATGCTCAGAAATTCTGCATGCGAACAAAAACGAGTCAATTCTGGATCATTGTCGGTTGACCACCGTTGTGTGTTGAAGGTATAATTTATTTTTAGTAAAACCCCTCTTGATCTTTTTATGGCCATTTAATTTTAGAGAGTAAATTTCAGGCAATATTAACCTTTGAGATGTAAGGATTGTTTAAACTTAGCAGGTAGAGTTTAAGCAGTAAACTCATATCTTACAAATTAATTTTAGTTAGGTGTTTAGTTTTGTACGGTTTTCACCTATTTGTTAGTACTTCCGTTTTCAAATTTTTGTCCCCAGTTACGTCAAACAAAAACAAATCGGAGGGATTTTCTCCCCCAAACTTTAACGTAGGAGGTTCCACCGGATCGCTGGTCTCAAAAATATATGTTATGTATATACATAGACATTTACCAAATGTGCATGTGGTTTAAAATTTATCATATCCCATCCTCTCTACTCATAGAGGAGTTAAGGCCCTGTTCGCTGCACTGCAGCTGTTTTCAACTGAAAACACTGTTACGGTTGAATGAATGTGATAGAAAAATACTGTTCTACGGCCGCAAAAAAACTGAAAGTAGCTCAAACGAACAGGGCGTAACAAACAATGATCAGTTACATTTATAGTTACAGCACCTTCTGTTTTGAAATCCACGAGGGGTAAATTTGGGATGCTTATAATACACGCATCCTGCACGCAGAAATAATATGGCATGTATAATAAAGAATCGAAAGTTACACAGAATTACGTGATTTAAACCAGACGGCTTTAGACCACCTGATCTATCTATGTACAGCATCCAATCCTAAATTGTGGACAAATTTTACAGGTTGAATCACGAATGACCGCTTGTCACAGAGTATCCCAAAGGCAGGTTCACCTATCTTCAGCAAAGAAGTTGGGTTCTGATGGCTTCTGTAACAATCTTGCAGGCACCCTTTCTTGCAAACGGGCCTTTCGGGTGGCATTTCTCCGTAAGATCCGCATCATGTTACCAGCAAAACGTGAAGCATAGAGTGCTGCACCAAGACTGAGTGGAGTGGTTCCATCACTTACAATGGCTGCTTGTAACCTCTTCTCTTTCTCATATAAAGTCTCCTCCAGCTTCTTTCTGCAGTATCTGTGCCAAGCTGCCTGTATGAAGCAAGCAGCCCAGGTTCTCCATTGCTGAGAGTAAAATCTGAAGGTATGTCGGAGCTGTTTGCTGTGGAGCCTCCTGAATTGCGTGGCAACAAACTTCAAGTCATCAGCTCTCAAAGCAAAAGTTTCAACTTCAGACAACGTCTTCACCGTCCTAGTTGAGACGGGAAGATTCGAAGCAGAAATGGGATCAAGAGCCCAAGTGAGGAGCTCTTCACCACAGAAGTCTCCGCCTTGTAGAACATTAGAGTTGAAAAACCCAGTCTGTCCACCATTTGTTGTAGTACTCTCTAGGGTTCCTCTCATGATGAAGAGCATTTCATTCACTGGGTCACCTTCGCAAATGATGCAGCTACCTTCTGTGTACAGCATAGGCTTCAGAAGATCACACATGGCATCCAAGAGCTGCTCATCCATGTTTTCAAACATTGGAACCTGCAAACAGCAGCAAAAGGTTAAAACATGGTAGTGCTAGTAACATATTGAGGTACTGCATCTGCTGATTAAAACACGAAATAAAAGCAAGATGTAGATATGAATCAAGTGGAGTATAAACTACATAAGGGCAGCTCTAGTTGCTAGAATGAGAGTGATTGGATTATTCCCAACCCTAGAAGGGTGGTAGAAGTATATGGGCCTAATACATGGGCTAACACACATGCTCCAACACCCCCCGCAGTCTTGAACTACCGGCACAGCGGAGTTCGAGACTGGACAAGAAAGAAAGCACACAGGGTCTGAACTACCGGCGCAGCGGAGTTCGAGACTGAACAAGAAAGAAAGCACACATGGCCAGTACCCCCCGCAGCCGTAACTAGCCACGGCTGATGTTGAGGCTGGAACGGAACTCGGAGAAGGTTGAGTAGGGTAGACCCTTAGTGAAGATATCGGCAAACTGGGAGGTGGTCGGGACGTGGAGAACCCAAACATCGCCGATGGCGACCCGGTCGCGAACGAAGTGCAAGTCGATCTCCACATGCTTGGTCCGTTGGTGCTGAACCGGGTTGGTGGAGAGGTACACCGCGCTGACATTGTCGCAGTAGACGAGAGTGCCCTTGGCGAGCAGGCTGTGAAGCTCAGCCAAATGCTGTCGGAGCCAGGAAGCCTCTGCCATGCCGGACAGCCCGGTACTCCGCCTCAGCACTAGAGCAGGAGACAACCGGCTGCCGCTTGGACGACCAGGAGACAAGGTTGCCGCCCAGAAAGACGGCGTAGCCGGAAGTGGACCGGCGAGTGTCCGAACAACCAACCCAGTCAGCGTCGGTGTAGACGACGAGCTCAGCGGAGGAAGACCGGTGGAGAAGCAAGCCGTGGTCAACAGTGCCACAGAGGTAGTGGAGGAGACGCTTCAAAGCAGTGAGATGTGGCTCTCGGGGATCATGCATATGAAGGCAGACCTGCTGAACAGCATATGTGATGTCCGGCTTGGTGAAGGTGAGATACTGCAGGGCACTAGCAAGACTCCGGTAGGCAGTAGGATCAGCAACTAGTGTGCCTGCATCCTCTGACAGCTTGGCCTGGGTGTCAACAGGGGTGGAACAGGGGTTGCAGTCAGTCATTCCCGCCCGCTCTAGGATATCGAGAGCATACTGCCGCTGGTGGAGGAGAATGCCAGAAGGACGGGGCTCAACAGTGACACCCAAGAAGTGATGGGGCACACCAAGGTCCTTTGTAGCAAACTCCTGCTGCAGGGATGTGATGATGCGCTGAAGAAGTACTGACTGGAGGCTATGAGAACAATATCATCAACATAGAGCAGCAGATATGCAGTCTCATCCCCACGACGGTAGATGAACAGAGAAGTGTCTGACTTGGCCTCAGCGAAACCCAAAGTCACCAGGAATGTAGCAAACCAAGAGTACCAAGCCTGAGGTGCTTGCTTCAGACCGTAGAGGGACTTGTTGAGCCTGCAGACCATCTCAGGGCGAGAAGGATCCACAAATCCCGCCGGCTGGCTGCAGTAGACTGTCTCAGTTAGAGTACCATGGAGAAAGGCATTCTTCACATATAGCTGGTGCACAGGCCATGAGCAGGAGAGAGCCAGTGAGAGAACTGTGCGCACTGCAGCAGGCTTTACCACTGGGCTGAAAGTGTCATCATAGTCCACACCGAGCCGCTGGGTGAAACCCCGGAGAACCCAGCAGGCCTTGTAGCGATCCAAGGTACCATCTGCGCGCTGCTTATGCGTCTAGATCCACTTGCCAGTGACCACATTGCACCAAGATGGACGTGGCACCAGGTCCCACGTCTGGTTGGCAAGGAGGGCCGCTAATGGAATAAGTCTTTGTACCGTTGGTCTTTGTGGTCCTTTGCATGGTAGTCCTTTTGCTGCCCAACTAGGACAGCATCTTAGACTCCTTTTGCTGCCCAACCAGGACAGCATCTTAGACTCCTTTGCTGCCCAACCAGGACAGCATCTTAGACTAGACTAGCATCATCTTAGACTAGCATCTTAGACTATGCCTGGCTGCTTTGGCCAGCTATAAATATGTATCCCCAACCCCTAAGGTTGGCATGGCATTGTGTGAGAAATAAACCAGAAAATTGCTCCAACTCCTAGTGTCATCCTCTCTCAATGAGTAAGAATTCAGATACTAACATCTGATATCAGAGCCGTTCTTTCCTGCAGCCTAAACATCTCTTGTTCATCTCCTTCCCAGCAGCCCCTTCCTTGCTCTCAGCCGGCGGCAGCAATAGCAGCTGTTCCTGCTCACCCTTCCACTCCAGAACAGACGAGTAGTAGCTCATCTGAGGCAGCCTCTTCCCCGAGCAGCAGCCCCCCACTAGCGCGCAGCGCTCGGTCGCCTCGAGTGCGCGGCACCGGCAGGACGCCGAGGTCGCCGCGGCAGCGGACCGCGAGCGAGCAGCAGCAGAGACTGCAGCGACGGCGGCAAGGGCAGCAAGGCTGGCGGCGGCGGAACTGGCAGTAGCAAGGGCGGAAATGGAAGCAGCGGCGGCGGCGGATGCAGCACGTGCAGCGGCAGCAGAGCTCGAGGCTCTGCGCAGCAGTAGAAGCAGCTCTGCCCCTGTCGACGGCGGCACCGACCAAGGGATCAAGCTGGCAAGGGAGGCAGTGCAAGAGCAGACGGCGCAGTGGGCAGACGCACACCCCCATGAGTGTGGTGGCGGCAGCCCAGACAGGCGCGGACGTGCTGACAGTGTCCCAGGCGGCGGCAGCCGGGTTGACGGAGATCGCGGCCTTTACAGGCGGCGCAGCTCTCCCTCCCCGGACCGGTACCATGATCACCATAGGATCTAGGCTGTTGTCAGGGACGTCGATCCCAGCAGTGGGTGACCTACCCTCACCAAGACCAACTACGTCGAGTGGGCTGCGGTGATGCGGGTACAGCTCCAGGTGCGGCACATGTGGGAAGCAGTTCGGTATGGCGACGTCGACTACTACGAGGATCGACGGGCGCTGGACGCTCTCATAGCTGCAGTCCCGCCTGAGATGCAGTTCTCGCTTTAAAAAAAGCGGATTGCCAAGGAGGCCTGGGACGCCATCGCTGCAGCACGCATCGGCAGCGACCACGCCCGCAAGACCACACTACAGTCACTTCGCAAGGAGTGGGAGAACCTGGCCTTCAAGCCTGGTGAGGACGTTGATGACTTCGCTCTCCGTCTCAACACTCTGCGGCAGAAGTTGGTGCAGTTCGGCGATGACACCTATGACGAGGAGAGAGCCGTCCAGAAGCTTTTTCGTTGCATTCCGGCGAAGTACAAGCAGATTGCTCGCTCAATCGAGTCTCTGCTGGACCTCTCCACGATGTCGATCGAGGAGGCAATAGGTCGCCTCAAGGTCGTCGACAGCGACAAACCACAGCCCCCCTCGGGGCCTATCACCATTGGCGGGAAGCTATATCTCACTCGGGAACAGTGGGAGGCCTCCCCGGGTGACGGAAAGAAGGGGGAGTCCTCTTCCGCGACAGGCGGTCGCAAACGCAAGCCACGCGGACGCACCCAGGACGGGGCGTGAGGGCGCGCCGAGGGTGACGCCCGTGGCGGCGCCGACGGCAACTAGAAGCCGGCACGAGACCACCCCAGCCGCAACTGTGGCAAGCTTGGCCATTGGGCCAAGGAGTGTCGACAGCCACGACGTGGCCAAGCTCACGTCGCACAGGTGGAGGAGGAAGAGCCGGCTCTGCTCCTGGCACACGCAAGCATCGAGCTGCCTCCAGCGGCATCGGCCGCCACGAACTTCCTCCACCTTGATGAGCCGAAAGCACACGCCCTCCTCGGCGACGACTCCAGCAACGACAAAACTGACGGGTGGTGCCTCGACACCGGCACCACCCATCACATGACCGGTCGACAGGAGTTCTTCACCGAGCTTGACCCCAACATCCGAGGCTCCGTCAAGTTTGGGGACACCTCCGGTGTAGAGATCAAGGGCATCGGTTCTGTCCTCTTCACCACCGCGTCTAGTGAGCACAGGCTGCTCACCGGAGTCTACTACATCCCCGCGTTGAGGAACTCTATCATCAGCTTGGGACAGCTGGATGAGAACGGCTCGCGCGTGGTGATAGAGAGCAGAGTCCTGAGGATCTGGGATCACTGTCGTCGCCTTCTTGCCAAGGTAACCAGAGGCACCAATCGACTTTACGTCCTCTATGCAAAGGTAGCACAACCTCTCTGCCTTGCTGCTCGTTGGGACGACGAGGCGTGGCAGTGGCACGAGCGCTTCGAGCACCTTCACTTCGAGGCCCTGAAGCGGCTCAATGCCAACGAGATGGTGCGAGGTCTGCCGTGCCTTGACCACGCGGAGCAGTTCTGTGACGTCTGCGTGCTGACAAAGCAGAGACGGCTCCCCTTCCCCCAGCAGTCGGGCTTCCGAGCCAAGGAGCGGCTCGAGCTCGTGCACGGGGACTTGTGTGGCCCGGTGACACCGGCCACACCAAGAGGACGACGCTACTTCTTGCTGCTTGTCGATGACCTCTCCCGCTACATGTGGGTGATGGTCCTCGGCAGCAAGGGAGAAGCTGCGGACGCCATCAGGCGCGCGCAGGCCGCTGCGGAAGCGGAGTGCGGCCGCAAGTTGCGCGTGCTGCGCACCGACAACGGTGGCGAATTCACGGCGGATGAGTTCGCGTCGTACTGCGCGGATGAGGGCATTCAACGCCACTACTCCGCACCGTACAGCCCACAGCAGAACGGCGTCGTCGAGCGGCGCAACCAAACGGTTGTGGGGATGGCTCGGGCTCTCCTCAAGCAGAGGGGGATGCCGGCTGACTTCTGGGGCGAGGCGGTGGTGACGGCTGTCTACATCCTCAACCGCTCGCCCACCAAGGCTCTCAACGGCAAGACGCCGTACGAGGCTTGGCATGGGCACAAGCCGGCGGTCTCTCACCTACGAGTCTTCGGTTGCCTCGCGCTCGTCAAGGAGCTTGGACACATCGGCAAGCTCGACGACAGGAGCACTCCAGGGGTGTTCATCGGCTACGCGGAGGGCTCAAAGGCCTACCGCATTCTTGACCTAGGGATACAGCGTGTGCGCACGGCGCGCGATGTAGTGTTCGACGAAGAGCGAGGATGGGCGTGGGACAAGGGGGTGGACGACGGCTCGACTCCGACGTACAACGACTTCACTGTTGAGTACGTCCACTTCGAGGGAGCTGGGGGAGTAGGCAGCTTCTCTTCACCAAGCATGCCTACCCCAGTCCCCGAGCTTCCACCGACTCCAGCGTCACGCCCTCCAGCCACGACTTCAGCTGCATCGAGTTCTTCACCACCACCACCACCACCACAGCTAGCTACTCCACGTACTCCAGCATCGACGGCTACTCCTCCGAGCGCGTCCACTCCAACACCAGCTCGTGTCGACCACAGCCCGATGGAGTTCGCTACTCCGCTTTCTCACGACGAGGAGCGCGTCGACGCGTACCACGATGGCGAGTCGTTGCGGTATCGTAAGATGGAGAACCTACTCGGCGACCAACCGGTGCCGGGGCTGGCGTCTCGCGATCTGGAGGCGCAGTTGCACCTAGCGTGCGACGACGGCGAGCCCCGTTCCTTCGCGGAGGCCAAAAGACACGCGGCTTCGTGCAGCAGGAGGGGATCGACTTCGACGACGCCTTCGCCCCCGTGGCACGGATGGAATCCGTGCGACTCCTCCTTGCGCTGGCTGCCCAGGAAGGCTGGCATGTTCATCACATGGACGTCAAATCGGCGTTCCTTAACGGTGATTTGAAGGAGGAGGTCTACGTGCACCAGCCGCCGGGATTTGAGATCCCCGGCAAGGAGGGCAAGGTACTGCGCCTGCGCAAGGCCCTCTATGGCCTGCGGCAGGCACCAAGGGCATGGAATGCCAAATTGGATTCCACGCTCAAAGGGATGGGCTTCGAGCAAAGCCCGCACGAGGCGGCCATCTACCGGCGGGGCAATGGTGGAACCGCCCTGCTGGTGGGTGTCTACGTCGACGACTTGGTGATCACCGGCACCAAGGATGCGGAGGTGGCCGCGTTCAAAGAAGAGATGACCCCCTTCTTCTACCTGGGGGCCTCTCTTCTTCTACCTGGGGATCGAGGTGCACCAGGACGCCTCTAGGATCACGCTTCGACAGACCCCCTACGCCAAGCGCGTCGTTGAGTTGGCTGGGCTCACCAACTGCAACCCAGCTCTCACTCCGATGGAGGAGAGGCTGAAGCTGAGCCGCGATAGCACGGCGGAAGAGGTGGACGCTACGCAATATCGGCGTCTTGTGGGTAGCCTTCGCTACCTCGTTCACACACGGCCGGATTTGGCCTTCTCCGTCGGCTACGTTAGTCGGTTCATGCAGCGACCGACAATGGAGCACCGGCAGGCTGTGAAGAGGATCATTCGCTATGTTGCGGGGACTCTCGACCATGGCCTCTACTACCCAAGGTGCCCTAGAGAGGCACATCTCGTCGGCTACAGCAACCATGGCGGTGACATCGACACCAGCAAGAGCACGAGCGGGATTCTCTTCTTCGTCGGCAAGTGCCTCGTTAGCTGGCAGTCAGTTAAGCAGCAAGTGGTGGCACTGTCCAGCTGCAAGGCAGAGTACATAGCGGCCTCCACCGCTTCGACTAAGGCACTCTGGCTTGCTCGGCTGCTTGGAGATCTCCTCGGCCGAGACACTGAAGCGGTGGAACTCAGGGTGGACAGCAAGTCTGCTCTGGCCCTGGCAAAGAACCCTGTTTTCCATGAACAGAGCAAGCACATCCGGTTGAGGTTCCACTTCATCCGGGATTGCTTGGACGAAGGGAGCATCAAGGCGCGCTGCATCAACACCAAGGATCAGCTTGCGGACCTGCTCACCAAGCCCCTTGGGAGGATCAAGTTCCTTGAGCTTCGCTCCAGGATCGGGATGGTCCAACTTTCCCACAAGACGACGCACAAGACTTAGGGGGAGAATGATGGAATAAGTCTTTGTACTGTTGGTCTTTGTTGTCCTTTGCATGGTAGTCCTTTTGCTGCCCAACCAGGACAGCATCTTAGACTCCTTTTGCTGCCCAACCAGGACAGCATCTTAAACTCCTTTGCTGCCCAACCAGGACAGCATCTTAGACTAGACTAGCATCATCTTAGACTAGCATCTTAGACTATGCCTGGCTGCTTTGGCCAGCTATAAATATGTATCCCCAACCCCTAAGGTTGGCATGGCATTGTGTGAGAAATAAATCAGAAAATTGCTCCAACTCCTAGTGTCATCCTCTCTCAATGAGAGTAAGAATTCAGATACTAACAGCCGCGTACTCCTCTTCCATCGCACGACGCCAATGAGGATCCGCCAGGGCGTCACGGACGGAAGAGGGTACAGGAGAGATCCGCGGCTCGATGGCGGCAGCGAAGAGGATCGTGGGCCGAAGAACACCAGCCGCCTGCCGCGTCACCATGGGGTGAACGTGATGAGGGTCCCGGTGGAGGACAGGCGGGTGGTACACCGACGGCTCGGCGCGAGAGCGGGTCAGGGCACGGCAAGGCGGCTCCGGCGAAGGAGGCACTGCCGGCGGTGTCGGTGTTGACAGCGGCGCCTTACGGCGCTGGTAGACGCGCACGGGAGGCGCCGGGGATGGCGGTGTCGGTGGCGAGGCCGGCACCGAAGACGCCGGAGGCGGCGGTGCCGGCGCCGGGGGCGGCACCAAGCGGCGATAGTAGACGCGCACGGGCTGGGCGCAGCGTGCGGAAGGCACCGGGAACAGCGCCACCGGGGCTGCGCACGGCGCAGCGGGGGGCGTCGGTGCCGCGCGTGGCGCAGCAGGGAACTCCAGGGCCGCGCGTGGTGCAGCCGAGACCGCCGGAAGCGGTGCCAGTGCATCAGGGAAACACGCCGGTGAAGGACCTACAGGACACTCCGACAAGGGTGGCTGAACCACCGGGTCAGTCGTGAACAAGGACTCCAACTCGGGGTCAGAGGCGGGAGTAGAGGTGGTGGAGAAAGGAAAATCCAACTCGTCAAACACGTGTCGGGAGATAAGGATCCGGCGAGAAGTGAGGTCAAAGCAGCGGTACCCCTTGTGATCTGGGTAGTAACCGAGAAACATACAACGAGTCAAACGGGGCGCCAGCTTGTGAGGAGCAATGGTGGAGGTGTTAGGGTAACACGCACACCCGAAGACACAGAGGTGATCGTAGTGAGGGGTACCGAAAAGAGCGTGGTGTGGAGTGGGAGCTGGGAAAGCAGTGGAAGGTAGGCGGTTGAGTAAGTAGGTGGCGGTGTGGAGACTCTCTGCCCAGAAGCGAGCAGGAAGAGAGGCCTGCAACAGAAGGGTGCGCATGACATTGTTAGTGGTGCGAATCATCCACTCAGCCTTGCCGTTCTGAGGGGAGGTATAGGGACAAGACATGCGCAACTGGACACCACGAGAGAGGAAGAAAGAGCGGGAGGTGTTGTTATCGAACTCACGTCCGTTGTCACACTGGACAGCCTTAATGGTGAGGCCGAACTGAGTAGACACCCAGGTGAAGAAGTGGAGGATCGTGGAGAACGCCTCAGACTTGGAGCGCAAAGGAAAAGTCCAAGAATAATGAGAGAATTCATCCAACATCACCAGATAGTACTTATAACCAGAAATGCTGAGTACAGGAGAGGTCCACAGGTCACAGTGAACAAGATCAAAAATATGAGTCGCATGCGAAGTAGGAAAAGGAAGTCTAACATGACGGCCCAACTGGCACGCGTGACAAAGATGCTCATCAGTAGCCCTAGTACAAGTAATATCTGCGCTACGACTAAGCTGAGCCAAAGCGTCGCGGCCGAGGTGGCCAAGACGGCGGTGCCATGTAGAAGTGGTGGTGGTGGCGAAGGCAGCTGATGAAGAGGGCGATGGAGAAGTGGAAGAAGGTGCGGAGGAAGGAGGAAGCCGAAGGGTGTAAAGGGGCCCGGTGCTGTCACACCGGAGAAGTGGACGCCGGGAAGCCGAATCCTTCACAGTAAGACCCGAAGAGTCAAATTCCACGGAGCAGGAATTGTCAGTTGTGAATTGGCGAATGGAAAGAAGATTATGGACCATGTGAGGGGCAACTAGAACATTGGCAAGACAAAAAAGACCATGGGGACCCACATTGCCCATGGAAGTGACAGGAAGACAAGAACCATTTCCGACCATGATGGAAGAAGGGAAAGAAGGATGGGGAGGCCGAATGGAAGAAAGAATACTAGTGTCCGGCATGGTGTGGTATGAGGCGCCCGAGTTAGCAATCCAGTCGGTACTGACCAAGGTCGGAGGAGGACAGTGCTGCACTGGTAGAGCCCAGGCTGGTGTAGTGGGGTGCTGCTAGGATAGAGGAGGGGCAGCACAAGCGAACATGGCCACCGGCTGTTGTGGAGGTCCCCCTGAGGCCTGGAATGGCCACATCGAAGTGCGCCCGGACCATGGGTTGTTGAAGGATGGCTAGGGCGCACTCGCAGCAGAGGCGACAACGGTGGGAGGTGGTGCCGGCGTGCTCCCGCGATCGGCACCGCTGCGTCCCCTTTGGCGACGATGTCCACCACCACTCCCGCCGCGGCACCCTCCACCACCGCTCGGTCCGGTGGGAGGAAGCTCGGCGAAGAGGGCCGTAGAGGAAGACGATGTGGGGTCGAGGACACCCGGGACCAAGGCCCTGATGTTCTGGACACCAGCGGCCTGGATGTGGGGCTGGGCGAGCATCGGATCATCCGGCCGAGAGAGCGTCGAAGTAGACGAGGCCTCGGCGACACGGTGAGCGAGCACATCAGCCACGGCACGCTCACGCTCCCGAGCCACCGCAGCCGCAGTCTTGGCGGCAAGGAGCACATCAGCCGCGGCGCGCTCACGCTCCCGAGCCACCGTGAGGGTTGCGGCGAGGGCGGAGTCCGCCGCAGCAATCCCGGCGGTGGAGATGGCAGCCGGTGGCGGTGGAGTGGCGGTGGCCGGAGGAGGGAGTACCACAGCAGGGGCCGATGGAGGCTTGGGGGCGTGAGCCGCCCCGCCCACGGTCACAGCAGAAGCCCCGGCGGCGGGAGTGGCGGCGCCGGAAGTCGAGGGAGAGGAGGACACGGCAGCGGGGCAGCCCGGCACAGGAGAGGAGGAGAGGGACGCCAAGTCTAGCCGAGCAGGAGGTGGACCCGGAGGAGGTGCAAGGGAAGCACTGCACGAGGAAGAGGGAAGGGGTGGGGTGGCGCCATGGACAGGGGGCAAGAGCAGGGTGCCCACGGGAGAAACAAGAGGAGGAAAAAGAGCCAAGGGGGAGAGAGGAGGGAAGATGCTGGCCATGGCGGCGGCGGCGGCCTGCGCGGGAGGCGCAGGGGCGCGGGCGGGCGGCGCGGTAGCTCGCGGGCAGGCACGCGCGCGCGCGGGAGCGCGGCTGCGCACGGCGGGCCTAGAAAGGAAGGAGAGAGAGGAAGGAAAGGAAACCTAACCCTAGTCTAATACCATGCTAGAATGAGAGTGATTGGATTATTCCCAACCCTAGAAGGGTGGTAGAAGTATATAGTACATAGGCCTCATACATGGGCCTGATACATTGGCTAACACACATACTCCAACACTAGTGTTGTCTAAGTAAGAAATGTTTAGCACCAGTGCAAGATTTTGCACCTGGTGCATAGAAAAGAAAATGATTTATCCTCCCTTTGTTTCCCATTCCACTCAGAACGGCAAGCCTGTTGGAGTATCGGTGGTGGCACACACAAGTTGGCGTGATATTTGAGCCCATCGATGGTGAATCAAGCTTGCTTCTGCTCGCACCTGCAGATCAAATCGGAGGCAATAGCCTCCTCCATGCTCTTGACCACCACAAGAATGGCCTTATCATCGGCGCCATCCTGTTTGTTGATGATGAGCTCCTTCTACAGTTCCCTGGTTCCTCCTCTAACACACGCAAAAGAAGACTATGGAGACTCAGTGGATCCGGTAGGGGAGGGGGGAGCAGCCACTTTGAGCTGCCTGCCAAAGAGAAGATTCCCAGCAGAGTGGGAAGATGATGCACATAATAAAGAAGTCAGGATGGGAGGGTAAAATGTCTTACTTTTTATCACTATTGATCTATTCCTTAGCGGGCCCTATGTTTGGGAGCTAACATTTGCTACACAATAAAGTAAATTTTGCTTAGCTAAGCTTTATGATGTGGATTCGTCCTAGAAATCTGATGTATGCCACACACTAAGGTTGCCAGAAAGGGTATAGCTCTCCTCACAAGTTACTGAAAAACCTCCATCTGAAGGTTATCTGCTCAACAAACTCATGTAGGAAGCATGCAACTTTCTTGAACAATTTAATTTCCTTCAAAAAAGTTGAAAAGTGTGACTAGCTCTGTAGAGATTCAAGAGAAAGAGAACATACATGGTGAATAATCTAGCAAAGGAAGTTAAACCCCAGGAATTGCACTTTCAGTTAACATCTACTACCCAACAACATTATTTAATTAGGCTTTTCCCTCCTCTACCCTTCGGTACTCAGAACGTAAAATCCTTGTGTGACAGTAATGATAGCATAGTACTGCTTCTGCATGAGGCATGAATTGTATGAACAACCATCTCACACAAACAATTCAAACTTCAAAGCACCCAATAGGTCTGTCTGAAGCGCATACGATTGCATCTACCATTCTGGCTACTGACAAAGAAATGCATTTGCACCAGATCGCATCAAACTTCAGCCTCAAGTTGCACTAAAGGCCTGGTACAGAACAGAACCACAGATGGCATCTGCTAAATCCTATGCAGAATCAGCATGCAAAATAAACAAGAACCAGAAGCTTTCATTAACATGACTTAAAACACCTACAACTTCAAGAATTTATGGTCCATGGGAGATAAGGCTAGGCGTTCTATATCATCAGCCCATGGCAACAAGTCAAAATATCCAGTCTGAATGGATGCAGTAGAAATGTTACCTCAAGGAGAGTACTTGAGAGTGTTATTACATCCATAACCGTTTGCCACTAGATGGGACAAGGAGAAAAATGATGCGATTGAAGTTCAAGGAAGTACCTTCATGAGAAGAGATAGGCAAAGATGTCTCTTTATTTCTCTTCTGAGATCCTTTGGAAGATTTGTAAGAAGGCCCTCTTCATCAACCCCTCTTGTTTCTTGCCACCTATATTGTTCATGGCGCATAATCCGTTCCTTGAGATTCTCAGGAAGTAGCCTATGTGCCATCCACTGCTCTGTATCACGCCTTTTCACTCTCATTTCTTCTATACGCACGGAGGTTGACTGTAAATAGGTCTGCAATTATCCAAAAAAACTATGATAACATGGTCTACAAGAAGTAACTAAGGAATTAATTAGTAAACTAATAATCATGCTTCTAACTTAAGTAATCAGGCTGTTGTCTTTTCTTTTTCTCAAACACACTACTGTCTTTAAATATAACATGGTATACAGTAGGGTCAATTTTGGGTAAATCAGATATGATGATCCATAAAGGTAAATGGACCGGTATAGCTTGTTAATTGTAAATCATACTGATAGATCAATTGAAACCTTTAAGACAAACATTCATATTGAAGTAATTAAAGGCAGACATATCTTTAAGAAATTTAATATTTATGATGTCTTCATTTTTCAGGGTTTTTTCATCAGTGTACTTCCTTTTCAAGGAAAAGCATTTACTACAGAAGCACTTAAATTGAATTGTATAGACACAACACAATGTTCCTGTATGTTGGTATTGCAGTGTGAATTTTCAAATGAAAGACTTCAGCCCATATGCAGTTTCATTTCACACTGTCCAATCAATTTGACTAAAATAGTAAAATAAAAAGTATATTGTTGTGGACGCCTTTGTGGGCTGGCATTATAGGTGTCACCCTAAGCAAGCCCAGGCGCCCACAACCGATCAATCAGAGGGATAATATCCCATAATTATCTTAGCACTTAGGTAGGAAGGTTTGTTAGGGCAGCCATAATATAAGGCTGCATAGTTGAGAGGAGAGGGGTAAGCAAGAACAGATCTCCCAAGACGTTCAGAGCCTCTTCAGAGGGCGAACTGGGGCTGTTCTTGCCATTGTAATCATTCATCGTTGATCAATAGAACCCTCGTTCCCGAGCCTTATTATATATACATCAAATTTATGTAGCGAGATTTTAGCACTACAGATTACAACTGCATGTGTACAATTTTGCACATCCAAAACATCCTTCACATATGATGACCTTATTAATTGCTAATTAGCTGTCACTTAAACGAACAACATACATGACAAGGAAATGTCATCAGTGCCAAAACAGTCTTTACCTGTACATTGCCGATGAGTAGTGCAAAAAGAACCAAACCCGATGTTGATACAAAAACAGCAAACAGATTCTCCAATGTATCAGTGCTTGTTTTCATGTTCTGACCAAGAGAACTGTAATTGATAAACCAATATATAAATGCGCATCGATGGGGAAAATAATTGGAAGCTAATCTGTTTTAACTGAAGCAAACCTTAGATTTTGTAGCCCCCACCAAAAACAATAGAACAGTTTTTCAAAGAAACTCTTCGTTTGTGAAACATTCTGGAGAGCTGGTAGAAAAATTCCAAACAACAG
Organism: Paspalum vaginatum; assembly: GCA_030272315.1. Lineage (NCBI taxonomy): Eukaryota > Viridiplantae > Streptophyta > Magnoliopsida > Poales > Poaceae > Paspalum > Paspalum vaginatum. The sequence goes on along the minus strand of CM059015.1, from coordinate 37,645,741 downwards.
GTCTGGATAGTCAGTGCTATTTGTAGGGCACTCACTTTGTAAGAAAGAATTATTTCCAAATATGTTATTCCCACAATATAAAGATGTAGGATCACAGCCAGTATGATTGCTACAGGCTTGTTTCCAACAGGCATCCTCTCGTTGGATGGAAAGAATGTACCAAAGAGCTCCAAAGCCCTATAAGTAGTTACAGCATCAGTTTGCAATATCTTCAACATGGGCAATGAAATTGTGAATTTTAAATGTGAGGTTAGCCATCTTATGGAATTATCTGGTGGTGAACTACTCGTGGAGAACTCAATTATATTAATGATGGAAAACTGGCTGGTCTACATATTACAAGGTTCTCTAGTATTTGTACTGCTTTCTGGTTACTTAAGCAGCACTTGTTTATACCTGATGTTGTGCATCAATACAATATAATTAGCATTTTCCAAATTTGCAATCAGAAATGTAAAGGAAAGCGATGCATGTCACTTTTTTTTTGAATAGATATCAAGATATTCTACAATCTTTTAGTGTAGGCATCTCTAGTTGTTGTATGTTTTGGTATGTTACTATGTTTCAAAATTCTTCTCGGATTAATTTCCTGACAGGCAAATTCAAATGCCACTAGAATATGCATAAATTTTAAGAAGCATCTCAATGTGACAAAAACATCTTTTTTGTCCACAAAGGCGATTAGTTTGTATGAACTGTGCCTAAACTGGTCAGCACTATGGATGCACACATCCACCACCTAGGTTCAAATCTTTGACTCAAATTCCTTAGTCTAGTCTCTCGTTTCAAGCAGTTGTCACCAACCAGCTATCCTTTACTGGTGTTTATCCTTTGATGAACTAGCATTCATTACGCACTTACTAATCGGAACATAGCCCATCAGTTTACAACTTACAATGACGAAAGGAGATAAGTAGCATACACCAATGAATCAATTGGCATTAATTTTGAATCACAAGTGGTTGCTTAATTAAATAGTGCGAGCAAGCAAAAGGAAAAATACTAAACCAATGCTTTCTTACAAATAATGCATCAAGGGGACTTACATGACTGGCGAGCATATAAATTATAAGATTAAAAGCAGCACCAGCCCATGCTGTCTCTGTAAGTATACCAGCAGATCTCGTGATTTGAAGGTAAAGTGGTATTATTCGAAGCAGTCGAGGCACATATTGACATATAACAATAACCAGTAGCACAACTTTTCCCTTCATAACCTCAGGGCCTTGGAGACTAGGCAGCACCACCAACACAAAAACCTGATAATGAACAAATCTGAGGCAATTACAAATTTATCAAATTAAGAATAGCAAACTTCAACTAAGAATAGGAATTTAAAATAGGAGAATCAAAGCTGAACAGGGACTTGTTGGAGGAAATGCGCCTTGAACACATTACGTATACTAGCTGAGCTTTGTCCCTAATCGTGACTAGTTGTTATTCATTTCGATCAATTCCCAGCCGGCAATGCCTCAGCTTCTCAAAATCTAGGAAGTAAGTTCTCTGAAAATAGGAAAATCAAAGCTAATAGTCTAGTGCACAGATCTAAACTGAGAAACAAAGAGCAATTCAATCTGAAGTATAAGTGGGTTGCAAAATTTATAGTGTTTGAAACTTCTGCTCAAAATGCAGAACCACCAGAATGCTCATGTTTTCAGTGTAGGGGAAAGCATATGCCTTTTAGGCACTTTCTGCATGTAGATACTAATATATTATAGGCATTAGCTCACTACAAAGTGAGATAATTGAGGAGTGCCGCCCATATATCATAGCTTATAATTCAGAAGGCACAAAGTCTGTAGGTTGATGCCATTTTCTAGACAGCAGATTTTCAACATGAGGTGATGCATCATGCATGACACAGCTGCAGCAAATGGAGACCATGCCAACATTATTAATTCAGGCAGGTCCAGATCAAGCAACAAAGAGCTCATGGACAGCAAGCGCAGTTCCCTTTAGTTGCATCACAGCCTAACCCTAACGTAACTTCTCTTCCCCTTGCACTGGCATATAAAAAATGACCTGCTTGCTACCTTGGTCAATGCTTCGTGATGTGTGTAACCTTGCAAGCATGAGATACATTCATTCAGACACATTAACATTGATTCAAGTACGCATGATCGGCTATTGGCCAAGATTCTGCATCTAACTTGCATGAGAAACTGACAGATTTTTTAAACCGAGTGGTACTCAGTGACAACTTTGTACAATCCAGAACTTTTTGGAAGATAAAACCATCATAATGATGAGTTTTACATACAGTGAACAGAGACAAATGTGCATGATTTAATAAAACAGGCTCCCAATAAGGGCAGCATGCAATTAAAACAGAATTGGCAATGGGAAAAAGCAAACAGTCAATGGGATGGAATATATTTGGATTTGCTTTGACACCAAGGAGTCAGGGTAACCAAAGCCATAATAGTAGAGACTCCCCCCCCCCCACCCCATAAACTAGCAGCAATTTTTAGTTTACCTATACAATCTGTGCTGTTACATCTCAAGGCAAGCTTGAGCAGGAGAAACCGTGACTGCAAGCTTCAGGTCCCAGCCAATGTTCAGCTTATAATTGATACTTGTTCAATTTTTAACTGGCTTATTTTGAGGTGAGTGTGACAATCTGTACTGTTACATCTCAAGGCAAGCTTGAGCAGGAGAAACTGTGACTGCAAGCTTCAGGTCCCAGCCAAAGTTCAGCTTATAATTGATACCTGTTCAATTTTTAACTGGCTTATTTTGAGGTGAGTGTGACTCACAAGATATAAGACATTGGCATTTATGCATAACCTGTTCTAAATACACCCTCCGTTCCAATTTATAGGTTATTTGACCTTTTTTACACTAAGTTTGAGCAACTCATCTTATTCAAAATATTTGCGAAAATGTAGAAATTTTCAATTCATACTTAAATTATGTTATAGACTAAACTAAATCACAATGAAAATAAATGATAATCATGATTTTTTAATAAGATGATCAAGTCAAATTTAGCGTAAAAAAAGTCAAACGACCTATAAATTGGGACGGAGGGTGTATGTGTGTGACAAGAGGGATGTTATATGGTGCAGAATGTTGCCCTACAAAAAGACAGCATGTTCAACAATTAAATTTTGTAGAGATGTGTATGTTGCGTTGGATTTGTGGTCATACAAGAATGGACCAAGTTCAAAATGACCGCTAGGGGTACAACACTTGAAGATAAGCTTGTACAACACTGGCTAAGATAGTTTGCACATGTACAACGGAGACCCCCAGAGGCACCAGTGCATGGTGGCATCATAAGACGCAATAATGTGAAGAGAAGTTGGGGGCAGCCAAACTTGACATGGATGGATGCAAATCAAAACTCAAAAGGGACTTAAAAGGTTGGAATATAATGAGAGAATTGGCCTTGGATAGAAGTGCTTGGAAAGAATCTATCCATGTGCTTGAACCTTGATTAGGCTTTATGCCACTATTATTATTATTTAGGCCTTGTTCTTCTTCCTCATCTCTATCTTCCTCCCTTGTTGGTGGCTTGTATTGAACTTCAACTCTAGCCTACCCTAACTTGCTTTTGAATAAAAGGCTTTGTTGTTCTGCTGCTGCTGCTATTGTTGTAAATGTCTAGAGCGGAATCACTAAGTGAGAATATCTCAACTTTTAGTTTTTTATTTTGTGGCACACTCCATGGATGATATATTTATGTCTTCTGGACGATTGGTGCATTGAAGTTTATTAAAGTAACCCAAAATTGCAAACTATTTCATTTATTATAGTCCCTCATTCGTACATGAGTAACCTAGAACCGAAGTGCATGCATATTGTGTTTATAGAGTTTTACATGCATCATAATGAAACACAAACATAACAACTACATGATTACATACACCCTCCGATCAAAAAGTACTTGACTTTTTGGGCATGACATGGTCTCCAATATGTACTTTTTATAACTATTTTCTACTAGAACATATTTATAAAATCCGGCTAAAATATAAAGTTATGTGCATTTTTTAGGACATAGCTACACATACGTTTTTCATGATTTCAAAATATTTTTTTACAAAATTATTGAAAGCCTAAGTTCCCTAGTTCGATCCGACCTTTTCCAACCAATCAAGCATTTGTGCTCGGAGGAAGTAGCTCTGTTATGAAATGTTCACTAAGTAGATGCCATGTCAAGTACCTGAGGTAGGGGCAGAACAGCTAAGAAATCCACCAGGAAAAAAGTTGATAGATACCGCTTAGCTATTGCAAATGTATCCTCAACCAAGACACCCCGACCAAACACTCTAGAAGAAGGAGCGATAAAGCCTGTCCTGAACTGAAATGTCATATGGAGCAAATAGAAGATATCTGTGAAAAATCGAAGGATACTTGCTGTGATTTCCAATTTCTTGTCCAAGTACATGCAGTTCTTGTCGCCATCAATTATTGGGATATACAAGAACAATGGGTCCACAAAAGCTGCAAAAAGGCATGATATCACAAATATCTTGTTCCATCTCTGCAGAAATGGCCCTTGAGGGTCAAGAATTCTTATTTTGGAGTTCCTTTCCTCTGGAGATGATTTGTTTAGAGGTTCAGACTGTGAAGGGTTCCCTAGGAATGAAAAGGCTCCTGCAGTTCTGTCCTTTAGCAAGCCAAATATGTTATTCCCTCTTTCTGAAATTACCCTATCAGAAACAACAGAAGCAGATTGCTCTGATTTCCAGTCCTGAAACCTGGGCATGACAAAAACAAGAAATAGTATACTTAGGATATGTGAAATTTCAGTAGACCATAGAATGAATCTGGCACCATTCATTTCCACTAAGCGATGTTTTTTCTTTTAAAACAAGTTATCCGATCACTAATATCCTTGACACAAGCTGAACTTGTGACACTGTAACACAATTCTCACAACAAATTCAATGGTATGTACAACAAGAGGCTGACCTCACATATCTCTCTTCTCGGCCCGCCATGGCTTCCTTGTGACTCCAGAAGACAAAACAGGCCAGCAAGGCGGCAATAGCTCATCAAATCTTGAACCGCTGCATGGAACTATGGAAGTATCAGCCTCCCTGAAAATCACCGAACATGACTGGTGTAAGAGCCTTCAAAAGACACGTCATCAAACTGTGTAGATTCCCATTTCCCAGGAACTGTCTAGTAACTAAAATGGATAAGAACCATCAGGCCTGAGCATGAAGTAAACAAATGAGCAGCAGATCAGGGACCACGTGTAAGTAACCAATGTCAATTTAATCGACTGACTAGGGAATTCGAAGATAGGAACGGTTAATTTACAGTTGAGATGATAAAGTGTGTACGCCATGGACCACCAGTTCCAGCGCTCAATCGCATTAACAAGGCTCAAAATTCCCGATCCATTCGCCAGAGGCAAGCTCGGCTTAGCCGAAGCACCCTACCAGGCACGAGGAATCCGCATTCGAAGCACGACAGTAGCTCTCGCGGTCTCGCCTCCCACTGACCAGTCGCAAGCATCACGAAAGGCCAGAATTCGCAACTGAGGCGCCCCAGCAGAAACGGAGCAACAACCTGCCGCTAGACGACGGCGCAAGCAAGGCAGCGGCAGCCGGGAAGCCGGAGTGGATCTGAACTGTGAACTGGACTAGACCAAGAGCAACAAGGTAGATCGGGCGGAGCGGGAGCAGCCAGCAGGGAGTAGCGAGCTTACCTGAGCGACGGGCACGACCGAGGTGCGGCGCTGCTGGCCGAGGACAACGGCGAGGATATGGTATTATCGAATTACGAGACGGCGGCGGCGAACGGACGGGGAATGGCACTGCGTCTGGGTGGTGACCGGCGGTTTCCGCGGGTCGGGACCGGTCTTCGCGTGGGCGTGTGTGGGCTCCAGCTCAACCTGTCCGGCCGGCCTCTCGCGCTACCGCAACTGCAAGGGTCTCTCTAAATTTATTTAAAGGCTAAGCATATCATGTATGGGACTGAGTGCAGCGAAAATCGTCTGTATAGTCATCTATTGTATTAAACTGACACGTTGGATTTTGAAGATAGACGATCTACTGGATTCAATCTAAAGATGTATACATACATGGAGTAGCTAGATAATTAGACTTGCAAAATAAAAATGAGTTGGGGTAGCCGTTGCTCGTTGGAGATAGCTTAAAGCAATATTAAGTACATAATGTACACAAAATAACAATTTAAAGAGAAGGTATAAGACCCCAGAGTGAAGTTTCTATAACTCCTAAAAGACTTCAGCTTTACCAATACCACAATTTTCAAAAAGCATAAGTCTATTTTTGTATCTTAACTCAGTTTCTTATGTTGGTCTAGCTTTTAACTCTCCAACTATAAAAACTGGGCAAACTCTAGAACCTCCCCCAAGAAAAACGAACAACTCTGACCTCTTAGTAGGCCCTACCTCTTAGCCTAGTTTTGGTGGATTTAGGGCGACTAGGGACCAACTGTTATCTCCCCCTCATCCCTTTCTTCTTCTCTGAAGGATCGGACCGACGCCTAAGGGGGGTGAATTAGGATTTCTAAAACTATGGCTCCCTAAAAACTACAACTACTAAGCAAAACATATGCAATATAAATCTAGCTATGTGCACTACGGTTTTGCTAAGTGTTGCAAACTCTACCGTGGCCAAGACTTGCAACCTAGTTCCACCTACAAACTAACCTATCAAGCTTGTCTAGAAAAGTAAGCACACAATTGCAAGAATGTAAATGTGTAAGCTAAAGAGATAGGTAGAGAATGCAAACTAACGATGATGATGTCGGCGACGGCACACGATGGAGACACAGAGATTTTTTTCTAAGGTTCGGGGAGGCCAACGTGCCTTTACCCTCTACTCCTTGTTTGGCGCCCCCGCAGGCTTTGCTCTCGCGCAATCCTCAAAAGAGTGCGGCCTCACTGACGCAAGGGCGGAGAATGGTAAAATGACTTCCGCGGAAGTTAAGCAACCACGGTCGGATCTCTGGATATCTCTGGTACACGCCCACATGAGCCATTCTCTCGCGTAGTCTGTGACTACAGCCTCGCCCACGCAAGGGTAGAGGATTGTCGGGGCCGTTGGGGTCTTTCGAGTCTTTCTCGCGGAGCTACCCATCGTCTCCACTAGGGGGAACTTTTGGCCAAACCACCGAGGGCCTTTTTCCCTCTCACAAGTAAGGTGGCGGCCACTCCACACTCCGGAGGGTCTCGCAAGACTTACAAGCCCCACACTTACAAATGATAGAAGTGCACACAGGCACGGATACTAGACAAATAGGCCTAAGCCAAGATGCTATGGAAGCTCTCGCTATGCCGGGATATGTCTATTTGCTCATATGGTGGTTGGGCTCACAAATGAGTGTATGTGGCTCTTTGGATGGATCAAATGGTTGCCTCAGCACTTGTGTTAGCTCAGGAGTCTCCAACCACAATGTGGAGGCTGGCCACGGGGGTATATATAGCCCAAGCCACAAAACTAGCCGTTGGGAGACTTTTTCTCTTTTCTGCGTGACCATCGGACCGTCCGATGGTGGGACCATCGGACTCTTCGATGGTGGCTTCCACTAGCTGTTGGAGTTGACCATTGAGTCTGGAATCCGTCTGTTGGAACCATCGGACCGTACGATGCATGGAATGCCCGAGGTCTTGATTTGGTTGACCGTTCAGTCCAGATCATCCGATGCACCATCGGACCGCGGACCGTCCAATGCGTGTAATTCGCACCGGCTCTTAAGTCTTCATCTTGGGGCTTTTTCTTCTTGCCGAATCGTTTGATGGGGCTTCTCCGGACCTCTTAATGCTCCAAAAAATCGGCCCGCTGACCGGTCAGCGGGACCGCCGTGTCGTACACACGGATGCAACTTGATAGTGGCTTGGGGACTTCTCTTGAGTCTTTTGAGTCCTTCTTTGAGGTGTTTGTACCTCATATCCATCTCTTGCACCTCTGTGACTTAAACAAAAACACTTGTACACAAATATTAGTCCTGTTACGGCTACGGTAGAAGTAGCCGGGCAAGGGAAGGACCGACACCGACCCTTGGCTTCGCAACTGATAGTGGCGAGTGTCACCCGGCGGTCGACGATCTATGGTGGCGAGCAGGGGTAGACTAGAGAGCAGAGAGAGACTAGAGAGATTATGGGAGGAAGGAGTATTAGATTAACTTCTTGCTTATCCTTCAGTGAACCTGCCGATCGGCTTACATAGGCCTCGGCAAGCAACCAAATCCCTAAAATATCTCAACTAAACCAAAATAAACTAACTTAACTCCTAACTAACGATGCTTATCTGGACTCTACCGGTCCTACTCAACCATCCTGTGGCGCCTATAGACATTGCCCCACATAACATCTTTCCCCCTATTGGAAAGCAGCTCGTCCTCGAGCTGGAAGTGAGGGTATCGCCATTGAAAGGAGTCGATGTCCTCCCAAGAAGCTGCTGAGCTGGGGAGTCCTTCCCACTGAACCAACACCTGACGGACGCCCCTAGCCAGCCGAGCTCGTATGGCACATGCCGATGTAGGCTACGCGGCACCAAAATGCATTGGCAGCAGCGGTGGCGGTGGCCTTGGCGGATCCTCCACGAACTTCTTGAGGAGTCCTACGTGAAGCACATCATGCAGCCTCGTGCCCGCTGGAAGGGCCAACCTGTTAGCCACTTCATTGACGACGGCGAGGATCTAGTATGGCCCGTAATACCGCTGCCGACGCTTGCCCTTGACTGTAGTTGGCAGAGACACCGCCGCGCTGTTGACGGTCGCAATCTCACGATATCTACCATCAATTATCCACCAAATGAAGCAAAGCATGTGAATAAAATGGACCAACCCCTACTACTAATGAGTTCCACAAGATGTACATGAATATTTGGATGCAAGTACCAAAAATAAACATAAAACAACTGAGAATAAGTCAAGGATCAAAGATGGGCACTACAGGCAAAAGTGGCTGGGTCGCCCGACCCAGTGGCAGGATCGGCCGACCCTACCCCTAGCTGCCCGACCTTCCCGCGGAGCCCAAATGCCAAGTCATCGATCCAAACCTGCAAAGAAACACAAAGGCAGTGTAATCCAACCATCAAAACAAGCATCCAATGTATCCAAGGGCCGAAGGACCACCAAAGCACGGATCGGTGACTTCACTAATCCAAGAGAAGGGCCATGCAGCAAATTAGAGCAAGACACGTGGTCGCCCGACCTCATGCATGGTCGGCCGACCATGCAAGGCCCTCATTTTACACGTGCACCAACCGTTTCAACTGCCAACCGATGTGAGGAACTAAGATCAAGCCATTCGATGGCTAAGTCGGTGGATCGGGCGGTCGCCCGACCATGGGGCTAGGTCGGCCGACCTCCTACATGGTCAGCCGACCACCTCCTTACCCCCCAAACTGACCTAAGCCACCTATAAATACCCCCCTCACTTGCTGGACTATAAATAGGCCCCGAGAGCTCATTTGTAAAAGTGTGGAGAAGTTGAAAGCTTCATTCTACCTTAGAGAGTGCCATTTCCACATCTTAGTAGTTAGGATAGTCCTGGGAGTTAGAGTGAGTCATGCTTTGCCTCGGAGTTCTCGGAGATATCTCTGAGTCTGCGGTAAAGTTCTTGTATCTTTGTACTCTTATCTTCAGTATAATATATTTATGCTTTACTTTATTTATATCTCTTGCAAGTGCGGTGTACCTTTCTTTGCATACTTGCTAGTCTTAGGCTGTGGTTATCTTGGTTAGTCAAGTCCTGTTATTCTCGTCGGTGCTATAATCTAACCTGTACGCCAGGCTATGGTTAGGTCTTCTCCTCTGATCAAGGACGATCTATTGCCACTCAAGTTTAACTTGAGTGCGTTTATAGTGTGCCGTCCTCTCCACGCAGATTTACTTGGTAGCCCCACTCGGTGATAGCATGTGGTGTGCCTCTGTAGTCCAGGCCCGTTCGTTCGGGAGGCCCGTAAGTGATAACCGGGTTCTCTTTCGGGTGTCAACTATCTACCCCCTGACCCCTCGAGGGCGTCGGAATTTCGCTCGACGCAGGACCCTGACTTGTTTACTTGGGTTTCCTTAATTAACCACGACATAGTCTTTGCAGCCGAATAGAATAGAGTTTGGGAACTTTATCTCACTCGTTGTCCTCCCAGGCAACTATACCTCTCTATGTGTATCTTAGGTAGTTTATTTATTTCTTCACCATACACCCATCTTTGCCAAATTTACCCCTCTCTAGATACTAGTTGGTACATTTATTAAAGTGCGGTGACTTCGGTTTGAGTTTATCCGATTATACTCTCTCGCCCGCCGCTTCCCTGTGGAAAAATACGATACTCGGAATACTCTGGGTGAAAGGCTACAGCGGTCTCCGTGCGCTTGTGGAGTAAAACCTGTTAAGGCTAAGAGACGCCAACACGCGCGATGACGGATGCGCAGCCATACCCAGTCGCTGACAGCAAAGGACAGTGGTCGATGTCCCTTGTTGTAGGCGTGTTTGGCCACGGCTTAAGCTTGCTCCAGTCGTGCACGGACGTCATCCAGGAACGCGTCGCGCTCCTCCATGGCCTGCGCCACTGCCTACACCTGGCAATCCCCCTATTTATAGGCCCGAATTGCAGGTGCTTCATGGCCATATACCACTCTGAAGGGCGTGTCACGAAGCGCAATGTGGTAGGAGGTGTTGTAGACGAATTCTGCCCATGGGAGCCACCAGAGCCATTGACGCGGCTGATCTCCTATCAGACAACGAAGGTACATCTCGATAGCCTTGTTTACTGCCTCAGTCTGGCCGTCCGACTATGTATGAAAAGCCGAGCTTATGTGTAGCTTGGTGCCACCCAATTGTAACAGAGTCTTCCAAAATGTTGATGTGAAAATTGGGTCGCGGTCGGACACAATGGACGTTGGAATTCCATGGAGGCGCACAATCTCTGCAAAAAACACCGAGGCCACTGATTCCGCAAAGTACGAACGCTATGGATGTGCCAGTGGCAGGAAGTGGGCATACTTGGAGAATCGGTCGACCACCATTAAGATCACCGATTTGTCCCCCCTCCCCACTTTAGGCAGGCCCTCCATGAAATCCATGGAGATACCTGACCATACCGATGTTGGTACTGGCAATGGCCGCAGCAGTCTCACCGGCTAGAGGTGTTCCGTCTTGTTCTGTTGGCACGTGAGACAATGGCGCACCCATTCTTGGATCACGCCACGTGCATGCGGGGTATGGAAATCCCGACGGAAGCGATGCAGGGTCTTCTCAGCACCTTCATGCCCGACGTCATGCACCGCCACCATAACCCTCTGGAGGATGGCCGAATCTGGAGGGAGGTAGGCCTTGTTGTTGTAGAGCACTACTCCATCCAGTATCGACCATGGGTCCTCGAGTTGCCCAGCCGTGATCTGATCACGCAAGGCCACCAGTGCCGGCAGGCGCATAGCCGCCCTACGAAGCTTGTCGAGTGCTGCAAACGATGGTCCCATGATGGCGAAGAGGGCATCGTCTTGAGCATCCCGTCGAGACAGGGCATCTACCACCACGTTCGTGCGGCCCGGGTGATATTCCACCGTAAAATCAAAACCCAAAAGCTTACTCACCTAATGGTGTTGGGGTATTGTCGCGAGGCGCTGATCGAGCAGAAACTTGAGGCTGTAGTGGTCGATTCGAATGGCGAACGTCCGTCCCCAGAGGTAGGGCTGCCAGTGTCGAACGGCCTTGACCAGGCCGATGAGCTCACGTTCATAGGCTGTGAGACCTCGGTGGCGCGGAGCCAGTGCCCTGTTGAAGAAGGCCACTGCCCCAGCACCTTGATGCAGCACTGCCCCGCACCCTGCACCCGATGCATCACACTCGACCACGAATGACCTAGTGAAGTCAGGCAGGACGAGGACTGGCGCGGTCGTAAGCATGGTCTTTCGGAAAGCCACATCGGCCTCAGGAGATCAGGAGAACCCGTCCTTCTTGAGAAGCTGTGTCAGCAGCACGGCGATCTCACCATAACCATGCACAAACTTGCGGTAGTACCCAGCCAACCCGAGGAAGCCCCGCAGTGCCCTGGCCGAGCGAGTTGTAGGCCAGTCCACCACTGCCTGCACCTTGCTTGCGTCCATGGCCACGCGTGCCTCAGAGATGACGTGCCTCAGGTACGCGACGGAAGTGGCGCCAAAGGAACACTTGGAGCGCTTGAGGACGAGGTCGTTGGCATAGATGGTGGTGAGGACAGCGTGCATGTGTTGTAGATGCTTGGACTAGGATGAACTGTAGATCAAGATGTCATCGAAGAAGACGAGGACAAAGCGTCGAAGATATGGACATAAGACGTCGTTCATCAGGGCCTGGAAGGTCGCCGGCGCGTTGGAGAGGCCGAACGGCATAACCAAGAACTCATAAAGCCCCTCGTCGTGCGGAACGCTGTTTTGTTGATGTCATCTTCGTGCATCCAGACTTGATGGTACCCGGAGCATAGGTCGAGCTTGGTGAAGAATTTTGCACCCCGGAGTTCATCCAGCAGCTCGTCAACGATAGGGATAGGGAACGAGTCTTTCACCATGCAGGCATTGAGGGCCCGGTAATCGACACAGAAGCGCCATGTGCCATCCATTTTCTTGACCAGCAGGACCGGTGACGAGAAGGCGGAAGTGCTCCGTCGGATGAGGCCGCTCGACAGCATGTCGCGACACTGCTGCTCGAGTTCGTCCTTCTGTAGGGCCGGGTAACGATACGGTCGGACCGTCATAGGAGGAGTACCTGGTAGTAGATGAATCCGGTGGTCACAGCGGCGGGGAGGAGGCAACTTGCGGGGTTCCTCGAAGAGGTCGGGGAAGCTGTCTAGGAGTGCAGTTAGCACCTCGTCGACGAAGGTGGCATGGACCATTAGGGGCGATGGCCCGGCCAGGCCAGGCCACACCATGCGGTGGTTGTTGTGCCAGAACGCCATGGTGAGCCGGCCAAAATCCCACAGGATGGGACCTAGCGTCGCCAGCCACTGTGTGCCGAGCACCAGCTCGTAGCCTGCCAGCGACAGGACGTAGAGGTCCGATGCAAAGCTCTCGTCATGGATGGTGAACAGGGTCTGCCGGGAGACGCCGAGGCAGGGCAGCCGCTCTCCATTGGCGACGGTGACCTGCATGCCCTCCCGCGGTGAGAACTGGAGTCCCGTGTGCGCCGCCGCCGTTTCGGAGATGAAATTGTGTGTGGAGCCTGAATTGAGGAGAGCGAGGTACTTGGACGCCCCGATGACCACGGGCACCCGCATGGTCTCACTCGCGTGGACGCCGGCGATAGCGTGAAGGGAGATGACTGGTTCGGCGGGCGTGGAGTCTCCGGGCGCGTCCTCCTCGTCCCGGGAGTTGGCGTTGTCGGCCTCCTCTAGATCTAGGAGGAACAAATGCTTGCAGACGCGGTTGTGCCCCTGCGCGTATGGTTCATCACAGTTGAAGCAGAGCCCCAGGCGGCGGCGCTCCTCCATCTCGTCTGGTGAGAGACGCTTGATTGTGCGGCCAGCGGCCGTTGTGGAGCATGTGGGAGCGGATGCAGCGCTGGACACCTCCGTTTTCTGCGGTGGCGGTGCTGATGGGGCCGGGAGGGATGGCATGGGGAGGATGCCGCGCCGTTGGTTACGTGCCAGTGGAAGAGCGGTGGTAGCGACGGCCTGTTCCCGGCGCTCGTAGGACCGGGCCAGATTCATCGCGACTTCCAAGCTGAGTGGGTTCATCAGCTAGACGTCAATGCTGAGTGGCTCCTGGAGGCCCGTCGTGTAGAGCTGGACCTGCTGCTGCTTCGAGAGGGGTCCTGCGTGTGCAAGGAGCTCGAGCAAGCACTCGGAGTAGTTCACCACTGATCCGGTGCGACAGCAGCCGCAAGTTCGCCCAGAGGACATGCGCGCAAGGGCGGCCCGAAGGGTAGATTGAGGAGCTTCGTGAAGCGTCACCATTGTGGCATCCCCTCCTCACGCTGTACACGCATGTACCATTGTTGAGCGGGGCCCTCTAGGTGGAAGGACGCCAGCCAGACCTGCTCCTCGGCCAGGATGCGTTGTTGCTGGAAGAACGACTCGCATTTGTTGATGAAGAGGAGTGGGTCGGATTTGCCGTCGAACTTGGGAAAATCGATCCGATGGATCTTAGGTGGCCAGTCGCCATGACCGCCTGGAGGCGGCGGTCCGCGACCCCTGTCGTAGCCGCCCGGTGGGCCGAGTTCTCAGTTCTGTAGTTCCAGGCGCTGGATGGCCGCCTGTTGTGCTTGTTGCTACTGCTCGAGTCGGGTGACCGTGGCCTGGACGGTGTCGATGGTGTCGAGCTTAGCGAGTTTCTGGTTCATGGCGTCGAGGGCGCGCATGATGGCATCGTTGTTGGTCTGCGTCATGGTGTTGGAGGCAGCAGGATCGTGGTCTCTGGATACCAAGATGTTACGGCTACGGTAGAAGTAGCCGGGCAAGGGAAGGACCGACGCCGGCCCTTGGCTTCGCAGCTGATAGCGGCGATCGTCGCCCGACATTCGACGATCTATGGTGGTGAGCAGGGGTAGACTAGAGAGCAGAGAGAGACTAGAGAGATTATGGGAGGAAGGAGTATTAGATTAACTTCTTGCTTGTCCTTCAATAAACCTCCGATCGGCTTACATAGGCCTCAGCCAGCAATCAAATCCCTAAAATATCTCAACTGAACCAAAAGAAACTAACTTAACTCCTAACTAACGATGCTTATCTGGACTCTACTGGTCCTACTTAGCCCTCCTGTGGCGCCTGTAGACATTGCCCCACATAACAAGTCCCATGGCACGTGTTGTCACTTCAACCACTAAAATTACATATGAGAGCTAAGCACACGGCTTAGGGTCCATTTTCCTTACATTCTCATCTCTTCCCCATCTCCTTCATGTCTCCTATCTTCTCCTTCTTCCTCATTGCGATGATGGGGCCTAGGTTTGCACCCTAGTGGGGCCCTCCTTCGAGCCTGATCTACACACACTGTGACGATGAAGACACTCCTTTAGGTATCTTACCCACATGACGTGTGGATTGCTTTGACAGTGGCTACCTCTCAGTGAGGAAAAGTTAGGGTGACGTAGTCTAATGGATAATGTGGTTGCCTCCATGGATTGGGTGGTGCCGTGGTGGCACTAGGTGCTCAGACATAGGGGGTTGGTGACAATGTGTCTCATGGCGATGGGTGGCACAGATGAAGAGCAACATGATAGCACCATGCAAGAAACAAGATATGGGATTTGGGAGGCACGTCAAGGGAGCCCGCGATGGAGCAAGGGGTGTGGATGAGTGCGACACCAGCTGGGGGAGGGTGGTATGTCGTGACTTGTGCCAATTGGAACCCTGCCAGCTATAGGAGGATACTGAATCGAGGTTGAGCCAGACACCAAACAAGAAATCAAGAAAGGAGATATAAAGGATAGATAGGTGTTTTGGCTCAAGCTAATAGGTGGGCCTGAGCCAACCAAAAACCACATAAATCGCCCCAAAACCACCCACACTAGATTTTACGAGCTGGGGTGCAAAAGCTACTTGATCTGGTAGCTGAGGGTTAAATATACGTTCTAAAAGAGCGGATTTTTACTAATAAAAAAAATCTTTTTCGTCCAAGCGTGGCCTAAGTTCTTAGTCGACTACCGTTGTTTAACTTTGCAGAAACAGGCACCAGCCTCATATGTCATAGGCTCTTAGGACATGTTTAGATCAAAGGATGCGGAAAACACACAGAAATTCGTGTTCCATAGGAATGTCTGCATTTTGTCCGTTTGGATAACAGGAAGTCACTTCTGTTTTCAAGTAATCCTGTGGCTATCATGTGATTTCACGTGGAGCAGAAAATCCACTCAAAGCTGTTGTTTTCTTTTTGCGCGAGTTCGAGGCAGCCGCAGTCCACGGCAAGATTACCCGCTTATTAATCTAGCGCTAGCAGTTTGCGTAATCCGTGTAACCCTCTGCCATCGGCGTTGCCCAGGAGATCATTGGAGAAGTTTCCACGCTGTTGGGTGAAGAAGAAGAAGATGAACAGGAAACGAAAGAGACGAACATGATAAAAGATTCCTTCATTACCCTCGGTGCACTTACACGTGGGACCAAATAATAGGTAAGTTTGTGTAAAAACGAAGTGTCAATATTGATTTTAACATGTGTTTCTGTGTTTTTAGTTCCTACGTTCCAAATAATATCTTTATGTATTTTTATGTGTTCTTTCATTCCTCCATTTCTCTCACCTCATTCACGTGACTTTGCTACGTTTTTCATATATTCCTCTGTTCTGCGATCTTATATTCCAAACAAATCCTTATCATTTACCTATTTTGTACAACCCTATAAAACTATGTTGGAATGTAAAAATGTAGGGAAAATGAGGCTTTCTAGGTTGAGCAATATTATTTGCTAACATTCTCGCTGAGTCTTTGTTGTGCTTGCTTTCGCACTGACATATCAACCTTATGCTTGATGTTTGCAACTGTAGGGGTGTTTGGATACACCCAATTAAAAATTAGCTACTAAGTGTTTAAACATCCTTAGCTAATTGGTAGATTATGTTTTACCTAAAAATTAGGTACAAACTACTAATTAAAAATTAGCTAGAAAAAAATTAGTTGATGTATCCAAACACCCTGTGTCATGTTAGCTGAGCATAGCTGGTTAAATCTCGGAGACATGCAAATATCTCGGTTAGATTCAACAGACTGTCGCTTACAACAACACATTGTACCTGGTGTGGATTACCGAGCCGTGATAGACTGATGTTATCTACGTGATTAATCTCCTCCACTGAATGCGGAGCGAAAGAATCATATGAGTTAATAGCATGTTTGTTTCCTCTGAGCAGATTTCATAATCTAGGTTTTATGTGGTAAGATTAATATAATCCTGCTTATTATTTGATGGGTAAATAACTCGAAGTGCCCCGTGTACGTAGTAAATGGCTGAAAACGATAGATTAGAAGCATAGAATTCGGTATGCTTATCATACCATATACCTCCTGAACCACGTAAAGGACATAATCAGCTGATGTGTTTGTTTATTCTTAGATTTATAGTTACATAAAAAAAATCTACATACTCTCCACCGTTCCAAAAATAGTTCATATCATACCATGACTTTTAAAACCGGGTACTAAAACCGGGTATTGTATGCCTTAGATTTTGAAAAACTAGACAATAACCCCTCGGACGGTTTTGCAAGGCTGTTTTGGTAAGGTGGCATGCGCATGTGCTATCTCAACATACACATGGCATCGACCCCACATGTCAGCTCCTTACCATCCCTCTTCACTCTCCTTTCTCCCTATACTCTCCGCCGCCGCCTTCGCCAGCTGGCTGCCGCCACCACATGCTGCGTGTCTTCATCGCCCACCATCAGTTGCGCATCTTCAATGCACCACCTGCAGTCGGCGTCGCCCGTGACCCCTCGCCGCCGCCCGCGCCTTGCAGCTGGTAGCGCTTGCGGTCTGCCGCTGTTGCTTGCTGCTCGCCGGCGGAGCTCGTGGCCCGCCGCCGCCCACGACCTTCCGCTACTGGCGCCACAGTCCGCCACCACCGCTTGTTGCTAGCCATCGGCGCCTGCAGCCCGCTACCGTTACCCATAGCCTGCTGCTACCGTGCGGGGAGCTTGTGGCCCGCCGCCGCCGCCCGCTACCAACTCCCGTGCGGTCTGCCGTCACTGCTCACCGCCAGAGCCAAGCGCTCGCTGTCGCGCCTCCACGCATTGCCACGCAAGGGAAGAGAGAAAGGAGAGAGGGAGACTGTGGTTTGGCCATGTAGGGTGCTCACCTTGGCCCATGGGTGAGACAAGCAATACAGAGGGTAAGAGCGAAGGAAGCAAGAGGAAGAAGGATGGCGTCGCCGTGGCTGAGATGGTGATGACGGTCGGCGACAGACTGATGAGAGAAAAGGGAGTTGTGGGGTTATTCACCCATTTTACAGGTAGCCCCAAGTGTAAAATAACAAAAAGAAACTAATTCACCCACATACAGTGGCCCCCGATGTGCCAGCGTGGCATGCCAACATGGCAAAACCGCATGGAAAGTTATTTATCCGGTTTTCTAAAGTTTAAGATATACAATACTTGTTTTTTTCAAAGTTTAAGGTATACAATATCTTTTTTTAATGTACAATACCTGGTTTTAAAGGTCAGAGTGTGACCTTTAAATTTGGTCAAATTTTAAAAAATTTGATTTAGAACAAAACCAGAATGATTTGTTTTAGTGAGTATTACTTTAGGTTAGCTATGGCCCATTTCCTCTTGCTTACTAATTTATGTGCTTAATAATACAGGTTTGGTAATTATTTATTATCGGAGTCTATATCCGCCATATCAGCTCGGTTGACGACAACGAAACAGTTTTATATCTGAACTTTGCTGGAAAGTTGATTGCAAGGTACAGACACCACCGCCTAAAGCAATGCAATCTTTTTCTATACAGTAAGTAATAATATTTTTTTCCCCTGTTTGCCCAATCTAGGCATAGGTTTTGGTGAGAAATCAATCAGCACAGCAATTAGTATCGATAATAACACTAATAATTCCTAGAAACCCGGTGGCTTTTTCTAGCGGTGAGGAGGCAGGGCGCAGGGAATCTGGCACCGGCCACCACCGCCACGTCCCCTCCCGCCGCTTCCTCCTCCCTGCCCTCCCTTTCCCCAGATCCGAAGCCATTAAACCAGCGGATCTCGCCTCGGGGCGCGGCCGCGGCATCCGGGGCAACCTAGCAGGCGGAGCCAGCAGCCATGAGATGGTATGCATCGGTAGCCTCCTGAGGGCGCTGGTGCTGCGTGCGGCGGCGTCTGCGGGCAGGCGCCGGGGGCCCAGGGTCCTGTGCGGCCGCGCGGCGGATGTGCGCGTGACGCACCGGCACGGACACGGCTGGCGCGGGTTCCGGGCGGTCGCTGGCAGGATGATGCTCGACTCCTCTGACTCTGCCTCCGCCGCCGCCGCCGCGGCGGAGGCGGGGCAGGCGCAGCCGCAGCCGCAGCGACGCGCCGCGGGGGCCGTGCCCCAGGCGCACGACGGCGGCTACGCCACCGGCGGATGGGAGAGGTAATCAATGCATGCGCGTCCACCAGCTCGTTTGTGCGTGTGGTCTCAGGTTTCATTTGGTTCAAGTAATGTAACCTGCCTGTCGGCATTGAAATGCTGTGCTGCGAATCGGAGCATCTGAACCGGCCGCATTTGCACCGGATAGCCTCCGGTGTCAGCTAGCAATAACATGTACTAGAGACGATTGATTGGCCTGAAACTCAAATATGCAAATGTACCTTTAGTGATTCCACACTACATTTTACCATTCCATGCCACACACTAGATGTAAGAAGGCGTTCTAAGCAGTAGCTGCCATTCTTATTTGTAGCTAACGGAAATATACAGTTGCTTTTTTTGCGCAAGAATACCTTTGTTCCTTTTTTTGATCTAGACGCACTCTTTATGATATTCTTTCTTGGGTGTTTGACATGATGCCTTGCTTAACACAATGCTAAAATTGTGACAGAGAAGATGGTAAACTGAGTTGTGGATACTCAAGTTTTAGAGGGAAGAGAGCCACTATGGAGGATTTCTATGATGTGAAACTAACTGAAATTGACGGGCAACCTGTTAGCCTGTTTGGTGTTTTCGACGGTATGGACTCCAGTCTTGCCCTGTTTGTGCGTTTTTTTTTCCTATAAAATTGTTCTGTTTAACATCTTGTGCATTAGGTCATGGAGGATCACGTGCTGCTGAGTATTTGAAGGAACACTTGTTTGAGAACCTTCTGAAGCACCCTGAGTTCTTGACGGATACAAAGCTTGCTATAAGTATTTTTTTTCTTAGGCTTTACTCTTCCTGTTTCCATTCTTGGTGCTGCGAAATTTTTCATCTGCTAAACTCGAAACTTATTACAAAAAACAGGTGAAACATATCAGAAAACAGATACGGATTTCTTGGAATCAGAATCAAGTGCATTCAGAGATGATGGCTCAACAGCTTCAACTGCAGTTTTGGTGGGTGACCATCTGTATGTTGCAAATGTTGGTGATTCTCGTGCTGTTATATCAAAAGCTGGCAAAGGTATTACATATTGGAAGTAGGTATTTAAGTAACTTATTTGTATTTTTAGACAACAGGCTTTTCACCTGGCTTTTATTTTAAGTGACTTATTTATACCCATGCCACATTTCTTGATGTAAATCAATTATGGTCTCTGGAATCTAAATCAAGAAGCAAAAGTTCACATAACCACACATGAGAGTTTGGTTCATAGAGTTTCTCATTGAATTTATGTTGTTTCGATTCCTTGCTTCCCTTTGATAAATTTAAAATTTCAACTGTTCGCTTTTCTAGCTATGGCACTTTCAGAAGACCACAAGCCTAACAGAATTGATGAGCGGAAGAGAATTGAAAATGCTGGTGGTATTGTCATTTGGGCTGGTAAGAATTTGCTCTTCAATACAATGGGCTAATTTGCTTTTGTCAGCTCAAGTTGATAAGGCATTGCAAAAGGCAGTCTGCTAATCATTTGTATCCATCTGTATTTTGGAGCTTGAACATGTTAGGTTTTAATACACTCATAAGTGTTGCTAGGTGCCATAACAGAGCACCCTTTATTTTCAAGTCATATCATTTTCTTTTTCTTCGAATGATAAACTTGTGACCTTCTTGATGTTGCTTTTTCTCAGGTACTTGGAGGGTAGGTGGTGTTTTGGCAATGTCCCGTGCATTTGGAAATCGTTTACTGAAGCCATATGTGGTCGCAGAACCTGAAATTCAGGTACAGAACTGTATTTGAGTTATGCCAAGGTTCCGAGTCTTTTTCTCTCTCCTTATTTTCTACTTAATTTAGGGGGAAGCCAGGTTTTTACTCTTCTTTGTTACAATAGAATTGCAAAAAAGGTTAAACTTCTTACATAAGCTTTGGACCTTTGATAACTAATGAAGTCTTTTCGAATAAACTGCAGGAAGAACAAATCAATGAGGAGCTGGAATGCCTGGTTCTAGCTAGTGACGGGCTTTGGGATGTTGTGGAAAATGAGGTAATAGCTCTAGGACCAAGTTCTGCAGTGCAGTCAAATTCTTTAAAGCAGACAGTTGCTGTTGTGTAATTTTTAAATAAAAGCATCTTATAGCTTTTGGGTTACATTCTTATAGCTCACAAGTCAGAGCATGGGCAGCTGTGATATTCGTGACATATTGGTGTTTTCGCTTAACTAATATGTTGTTAATGTTTTTCTAAAAAAGGAAGCTGTTTCCCTCGGCAAATCGGAAGACGCACCTGAGTCTACAGCTCAGAAACTGACAGAGATTGCCTACTCGCGTGGCAGCGCTGACAATATTACATGCATCGTGGTCCAATTCCACCATGATAAAACTGGATGAGGCGACGACATCACATGCATCATGGTCCAATTCACCATGACAAAACCGGATGAGGCGAAGGGCAGCCGAATTCAGGTTTACCCTGCTTCAGGCTATTATTATCCTGCAAGCTGGGTGTTGGGGGTCTCTCCCTGATTTATCACGCATTTAGCTACTGCCAAGAACTGTTCCATTGATTCTTTGTTGTCGCCTAGGAAACATTTTTTTTGTTCCGACAGGTGTACAAGACAATTTTAATCTGATGAATGTCTAATAAATCAACGCGTGTTTACAGTTAAGAGACTGCCCAGCCAGGTCCTTTTCTATTGCATGGAAAATCATTTTTCCTTTATGTCTCACCGGAAATTAGGGAATGTGATGAGTAAGCTAGTGGAGTTGCCTAATGCCTAACATCTATATGTGTGCGGTTCAACTGCCATCCTGCATACTAACATATAGTATTGTATTCTCCACTTGACATAGCACCGAAGATATTTTAGAGAGTAAGTTATGGAGCCATTGCGTGACACATTACACTCTACTCCGTATAGCTCAATTGGGTGCGGAGGGAATTGGAGAAGTTCATAACATGAAACAACCTGTCTCTTCAGTGGAGGAACAAGCCGTGCTGCTGTCGAAAAATCTGTTGAAAACCTTATTTTGCCTTTTCAAGTTTATTCAACAATTTCCCAAGCCGTGTTTTTCAAAGCAGTGTTTGTACAAGCCGTGCTGCTGTTCAAAAAACTGTTGAAAGCCTTATTTTGCCTTTTTTTTCAGGATTAAACAATCAGTTAGTCTCCATATGAACCTAAAGATTAGGAAGATCGATTGCGATTCAGCTATGTTCAGCTTGGGAAAAACACATTCAATATCAAACAATCAGTTAGTCTCCATAAGAACCTAAAGATTAGGAGGATCGATTGCGATTCAGCTATGTTTCATGGTGTTGAGATCTTCACATTAGTCTCAAATTTATCGCTCTCTCTAAGCAGACTTTTTCCTTCGAGATTACAAGGATGACATATAAGAAGGTTCTCTCCTTTAAATTGAAAGTTAGAGAAGTTTAACTTATTAAAATAATCTATAATTGTAGACTCAATGTGGAAGAGAGAGTACTAGTATTGTGGTCGAATGAAAAGAAAAAACAAATTAAGTCAGGGGCACTAATTTGTCGTGTTCTTCTTTCTCTTTCTTTCTATTTCTATTAGACCGGTCCAACTTCCCCACCACCACCATCGTCCGACCGGTAACCTTCATGGCTCCGGGATCGCCCATCACTACCACCAACCCAACCGCCGTCCACCACTGGCGGAGCCAGGAATGAATCAAAGATGGGGCTAATTTTAAAGGATTAATTAATTGGCACTTCGTAGTACATGTGACTTTTTTTACACAAGTAAGAGACACAATTCATATGAAATTTGGTCTACTAGGTTGCTTTTCATTTGTTGGGCAAAAAATGCATAGGATAACTAGGTTGATGGGCTATTTTTTATTTGTTGGACCCAAAAAATACATAGGGTATCCTGAAGTTATTGGGCTGCAATCGGGGCTGAAGCCCCCTAGCCCCCCTCTTGGCTCCGCCCTTGGTGGGCGGCGCCCTTGCCACTTACCTCTCCGTCGTCGTGTCCGCCACAACAGGCGACAACCTCCTTTAACCATCTTTTAGGTCCAGAGAACAAGGACAACCCTTGCAACTCCCAATCCTAAAAGGAACCAACAAGGACAAATGTTGCATTTTCCTCGGCGATGATAGCAGCGACAATGGTGGTGGGCTGTCATGGGGCCTTCAACACTTCTATTTGTCACTGCGCATTCCCGAATTAAAGGCTCTAGGACATACATAAGGGTCCTAATGGATTGGGATAAAGTCTACATAACCCCCTGACGTTTAAATGATGGCCTATTGCTTCACCCCTCCACCTATAAAAACGGATGTTTAACAACATCAGACAAATAATCCTTGGGTGGTTTTGAAGGCCGTTTTTGGTGATGTGGAACTTTGTCCTTTCCATGGTGGTAGGCGGCGGCGGTAGCGGGGGAGGGGGAGCGAGGGGAGAGGCATTGTTGGTTGTGGAAGGGGTTCACCTGGCTGCGCCTGGCCATGGAGCGGCTCCCCGCGCGCACCTGGCTGCGCCGTGGCAGAGTAGCTCTCTCTCGCGAGCTTGGGCGTGGCGGCGTGGAGCGGCTCGCCCACGTGCGCTCGGTCTTCGACGGAGCGACTCATCATGCATGCCTAGCCGCGGCAGCAGTGGAGTGGCTTGACCACGCGTGCTCGGCCATGGCAGTGGCAGAGTAGTTCGCCAATGCGAGCCAGTCGTGGCGCCGGTGAAGTGGCTCGCCCGTGCCACCCAGCCTTCGACGGAAAGGCTCCCCATGTACACCTGGCCACGACGTCACCTAGCCGGAGCCTGGCACTGCGTCCCACCACACAGTGGCCAAGTTGCAGACCACGACAAAGTTTGGAGGTACGAGGACCCTCGTGGTCATGGACGCGTGCCACGCCGCGGAACTCCTCAGCATCGGCGTCGACTGTTGGCGCGAGGGGAGGGTGGAGGGGGGAAGGAGATGCCGGCGGCGGCCTCAATGCACATGGCTGAGGGTAAGGACGTGGAGACAGGATAAGGGGCGAAAGAAAAAAGCATTGACATGTGGGCCTTAAGTGCCACGTGGAGTGCTACGTCACCAAAAACGGCCTCCAAAACTACTCAAGGGTTATTTATCCGGTATTACAAATTTTATAGCGTTAAACATTCGGTTTTTTTAAGGTAAAGTAGGCTACCATTCATTCAAACGCCCAGCTTTATTTTGCTAGCGGATTCAAACGCCAAACTTTTTTTGCTAGCGGATTGAGAGTTGAACACTCGAGCCTGGACAGGGCCGGCCCAAGCCCAACAGTCCCAAAATCGAAATGGGCTACGACAACGAAACCGACTCGGGTTTCCCTTTTCTCCGTTCCTCAGCCTACGCGCATTGGCCTCTTCGATCCAAACTGCAAAGTCCCAAACCGAGCAAAGCAAGCCCCGAAATCTACCCTACCGCACCGATGGCCGACGGCGGCGGTGAGCCGGGGGCCACCGGTGGCTCGGCGCCGGTGTGTAGCTTCGTGAGGAAACCACCCAAGAACATCCGGAAGCGCCCAGCCGCGCCTGCCGGCTCCGACGAAGATGACGACGGCGGCGGCGGCGCCCTCGCGGCTGCGCGGTCCAAGAAGGTGCCGCCGTCCTCAGCAGCTGGCAAGCTCGTATTCTCCACGGCCGACGCCTCCTCGGAGCCGCGGCGGTTCCAGTACGAGTCGTCCCGGACGATCCAGTCCACGGATAGCCGCGCCACCGCCACGCTCGAGACGGAGACGGAGTTCGACCGCGATGCGCGCGCCATCCGCGAGCGCCAGCTCAAGCAGGCGGAGGAGTCCCTCAAGAAGAACCCCTCCGCTGCCTCCGCCTCTGGAGAGGTGTACAAGGGGATCCACGGCTACACGGACTACAAGGCCGGGTTCCGGCGGGAGCACACGGTGTCCAGCGAGAAGGCCGGCGGCTCGCACGGCCCGCTGCGGGCGTCGGCGCACATCCGCCTCTCCGCGAGGTTCGACTACCAGCCCGACATCTGCAAGGACTACAAGGAGACGGGGTACTGTGGGTACGGCGATTCCTGCAAGTTCATGCACGACAGAGGGGATTACAAGTCCGGGTGGCAGCTCGAGAAGGAATGGGAGGAGGCAGAGAAGGCCCGCAAGCGGCGCATTGCCATGGGTGGTGGGGATGGGAGTGATGATGAGGCAGCGGATGATGATGACGACGACGATGACGAGGCCCTGCCCTTTGCCTGCTTCATTTGCAGGCAACCATTTGTTGATCCAGTGGTCACCAAATGCAAGCACTACTTTTGTGAACATTGCGCATTGAAGGTATGAATCAGTTCATTCTGCTTTCATATGCTGTATGCTTGGCATCTGCGTAATTGGATGAGTTTGTCATGGAGAAAAATCTATGTTTCCACTTGCTTGGATAGACCACTAGTTTGTCATGTCCAATATTATGAAACAAATTTCTTAGTACTAGTTCTGGCTTGAGCTGTGCGACGTAAGATTGTTATTATTAGCTTTGGGATATTTAGTATGATCAGTGATCATTGTTCTCTAGGTTTGTTATGCTTCCTTGCTAATTATTTTGGGTTAATTATTAATAGTTTTGGAGAAATATTTGAATACTTCCTTTGTACTAGAAAATAGCATATCACCTTTAAACTTCTGAGTGGAATACAGCTAGCTCTGCTTCTTTAAAACCAGAGAGAAGGATAGCACGGCACGATCCTATCTAGAAACATGTCCCATAGCCCTAAGAGATATGTGCAGCTATGTCCACTTAAAAATAAATTGCCAGAGATGTCCATCTCTCTGTCCTGTTGATTCTCCAACCGTGATCCTTCTGAAATCAAATAGGTCTATTTCACTGGGCCTTATTAGACCAGCCCTCATGAGATTCCACATATTGCACTCCCAGGAGGCCAGGGCACAATTTTGAACTCCTGGAGGTGATGGATCTTTGTTGTTTGCAAGAGTGCAGTGAGTTAGCTTTGGGCTATCCACACCAGTCCAGAAGCAGTTGAACTTACTTCGTTGGTTCCAAGATGGTCAATATTTGGTAGTGTGGGATAAGGCCTCACACATTGTCTTGGCCGTTTGGCTAAGGAAGGAGCAGTGATATATTCTCAGGCGGCAGGTTGCATATGTAACCACTTTTCCTCTCAGAAAATTTACAAACAAGGGCTGGATTATCAACAGTTCAAGCTTGACATGGTTTCCTTGACACCTTGTGGGCCATCATTTCATAAAAAAGGTGGTCCAATTGGCTGTTCAAAGTGCCACTGGCCAATCATCGTAGCCTGTTAATTGGCAATCGGAAGAGGCCTTTGGTAGCCATGGCTACCATCTAAGGTTGGCTATTTCTTTGTACTCTGCCTCCAAGCCTCTTCCCTATGTGTTTCCCACAGAATGATAAAAACAGCTTTTAGTGCCATTCTGATTATATTGGATCAGAGGAATAGCCTACTGATTGAGATCCACTGTTAAACCAAAAATCTCGTGGTCAGAGAAACTCCAGTTGTAACAAATAACCATCCACTCTGTCTCCTAAGCACAGATTGAATCAAGCAGCATAGAGGCATCGTGCCAGATTGACATTAGAGCATATTAGACACTAAACAGAATAAGGTACATGATTGACAAAAACTTCAATAGAGAAGCATACTACTAGTACTATCCTATTTTATCTTTACCAACATCAACCTCAACAAAGCCTATTTTGTCTTTATCATCAGGAAAAATCTTTTCTCATTAAGGACTTACCTCATCACCCTTTTCCATATCGATGTATGAATCCTGAAATTTATTAGGAAGCACTGTATTTCTCACTGCTCATTCAGTGCTACTTGAGCACACCAAACTAGAAGCCATATGGTAGTGGTACACATAATTAAGTTTTGACACTGATATAACTTGCAAGGGCCAGGGGCTGAAGTCTCCATCAAGAGTACATCATGTGAGTCAGTCCCATGGGGTGGCATGTAGTTCGTGGATTGAAAACTATTTTTATGATGTATTGTAGTATATGTTTTGTTGGTGATTACACAACTTGGAGGCTTGTTTAGTTTTCGATTTTATTAACATAATGGTTGGCTTATAGAATTAGTACTTAGATTACTGTCAAATCAGTTTCCAAGGCACCAAGTATAGTGGAATAGATGTGTCAGGTTTACTGTGATTCAGATTATCAGAGCAGTAGCTTCGTAGTTTCAGAAGCTTCACATCTGGAGTTTTGGTGACCTATGTAGTGATATTGTGATAATTGAATTGTGAACCTTAGATTTAAGGAAATGTTGAGCTTCCGAGAATTTTTTATTATAATTTGAACTGGAATTGTTTGTTAGCCGCCTACTGCTGTCAATGAGTCAACCATATTTAGTTGGCAATAAAACTTGTTGGCAGAAGATATCAACCTTGAATGACCATTTATAAATGAAACTAAGTCATGAGCCTGGTTAAATCCCATTTTAGGACTGAAGATTGATGATACAATCGTAGGTTGAGAATTCCATTGTGTATGCGTGGGCTAGATCTGAGGACTTGATTCGACTGTAAAAATAGCTTTTTGCTCCTATCTTTTATAGAAATATTTCTTGGTTGAGAACTGGACCCCTTTCTAGTGCCATGCCTCGAACTGTAATTTCAGATAATTGGATTTGTGAATTTGTAGCTGTTGACCATGTTTTTTTTGTTGCTTTGGTTGAATTGAATAGAAGCTACGATCTCTTTGCAGAAGTGCTTTTTGTTTGAGCAAGAAATGGCACTAACTTGTATGGTGTTTAATCGTGTTCCCTGTGGTGGTGCAAAATCTAACAATTTCTATTTTTTTTGAAAATATACTTCAGCACCACTCGAAGAACAAGAAATGCTTTGTGTGCAACAAACCCACGCTGGGCATCTTCAACGCTGCACAGGAGATCCGCAAGAAGATGGCACAGGACAAGAAGGCGCAGGAGTAGGGAGGGGGGAGAGAGAGCGCTCACCACCGTTGCTAATCTAGCTGTTGTAACTTGTACGATGTTTTTGCGGACCGGTCGCGCAAGATCTTTGGTCTCCCCCCCGGAACCGATGATGTAATAACTATGCTCCGGTATTTTTTTTTGCCATGAGAAAAAAATAGAAGAAAGAAATGGAAAATCAGGACCCGGTTTTGAACTCTATTTACCTTACACATTGGACCAGGGATGTGCCGAAAGAGTTGTGTTTGGATAGAAGTGTGTGGAAAGAGATTATCAATGTGCTAGAATCTCGATTTAAGCTCTACTTCTTTTTAGTTCATTACTTATTTCCTCCTGCTGGTGTGCTGGTGATTTTTGTTTGGGTTTCAACTCGTTTGTCCCAATTTAATTGGGATTGAAAGGCTTGTTGTTTGTTGTTGATTGGACCGCCCTGCCCCTGTTTACTAGAATGCATGTCCAGCTTGCTGTTGTATGTGCATGCGGTCTCATCTTGCGTTGCCTGCTGTCAGGTGGATCCTGATTGAGTGGATGCAAAGCCAAATGCTGTGACAAAGCCTATGGTGAAGCTCCAAAAGCACAGTGGTAGAGTGGCACTGTTGTGCAGGCTCCAGAAGCTCTGTGGCAGTAGAGTAGCAGTCGTGTTGTGAAGCTGTGCAAGTTTGGGGTGTTGCCGCTGCGCTTTCCAGCGCGCATGTTTGTTTGTTGGCCTTAACCTTTGTTCCAATCTGCTTTTGCTGACAGGTGAAAGATACGCTGTGCACCATCTGCTCACTGTGTCGCGTCTTTTTTTTTATTTGATAAGGACTGTGTCGCGTCTTGAGACAATCGTCCTGAGCATTGGTGATTCCTCTCGACCTGTTGTATATATCTTGATTCCATGCGTCCACGTCCATGCATCCTATATCTCTATCTGTGCGCACGACCGCCTAGACCAGGGTCCGTCGTCGAGCTTGGGCGACCTGCACATGGCAATGTACAACGTACATGCATTGCCACGGGCAAACTGAGACATCGGGTATATAGGGTTACAGATGTCCACGTGGGCTGTGCCGAGCGGGCGGCCCGTGGCCCGGCACGATTTGGGCCCTGTACCAGCACGGCACGGCTCAGCGGCCAATGTGCCAGGGCCGGCCTGGCACGACGGCTGTGCCGTGCCTGGGCCTGAAGCCAAGCACGGCGTGCTCAGCCCGGCACGGCCCGTTATAACGGGAGGCCCGGCCGCGGCCCGCTTTTCCCTGGGGTATATAACTCCGCCTCCCGTCTCTCCTAACTCTAACCCTATTCCCCTTCACTCCTACTCCCACTCCCGGCCGCAGCTGCCGCTCGCCAGTCTCTCCTGGGTCTCGGCCTCGTCTCCTCCTAACCCTAGATCCCGAATCCCCCACCTCTCCCGGCGAGGCGGCGACGACGGCTCGCCATTGCCGTCGTGCGAAGGAGCACGCGCGCAGGCCCGACGCCGACCCCCGACGGCATGAACCCGGCTCATTGGTCACATCCGTTCTGTCGACGATGATTCGTCAACTCTCCATCGCCGGCGGCGGCGCGTGCCGACCTCCTTGGACATCTATACTTTTTCTCTTGACTCTCTTCTTCTCCAACCTCTCCCCTCTCTCTCATTACGAACCCTAATCCCTAATCCCCTCTCCTTAGTCCGTGGCATAGGTGCTCCTCTCGGTGTTCCTCTTCTTCGCAAGCGACTCAGGTGCTCCGGCTACGCAGGTGATGTATTTTTCTCCCTCTTTCTCATGTTTATCCCGTAGATCTAGATCTCATTTTCCCTTCTCTCTCTCTTTTGCTTGTATGTAGGTATCGGTCTCCTCTTGACTGGTGCCGTGTAGCCGTTGAGGAGCCAGAGCCGCCGCTGAGGAGGCATGGACCTCGATCCGTCCGCTGAGGCGGACGACGAGGAGGAGTACCGGCTGCTGGATCATAACGAGGCTGAGGATGCTCAGGCCCTGTTCGGTGGCAGTGCTGCTGCTGCTATCAAGCTGGATGCCGATGATGGTGATGGGGTGGCCAGGGGTTCCATGAGCCCTGACGGCCGCGCCAGGCACTGTTGCCGGCAGTAGCTCAAATAAGCGTCATCGATCCGCCGCGTGGAAACACTTTGATGAGCTCACTCACATCGTCAATGGCAAGCGAAAAAGGTATGGCGCCGTCTGCAAATACTGTAAGGCTCAGTTAAGTGCTAGCTCTAATGGTGGCACTGGACACTTGCTTCGTCACCATTGCACTGCTATGAAAGAACAAGAGCGCTCAGGCATTGTTCAATCTGTGCTTAAGTATAATCCCGATGGATCATTCGGTGCGTTGGGAGTACTCTCCTAAAATTGCACGAACTGAACTTTATCGTTTGATAGCTAGAGAGGACCTACCTCTATGGTTTGGAGAGTCAGATGCTTTTCAGGAGTATATTAATAATGCCCATAATCCTAAATTTGTTAAGACATCTAGACAAACAACTGCTAGAGATTTAATCAAACTTTACAATGATCGTGTGCTTAAACTGATTGACACTTTTAGATCCTTTGTTTCATCTGTTTCTCTTACATCTGACATCTGGAATGGTAAAGCTAAAGAGGTCTACCTATGTGTTGTTGCTCATTTTGTGAATGCTAATTGGGAGTTAGAAAAAAGATTGATTGGTTTTAGGCCAATAGATGAAACACACACCGGTAGAAATATTGCTAAACGTATTTCCATGGTAGTTGATGAATATGGCTTAACTGATAAGATATTTGCTATTACTTTGGACAATGCTTCACCTAACAAAACTGCCATGGATTTTTTAAACCATTGTTCTCTGGCTACCTTGGGATTGTATTGCCTGATGAGTCTGATGATGATTCTGATGAGTGTGATGATTTGTCAACTGTTTTCTTGTATCAGCATTGTGCTTGCCATATAATTAACCTGATTGTGAAGTCTTGTTTAACAATCTTAAAGTCTGATCTTGATGATTTTAGAACTGCCATAAACTTTCTAAACTATTCAAACCAAAGAATTGCTGCATACAAGAGTTATTGTTTAAGTATGGGTGTTACTCCTCGCAAATTTGGTGCGGATATTGATGTTAGATGGAATTCAACCTTTTTGATGCTTAAACACCTTCTTCCACATAGGGGTACATTCTCTGTGTTTCTCCAAACTCAGTATTCTTTGAAAGAAGGTGCTCCTCCTTTGCTAACTAATAACCACTGGTCTATTGCAGAGAAAGTGTTAACCTTTCTTCAGTTATTTTATGATTCCACTGTTGCATTATTTGGTGTTTATTACCCAACTTCACCTTTAATGTTGCATCAAATTCTGAAAATTGCTAGACATCTCAATGCTTATGAAAATGATGATTTGCTAAGACAAGCTGTGGTTCCTATGAAAAATAAATTTCTAAAATACTGGAAACAGATCTACCTACTATATGCATTTGCTTTCATTCTGGATCCTAGAGCTAAAATGAGAGGTTTTCACAAAGTACTTCTACGTTTATCTGCTCTAACCGGTGCAGATCACTCTAGGGTTCCACAAAAGGTGATATCTTAATTAACTAAAACTTTTCAGCTGTATGAGTCTAAGTTTGATGATGCACGCTTGAATGCACAACGTCAAACTTCTAGTGTTGCTAAAGGTAAGAACATGGCTTTGGATGATATCTATGGTGATGATGACTTTGAGTGTTTGCCTCTTCAGTGTGGTAGCGGTAGAAGATCAGGTAATACTGTTCCATCTCCTGCTATCTTTGCCACTGCATCATCTATCTCAGGGCTGTCTGCATATCTAGACAGTGATCCTGTCATCCAGTTCAATGAAGACTTCACATCCTCAGTTGGTGGCATCAGCATAAGCTTACATATCCTGTTCTTTCACTCCTTGCTTGCTTCTACTATTTTTCTGAATCAACCTTTAGTCTTGCTGGCAGAGTGATTGAGTAGCGTCGCCGCCGACTCGCAAGTGATATGGTTGAGGTTCTGTCTTGCCTCAAGCATTGGGCGCTAGCAGACCTACACATGCAGTACGATGTTGAGGACACCAAAGAGATAGAGGCTATATTTGAAAGCATGGCCATTGAAGAAGAAGACAAGTGATGAAATTTGATTAAGTTTGGAGTGCATCTTATTTATTTCTTGGACTTTTGTTGTAATGGACTATCGGGAGTTTAAACATTATGGAGCTGGCTGCACTCTTTTTTTTCTTTCTAGGGTTTTCTCACGAGGTGTGAGTTTTTACCTAGGAAGGTTTTTAATGAGCAGCATTACACAAAACAGCTCCAAACCTTAAATATATTATCATTATCTTGATCTAGGACTTAGAAACTGTGACGTGGAGTTGTGGACTTGGAAACCTATGATCTAGACTTAGAAACTGTGAGTTTGATTTGAAAACTATGATCTAGAGTTAGAATTATTGTGATATTGTGATTTGAAGTTAGAATTTTTGTTATTTGGACTATCTATCTGTGATATTTATATTGTTCTACGTTTCAATTTGAATTATTGAACTTGTCATATGATGTTTGGGGTGTTTTTTGTCCATCGGGCGGCACGGCCCTGCAGGGCACGGTGTGCCACCGGCACGGCATGGCATGGCACGTAAACGCCTTTGGCGTGCTGTGCCTAGGCCTGAGGTTGAGCACGGCGTGCCGGCACGCCACGGCACGGGAGTGCTTTCGTGCCGTGCCGTGCCTCACCCTCCCGTGCCGTGCTTTAGCCGTGCCCGGGCCGTGCCACGGCACGTTTGGACATCTATATATAGGGTATCATGAAACGATTGACACAGAGTGCCGGGCCGCGGGGAGGGGTGCTCAAGGACTAGTGCACATGTGGACCTTATAGATGCTAAGATGCATGGTACACTAGTAGTACATCAATTACGAGCCCAATGTATCTACGGTTACTTTGGGTTTTTTTGAGTGGATTGCACCTAATTTGTCCTGCGATACTATTTAAATTCATAAGTCCCAAAGTGATTATCTGGGTCTTTTTAACTTCTCTAGCGGTTCTTTTATGTATAAATCTAGATCCATCATTGGCCTCGAGTAAACTAAAAGTGGGATCAGTTTGAGACTTCGTAGACCTATGTGGTATTGCATGATACGTTTAGGCCTTGCGCACAATTCATTTTAAAAAAAAAATGCTGTTTGACCTGACCGCCCTCCACCGCGCTAGTTTCACCCTCGCCCTCGTTTTGCTGGTGCTTGGTAGACGTAAAGACGTAAAGTACTCAAATATGAAGTTTCTTCCATTGGTAATTTGTTGTCCACGAGTCATCACAGACGCCTCGGTATCGACGGAAACATCTTCTATCACTGAAAAATAGGCCATTAAAATATGCGAGCACCCATGTCAAGTCAAGGGCTTGAACCCGCGTGGGCAGGTTTTATCACATGGAACCCAATCAAGTTTGCAGGCTGCAGCACATGCACGTAATTCTTTTAGAACATGTGGATCACGTTTTTCATTAAGAAGGGGAGAGTTTAAACAGCAGCACAAGGTCAAGACTCGGCCAGGTTGCCCAAGGCAGCCAAAAAAGCACTGTAATTGATCATAAGTAACATTTGGACTTCACTACTTTTTAAACCATAAATTATCTAATTACACAAAAAGTAATTTCTAAATGTTAAATCTACAAATCATGTAAGAAATAACATTTTAGATGTTATTAGTTCTATAAAAAACATTAAGTAGTAACATGTTGCACTTTATTACTTTTTTAAATAAGTTAGCTAATTACACAAGAAAATTAATTTTGAGAGTTAAATATACTGGAAAATAAGTAAGTCAAACATGTAAGAAGTGGTATTTTGGTCTTTATTATTTTTATAAAATAAATTAGCATATTACACAAGGGATTGTTTTTTAATGTTAACTGTACTAGAAATAAGTAAGTTAATAATGGAAGAAGTAACATTTTTAGACTCTATTATTTTTTAACAAAAAAGCTAAACACATAAGGAAGTAATTTTTAGAAATTATATATAGTAGAAATAAGTAAGTTAATCATGCAAGAAGTAACATTTTGGTCTTTCTTACTTTTTAAAAATGAATTAGCTAATTACACAAGGAGGGAATTTTTAAGAGTCAAATATACTAAAAATAAGTCAGTCAATTGTGCAAAAGTAACATTTTGCTCTTGATTACTTTTTTAAAAATAAATAAATTAGCTAATTAGACAAGGAAGTAATTTGGAGTCAAATATACTAAAATAAAGTAAGTTAATTGCGCAAGAAGTAACATTCTGCTCTTGATTACTTTTGTTTTTTGAAAAAATAAGTTAGTTGATTACACAAGGAAGTAGTTTTTGAGAGTAAAATATACTCCCTTCGTCCAAGATGAAATTTTGGTTTTATCCTAAGTCAAATTATTATAAATTTGACCGAGTTTATATAGAAATGTTATGGCATTTATGATATTAAATATGTATGACATGGAAATATATTTTAACAAGAGTCGTCTAATGATACTTATTTGGTAACATAAGCTTTAATATATTAATATAAATTTGGTCAAAGTTACGATGATTTGACTTAGGATGAAGTCAGGATTTCATTCTT
This sequence comes from Paspalum vaginatum, assembly GCA_030272315.1. NCBI lineage: Eukaryota > Viridiplantae > Streptophyta > Magnoliopsida > Poales > Poaceae > Paspalum > Paspalum vaginatum. Next base: position 37,611,402 of record CM059015.1, on the reverse strand, counting down.
TCGTGGACGGATGGAGTACTAAAAATAAGTAAGTTAATTGTGCAAGAAGTACTTTTATAAAATACATTAGCTAACCACGCAAGTAACTAATCTTGGTTATATGACGAATGACAGAGTTTTTTATGCAACAACTGACATGGCGTGTGGCCATGCACACCATGGACATACATGTCTACTTTCATTATTTAATTTGTTTCTATATGTTTTTTGGTACAGTAAAATGGAGCACTAGCTCTTATTCACACTTTTCTCACACGCACGGCGGCACGGCCGGATCGAGTATTTGAGTTTTCTGTTCAGGCATGCTTCAAATTAATGTGTGAATATAGACGCGCGAGCCGCTGAGGTGCATAGCCACAAATAGAAGCAATCATTTTACTATATAATATGGAGTCTCTAGTTAGTCTTAAAAAGAGAGGGATCCCTATTGCTTCATGGTCCAATTCAATTAGTAATTAATTGATAGAATAAATTCAATTGATAGATTAACTTCATTTCTAAATAATTTTCAATTTGGACCACTTTATTTACTTGTAAATCCGTGACACTCCAGTTTTCCAAAATACCATTTCCAATTTACACCTGCAAACATACTAATATACTACCTTCGCTTTTTTATCCCTTTAGGACAAAATAAATTAGTAGAAAATGAGCTATCACCGCTTGTCGCAACGTCATGTAAAGAAAAACCGAGGGAGTAATATTCTACGGACATGGAAATGTAAATGTAGCTTTAGATGTGTATTTGATCATTTCATCCGGGAAAAGGGTGAAGTGCTTTGGTTTCTTTTCGTTATCCAATTGGTGAGTACTCTCTCTAGTCATTAATATATGATGCTTTTCAGTGTAATTCGAAAAAAATCATATATTAAAATCTGGAGAGAGTATTAAGAAAGAGGTCGGTATTTCCCAAGCTAATAAATAGCGGATAGCGGGGTCGTAGCGGATTGTCATTGGCGTAGCGGATAGCGGATAACGGGCGCTAAGTTCTAATAGCGAAGCTCAAATATCACATCAAGCTAATAAATAGCGGATAGCGGGTCGTAGCGGATTGTCATTGGCGTAGCAGATAGCGGATAACGGGCGCTATTGCGGGCGCTAAGTTCTAATAGCGAAACCCAAATATCACATATAAATTTGAGTATATATATCATAGAACATAAATTTCTACCACATTAAAAACCTAACATACTAACATGTTAACGCATAGAATAATTTAAAGGTTCAAAAAGACATCCATCCTTCTGTTAACTGATCAACCAATCAACTATCTTCACCTCTCATGGTCACTTGATTCATCTGCATATGGAATATTTCCCTCCTCTTCCTGTTCACTCTCAGAAGAGTCAAACACTTCCTCCTCATCTTCCATTACCTGCGATTCTTTTGTTTTACTTGATTCCCCTTCTACCATAACCCGAGGTTTCTTTGCTTTACCTTTACTTGACGATACTTTGCATAGTAATTTTCTCTTCCGGGTGACAATACCACTATTGTTATCCTCCTCTTCTTCTGGTGTTGCAGGATCATCCACAATCCATTCATTTGGTGGCTCATCATTAACAAATTTTGGAACTAGCGGGTCTCTGTCCTTTTGAGAATATTTCCATTGTAGCCCCTTATTAAACATGACAAAGACAAGGGCATTTAATTTTCGCTGACCCAATCTAGTTCTTTTCTTAGAATGGACCTAAATAAGCACAACAACAAATCATTTCAGAATTCTTTAATGAAGTAATGTTGTCAACAGTGCGTAGTGAAAGATTGATTTATTGACTAAGAATTGACAACTTACTCTCTCAAAGGCACTCCAATTTCTTTCACACGCAGAGGAGCTACAAGTCAAGCTTAAAATTCTAATAGCCATCTTCCTTAACTCTTTAGCGCTAGTTCCATGTGCAGACCACCAATTTGCTACAAGAACATCAGAAATATATTAATTAACTTAGAGATATTTTCATTTGAGGTGGGAAAAATTATTACTCATTTTACCTGGAGAGATTGTAGGACTATTTCTTTGTCTTAGAGCCATTGCTGTCCCAAAAGAACCTGTTGCTTCGGTGTACGCACTAAGCTGACTAACAATATTGTCTTGTACTATGGCATCTTCAGGATACATACGAGTAGCGCACTCTGTGACTGCTTCCATCATGACCTCTTCCTCCATTTCTTGCCTATTGTTGTAGAAGAAACTTGGGTTTAAGAAATACCCAGATTTATGCAATGCAGTTTTAAGCTTGTTGTCCCACCTTTCATCTATGATTTTCCAAATAGGACCATATTTCTTCTTATTTTCATTTAGCCGAGCTGCAATTTCTTTCTTTGCATTGAGAAGGTCACCATAAATATAGCCCATTGCTGGAACATCACCATCCACCCTTCTAAGTACATATGCAAGTGGCTCAAAATAATTTATAACCTCAAGCATTTGTGACCAAAATTTGTTGTTCATGACCAAATCATGAGCGTTTTGCCCTGCTTTCTGCTTTGACCAGGAACTTTCAGCCCAATCTTTTGAAGCAAACAATTGCTTTAGCTCATTTCTTTTATCATATAGACTTCTCAAGTTCAAGTAACTAGTTGCAAACCTAGTTGTACCAGCTCTAACTAAATCACCATTAGTGAATTGTCGCATAATAGCCAGCAGTCTAACATGTCGATAAAGTAAATTTGTGATAGACTTTCCATCTTGAATCATATTATGTACCATTGATATCTTACCAATGTCCTCCGACATGAGGTCAATATAGTGTGCAGCACATGAGGTCCAAAATATGTGAGGATACTTCACTCGAAGCAACTTTGAGGCTGACATATTATTTGAAGCATTGTCAGTGACCACTTGCACAACCTTTTCAGGGCCAATTTCATCAATGCAAGAGCTTACCAAGCTGTAGATATACTTAGCATTGTGAACCTCCAGTGAAGCATCAATGGCATCAAGAAAATACACACCTCTAGAGCAATGAGCAACCAAGTTCATTAAGCTTCTTCCACACCGATCTGTCCAAGCATCTGTCATAATAGAACATCCAGTAGAGGACCATTGCTCCTTCTGCACTTGCAAAAATTCCTGGACTAGATTGACATGTTTATTCAATAAAGTTGTGCCAAGCATATAAGGGGATGGTTTCTTCAGTCCAGGGCCAAACTGTCTAATAGCCTCTAACATTAGATCAAAAGAATCAAGAAGAACTGTGTTATGAGGAATGGCTGCTTGGTAAAACCAATCTGCAATATACTGATGAACCTTTTCTCTTTCTTTAACCTTGAAGTGTTGATTCATTGTAGTTTGTAGATGCTTTCCTTTAGCTCGAGCTTGCTCTGGGCGCATGCAATAGCTGTCCAATGGTCCTTTACTCTTGGGCTTCTTAGGAACCGGTGTGCTTGCTGTAGTTGTTGAATCTCCTTGAACTTCAACTTCTCCTACTACTTCCATTTCAACACAATCCTCATCACTGTTTCCATTGACATTAACCTGCTGCCTGAACTTTATTTGGGCTTCCAATTTTGCATTCTTTTTTTCACCAAATGCATCTAGCATCGCTTGTATCTTCTCCTTGACATCATCAGGAACCTGTGTGCAGGAAACATTATCTCCTTTAATTCCAGCCAAGTGTCTCTTAAATCTAGTGATTCCACCCTTATAATACTTCTTGCAGTATTTGCAACCAACTTCTTTTCTAGCTTCCTTTCGAGTCAATGGTAAGGCATGCTCCTAAGCTGGATCCTTCCTTGATGTGGATTGGCTTGTATGTGCAGTGGATGCAGCAGAAGACATTGTGCAGCTATTCAACTAACTAGCAAGAAAAAAGATTTCCTCAACATAGCTTTTTAAACGGTAAAGACAAGTGCTGCTGCCAAATTGTACAAAAATTAATTGATGAATTTGGTAAAAGAATCGTACTTACAAGCCTATAGCAATTAGCATGCAGATGTGGAGCTTGCTTGCCGGACGGAAGGGAACTCGAAGCAGATGAATGATTGCAGAGTGCGGGCGTGCTGCGGGCCTGCGGCTAGCCGGCCGTGACTCCGTGGCTCCGTGCAGCAAGCGCGTACAGTCGTACCTCAGTGGTCAGTGCCTTGCCTCGAGCCCTCGACCTCGAGTCCCTTCCCTTGATTCAGCAGAGGCGGGCAGGCAGCAAGGAGCACGCAGCCACGCACTCCGGGAGCCGGCGCCCGATGGCTGGCCGGCTGGTCGTTGAATCCGAAGAGCGCGCAGCACACGGTCACCGTGAATGGTGGCGGCGGCGCGATGCCCGCAGCAAAGCCTCACGGGGGATAGTCACTCGATGTTGGAGCAGTGAACAGACCCCGTCAAATGGGCTAGGGTTAGTACCAGTCAGCCCGCGGTCGCGGCCCGCTAAGTCAAATTGCGGACGCTATTGCGGCCTGCATTCGCGGTATAGCGCCCGCTACGTTCCAGTCCGCTACACACGGAGCGCTACGACGTAGCAGTAGCGGCACCCTACCGCTACCGTAATATCGGCCGCTATAGCGGGCGCTACGGCGGCTATTTATTACCTTGGTATTTTCTTAGAACCATATTGTAGAAACAAATACATACATATATTGCTTGTTTTTTTTCCCATATCGATGTGGGATGCCCCCACCACCATGTAATATGGCTGTCGATGGACCAGCTTTAAGTTAACACCACCACTGCGAGACGGGACATGGGGCCTAGTTTTGGGAGAAAAATAAACATATCTGCACCTATCTCCTCCAAAACAAACCAACCAAAAGGCAAAGAGATAATGCCATCCCTCATGTCATGGGCCCACCCATCAATTTCACAAGCAACCTCGAACGGAAGCCAAAAGTAACGGACCCCCGGCGGAGGGCATATCTGCAATTCGCCGTTCTCCCAGGCCCTTTGCCGCAACCGCCCAACAGCGTAACCACCACACCTGAGCCTGCGGCCTCGGTGCCATCCATCCCGGGGTCGTCGTCGTCCTCCCTCCCTCCCGCTTCTCGTCGCGGCATCATAAACAAACCAAACCAGGCAAACCCCCCCACCTCCTCGCTCCGCACCCCGTCCTCTGCTTTTTCTTGGTGCGGTGCGGACTCCATTACCGGGCTGTCCTGTGTGTGTGCCCGTGCGTGACGGCGGGGCGGTGATGATGGAGATGGATAGCGGCGTGGGAGTGGGAGTGGGAGGAGGGCAGGCGACGGCGCCGGCGCCACCGCCGCCGCCGCCGCGGCGGTGGCGGCTGGTGGACGAGCGGTGCGACCTGCGCGCCATCGAGACGGACTACGTCCGGCGGTTCCACCGGCACGAGCCCCGCGACCACCAGTGCTCCTCTGCCGTCGCCAAGCACATCAAGGCGCCCGTCCACCTCGTAAGCTAGCTACCGCCTGAGAAGCCCACCCTCATCCCTTTCCTGTTCTTTTTCGTCTTGCCGTTGAATCAGTCTCGGCTGCTGCTCTTATTTACCGCCGCTTCCTTTTTCTTCTTCTTCTCCGGCGCGTGATGTTGCCCTGTTAATTTCTCGGCGAGCAGGGTCTCGCCACCGAGTCGCTCCGCCGCAGGGGATATCGTCCCGATCGGTTTCTTGAGGTCTCCTTTTGTGTGTCCCGGATTTGGAGTGCTGATGCGTCGCGCTCCTCGATGAGGAAAGATGCCGACTTGGTCCCGAGCCACCACTCACCACTCGATGCCTGATTTGGAGGCCGTCTTTTTGCACCCGTGCCGATCGATCATCGATCGATCGCGGAGCGAGACGTCGCTTTCGCTGAAAGCCAGGATTTCCTATTTCTCCCAAGAAGCCTGTGATGTTTTTCTTTTGCTGCTGAATCGCCGTCCTGCTTCTTCTCCCGTGCTGCTGCGAGGCTTCACGAGATGGACGACATGGGATGCATGATTGGTCGCAAATGATAGCCAACAAGGCCTCGGCGATTATTAATTCGCCTTTTCTGTACCTCGTCTCACGTGGGAAGATGCTTCTTCCCCCACCCCACACCTCGAGATCCCCGCTGAATCTGCTTTTTGCAAGATTATTTTGGGGTTTCCATCAAGGTGTTCTTGCATTGGCTGGCCTGTACTACTGCACTACAGCCGCGTCAGGCTTCAGGTTTTGTAGTACTCCGTAGTAGCTTTATTCTGCGAGTAATATAATGGAGATTGTGGCGGTGGACATATGCTTCACTTGGACTCCACTCCTTTGGATTTGGGTTCAGCACTTGCCAGAAGATTAGATGCAAACTAGTAATCTTTATTTTTTTTAAAAAAATCAGCTTTTGCATAACTGAGAGATGCTTGTGGAGATGCATTGAGCTGATTATTTCAAAAAGGAAATCATCATTTTTTGGCCCTATTTCCAGACAAAGCTATCAGCATATGCTGAAAGGATACCGCCTCATTTCCAGATGTGAACACGGGTATATGTCAAGGCTCTAGCTAGACCTCATTTTACCATTGTGTCCCTCCCACTCTGATCAGAAAAGAGCTGTCATATTCTACAACCGTGTTTAGTTGACCTGTACACCGTTCCTGCCATTTCCTTGTGATAATTTCTGGCCCTCTTTCAGCCGGGTCATTGATAGGACAGGCTGTACGGTTGGCCGGCTAGGGTCTTTATGTAGCAATCATGGGCCTTTATAATTTGTGTTGCAAATTTATTTATTCGACTGTTAGATATGCATGTATGAGCGTGGATTGACCATCTTCACCTGCTTAACCGTTTTCTGATCAAGTATATTATCTGGCAGGTTTGGTCTCTAGTGAGGCGGTTTGATCAACCACAGCTTTTCAAGCCCTTTGTGAGCCGGTGTGAAATGAAGGGGAACATTGAGATTGGTAGTGTCAGGGAGGTCAACGTGAAGTCTGGGCTGCCTGCCACAAGAAGCACCGAGAGGCTGGAGCTGTTAGATGACAATGAACACATACTCAGCGTCAAGTTCGTTGGAGGTGATCACAGGCTGCAGGTATGTTCATTCCGTTCTTGATCTACGCTGTCCAGTCCATCTTACAGTTCGCTCTGTTCAGCCTTGGTTGAGTTTCCAACATGCAGACTTCTTGAATCGGTAGCTTTGCACCCAATATTGACAAGGAATGATGTCTCTTGCTTGCAACTTCTGTGATTCATATTGTTAAGAAAACTGGCAGTGGTCATATGTGCTATTAGGATCATTATTCACTTAATAATCCTGGAAAGTCGTCACCAACTTTCATATATATAGGTATCGCAGATTCATTGGCCCAACTGCTGCAAATTTTGTTTTGCATTGAGTGAAGTCCTGCTAATAAAACTGGTCATAGTCTTTGTTGCATGCATGTCGTAACATGTAAGCAAATAAATACATGACAGAGGGTTAATCCCTTTTTAATGCGAGTTTATTCCGTGGTCAAACTGTACGCACATGACAGGTTGATTCCCAGTATTTTCCTTTGGCAACTTTTTCCTCGAAAAAGTACAGTACAATGAACCTGTACATGTAACCGGAGTATGCTTATTGAAGCAATGGATATGTGTGCTTGGCATCTATTGTGGCGCCCTTGTTGCTCCACTAACGATAGAGAATAGCACGCTCATGCCCAAAATAAATAAAATAATGGTAGGCCTAATCCATGTAGTACTCTACTTGTTAATAGATTAGTGCTCTACCGCAAAGCACGGCTCTCAACTCATGGTGGTTGAACATGGGGAGATATTTTCCACCTCACCCTGACACTTGCAGATGCATCTTGATGTGCTGCCATCCTCAAGTGATGAAGTGATAGGCCCAACAAACCGTTGTCGTCTAACCAAGAAACAAAGCACCTTTGTTGTTATACATATGTATGCTATTTGTATGTTCTCAACTGCTTGGACTGGCGAGTATGGCACTGACCTGATGCCATCCTCTGACCTTACATGCCGGATTCGTTGCATGAGGGCCTTGTCTGTCACTCCCTTGTCGTCGTGCTCCATCCCGTTTGGCGTTTGCCCTCGTCAGCCAGCGCTGGCAAACAAGTGGCCCTGGTCACATGCACTGCATTCGGATAACGGGAAGCCATCTGTGACTTGTCTGAAATCCAATCGAGGAGGATGTACGTAGTTATCCGCCGATTGGGTGCCCGCCTGTGCGCTGACGTCTCTAACTTGCTGTGCTTGTCACCTTCGTTTTCGATTCGCAGAACTACTCGTCCATCCTCACTGTCCACCCCGAGGTCATCGACGGCCGGCCGGGGACGCTGGTGATCGAGTCCTTCGTGGTGGACGTCCCCGACGGCAACACCAAGGACGAGACGTGCTACTTCGTGGAGGCGCTGCTCAAGTGCAACCTCAAATCGCTCGCGGAGGTGTCGGAGGGCCAGGTCACCAAGGATCAAACGGAGCCCCTCGACCGGTGATCGATGAGAAATTAGGCCGATTCACCCGCCCGATTGCGGATCATTGCATAATCCCTGAGAATGTGCAGAGAGGTATTCTCCAATGGAGCCCTTAGGTTCTTGGAACTCGCATGAAAAAGAAAAAAAAAAGGCAGAGAGTTTTGAGGAAGTGACGCTACTGCTGTGCCCTGTCCAAAACTATATATGTTCCTTCCATGAGATTGTGTTTGCTGTCCTTCTCCGGCCTTGTATGTCGTCAAGGAGAAGGACGGGACCATGCTGTGCTATTGTCGTGATGAATTATAAAAAGGGGAAAAATATCTAGAACTTTGAGGCCCTGAACATCGTCTTCATCCTCAGATGAACAGTATATATGTGAATTGGAGGGTTTCTCTGTAATTAGATCCCCTCTAGATTGCTTGTGTTGGTTTGTGTAAGTACATGCCCCTAGTGTGTAGCTAGTATATAGTTCCGACTTCCGAGGCTCTTGCATGAATTCAGCTACTGTTGTGATAGCCAAGAAAGAAACCTTGCTACTAGACACACTGCAGTTGAAATTGGTTCCAATGCATACATTAAGGCTTCCTATTCTTCCCTTGGCAGCTGGCAACTCCAAACTGTGTGCTGCTGCCAAAGAAAGAAGCTGAGGAGTCCAGATGTTTTCTACTGCCTACTTTTGTTGGATTCTCCCAAGTGCCAACCCTTTCAATGATCACGCAAAAACAAAAGGAGAACAATTCTACGCCTTCCACGCAATGGCAACATAGACGGGCCACCATGTGAATCCAAATGAGGAAAGTGCTGAAATATTAAGAAACAGAGCGGGGTGTTGTCGAGAATCAAGTCTTCGTGAAGTTGATAAATGGTTGATGGTGAGCGCAGTGTTGTTTACAGCATCCTACATTTTGTTGCCTAGTGCTTTATTAGTGGCGATCTCTTTTGGTGTTTAGTGTTTGATGGCCATTTCTGCGGTAAAATAAAGGTTGTCGTCGTGGTCAATTGCCACCACAACAAGAAAGGTTTTCCTTTTCTTCTCCAACATTTTTATGGGCAGCAAAGTTTGACGTAATAATGACAATAATGGACCTTTCATGATGTGTTTTTGCAAGCATTAGTAGAGTCTGTTTTGACGTCTTTGTTTTCCAGCTGTCGATTCTACTTCTGGAGAGTGGGAGCTCAACTATGGACAACTTTTTTTTTCGAGATTAGTTTCGTGTCACTCCATGTATACTACTTCCTCCATTTGCAAAAATATATGAAGCGGTTGACTTTTTTTTCCAAAACTTTGATCATTCGTCTTATTCAAAAAATTTGTTCAAAAATGTGATATTTTAAATAATACTCAAATTACATTTAGTAATAAATCAAATAAAAACAAAATAAAAGAAAATTTGTTAAAATTTTTAAATAGGATGAACGATCAAAGTTTTTAAAAAAAGGCCCCGCGCCATACCTTTGTTAACAGAGGGAGTATTTCTTTCTTTTGCCATTTTAATCTGGCCGACGCCATTGTTTGATTGTCAGAAACCGTAGTATGGGACCATAGCAATTTGACAAATTACGGAGTGCCAAAAATGATGACAAGTTTTTACAACAAAACAAACAAGCATTTAAAAAATTAATAAGTATTTGTTTTTTTGAAAATAATGGGCAGGAGGGCTTCCTGCTATATTAAAAAGAAGAAAGCCGAAAACGGCAAATAGCAATGTACAAGAAAGGAGCCGAGGCCAAGAGCTCACAAGCCTCTCACAACACACTCTTAGGCCGATGCCAATAACTCACGAGCCTCACACAACACACACCAACTAGGAGCAGGAGAGAAGGGACCTTTTGAAATAATCACAAAGATTTTGTGATCTCCATGCATATTTGGGAGCCCCTGAATTATTTTGGAGCCGATGGAGCTGATCATCATTAGCTATATTATATGTGTAGCTAAAGCTGTCAGTATATTGAGGATATTTAGATGAATCATTTTGTTCCTATTTTAGATTAAGTAAAATTATGAAGACCAAATTAATTTAGCCTACAAACTATTGTCCACTATTAACAAAGAATTTTTTACTTGTGTACAACTATGTAGACCATTTAATTTTTTAGCTATTTAATCGGCATTGTATAAACAAAGGTGATCGACGGTTCAACTTTTAACATTTAGGCAAACAATAACTTTTAGAGGTACCTTGAAATGGGAGCCACCCATGCTCTTTCGGGAGTAGGCCCCAGCTAACGTGCGGCCTTGAGAAATGATTCATATTAATATTTAGGAGGTGTTTGTTTCCATGGATTTTAAAAAATTCATGGATGTATCTAGATATATACCATGTCTAGATACATCCATGTCTAGATACCTCTATGGATTCCAAACACCCTCTTAGAGTGTAGGATTTTCTAGGTAAACAGCTCAACTGTGGCAGGTCTTGGGTAAAATTACAGCCTTCCAAGCATGAATCCAACAACAGTGACTTTGTGCGTTGCGACCACGCTTCATGGGCAACTTAACTTTCAGTACATTAGCACAGTATTGGTCGTTTTTTGTTTCTAAGAAGAAAAGATATGAAAAAATGTACTGATTATGGCATGACATACACATATGCTCCTGTGTTTATATTTTCTACCATGTTAGTAATTACAGTATTTCAGTCCATGTACATGCTTCCGATGTTTGACTGGGATGACACAATCTAGCTAAATTACCATTTACTCAATCATTTACTGACTATAATAGGACACAAGGTAAATCCACCATACCACTGCTTTGTACTCGCGCATGCGCATACAAAGTTAAATGTCTTGCCCTCTCACACAAAGATATTTATAACTGAGATTCACAGCAATGGAGTTTGATAGAGAAAATATTTGTTCATGCGCAGCCTCAATTACAGGAACAGGAATGACTAACCTTGTGCTTGATCTGTTCAGATTCAAAGTTTGTTCTAACAGAGAATTGTCCTTGCCAGTATAGGAACAAACGAGTCCCGAGTCATCTTGCCAACTCTAGGCCGGGACCTCAACTTGGGGAAGCTCTGGGGTGCACAAGCAACTCTTCTCCAACAAGCTTAGATTCAGGGGATAATTTAAACAGCCTCGACTACTTCAGCCCCACGTAGAAAAAAACTAGGCCACACTGAATGCAAGGCGCTAGAAAAAGGAGGCCCCGCTGACTTACTTTTCATAAAAATGGGACTGCTAGTCACCGGTTAAACATGCCAATCAATTCTCAAGCTATTGTGGTCATATAGCGTGCATGCGTGTTGATATTAGAATCAAGGATCTGCAGCAAATCCCTGATGTGGTGAAGACACTATAGAGGGTGTCAAAGAAGTTTATCATGCGAAAGGATAAAAAAATAAAACCTTAATGCGCAGAGGGCCGCTTTGAAAATTATGACTAAGAATTGACTTATCAAGTTGCATTGGTTGTTGTTTACATGGTTTATTGGTTACTGTATGAATTGTTTTTCTTGGAAGTGAATTGTTTACTGTATGAATTATAAGGATTGTTACTGCATGGAAGGACTTCAAGTGGAAACTAAGTTTACATTATTTCAAGAAGGATAGAGCTCTATTTGAGGACTACCCAACAATGAAGAAAGAGTGGTAGCACCTCTGATTAGTACACCGCTCTAGGAGAGAAGAGCAAGAAAAGCCAAAGCAACAACGAGTACCATCAAAAATTAGGTCGACATAGGTACATGGCTATGGTGTAGAGAAAAACAATGGGCAAAGGAATATTCTGCATTAAGTGAGGGCAAATCTGTTCCATTTCAAAACATGCCATATGGTCGTCATAAGAATTGGGCAAGGGTGAGGAATTCTTCTATCCATGCGAAGATAACTGAGTCGCACCCAGTCATAAATAAAATTAAGTTGTAATACTCCTCTCTAGTCCTAACTCATTAATTTATTCTTTTACTCTCTTCATATGCAATACCTTTTTTCAGGTGGATCTAAATGCAAAGTTTATAGATAGCATCTTCACACTGGCAGATAATATGAACATACTTGCAACAGTGCTAAGATTGGAGGGCGAAGTTGTGGGTGGAACGGCGCGAAAACTCAGCGCAGGAAGGGGGGAAAAGAGGGTCGATTGGGAGGAGGTGACCTGGTGGAAATTTGTGCACGGAGGAAGGATGTTTTCGCGTGTGGGAAGATTGGGAGGCCAGATTGGGAACGGTTGGAGACTTTTTTCTCTTAATTTCTGAAACATAATTTTGGGATGATATTTTGGGAGCTGATGGAGATGATCTGACCAAATGCAAGCTTGTGGTGCATATAGGCCCACAATCTGTTGTGGTAGTTAGAGGGCAGGCTTTCCCTCCAAAGAATGTGCAAACTGTCCATGGAATTGAGCAGCGAGATGAGCACACAAGGGTGCAAGTTGATTTTGTGTTTTACAACTTGATGGGGGGGGGGGGTACGGTACCATGTATACCAATTAAAAATAATAACATATTTTCTCTTGATGATGCAAAGAATTCGTTTGTGTTATTGTCTAAGTCAGGCATATAAGTAAGTGAGGCATATTTTGCTAACTTTAAATTAACAAACTTATTATCATTAGCTATCACAATTTGGTTAATGACATCTCCTTGTTTGCGACTTTTATGCAGCAAACAATGGTGCGTGCAAACCCTCAACATGTAGAGCATGCGCATTGCTACTTGATCTTTTAGCTAAACACGACAAAGTCCCTACACAAACAGTAGGTACAAACAATATGGATGTGACACCTAGTGAATGACAGTAAGAACAGGAAGCATAAGCATATAAAAAACCTAAGGACAAACAAGACAAAATGCACAGAATTTTCACAGCCAAAAAACACAGAAGATGATGATGGTCTTGATCACCTATGGAATCTCCCATTACGTCAGCGATCTTCGTCACCAGTCCCAGTTGATAAAGAATTTGGGATAGGGCAGCCTTTTACATCTAGTGCATTGCTTAAGATGATGGGTAAAGACTCAGTGTTTTCACAAAAGGTATTTGGCCATGACCACACCTAGATCTTGAAGGCAATTTACCATACATTTTATAGTACATTATGAGGAGAATGACTTTCGAATAGCGTATGTGGTCTAATCCATTGAGTTCATTGATGTTTTTCACAAACACAATGACCCTGTTCTTGTCATATTCTTACATCAGAGCTGCATACTATGAGTGAGATATGTGCCATTTCCTAAAAATAGTGTGTACTATTTTTCACTAACTAACTATACTTTTAATAGATAGATGAGGAAGATAGACAAATACTGAGGCATAGTTGGCTTTTTAGACCCAGAGAGGTTGATGAAGTTGTAGCATACATTGTTAAAACATCGCTTGCTCAATAGGATAAGGGGTGCTTGTTTGCCAAGAAGGTTAAGTATTGCACTAAAAACACTTTATAGATTTTAATTTACATTTTAATGTTTCATCTTTCTCAGTTTTAGGTACCATTGGGTCCTATTGTTATTATATTTTTCCAAAATGGAATATAGTGTACACCATTAAATCCCAAAGATACTAGTCCCCCTAGCTTCTATATTATCGATAAGTTGTTTGATAGGTGGGTTTTACTAGTGCCATTATTCAGTTATGCTGTAAAATATGGATTCGCAATAACATTGCTACTCACCATTGTAGACCATTATAGAGCTTTCTGTGCTTATGTGGAGCAAAAAGGTCAGCATGACATGAAACTTGTTGACACAGTTGTATTGCCCATATCTATAAAGTTATAGCAAGTAATATAATAAGACATTTCCACTATTTCTTGTTTACGAGGAATCAATTTTTTAGGCACACTTTCTACCATCTGTCATATGCTCTGTGGACATATGTGATGCACCACATGCTATTATTTGTAGATCTTCTTAGTTTAGACCGTGATCGATGTCCTTAGGTATTTTCTCACTAATTATATTTTAGATGTGTCAGTATCCTAGTTCAACTACTTGCAGAAGTTACTCTTTCCTTTATATTGGTGTAACATCTCGGTTCTACTCTACTCAAACATACACAATATGACATGGTTTCTGTTCTTGATGGGTTGCATTGGTTTTGCCACCAGTCCATTATTGCATGAGGAGATTGCAAATGTACGAGAACGATTGCTTGACTTCTTCATGGTGATAGATATTGGTGGATCATGTAGAGTTGTGGGTGCTTCATACAATTAAATCTTATATGGTTGTCTAGGTAATATGTTACATGCATATGACCTATGTGAGATGATTTAATCCAGATTTGCACTCGCACATGTGTTTGTCTAATTTAATAGTCATTATCCTTTTTTCACTTATGGTTTCAGTATAGTTTGCTTGCAGTATAAGGTTTTTGTTTGGGAGAGCAACAATACACGTTGTATAAACAGAAGCAGCTTATCGTGGTTTTCACATGTTGTTTCATTGTACTATATAGAAGTGCAGTTTAATCACTTGACAACATGATACATATATTCAATAATAAACTGTAAAATATTGACAATGATGCACTTGTTACTTTCAAATTCATCTAACTTAACCCTATCATATGTAGTTTACTAGACTAAGACTGTAATACTCCTTTATGGTGAAATGCTATAGCCATTTGACCTACATCCTTTAACATTAGTTTCAATTTATTCACTAGCCAATACTTCTCACAATGTGAGCTGCTCAACACGTTCTTCTAACTATTGACTATTGCTTTCTTTTTTTTTTCCTACAGAAAAGATGGATGCAATTCAAATTTTAGTCGCACCTAGTGTGGAAGAACAAGATGCTCATGGAAACTTGCTTAGAGTCCCATATGTGCGCCGTCTTGGCAAAATGCCGGCGTAAACTGTTGTCAACTTAGTGTTTGAACTAATATTGTGTTTTGAACGTACGGATGGAATGTTAAGTTGTGCTTACTTATGAGATGCTAAATGGGTTGCTTTCAAATTATTAATTTGGCTTATAAACACGGATGGAATGTTAAGTTGTGCTTACTTATGGGATGCTAAATGGGTTGCTTTCAAATTATTAATTTGGCTTATAAAAAAGAGGATAAAATGAATAATGTCCATGTCTGTCAGATTATTTGTTTGAATCCAACTGAGATGGTTCCCAAAATTTGAGATACGTCCAGGTGCTAGTATCAGTCTAACAAATAAGATGGCTTTCATATTGCAAGAGTCTATTATTCTCATAACTCGGGACGGTTTGCTAAAGATCTTCTAAATTGTAATGTATGTTTCCTCGACAGTTATTTGGAAGAAGTGTCTTAATACAATTCAATACAGTTTATCGAGTAAAATGACTCGATGAATTATGTTTTTAGACAGATGTACACTAAACCGTCTTATATACTACCATTTAAGACGGTTGACAAATGTCTTAAAAGAAGTACATCTTTTGCGACTCCCTAATAACTTAACTAGACATTTCATAAGCATCTTAAGAAACAAAAATGAATAATCTCATTTAAGCATATTAGTAGTAGTGAGACCTTGAGCTTAAACTTTTCAACCAAAGATTGAGTGGATCATTCAAGCTGAAAACTAAGAAATGATTAGAGTGAAGCTTATGTGCACCCTTTTTGGTGATTGAGCTCTTGATCAAGTGAAATGCTCTTAGTATATTACTCTTAGTGATTGGTAGCACTTAGGAGGACTTGATAACTTGGGTGCTTTAATCACAAAATTCCAAGGATTGGTAGAAGCCCGTTGAAGAACTTGTGCAAATGCTTGATGTCCACTTCGTTGAGATAGTGAATGGAGGTTCATAGTGAACGCCTTGTCATGGTGGATTGGGAGGTGGCAATGCACTTTAGTGCAAGCCACAATGTGGATTAGGGTTGGTGCCAAACCACTGATACCATCAGACAAATCTAGTTGTCTCTTGTGCTCTTTACATTTCAAGTATTCCATTCTTGCAATTGATCATGTCTTAGCATGTTGAAATTATCTACTACCTCCGTCCACAAAAGAATGAAATTCGAGCTTTGTCTTAAATCAAACCATCGTAAGTTTGACCTGATTTATATAAATTTACTGTAACAACATTTATGATATCAAATACGTGTAATATGAAAATATATATCACCATACATTTCAATATATTTTAATATAAACTTTGGTCAAATTTACGATGGTTTGACTTAGGACAAAACCAGAATTGCATTCTTTCATGGACGAGGGAGTAGGTAGCTACATCTTGGCTTAGTTAGTTTCATCTAGTATGCTCTTATTGTACTCTTCTAAGCATGCTTAGATAACCAGCTTTTTTCCCCGCTCGGTTGTCTTGAATTGGTCCTTTTTAAGTAGTGTTTCGACTCGGTCAAGGATTTTTGAAAAGGCCCTATCCACCCTCCTTTTTTTTCTTTTCTTGTTTACATTCCACTATATGTGTTCAAATGTTAGATCAAGTTAGGATTGGATAATAAACAATTTCATATTTCTTTAGACAGCCCGCACCCCGACCTTGGGCTGGAAATTTTGGCTCGTAATTGTTTGATGAATGCATCAGGTTGTGTTATGTTTTCCTGCGTTGGGTCGGGTTTGTTCAGATCAAGTTGGTCGGTCAGTTAGCCATGTTCCACTCGTCAGTTTTAGTTCCAGGTGGAGAATAGGAGCTTTGCCAGGGAGAACCTTTCAAAAAAAAAAAAAAGCTACGGGGATTATTTCCATGTTAGCACTCTATTCATGCTCTTTCTTTTTTGCTGTCTTGGTGTGGCATTATCTGATTCTAGAAAAGGTGCTGCGAAATCATAGCAAATTGAAAAATTATGGAGAAAGTGTCACGCATGATCAAAAGGTTTAGAAGAATTAAATAAAAAACATCTAGAAAATTGAAAGTATTTCTGATAACATCTGCACCTCTTGAAATTGTCACAAGAGTTATGTGATGGAACTCAAACCTTTTGTTTTCTACTGTACTCTGTTACTTAGGGCGTCTCCAATGGTCAGTTATTTCGTTAGCTAGATTTGTTATCTCTCCTACGTGGACAGAAAAGGGCGAAAGATTATAATACCTAGCGATGAGCTAATAGACAATGAAATTTCATGTATTCTAAAAAATTGAGAGTAACTAGCTGATTATTAACTAGCTAATAGTGACGCCCTTATAAGCCACTACATGATTATTAACTGAACCCTCATGCCAATGTGAAAAGCAGGTCACTCTGGGCCAAACTGCATGGCATTTGGAACTACTTAAGGGGTGGCTGCATAACTTAGAAGTTAAAATAAACTGGAGTGAAATGTGGTCTCTCATTCCGTCACAAGAGTCGTAGACTATGAGACGTTGAGACTTTGTTTCGATTCTTATTACAAGCAGGGAGGTTTTTACAACCAGCAACTGAATGAGAGGGATCCAGCAAAATTTAACTAGAAAACAACTGCTAAAGTGATAATAATCAGAAACTGAAAAATCTTGTTGCTAAAACACCTCAACCTAAATCCATAACGAAAATTAAAGGAGAGACTCCTACTATAGGACTTGTACTCTTAACTCCATGTCCTTCCTGTAATCAAGTAGTAAAAAAATTCATCAGGTCCCCATTATTATCTTCAAATCGGATGGAACCAATTTCTAGAAAAAATCTAGTTGAGTACATATTTTTAAAAGTGGTCTCATAATTTACTTTTGCTCAACTGGATGCGATTGTTCCTTGCAAAAAACAAACTGAGGATATTATCGTCCATAAGCTTTTGTATTCTTTTCCATTTTACTGATTTTTTCCAATGTTTTGCTGATTTTCTCAAGGTCAAATGATGTTCACTTGATGAAAGTGAACAAGGAATAAACCATAGAGACAATAGTGCAACTTTTAAAGACAGAAGCGTCGATGTGTCATTTTACTGGTTCTTTTAGTGCCATAATGAAAAGTTTTTCCAACTTTTGACCTTGCAAGATTTTGACATTTTGCATTTCAACCTTTAGAAAAACTGAACTCCGAAAACATACTTGCGTTGCCGGATAACGTGCAGTGTGCTTGACCAAATTCCAAGATGACATTTATATAAGCTTTGCCTAGCCTCCCGGGCCGGGCAGCTGGGCTGGACGGGCCCACACGCAGTCCCAGTCATGGACGGTGCGGCCTGGCCTCTCCTATCGCTATCTCTCTGGTGTTTAAACCTGCCTGAAAAAACACATCACTAAAAACTCTATTGACACAAAAGATGGGTTGAATAAAGGTTGGTCCAAATCTAGTTTGTCGTATTTGTACTTGGACAATAGTTGGAGCTCTCGTAGGTTTCCCTTGGTGGTCAAAACGTGCATTGGGTTTCCCAATTAAGACCCTATTGTAGAGCAGCACTGACAAACGTTTTTTCTGAGAAGCTACAAATATTAAAAAACGCGGTTTGTGGAAGCTGGTTTTGTTTGGTTTCTGCGTTTTAGTACAAATATGAGTTGTGGGGAGAAGCGTGGCTAAAAAAGTAGAAAAAAGCATGTAGTTTCAATCAGCAAATAAGGTGTATCAAAAAGGCCCTAACTTGGTGACTAATGGATGCTTCATGCCACAAACTTAAACAAGGATAGTCAAATCTTGGGACATTTGCTGGTAATAGGGATGCAAGTCTAGTTGTCCACAAACCCACAAATATTTCATTTTTTCAGATTCTAAGAAAACCCATGAAACCCATGAAAAAATAAAGTATTTGTGGGTTCGTTAACTGGCAAAATACATGGCTGAGGACATGTTTGAATACATTCGAAATAAAATAAATCGTTTGGATAACATGGCAGGGCCAACAAAAGACCAATTACTCTCAGACCCAAAAATGGCTAGCCTTAGATCCCTAGTGTCCCACTTGGCATCAATTCAAAGGCCAAGTCGCCCATGAGTTTAAGTTGTTGAGTAGTTTGATTCTATAAGGGCACCAACAATATGTTGCTAGCACTCTCTGTAAGCCTTCCATGTAGAAAAGAGAACAAATTGGATAATATGGATTCAATGAGCTTGGCATAAGCTGCTGGAATACAACTTCCATGCTTACACACATGTAGAACGGGTATGAAGGTGGTGCGCCGCTGCTGCCTTCACTGCTGTGGTGGGGCGGCATGAATGGAGAGGTGGGATGCGGTTGTCATAGGGTCTCTGACACACAATTGAAGAAAGTCTTATGCAGGGAGAGCCACTGATTGTGTGGGTCACGTCGGCCAATGTGGACAGGGTTTAGTGGGTTGCCACTTGCCACGTCACCAATGGAAGGCGTTAATGGAGAGATGCAAGCTAGGAACAGGGATCGAGAAGTGCACAAAGAGAGGATGAGGATGAAGGTAGGAAATATATAAAATATAACTGACACATGTGGCCCACATTAATGTTGGACAATGTGCTATT
This sequence comes from Paspalum vaginatum, assembly GCA_030272315.1. Classification (NCBI taxonomy): domain Eukaryota; kingdom Viridiplantae; phylum Streptophyta; class Magnoliopsida; order Poales; family Poaceae; genus Paspalum; species Paspalum vaginatum. The sequence goes on along the minus strand of CM059015.1, from coordinate 37,591,791 downwards.
CTAAGATTATTATATATGTACTATTTAGTGCTATATATGTATAGATGAGTCGGCAGTGATATGGCATGTTATAGGAGGCAAACCATCTTGATTGTCCTAATTGCATTCTTTAAATCTCCTTACCTGTACCTATAGCCATTTGGGGAAAATGCAGCGGATACACCCAATTGGGTCGTTTTAGACATTTTCAATATTTAGGAACATAAATCTAATAGTATGCAACACAATTAAAATCACAAATCTACACAATAGGTAGGTTCCAATGATATATATATCAACAAACAAGTTTGCCATTTTTAGAGGAAGTCCATTTTCCCACCCGATCTTAGCTCGTAGTCTGAAACACCTCCTGCCCCCCCAACACACACACTCGAAAACCGAAAATGCATCATCAACTTTTAAAGCCATGCAAATAACCTTGAGTCCAGTCTAGGTGTTTTTTAAGCCATGTCATCCATGTTGGTCTCACATGTTAGTCTCTCTCCCTCTCACTTTTTATTTTCTTTTTTATCTTATCTTCATTTTCTCCTCCACACTCATCCTCTGCACAACGTCATCATCACCTCCCCTCTCTCAAGCCTCATCATTAGGCATGCCACACTCGTAGGCACCATGTAACCCATGCTACACCTTTGTCCCAGTACCCTTACCTCAGGTCGTACGCCATCATGCTCCACCCTTCCTGACCACTAGAATCAATCTTCATATCCGCCTTCACGTTGTAGGCTATCATGCTTAGGCGCATGCCTACCAGTAGGGAAGCTAGAGTGCTCATCTCTTGACGGTGCAAAACTCTGGTCTAGGTCGTTTGTGTGATCGACACTACTGGCCTAGAGATTTGCTTTCTCCTAGATGCATAGTATGTTGTGGATGCTCGGGCATGTCACCTTGTATGACTAGCTAGCCAGGAATGACAAAAAGAAGATGTAGACAAGTTGATATGAAGACGACCACCTCGTCAGTAGAAGAAATCTAGTAGCTAATATATAGTCCTCCAGCTGGTAGGAAGATTCAGCAATTGATCGAACAAGCCACTGAGCCGACTGTCCATGTTAGACAGCTGAAAGAGACTCAACAACGCAAGGTGTGCCAAAGTAGGCTAGCAAATTGGGCTTAACTGATTTTACGCTCGTTGGATGGCATGCCACAGGTAATGACAACGATATGCCCTAATGGTCTAAAATGATAGCATGACGCTTATTTGAAAAAAATCCCTTGTGTGTTGCCGATGCATCAATAGTAAAAAAGCGTTATGGTATTGATGATTGATTATATATGGATTGTTTATGAGTCGATAGAATATCCTATGATCAAACCATGATTGATAGTCATATGATCTTTGATTGATCATCGGTGGTGAATTTATAAGTCTATTGTAACCCTGTCAATGATTGAAATTATGATCTAATCTATGTCTTGACATAGATTTCCAACCGGAATTGACTTGACTGTTGCCAAGCCAAATATCCATAACTTCTGGTAGATCGATCTATTTGACATGGAGTTATAATAACTCATGATGACTAATGAAAATACACAACACTTTGCCTTTTGATGGATGATTGTAGTCCCACCGAGCATGCCAATTTGTTGTCGACCTAGAAAATTGTACCTTGATATCGATGGAAATATCGCCTACTACTAATAGAAAGAATAATGTTGTTAGTTTATGTTATAAAATGATAGGATTTAGGAGCTTTGGATGTGTGCAATGAGGGTCGGGGTGCATGCTTTGAGCAGAAATGACATCTAAGCACGTCCACTAGTGTCTTGGTCTAGTGCTTATATATGGTGTGCTATTGTAAGAAAAATGGGCCCTAAGCCATGTGCTTAGTTCCCTAATGTGATTTTGGTGGTTGAGTTGACAACACGTAGGACAGTCAGAGGGCCAGATTTTTCATGCACCGGACGGTCCGGTGGAGCCCCACTAGACTGTCCGACGAGTAGAAGACGGCCAAGATTGAAGATTTGAAGACCCGGTGCAATTACATGCACCGGACGGTGCGGTGGTCTACCACCGAACGGTCCGGTGGTCCACCACTAGACGTTCTAGGCCGAAGAGAAGGAGCGATCGCGTCCAAGTGCTATAACACACCGGACGGTCCGATGGTACCACCGGACGTTCTGGACAGAACTGAGATCAACTTGAAGACCGAGGCTCCAACAAGCACCGGACGATCCGGTGGTTCCAACGTTAAAATTCTCAAGTCCAACGGTCTGACTTCAACAGCTAGCCGATTACACGCACCAGACGATCCGGTGGTCGCGCAGAAAAGTTGAAGTTTTCTTCCAACAGCTAGTTTCTGAGGTGTGGCTATATATACCCCCTTGGCCAGCCTTCACATTGTGGTTGGAGACTCTTGAGCTAACACAAGTGTAGAGGCATCATATTGATCCATGCAAAGAGCCATATACACACATTTGTGAGCCCAACCACCACAAGAGCTAAACTAGACACATCTCGGCATAGCTAGTGCTTAGTTGCATCTTTGCTTAGGCCAATTTGTCTATTACCCCGTGTCTGTGTGCATGTGTATCCTTTGTAAGTGTGGGGCTTGTAAGTCTTGCGAGACCCTCCGGAGTGTGGAGTGGCCAGCCACCTTACTTGTGAGAGGGAGGAAGGTCCTCAGCTGGTTTGGCCTAAAGCTTCCCATAGTGGAGACGGCAGGGTAGCTTCGCGAGAAGGACTCAGAAGACCCCAACAGCCCCGACAATCCTCTACCCTTGTGATGGCGAGGCCATAGTCGCTAGACTACGCGAGAGAAGGGCTTGTGTGGGTGTGTACCGATGATATTTGGGGACCCGACCGGGGTTGCTTGACTTCTGCGGAAGTTCACTTTGCCATCCTCAGCCGCACTCCTTTGAGGATTATGCGAGAGCAAAGCCTATAGGAGGCACCTAACTGAGGAGTAGGGGGTGAGACGGCCTGCGGGTCTCCCTAAACCTTAGGAAAAAAAAATCTCCGTGTCTACATCGTGTGCCATCGCCGACATCGTCATCGGGAGTTTGCATATCTCTACCCATCTCTTTAACTTCCGCATTTACATTCTTGCAATTGTGTACTTATATTCCTAGACTAGCTTGATAGGTTAGTTTCTAGGAGGAACTAGGTTGCAAGACTTGGCCACAGTAGAGTTAGCAACACTTAGCAAAACTATAGTGCACATAGCTAGATTTATCTTGCATAGGTTTTGTTTAGTAGTTGTAGTTTTAGGAGCCGTAGTTTTTAGAAAGCCTAATTCACCCCCTCTTAGGTGTCGGTCCAACCTTTCAATTGGTATCAGAGCCGGGCCGCTCAATCTAGTCCATTGCATTGTCATTAGAGCTCACAACTCATATTTGGACTTTTGGCTTCACTGCCGGATTGAGTACTAGAGACGTCTTAGAGTGGGAGGATGAGTACCGGTAGCGCTCCTCACTTTGAAGGCACAAACTACCCCTATTGGCATGTTAGAATGGCTAGTTATCTAGAGGCCGTAGGGTTGGATGTTTGGAGAGTGACGAAGGAAGGAATGAAACCTCTCTCTCGACCGAAAAAACCGACAAAAGCCGATGAGAAAGAGTTGCAATTCAATGCCATTGCTCATAACACTTTGCTTGAGTCTTTGAGCATTGGTGCCTTCAATAGAGTATATAGCCTCTTGAGCACTCATGAGATTTGTCAAACGCTCCAAGCACTCCATGACGGCACGGATGACGTCAAGGAGGAAAAGCTTGGCTTGGTTAGAAGTGCTTTAAATTCATTTACTATGCTTCCTAATGAATTGTCTAATGACATGTACTCACGCCTAAATGTTATTGTCAATGAGTTCAATTCAATAGGTGAAACCAAGTTGAGCGATGCCAATGTTGCAAGGAAGATCGTCAAAGTGCTTCCAAATGACAAATATGCAAGCATCATCACCTATCTTCTTCACGAAGACATGAGCAACATGACACCCACCAAGGTTCTTAGCAAGGTCATAGCTTTTGAGCACTACCAAGGGATTGGCCAAGACACCTCTTCATCCAAGTCACTTGCACTCACCATTCATAGTGAAAAGAAGAAGATAAAGAAGGGCAAGAGCAAGAAAGAGAAAAGCTCAAGCTCAAGCGAAGAAGAAGAAGAAGATAGTGATGAAGGCGATCAAGCCCAATGCTCCTCCTCCTCCGATGATGAAGAAATTACAATCTTGATCAAGAGGATGGACAAAGCATTGAAGAGGCTCAACTCCAAGGGCATCCCAAGCACCATTGAGGATATAGAGTACAACCGCCAAAGAATGAAGGAAAGAAAAGGTGGTTGTTTTGGATGTGGTGAGAAGGGTCATTTCATGGACTCATGTCCTATCATTGCCAAGGAGGAAAAGAAGAAGAGGCACAAGCTCAAGAAGGAGAAAGAAAGAAGAGAGAGGCACAAGGCACTCACAAGCATTGGTGAGTGGGTAGATGTTTCAAGTGATGAAGATCGTCGCAAGAAGCACTCCCACAAGCCCACTTTGCACAAATCATCCTCTACATCGCACAAATGGTGCTAATGGCCAAAGGTAAAAATGAAAGCGATGTAAGTGATGACGATGCCCCTTCTTATGATGAGCTTGTTTCCCTTGCCCATGAACAACAAGTAGCTATAGATGATTTAAGATGCAAAAACAAGAGCCTTAAGACTCAATTGGCTAGCTCATCAACCAATTATGAAGAATTGGTGCTTAAGTTTGATATGATCATGGATCACAATGATGAGCTAACAAGGAAAATTGAGGCTCTTGAATTAAAAGCTACTTCAACTCATGCATCCACATTCTCTTTTGAAAAATCCAAAAAGGATGCTTCTACATCTTGCTTTGATTTAATTGATAAACCTCACTCACCTCTTTCCAAGCCTTTTGATAGTTGGTATATAGAAACTTGCAAAGAAGAACTTGAAATAGAAAACGAGGTGCTTAAGCAAGAGGTGGATCGGCTCATGAAGGATGTGGCATGGCTACAAGGTCAAAGGGAGCAAGCCCAACCTTCTCAAGATAACCGCCCCAAGGTGGTGAAGAAGCTTGAGGAGAGTCAAACCATGGTGTGCTTCCTTTGCAATAAAGAAGGCCGCAAGTATTTCATGTGTAGGTCAAAGAACAAAGGGCAGGCCAAGAAGAGAGAGGGAAAACAAAAGAAGACCTTCACTCCCAAAGCACCGTAAAGCCACAATGGCTAGAGAGGACTTGGAGACTTGGCTACATTTGGATATAAGGTCACAAGATAGAAAGCCAAGTGATGAAGCTCATCTCATACCCATGTCCTCCATGTGTATAGTAACTAGGTTTGCTTTCAATTGGTATTTCTTTTAGCATCAAGTTGCTTTATCTTGCCTAGGCTTGTATGAGCATATTTAAATTCAAGTAATGTATGCCTCGGCTATCTTATGGTAGGTTGCTTGTGTCTCACTCTAACCCATGAGCAACCTACATGGTTTCTTAGTTTAGGTAGTTGGAACTATTTTTAATTCTTATCTTTTGTACCAAAGTCCAAAAACATAGGGTGAGCTCCTCAATTGGACTTAAATGTCTAGTGCATGTCTCTCACAAGCAACTCAAGGCTTGTATGTACACATTTACGGGGAGCCTATCCTATGGTTTGTGTTACTTTGAGACTAACAATGTTTTCAAGTTTATCATGTGTGTAGTCTCACCTATGTCCCCGGAGGTACGCATGAAGTAAAGAAAATGGGCTTCAAATTGGTAACACCTTCAGTGGTGTATATTTTCAATATGTATCATATATTGCTATCTACGTGCATAATATAGTTTAAGCTCCCTTGTATCTAAAATTGACTAACTGTGCATATGGTTCGTATACCATCATATGTATGCACACTTTTAGGGGGAGTTTAGACTATGTTATGCGAGTCTCATGTATTATGATCCATTCGACCTTCATATCCTAAGGATCATAGTATATGGGACTCTACCTTGTGCTTTTAATGTTTTCCTTTTCGGTGTTTGATTCTAAAGTGGGAGAAATTGTGGACCCAAGCAAGCATGCAAGGAGTTGAACATGAACCGGAAAGGAAGATCAAAGAGGACCAAAAGGGGGTTGTCGCATGATCAAGAAAAATGGGGGAGAAATGAAGATCAAGATCAAGGCAATGGTCCAATAAAGAAAGGGAAGTGGCATTGGAGTAAGGGGGAACCTTATGTCCATTGACCACAAGAGGGGACAAAATTATGGCAAGGGCAAGACATAAGCAAATTTTTCCAATCTTTGGTGAAATGAAGTGTCAATTGGTATCATTGCATATTTCAATTAGCATCCTTTGATCTTGCCTTTGCATTGCATCCTAGCAAGTAATATGTTCATGTCCTTCGATTGGTATATTTTTATTATTTGCTTGGTCGCGTTGTCATCAATCACCAAAAAGGGGGAGATTGTAAGGAAAATGGGCCCTAAGCCTTGTGCTTAGTTCCCAAATGTGATTTTGGTGGTTGAGTTGACAACACGTACTATTTGGGACTAATGCGTGTGCAAGTGTTTTTGATAAAGTCCAAACACCTCAAAGAAGACCTAAAAGATCACAAGAGAAGACCCAAGCCATCAAACATCGGAACCGTAAAGTCCTAACACGGCGGTCCCACCGAGCAAGCCAATTTGTTGTCGACCTAGAAAATTGTACCTTGATATCGATGGAAACATCGCCTACTACTAACAGAAAGAATAATGTTGTTAGTTTATGTGCTAAAACGATAGGATTGGGGAGCTTTGGATGTGTGCAATGAGGGTCAGGGTGCATGCTTTGAGCAGAAATGACATCAAAGCACGTCCACTAGTGTCTTGGTCTAGTGCTTATATATGGTGTGCTATTGTAAGAAAAATGGGCCCTAAGCCATGTGCTTAGTTCCCTAATGTGATTTTGGTTGTTGAGTTGACAACACGTAGGCCAGTCAGAGGGCCAGATTTTTCACGCACCGGACGGTCCGGTGGAGCCCCACTAGACTGTCCGACGAGTAGAAGATGGCCAAGATTGAAGATTTGAAGACCCGGTGCAATTACATGCACCGGACGGTCCGGTGGTCCACCACCGGACGTTCTGGGCCGAAGAGAAGGAGCGACCACGTCCAAGTGCTATAACGCACCGGACGGTCCGGTGCTCGAGCACCGGACAGTCTGGTGGTACCACCGGACGTTCTGGACAGAACGAGATCAACTTGAAGACCAAGGCTCCAACAAGCACCAGACGATCCGGTGGTTCCAACGGTCGAATTCTCAAGTCCAACGGTCGACTCAACAGCTAGCCGATTACATGCACCGGATGGTCCGGTGGTCGCGTAGAAAAGTAGAAGTTTGCTTCCAACGGCTAATTTTGCAGGTGTGGCTATATATACCCCCTTGGCCGGCCTCCACATTGTGGTTGGAGACTCCTGAGCTAACACAAGTGTAGAGGCATCATCTTGATCCATGCAAAGAGCTATATACACATATTTGTGAGCCCAACCACCACAAGAGCTAAACTAGACACATCTTGGCATAGCTAGTGCTTAGTTGCATCTTTGCTTCGGCCTATTTGTCTATTACCCCATGCCTATGTGCACGTGTATCCTTTGTAAGTGTGGGCCTTGTAAGTCTTGTGAAACCCTCCGGAGTGTGGAGTGGCCGCCACCTTACTTGTGAGAGGGAGGAAGGCCCTCGGCGGTTTGGCCAAAAGCTTCCCATTGCGGAGACGGCAGGGTAGCTCCGCAAGAAAGACTCGGAAGACCCCAACAGCCCCGACAATCCTCTACCCTTGCGAGGGCGAGGCCGTAGTCGCCGACTACGCGAGAGAATGGCTCGTATGGGTATGTACCGAGGATATCCGGAGACCCGACTGGGGTTGCTTGACTTCCACAGAAGTCACTTTGCCATCCTCCTCCCTTGCGAGGGCGAGGCCGCACTCCTTTGAGGATTATGCGAGAGCAAAGCCTGTAGGGGGCACCTAACGAGGAGTAGGGGGTGAGACGGCCTGCGGGTCTCCCCAAACCTTAGGAAAAAAGATCTCCGTGTCTACATCGTGTGCCATCGCCGACATCGTCATCGGGAGTTTGCATATCTCTACTCATCTCTTTAACTTCCGCATTTACATTCTTGCAATTGTGTACTTATATTCCTAGACTAGCTTGATAGGTTAGTTTCTAGGAGGAACTAGGTTGCAAGACTTGGCCACAGTAGAGTTAGCAACACTTAGCAAAACTATAGTGCACATAGCTAGATTTATCTTGCATAGGTTTTGTTTAGTAGTTGTAGTTTTAGAAGCATTATTTTTTAGAAAGTCTAATTCACCCCACTCTTAAACGTCGGTCCAACCTTCAGCTATGAATAGATATTTCAAGATGGATCGGGTATCGTGTTTAAAGTTTTTATGTTCAAAACATTAAAATGTCATGATTTAAATTCTTGTCTTCCAAACATATTTACATGTATGTACACCTTTGCTTTTCTAAAGAGGATAAGATCGATCTGTCTTTACGTTTACTATTGAAAGAGGGAAATTATAGAATCTCTACGTCTTGCCACCTAAAAGATATACTAGAATCAAAGTGGTCGACACTGGGCATCGGCTTGACAGAGCACTACTCTTGAAGCAGCTACACCAACACCTGCTACATATGAAGAAGGCTGTTTCAATCAGCAAATGCGTTTTGCTGTTCTTATTATTGTGCTTTGTACGTCCTTTCTGATATACTGATATACGCATATATGCTCTGTTGGACTATATAATCAGTAGTTTAAAGCGCACATACATATCCGCATACACACTCGGATCGACAAACTCTAAATCTTGCAACAGAAAATATACATACGAGTCCACGAAATGTCATCTTCATGGACCACCTTATTTTGTGGGCCCAGGAAGAGCACGCAGCGGACCTCGGATGCGTCACATGACCACCAGCCGCTCAGCACTAAAGCCCACCGTGTTTGCTAGCCAGGTTGTTGTGTATGGCACTTTTGCCACTCATCAAGTTGCAATATTAGGCCAATAGGCCCTCTTTCGGAGGGCTCTTGTGACCCACAACTCCGGGCCCTCCACCCTCAACATTGTTGAGCACTGTTGAATAGTGTAGCGAGGAGTAGTGTAAACCAAATCTGGGGTTTCTCTGGCTCCGGTCCCGCTCTCGTTGCTATAGCAGTGCTACAGTGGAGGAGCCATATTCGCAGCTTCAGTTGCCAAACTGATTCCTAATTGGAATTAGCACGAACCTTAGTGACTTTTTTTGCAATTAGGTCTCTCATGTAGCACTAATTTTTTTGAGCTGAATGTAGCACTAATGATTAATCCTCCTCTTCTCAATCTGTACTGATTCCATTCGCAATATTTCTTTGCTGCTTTGACCAATAAGCAGTAGTTCTTTTTTATTGATGCCACATGTTCTTTTGTTTGTTAATAAAAAAGTTATCGACAGTTGCCACCCTAGCTCATTTTTTATTTTGTTTCCCTTTTGTTTTTCATATGTCGAAATCTAGATGAAACCAAAGACTTAATATGATAAGGATGCCAATGATGTAGAATAGGAGGGGTCAAGAATTATTTCTTAAATTACGGAGAACTCAAGGCATCTATCCCTAATACTACCATATTAAATTGCACATGCTTAGGATGTTCGTTTCTTGTAAACAGAGGCTTAAACGTTCTTTTTCAAGACGATATTTTGTGATGTTCTTGAAAATCAATATATCATCCTTTCCAAAAAAAAAATGAGTAGGATGTTCTATTGAGTGCCATGCCTAGTCACGTGGAAATGGAAATACGATCGACTTGGTTACCATTGTTTATTTAATTACGCATGTCAAGATTTGGTATCCTGATCGTAACTCTGCTACCATATTGAATTGCATGCACTGATTAGTCCAACCCAACAAGTTAAGTTGATAAAAAACATAAACAATTCACTTGACATATATTAGTTCAATTTTATTATTTGGCAATGTTATCCTAAACGTTAAATGTCACCAGCTTTTTAGCGTTTTCTGGCTTAATAGCCCCTTAAATGGGCTACTCCTAAATGGCCCATAAATGGAACATGATTGAATGAATGAAAACGGCTAGTCACTGTGTATTGTTTAAATGGTGTTTGGACATACTAAATGGCCATTTTGGCAACCAATGGTTTTGGTTGACCCATTACACATGGAATTCAAACTTGTATTTCTTTAAAATAAAAATTCACTGTAGGCACTTCGTTGTTGACTGTTGATTACCTGCAACGAAAATAAATTATTCGCAACTACAATGACTAGATAGATGTTTTAGATATCTTGGTGATTTTGTTCCAGCCCTCCCTGTTTCACATATTCTATGGTCCGCATATTCCAAAAGTAGCATATACTGCATGCCAGTAGAACTAGCGTATTTACAATCTAAAACGAGGTGCTAAATAGTTTCAGTCAAACAACAAAAAACTAACATATCACCATGGCAGTTACGACGTGCTAAATTATGCTTCAAATTAGTTAACACGGTAACACAATCCCTTTTTCAGAATTTAGAGATACATACTCTGCTTCTCCATCTCAAAACATGCACGCATGTCTGGTACAATGGTTGTATTGGATTCCAATTATGGTAAAAAAAACATTTTAGAGATCGCGCGGTTGTTTAAAACCTTCAAAAGTTTTTGGCAAAAGCAAAGCCTGTTTCTGTGAATGGTGTGCACGCAAGCGTCCAAGAAGAGCACAGCAGGGAATGGCTCTGGTCCCTGGCTCTGCTTTGACGCTTTGTCCATCAAACGATAAACGGCACGCATAAGATTGCGCACAACCTGACCTGGGCAGTCTCGTCCCCTCGCGAGCCCGTGAACCCTGACCCAGCCAGAAGCAGCCATACGTAGATCATGAACAGGTAGGCACACACATATAGATGTTGCACTTGGTAGTGCTATATCTGAATAATTGGTTCCATTCCCCTGCCATGCCCATGAACAAGAACAAAAGGCAAAGGAAAGGAGTATCCCAGATCATTCATAATTACAGATGATTTGGGCAACAGATGTAACTGAAATATAATTACATGTAAGAACTAGGGCGCTAACATAAGTGCTGCTAGATGGATTCTTTGTAGTGCCAACCAGGCCAGGCTAGCTACATTTTGCTATATGAACCAATTTGGCAGATTGGCTTGAAGTTTGCCAGTTTGGTAGGTGTACATGCTGTTTGGCTGAAGCCTGAGGGAGGATAGGCACTGAAAGTGCTGAAATTGGGGCAGAGCCATGACATATGTGCACCACCACCAAGATCTGCATAAAGCTGCACAGCAGCCCAAAACTGGTTCTCCTCACTCTCACTGGAAAGCAACCACTCCCTCCCTCGTGCCACCGCCATAATCCATTCCTTCCGCTGGACTCGTCTGCTTGGCTCTCCTCGCGCCGTCCTTGGATTCTTGCACTTGGAGCTTCCCTTCTTCTACCTCCCAGCCGCACCAGCGCGGCCAACCGGGGAGATTTGCATTATTGCCCCCCTGCATGCCCGGCGCTTTTCTAGGGATCGCCGGGAAAAAAGCTTTCTTGGAGCCCTCTGCTTGGCCTGATCTCCCTCTCCGACCCCCACAAGCACTTTCCTGCTGCAACAAACCAGCAGGCAGCATGGCCACGCCGCGGCGCGGTCTCTCGGTGGCCCTGGCCGCGCTCGCCGTGCTCCACGCGGAGGCGGTGGCGGCGCCGACGTGCGCCGGCGTGGCCCCGGCCAAGCGGCGGCCCGAGGTGGTGTCCATCACGGACTTCGGCGGCGTGGGCGACGGGCGGACGCTCAACACGTGGGCGTTCCGCAAGGCCGTGTACCGCATCCAGCACCAGCGCCGGCGCGGCGGCACCACGCTGCACGTGCCCGCCGGCACCTGGCTCACCGGCAGCTTCAACCTCACCAGCCACATGACGCTCTTCCTCGCCAGGGGCGCCGTGCTCAAGGCCACGCGGGACACCGGGAGCTGGCCGCTCGTGGAGCCGCTGCCGTCCTACGGCCGGGGCAGGGAGCTGCCCGGGCCGCGCTACGCCAGCTTCATCCACGGCAATGGCCTCCGCGACGTCGTCATTACAGGTGAGACTCCGTTGCCCTGCTCTGTGACTGTGAGTGCCTCTGTGCCGCTTTTTTTTTACTGTTTGCGCGTGAATTTCTGTTCTGGTCTCCTCACCGGAGAAGACCGAATCAGACGTCCTGCACTGCACAGAGATTTTTGCCACATTCACTCTCATACCATGTGTGATTTTTGGAACAAAAGGGAAACCATTCGAGTTGAGCTGTTACAACTTACAAGCATCTAGTGGAGTTCTAAAAAAACTAAAATGAGCATTGGAAACTGGGCTGATTAGCCGATTAGGTAGTAGCACTAGCACAAGTCCAGATGGGGGATGTATGTCCTATGGTACCACTGATTAAAATATGCACCTGCATCACAGCAATTTTTGTCAGTGGTCTGTTAAACAAAGCTTCAGGTCCATACTACTACCTGGAGGGCCTGAATTGTACCATGGCGTCACGCTATATATTGTTTAAAATCCTAGACCTTACAGAATCTTATGATGGACCTGCCATGGGTTATGGGTACAAATTGTTGCTGGGATTTAAAAATAAAAAGGTTCATGAGCCTGATGCACCGTAGACAGTGGAGTATCTCAGACTGTGATTCCCCCTGTTTTTTTTTTCTGCGTCAGGTGACAAGGGAGTTATCGACGGGCAAGGTGAGGTGTGGTGGAACATGTGGAGGCGGCGGACTCTCCAGCACACCAGGCCAAACCTTGTGGAGTTGATGCATTCCACTGGCATCCACATCTCCAACATTGTTCTCAAGAACTCACCCTTCTGGAACATCCATCCTGTTTACTGCGAGTAAGCCTGAAATATAAATGCTGCTCTTCAGTGTTTTCTGACACTGATTCTGGCAGAATTTGACAATGTTCAGTTCCATGCCACCATATGTGCCAGCCATAGGGGATGAGACACTGATACTACTACGCATTTCTTCTTTCAGGGATGTGGTGGTAACCAACATGATGATCTTGGCACCTCATGATTCCCCAAACACAGATGGAATCGATCCAGGTGTTCTATCTTCGAGCATATATAATGATGATTTACACACGACGATCCATTGAATGCAAAATAAAGAAAAGAAAAAAGCTGGTCGAATGAGGAATAATCCTCGCTCGTACGTGCAGATTCCAGCAGCAACGTGTGCATCGAGGACTCGTACATCTCCACGGGCGACGACCTCGTGGCGATCAAGAGCGGGTGGGACGAGTACGGGATCGCGTACGGGCGCCCCAGCTCCGGCATCACCATCCGGCGCGTCCGGGGCTCGTCCCCGTTCAGCGGCATCGCCATCGGCAGCGAGGCCTCCGGCGGGGTGAGCGACGTCCTAGTGGAGGACTGCACCGTCTTCGACAGCGGCTACGGCATCCACATCAAGACCAACGTCGGCCGCGGCGGCTACATCCGCAACGTCACCGTGGACAACGTGCGCATGCGCCGCGTGCGCAACGGCGTCCGCATCGCCGGCGACGCCGGCGACCACCCCGACGGGCGCTTCAGCCAGCTCGCCCTGCCCACCGTGGACGCCGTGCACATCCGGAACGTCTGGGGCGTCGGCGTCCAGCAGCCCGGGTCGCTGGAGGGCATCAGGAACTCGCCATTCACGAGGATTTGCCTCTCCAATGTGAAGCTCTTCGGGTGGCGGAACGGCGCGGCGTGGAGGTGCAGGGACGTGCGCGGCGCCGCGCTCGGCGTGCAGCCGTGGCCGTGCGCGGAGCTCGCCACCAGCGCGGGCTCCTCCTGCAGCTATTAGATGATCATGACCTGTGTGTGCTTTGTTTTAGCTGTCTGTCTGTCTCTGGCTTACTTTAGGCTTTCGATTAATGTTTCTGGGAACCTTACCTTATTAGATATAAGTTTTGTAGGAGTAATATTTAGCTGCGGTGTTCTTAATCCAAGTACAAATATGTGGGATAGACATATTGCTGATCCGAAAGATAAACTTTTCTAAACTTGCCTAATAAAGTTATAAAAGATAAACCAGCTTTGACAACATCAAATTAGTTGAGTCTGTTTACTTGAGGGGGTGTTTGGTTCTCGGGTTAAAATTTAACCCCCGTCACATCGGATGTTTAGACGCAAGTTAGAAATATAAAATATAGTCTAATTATAAAACAAATTACACAGATGAAGACTAAACGACGAGACGAATTTATTAAGCCTAATTAATCTATGATTAGCAAATGTGATGTTACAGTAACGAATCGTTAATCATAGATTAATTAGGCTTAATAAATTCGTCTCGTCGTTTAGTCTGTGTGTAATTAATTTTATAATTAGACTATATTTAATATTTCTAACTGGCGTCCAAATATTCGATGTGACGTGGACCGAAGTTTACCCGAGGAACCAAACACCCCCCGATATCCGTGTGTTTTATCTCCCACCAGCACTCGGTTGTTTTCCCACCCAGAAACACGCGAAACTGATTCCAGCAAACAAACGGTTGTTTCAGCAGCATCGTGCACGTGATTTCTGAAGCGTTAGATCAGCAAATCGTTGGTTAACAAAATGACACGCAAAGTATATATGGCAAGATGACTAGCACAATACAAAGACATGAATACACAGAGAAAAATATTTACATCGTTTTACACACATCAAATACAACTGATAAACAACTAAAAATTATAATGATAAAAATACACTGTAATTATAGTGTAAATACACTGTAACTGTAATACAAACATACTATAATTACACTATAATTGCAGACTAGAAAAATGTCATTGATAATTAGATATCATAAAATACCAGGGATACAAAAATGTAACTGCACACACTGTATTTAAACTGTATTTAAAGCTTTCGAAGAAGAATATCATTTTAGCTGAATGAAATTGCCTAAAAAAATTCAAGCGATGGTACGAGATACCAAATCACATTTTCAGCATGCCAGATAACAGATAACAACACAATATCTAATGCAAAAAGACAAAAAAACACTTAAACCTAATAGATCAAGTAAGTTAACTTAGCGATGGCGAAATAAATGCATGCAGCCAAAAAGTTGATCGCTTAAATTCGCCACCATGCTCTTACATATGTAGGGCCAGATTGTAGTGACAGAGCGGAGAAAAATAAACAAACACAGCAGCCGGCAGCCACAGGCCTGCAGATCAGATGGATCAAAGCAGTCCATGGTAACGATCGGGTGGCCTCAAAATCGCGTGTCGGAGTAGCATAAAACACCCGGTTGTGCTTTAGATTTCCTCAATTAGTTTCACTAAATCCACCACAGAATATATTTTAACACTCTAATTTGTTGTTATAGATGCCAGTTTATTTTTTTCTAAAAACTTTGTCATAATTAGAGAAGTTTGACCTAGAACAAAGATGGAGTAGCCCATAATGAAACTCTTTGGAAAGTCCTTTTAAACACCCATGTGCATTCTCACAATTTGCTCTAGAAAAATAAGATAACATATAGAACTTCTCGTAAAAGTTAGCAAAAGTTAACTCTGGCCATCCATTCAGTAAATTAATAATTATAAACAATATTTTCTGAAATATCCATACATTGATCTCTGCAGTCATGAAAAATTCTAAAATTGTCCCACATCTTTTATTATAGAGAAATAAAAATAATGGCTTAACTAATGCCATGAAAAATAATATAAAGTAACCCTAAATTTATATGAACACTAGGCATCTCGGTTATTTATTAAAAATAGCTTAAGCAAACCCTTAAATTTGCATCTAAGTTACCTGCCTCTATCAATTTATATATAACAAATAAATAACTAAAAGAAACATTTTTGCATCTAATTACCTATTACTTCTTTATAAAAGTATAAATATACCTCAATATATGCTTCTAAATTAAGCACTCAGGCCATTATTAATACACTAATGATCTTCACAGAGCGTTGAAAAGTGTACATTGTGAAATAAAATTATCTCAAATGTGTAGTTTAATGAATCGAACCAACTCAAAGTATTGTTTCTAAAACAATAGTTTTGTGATAACTTTTAGCTATGTTAATGATACTGTAGACTTGTGAAATTATTTAGTTTTCTTCTAAGCTTTAATAGTTATATGTGTTAAAGTAAAATGAGATTGAGTGAATGGAGAATGAACTCCTTGTAACTTTCCATTGATCATTGTATATATTTATACACCGTGAAGGGGTGGCTTTCGCACCAATTTGGGATAACGCAGAGGGACACGACTCTTCCCACCCTATACTAACAGACACCTATTCAACTATATGGTTCTAGTTCCTCTTCTCTAGATCACGAACGGTTGTGACTCTTTATCAACAGGTGCCTTTTCTCCAATGGGTGCCTCTTCTCTGAACGGATGAGATCACCTTTTTGTTGTTTCATAACACTTCCCCTTGATTGAATCTGCTTCAAGTAATTATCTCTAGAAAGTTAGTGGCAGCCTTTATGCCTGATATCATTCAAAAACCCAGTGAGAGAAATAAATGATATGACATATACCTTATGTTGATATTGCTCCATTAAAAATTTTACATGATAAAACCTCAGTGAGGGAAAAACTCATATAAAGAAAAGAGTACAATACAATGTTAACTAATTTATATCTTTAAAGAGTTACTCCCCCGATTCCTATAAATCTCTGAGTCGTCTCGTACCTATTCCTTTCAACATACATTGAAAATGTGGAATATAGTAATGATTTAGTGAATAAATCAACAAAATTATCGCAAGACTTAGTTTGCAGTATGTTGATGTCCCTATGTTTTTATAATTCATGAGGATAAAATAATTTTGGGGTAACGTGCTTAGTAATGTTACTCTTAATATAATTTGAACAACATAGGTGGCATTACCTTCATAAAAAATGGTAGGTGATCGAATACAATCAACACCACATGACTTAAGTATGTGGTTTATCATTCTGCGAAGCCAAACACATTCTTTTAAGGCTTCATATAGTGCGATTATTTCAGAACGATAAGTGGAAGTAACCACCAAAGTTTATTTGGATGATTTCCAAGAGATGGCAGTTGCACCCTGCAAATATACGAATCCAGTTTAAGATCTAGCATTGTATGGATCTGATAAATAGCCAGTATCTGTATATCCAATCAAAGTTTGATCTTAGAATTCTTCCGTAGAAAAGACCAAGATCTCTTGTACCATTGAGATATCTATAAATATTCTTTACTCCAGACCAATGACGTTAAGTGGAAGTTGCACTATATCTGGCAAGTAGATTCACTGCAAATGTAATGTCCGGCCAAGTACTATTTGCTAGATACATTAGTGTAACAATGGCATTGAGATGTGGGTACTCTGGTCCCAAGTTCTCTTTCCCGTCAATCCTAGGTTGAAAAGCGTCATTTTCCATGTCCAGCGATCTGACTGCCTTAGGGGTTCTGGATAGATAAGATTTATCCATATTGAATTTTTCTAATATTTTTTGGATATAAGCCGTTTGGTATACAAATATTCCTGAAGGCTAATGCTTAAGTTGTAAACCTAAGCAAAATTTGGTTTGACCCAAATCCTTCGTTTCAAATTCTATGTTTAGATGATGATGTACTTTATTATGAAAACACATGGATAGTTATCATTATTAGTGTATCTTTTAAATGAAAGGAATTCACTCAAGCGTTTATACCACATATGCCCTGATTGTTTTAAGCCATGTAATGACTTCTGCAATTTTACACAATACATGTTTCGATTTGTCTTTAGATTCGGAACATTGATTCCATCTGGAATCTTCATGTAAGTATTGGAATCCAATGACCCATATAAATATGCGGTTACTACGTCCATCAACTGTAAAGATAGACGATTTGTACTGCCAGTGATATTAAGTATCGGAAGATTATGTTACTTGTTACAGGAAAATGCGTTTCATTATAATCAATGCTGGGCTTTTGCATAAAGCCTTGTGCTACTAGGCTTGCTTTATATCTCACCACTCTGTTATTTTCATTTCGCTCACGAACGAAAACCCACTTGTAACATTATTTTCGAGAATACTTCTATTTATAAAGCGAGGCAATCTATTTTTCTAAATGTCGACAATAGTAGCCTTGCGGTCAAATGTTTCGCCGGTCTCAATATAATTAGTAGCAAGTTCATTCACCCTTAAAGACTCATCAAGATTTCCTTTATCCATGGTTCCTCGGGTTTTCTGATCTCCCTACTTCGACCATGCGCGCATTCGAAGAGGGTCGTGGATCAAGTCCACTCTGAGTTTCATCAATTTCTTGTTGATGTGCATTTATCGTCTTTCTTTTCTTTAAGTAAGATTAATCCTTTTTGATGCCTTACTTCCTCCTTTCTTATTTGTAGTAGGGTTTTGAGTGGTTTTATTTGGCACATCCACTCTTTCACGTGCGTTCCTAGCAGAAATGAAAGACTTTATTACACATTTGTAATTAGTGAATGCATTAGGCAGGTTATTTGCAATATTTTGCAAATCAATAATTTACTGAACTTGAAGTTCAGTTTCTTTATTAGTACGGGGATCTGAAAAGGAGATATTCTTCACAACCTAATCAATTTCTCGGCATTTTTCTTTTTGGTACTTGAAATCTCCCCTAATGCTGAAAAATGTTCCGCATTAAAAATACAGTCAGCGAATCAGACCGTAAATACATCACCCGTTAGGGTTCTAAATACTTTATTATCGACGGAAATTGGTAACCCACATAAATCCCTAACTTTCTGTTGGGGGCCCATAAAAGTACGCTATGGTGGTGATATCGGTACGTAAACAATACATCCGAATTTATGTAATGAAAAATCTTCCGAATTTACGCAATGGGAAATTCTAAGAGAGTCCCCTTGTAGTAATAGCAAGAAAGAGTCATTATATACAGTTGGTCATATTTGTAGTAGGTCGGTAGCGTGTAGAACCACATGACCCTGACATGATATAGGCAAAGAGCAATTAATTAGTAATGGACATGCAACGAGTTTAATCCTCCTGATTAAAAATCTGGCCAAACCATTTTGAGTGGACACAAATGGAACTGAGCGCTGAATCTATAATTTCTAAAGCCATACAATAATCATTAAATGCATGGGAAAAAAATTCAGCAGCATTGTCTATTCGAATTGATTGAATCCGATGTTCAGGATAATTTGCATTTAGCTTTATAATTTGAGACATTATTTTGGCAAAGGCATAGTTTCTAGTGAACAATAAGTCCACATGTGACCATCTCATAGATAAATCAATTAAAAACATAAAATATCTGAACGGTCCAGAAGATGCTCAATCAAACCACAAATATCACCTTGAATTCTTTCAAGGAACTGTAGTGGTTGTGCTCGAAGTTTAAGACGTGAAGGTCTTAAAATCAATTTCCCTGTAGCACACGCAATACAAACATAATCGTTACTTTTTGTGAAATTTTGCAACAGTCAAATCATGACCAATTGAATTGGTGGTAATTTTTCTCATCATTCCGATACCACAGTGCCCAAGTCGATCATGCCAAGTTTGGAATGCATCGACATTCTAAAAAATACCTTAAATGCAACATATGTTTTAAGGGCTTGATGTATATGCCATATCTGTTGTTGTTATCTAATCCTCCTATAGGAAACATAATTTACGGATATTTCTATAATTCAATAATATATGAACATCATTCATTATTCAATGGGGGCATGATAATGGTATGATCATTCCATTATCATATCACATGTAGTGATTGTCAAAACTTGACATCCCCAATTCTAAAGAACTTTGAAGTTTTGTGTAGCCCAAATTATAGAGTTTGTGGCATTGATCTACCATAATAATGATGCCAATATACATCTATATCAAATATATAATCATTTATGACATATTGTTGAGTATCAAATACTTAAGTATGATATATACAACAAACATGCCTTGACAACGTTAATTATTACAATGCATTTTTATTGGATATTTTTTATATGAATAGACATTGAGATTACTAGGAATCCCAAAACTAAATCATCTGAAATATATTCGATGTGTGTTATGTCTAATCTTATGAGGTTCTCTTAAAGTAGAAATGTTGCCACACGATCCATAAGATCAGTGATAAACAACCAACCTCTAACTTCAGGTATTTGAAGTGTACTCATATGTCATTCTTAAATTTTTTGGTACAGGAAAAATTGAAACTTTATGAATAAAGCATATTAACCAAAATTCTAAACCAAAACCACAATCGTGTCATTCCAGGTTCTGTATTGCTATTTTTTCTCTTTGTGCAAAGCTTTTTCTTCATTAATTTTGAATAATAAGTCTAAATGCATAAAAATTGCTCCATAAAATACTCTTATCGAATATCTCAACGACGTCATATGGTTTTTTACAATAGCAAAGATATCAATTTATTTGATCCGTTGTGAAAGCTATTTTTGATGGAGTTCCAATATATGGTTCCACTAGTTTATATGATAAAACTTATGTTAATGTCCATTATCTGTAGGGATTCAAGATGCCCATAGGGCAAGTTCATAGAACTTCGTTTCTATTATCCAAACATGGTATAAAACCATTTGTTTAATGGTAATATTGTAATAATCTAAAAGAAAAATTCGTGAAATCTTCATATCTTGTCTATGTATTTGGATAGAATCCTCACATAAAATATTGACTTCACAAATCTATCATTATCAATAATGGAATACACTTTGTATCTAATCTTTATAGTCTGAAATATAGAGTAGATCTCTCAGTAGTAGGCAATTAAATTGCTGCTATAGACAAGGTCTCTAGGACTGATATATTCACATAAGAACATGCCACAGCCATCAAAGGCTCCACTACCCTGTGTACAATCAAAATTACTAGGAATAATAGTTATCACTGTAAATGTGTAAACCATAGATCCAAAATATTAATTTCATGAGAAACATTTATGTAGGTAATCATTAAATTTGGATAAATATGATGTAGACCTTTCAGTGAGATACGGATAATTCGTTGCAATAGGCATGGTCTACAGGCAGAATTACTTATGAGAATAAAACACAGCCAATGTCTATGACTCTATCACCTGGTGTTTTCATCCCGAAATGATACAAGACATTATTGAAAAATTCTGCATTCAATCCTAAGTCAACTAAAGAGCCCTTAATTGAGATGATTTTTCTGTTAAAATGCAATTTCTAAAAAAATTGCTGAAAATTAACAAGGTTGTTAAGATGTTAAAGTTATAAACTGAAACAAAATTGCACTAATTACATAGCTCAATAATTGGATAGGGCTATAGTTTTGTAAAATCCATTTAGACTCACTGCAAAAGAGCCACATCTTGTGAAAAATCTAGGTTTTCTCCCAAATTCTCTTGTTGACAATTAAATGCTTCTTTAATTGTGAGAGATTAGTCATAAAAACCCTTTGATAAATGAAATTAACTTAATTGTGATGTAAACCCTTATGACAATTAAGTCATATTTCTATTTGTGAGAGTTTTTGGTATATTTTTTGTTTAAAAAATATCATTACATGCAAATATACACAAACATATATATACATTCGCATATGATAATGACAAGTTATATGTGAAGTAACATAATTTTATCTATTAATTCATATATTATATGTGCATTTTCTACCCTTTTTAACTTAATCATGTGAGTTTTAAAGCATAGATAACTCTAAGACAACTAAGTTTGATAATTGTAAGGGTATATTAAATATTAAATTGCAAGAATAAAATGCCAAGTATGCAGAATAAAAGCATATACATAAAATGCACACAAATATATATTACATTAGGGGTCTAAATAATAAAGAAACATGCTGATAACTTTGCAGAATACATAATCAGTAAATGATGGCATTCAAATGCATAACTACAGAAATTATTGAAATTGAATAAAATCAGTAAATAGATAAATTGATTATGGGCCATTTTGAAGTCCACAATCTCTGCGAGGTCCGCAAGGGCCCAATGAAGGGGCGCGGGTCTTTTTCGAGCAGGAGGGCCGGCATGGGCCTAATCACCTCAGGCGGCCCAAACGCCAGCGGCAGGGGGCGGCGCAACGGATGGCTAGGTCGGCCTGGTGGCCCACGGCGTGGTGGCCATGCCAGGGCCGGCCTGGCTGCCCATGGCGGGGACTCAGCGTGGGGGTGAAAGGCATAAGAGAGGAGCGGTAACCACCTTTCCATTCTCCCCCTGGCCGCCGCCGTCGCTCGCCGTCGGATGAAGTCAATCGCCACACGCGGGAGGGAGCCTAGAACTAGATCCACGGTCTCCTAGATTCCCTGCCCTCCTCTCCCAGCCCCTTCATAAGAGTAGCTGAGCGATGGCTGCTCCCCCTCAACGGAGGAAGAGCAAGTGACGGCGGCGCCGTTGGGCAGCGCGTGGCCATAACAGCGGAGGCCCAGGCGGCGAGCCATGGCTTCGCCGTTCGTGGCAGCGCGACGCCAAGAGGTGGGGGCCGGGAAGCGGATGGCGGCGGTCGTCGTTGGTGCGGGAGCCAGAGCTGACATTGTTGGGGAGGCGGAGGCCCGGCCAACGAGCCGCTGGCCGGGAAGCGGACCGTTCTTGGTGGGGCGCTGGTCAATGGCGACCTCCACCCTGGCGGAACCCTGCGCGGATCAAAGATGGTGTGACGCGGGGGCGGATGCGCAGAGGGCCATGGGGCGCCATGGCCCTGGCGGCGAGGTCGGGGTGCGCCGAAGCCGAGCACTCAGTACAGTGCCTAGAGTTCATGTGAAGCCGGAACAAGGTGCGGCTGTATCCGCTCACGAGCCTGTCGAGGTCGAGGATGCCGACGCGGTTGACACGGTGGATATCGTTGATGACAGCGGCGAGGATCACCGTGACTACCGAGTGCATGGTAATAATCGGCATCTTACCCGGTGTTCTTGGAATTCCCTCCGCGTTCTTCTTCTCGGCGAACTCAGGGTGTGAGCGACATGTTCATCAGAGGAAAAACATCCATTAACAGAGTTATGTGTTGAACCCAAAGCAAACAAATTGTAAAGGAATCGTGAGTTCTTCTCTGTCTGTTATTGTCGACGAATCCATTTTCTTGTTCGTCGGACTTCTTTCCGCTGGGGAAGAGGGCTCTAGTGCAAATTCTCCCATTCCGGCGAGGTCGATTAGCGCTCTCGGAGCAAAGTGCTGATAACGTATTAAAGTAAAATAAGATTGAGTGAATGGAGAATGCATTCTTTGTAATTTTTCATTAATCATTGTACATATTTATACATGATAAAAGGATGGCTTTTGCACCCCTTTAAGATTACATAGAGGGACACGACTCTTCCCAACAGACAGCTATTCAACTATATGGCTCTAGTTCCTCTTCTCTAGATCACGAACGGTTGTGATGCTTCATCAACGGGTGCCTTTTCTCCAATGGGTGCCTCTCCTGTGAACGGATGAGATCACCTTTTTGTTGTTTCATAACAATATACATGGCAATCTGTCGAAACCCCAAGCCTATCAATTAAATGCAGTTCCCTATAGCCGCCTTTGGATGACACGGAGCGAACACGCCACGGAGACGCCATAGGTCCCAGTCCTCGTGCCGTGTGGTGGTAACTAATCAATACTTTTAATCCATTAAATATCCATTCAGATAAAGTAACACATGTGTCACAAGAACATGGTCACTTGTCGATTGTTTGCTAATTAAATTTGGTCTTGCAAAGGTTGACCGAAGTCCAAACTACAACATTGACTCTCTATACCAAGTGTCGCAGCAGCATGCCAAATCCTCAGGCGAACACTATAAATTTCGTGAAAATGTTCGTCGATACGGCAACATTTCATACTGATTACTCAAGCTGAGTAGCAGCAATTAAAGCAGAGGATCAGGTTTCGTCACTCTAGTATACACTCTACAGTTCTACACACGCCGATCACCATTCACCATGCTCAACCTGTACCCGAGGCTCCAGTTCCAGGCGAGCTCCGTCGCCGACGACGACGCTGATGAAAACTACGAAGTCGACGGCTACAACAGCGCCTTCTACGGCTACGGCATCGCCGTCGTGTGTGTGACAATCTTCGTGTTCTGCGTGCTCGTCTCGTCTGTCAGCGTCTGGAAGGCGTGCGCCTTGGCCTCCCTGGCCGCGCTGCTGCTTATCGCCGCCGGCTGCCTCGCGCCCAAGAGGTGGTTCGGCCGCCGCGGGAGCCAACGGGGCACGAGCCCGGAGCTCGTGGTTATCACCGTCACGGCCGGCGGCGGCGCGCGGCCGGGCTACCCGTGCCCTCGAGTGAACGCGCCGCCGGCGTTCGCGTTCGATTGCCCGCTCCAGGCGGGCTGCGTGGTGTGCTCGGTGTGCCTGGAGGACGTGCGCGGCGGCGAGATGGTGCGGCAGGTGCCGGCGTGCAGGCACATATTCCACGTGGGATGCATCGACATGTGGCTGCACTCGCACCGGACGTGCCCGATGTGCCGCTGCGTCATCTCGCCGGTCGCTACGGCGGTGACACCGAAAGCTGCAGCGGAGGAGGCGCCGGAGTTGTCTGATGACGAGCATCGTGATTTGCCGCCGGTGTAACTAGTTTACTGACTGTATATATGCCATGTATTTGTGTTACTGAATCTACGTGTGCAGTTTTTCTGTAGATTAACTATTTGACAAAATGGTAGTTTCTCATAGAAATATTTGTTAGGCCTGATAGTTTAGTGGAAACAAAGGTGTCAATGTCGCTAGATTCTTGGACTGATGCAGCTATTTTAGATTATTTTCATAATGAAAATGTAAAAAGATACATAGAGTTATGTAGATATTTTCCAAATAATGGTAGACCTGGGTAACTTTGTAGAGAATAGAATATATCAGACGACTATTACTGACAATGATGATCGGGTCTATCAAACTGATGAAGTATTTTTATAATCTATCTTTTTTTCCTAACATTTCTAGTTATGAGGTTAACATAGATGCTACAAGAGCATCCTAAAATTAATAAATTTAAGATACTTTTGTTTTTATACATTAAGTTTCATAGAACCGGCTACTCAAGTATTCGTTCTACTCCGAGCATCAAAAGTGAGCTTAGTGTTCCCGTCTAAACTTAAGGAAACCTTGTAAATGAGAATGAGCTTGCTAATTAGACTAAGTTCTTGTGAGAGGTAGTCCAAGAGAAGTCTTGATGCCAGAAACAAATGTACTAGCTCGTTGTTGGACAGTTACATGACCCTCGGACTTGGTTTGGAGTGGCGTGCCAATTCAATTAGTGTGCGAACGAGGAGCAATCCTACATGGTGTTAAAACTCTGTAGTGAAGAAAATGTTTGTCATCACCGTGGTGGTGGTCTTGTTTTATTGACTTGCTGCCACTTAGTCTTTATTACTTGTGGCATGCTTTGGTGGCGAAAATAAGATGGGGTTTGGAAGAGACTCGGTACCTGGCTCTATTGCCTAGCTAGGTGGCGAGCCAATTTGGTGAATTGGTGTAACCGAAGTATGGAATGAATCCCCGTGTCCTCTTTGTCGAGAACCCCTCTCCCTCTATGATTGTGTCTTAATCATTTGGATTTTTTGGATTTCTATGTTATGCTTAAACGCCATAATATAGAAATGATATGGATGTATATAAATGAGGGCCAATATGTAGTCAGATTATCATAGGGAACAAAAAAAAAGAGATTTATCGTTTGGAATTTCCAATTAATTTGTTTCTATGGATCGGAGCTAGCATAGATGGGAGAAGGCGGAAGGATATGTGAGAGGGTTGATGTTGGAAGGAATACCAGGGCAGGGACAGGGGATGCATGGTAGACAAAACTGATCAAATTGTGTACAAGGTCATCTAATTACTAATTTTATGCTTCCAATGTGGCACATGGAATATGTTTTTTATGTTATTTTACTTGACATTTGAGAGTGCATCGCCTCATGAGCTGCCTCATCTCGCGTACAGAAACGGCCGGTTGCCGTGCAAGAATACCTGTGTGGCCGCCGTCTGGACGCCATGTTGAACACGTCACGGCGACGCCGGCCGTACAACGGAGGCTCTATAATAATTAATAATAGCACCCTTAATTCATTAGTTACTCATGCATTCTGATTTCTGATAGTAGCAGGATCATGGTTTATTAAAATCAGATAATCGGCCCGAACAGGACCAATGCACAATACCTGAATGTTCCTTTATTAAATTCGCCCTAAAAAATTGACCAACCTGCAGCAGTGACACGCACGCTATAGCTACAGCACATCAATCAGCAAGCTACGCTGTGTGCCAACCTCCCCAAGGCGAACACTATAAATTCCGTCGAAAACGTTCGCCCATCCAAGGTCAAGGTGCTCTCCTAACAACTATCAGCGACTAAGCACAAGAATCATCAGCTCTGTGCGCGCTCACTGGTCGAGATCACCATGCTCAGCTTGTACCCGAGGCACCAGCTCCAGCAGGCGAGCTCCGCTGCCGATGACGCCGAGAACGTCGAGGTCGACGGCTACAACCCCTTCTACGGCATCGCCGTGGTGTGCGTGTCCATCTTCCTCTTCTGTGTGCTCGCCGCCTCCGTGAGCGTCTGGAAAGCCCTCGCCTTCGCCGCGCTGGCCGCGCTGCTGCTCGGCGTCGCCGGCTGCTTCTTCCGTCCTCTGAGCAGCAGGAGTGGCGCCAGCAGCGCGAGTGCGGAGCTGGTGGTCACGGTCACGGCGACGACGACCGCCCCCGCCGTGCTGCCGCGCTACGCCGACCGCTCGAGTGGACGCGCCGCCGGCGTTCGCGTTCCAGCAGTGCCCGGTGCTCGTGGCGGGAGGCGGCGGAGGTGAGCCGGCGGCGACGGCCGCCGCCGCGACCTGCGTGGTGTGCTCGGTGTGCCTGGAGGACGTGCGCGGCGGCGAGATGGTGCGGCAGGTGCCGGCGTGCAGGCACATCTTCCACGTGGGCTGCATCGACATGTGGCTGCACACGCACCGGACCTGCCCGATGTGCCGCTGCGTCATCTCGCCGGCGGCTGAGGCGACACCGAAAGCTGCAGCGGAGGAGCCGTCGGAGTCGCCTGATGATGAGCATCATGGCTTGCCGCCGGTGTAACTATTAAGTATTAACTTAGATTTCAGTGACTGTACATCATGTCCATGATATGCCATTTATTTAGGAGTGCAACGAAGTACAGTATGTGTGTGGAAAGATTTGTACAGGAGTAGTTTGCAGCATGCACAGTGGTATGCTGGCACTTGCCCTACTGGAAATACATGTCGTCAGAGCAATTTTTCCGATGGCATTTTTTAGCATAGACAGGAATATTAGTGTTCGACTTGGGAAATGTACACATAGAGAAACTGCAAATTATCCGATAGATGTCAACAACATGTACATAGATCGAAAAAACTAATTATCCTTTAGGGTTTCTTTTTTTAATAAAGAAAAAGCAGTCGGTATGAACAACAATTAATGAGGAAAAACTGTTTGCTATTTGTTCACTGAATCAGAAAAAAAAGACAAAGAAAATCATAGTTTCTCTCTTATAAGTAAAACTTTGTTGCTTTTCTAATCATGTCCTTCCTTCCATGTTAATAACACCCACCACCCATCTCATACTTAATCGGTTAGGATAGATTAAATGCTCGTGCAATTGGGACACAGATCATTGGAGCCTGATATCATCATATCATAGACACAGTTTTAGAGGCACTTGATGTTGCTTGGGGGCTTTTGGGGGCATTTCTCTAATATGCGGATATGGCATAATGAAGAGCACATTCACAACACAACATAGTTACATAAGCCATATTTATCTCTCCTTCCATTTCTTTGTGTGTGCTTTTCCTTCATCATTATCCGTTATGTTTTAGACATTTCTCTTTAAAGATTCTCTTAGGAAGTTTTGAGCGTTTTCCTTTCCATGAACTTCTTTTTGGGGGTAAAATGTGTTTTAAACTTTCCTAAAAACAAAATTAAAGCTTCTCACTGAATGCGCTTTTGCGATATATTTTTTAAATAATGTTTTGTCAAATTATTGGTGAATAAATTTTAGTTTGATTATTCCAAATCATTAATCCATTTATTTTTTTTAGTATTATGCATGCCCGACCTTGTTAAGGATTCTGGTAACAAAAACACGTTCCTTCTCAGTAGAATCAACCCCCCGATTTCTTTGTGTCACACGCGGAACAAGCAAGCCTATTTTTCTATTTGTAAATAGAAGAGTGAAGTTAAAATAAAAGAAAATCATATATTATAAAATACTTCCCTTGTTTTAAATTATAGCTCATTTGATTTTTTAACACCAACTTTGACCATATCGTCTTATTCAAATTAAAAAAAATATGAAAATCCAATCATGTTTAGAGTATATTATATGGTGAACTAAATAATAATTATGATACCTTTTAATAAGACGAATGGATCAAAATTGATGTCCGAAAAATCAAACGATCAATAAAACTGAAACAGAGGGGGTAATTCATAAAAAAACATTCTCTTAACATATGTGAGTTCGTAATACTTGGTACATGACAAAATAAAATGGGGGCAAAAACGATTCAAAATTAAGATCGGGTTGATTGACCTTTTTCGAAAGGAGCGTCTGCGTGCTGTTGGAATCTTTATGAGGGGTCCTGCTCCTTAATTAGCAGGCCGGCTGGCACTATGTCTTGTATATGCGACTCATAACACTTCGCTTAATCAGGTGCTTAGATTGTTCTCTTCATATACAAAAAAATGTGGTTTTTTTCAGTCTTAAAGAGCTACTACCCCTGGTCGGTTTTTAATGAAGTTTTCAAAAACTGAATACAAGTAACAAGTACATGGGGAAGTGGTCGTCTGAACGTCGATCGGATGGACGGAGCATGTGGATTGTAGCTGGACAGGAGGCTACCACCGCTACTAAAGTTGATCCAATAGGGTTTAGGTATAAGAAACCAAGGTGAGATAAAATGTTTTATCCTAAATTTTACAGGAATTTAGATCTGTGATGGTTCCATCCTATATTTTACAGAAACGATGGCTCCATCGTGTTTAACATAGTTGCCCGAGGGATCACTCCATTTCACGATACTTTTAAACAAACACTATTAAAACTGTGATGTACAGGTCGACACTTGATTCTAAAGCATGTTTCTCAACAAAACGAACGAGTTAAGTTGGCCTTAAGAAAGCGTGACGTGATGAAAACAGTGCAGGCGTGCAACACTTTTTTTTTTTCTTGGTTCTTACCTTAAACAAAATCTACGGTCCTTTTTGGGTGCATCTTTTACGAGAGGCGGTATCAGTATTGTGCGTTCAGTTGACTCCACACTGCGCGCCCGCTGACCTCGCATGTTGACGCTCTTTTCTTTTCCACTGCCCGGCGGCGGCGATGCATAGCCTAGCCTAGCCGGTTAACATATCATTCTCCTTGGCTCTCAACCGTGCCGCTGCCGCCGTCAACAAATGAACAAATCCTGGATAAAAATTAGCAGTCGGCCGGCGTCTGGCAACCAGGCCGCCTCCCGTCAAACAACCACCGTATTTCTCTGCCGCGCTGCCGGCGGCGCTCTCCACACGAGAACGCCGCACGATCTGGCGCTGATCCAAGACCTTCGTCTCGCGCGCGATGGCGCCTATTAATTTCCACCCGCGCCACAGCACAGCACAGCACACCACAGCAGCATCGCCACACACCGCAAAGACGACGTACCACCATGCCGACCCTGCTCTCAGCGAGGTCCCGCGGCGGCATCAGCCGGGCCTTTGGAGCCGGCGACGGCGGCGTGACCGGTGGGAACCGCGCGTGCTACGCCATCGCGGCCTGCGCGGTGGCGCTGCTCCTGTTCTGCGCGCTCGCCGCCTCCGTCAGCGTCCGGATGGCGTTGGCGTTCGGCGCACTGGCGCTCGTCGCATTCGGCATCGCGGGCTGCATCGCGCCAGCGGGCGGGCGCTGTTAGCGACGGCGTCGTCGTCACCGCCGAGGGGGAGGCGGAGGCCGCGGGAGCCGCCGAACGGGCGCGGCGCCGGTTCGGGCTGCCCAAGGCCGCGATCGACGCGCTGCCGACGTTCGCCTACGAGCTTAAACGCGCCGAGGGCGGCGGCGACCTCGAGGCGGCTGCTGGGGCAGCATGCGGCGGCGAGCCGTGCTCGGTGTGCCTCGAGGACATCCTGGAAGGCGAGGTGGTGCGGCAGCTGCCGGCGTGCAAGCACCTGTTCCACGTCGAGTGCGTCGGCATGTGGCTGCACTCGCACCGGACGTGCCCAGTGTGCCGGTGCAACCTCTTGCCACCACAGCAAAAGGTAGCGGCCAAAGCGGCGGCTGCACCACCAGCAGCAGCTGAGGCGGGAGCGGAATCGCCGGCTGACGAAGCCTTGCCACCGGTGTAGGCTTACCTTGTGTTTTCTAAATTAGATAGACTCAGAATTTATTTAGGCTAGCAGATATGACATATAATTTTCTCTGCACATCCTAGTACCTCGCTCCGGCGCACGTCATGAGTTGAGAACAGTATATATTCTCAACAGATCCAACAGTATTTGTTCTTTTAGTTTGAATATATAATAGACGTTCCTGTGTACAGTTTTTAGTTCCATGTACACAATAATTGTGGGGGTAAAAAAACTGTGATGTTGTATAAAGTCTGGCAGATGACATTTTAGCTTTGAAGGTCTCGTAATGCTAACTCCAAAATTATATATCAATAATCCTCGAACCAGAAAGGAAAAATACATGGAAAGTAATATCAGTCAAGAGGCGAAAAATACAACACTACAAGAAATCCTATAATACGCGCAACGTACACGTTTTGTCATAGATCATCAAAACTGTCATAAAGCAATGTCTGTGACCATTTTCAATTTGATCATATATTAGGCGTCACATATTACTCTGTGTGACGTTCTGCGTAAAATCGTCACCGATTGAAGCAACCCATGGCATTCCTCATTGTCATAAAACCTTGGTGGGCCCTCAAATCCTAGCCTAGACCTGAAGTTGGTACGAAAATAAATGTCATAAATTATTGCCACATAGGATAAATATTCGTCATTGATTAATTAGCCGTATCACCATTCCGTCGGTTGATGTGGATTGGCCGCCGACATAGGATGCTGATGTCATCATATGAATTGGGTTTATTTAGGATTTGGCGAGTTGAGTCATCACGGTCCATTTAGTAACAAACATATTGGGCTTTGCCCACTAAGTCGAATGTTAATTTGCATATATATTTGTGCTATTTGTATTTATTAATGCATCGGTATACAAGGATGGGAGGTTGGGACTTGGGAACATGGTAGGAGCCAGAGTTGGAGCCTAGACAAAGACATACTTCATCCATTCTTTTTTATTTGTCATACAATAGTTAACGAGCTAAAAATGGACTTCTTCCTTCTTCAATTCAAACGGCTTTATCTTCATTTTAGAAGTTTTTTTTCGAGAGAAGTCAAGGATTTACCAAACAAGTACTTCAATTGATGAAGAAATCATCATGGAATGTTTCTTGAAATATGACTTCTAGACATCCAATCTTATACACAACAGCACCACCACGCACCCACACACACAAAAAATAAGTACTCCTGTTTGGGAACAAAGTATTTTTTGATATCAAGGCAATACTATGATATTTTCTATAATACATAGTATTTAGGCTAAAAGGTGTTTTGGACCTCCCATGGTATTTTCGGGCAATAAAAAACTTTGGTCTAGATCAAGTTTTTCATTATGGAAAAGAAGTAAGGCAAAATACTATGTCTCCAAACACGTGCTAGATTGTACTAATGTAAAAAAAAATACTATGGTTATGTCATGTCATTTGGTAGACCATGGTATTGTAAAACTATAGTTTTGAAAACTTTGTTCCCAAATAGACCTCTAAATATTTTGTTCTAAATATTTTGTTAGAAGTATTAAAGCCGGTCTTTTCAGCAGACGATCAGGATTGAATCAGTTGCCGTAAGTCTTCCAAAAGTAAATGCATGGACGGTCACCATATGTATTCTAAAACTTGAAACAATTTTTGGAGAGAATAGCAAAAGCTGTTTTGGACTTAGATGACACAGAAATCCAAGTTTAAAGATCTAGATTCCGTCTCAGTATTTTAAGTTCGGAGAGCCTACGTGACACACCTCGTCCAAGTTCGAGAACCATCCGTTCATTTTACTCGTCTTTCAGTCAACAAGATATTGGAAGCGAATAAAGCACAGTGCTGACTAACCAGAGATGCTGTCCGAAATGACATTTCATTGAAAATTAGAGATAGAAACACATGATGGTGTCAATAACAATGATCAACTTTCTAGCTTGAACAAGATGCGTAGGTAATTAGGTATAAAGTCACTTTCATCAATGAATTAAATCCATGTTTAAATAAAGAACATGATGGTGTCAGAATCACACCTCTTGCAAATAGCCATATATTTTCTATCCTGTTGGGGTTAAAAAAGAAACGGACCACGTGAAATGATCTAATCGGTCCACCATAAGAAGCCATATTTTGTCCTCAGATGTCTCAGAGTTACCCTCCATCTTATGGGAGTATACATAACAAACGGTACGTATGTATATACAGTCACTTCGGTTCGAAATGAATTGAAAACCTAGTTTAAATAAACCGCATGGTGGTGAGTAATTCAGCAACAATTATTTAATGTGGCAACGTTTGCACCGGTACAGCAGTTTAATTCAGGGGAAAGGATGGAACAAAAGTACAAATACAACACTCGAATTTGTGCATCACTTCACTTCACCGGCCGGAGCTTCATTTGTAGTAAGAATCCCTGCAACGCCTTCCTCGACGACCCACCACCCTCCTTCCAGGGCGCATCCATCACCTCCTTGATCTTCCCCGCCCGCTGCCGCATGTCCGCGGCCTTCACCGTGTTACCCATCACCGTCTCCAGCACGTCGGCGACCGCCACCCTGCCTACTACAGTGTCCTCCGTGTTGCCCCTCGCCACCTCCACGCACACCCCGAACTCCTCGTCTAGCATCTTGGCGTTGTAGAACTGGATCGCCGGCGATCGGCCAACCGACGATGGGCACGCCGTGCGCCATGCTCTCGAGCACCGAGTTCCACCCGCAGTGGCTCAGGAACGCGCCCGTCGACGCGTGCGCCAGGATGCTCACCTGCGGTGCCCACCCGCGGACTAGGAGCCCTCTGTTGCTGGTGCGCGCCCTCTCCTCGAACCCGTCCGGCAGCCACTGCTCGGCCCGGAAGTCGTCCCTTGAGGTCGTGTCCGATCGGCGGCCTCACAGCCCAGACGAACGGCCGGCCGGTGGACTCCAAGGTCGCGGCGAGCTCCATCATGTGCTCTGCTCGGATCGAGTTCACAGATCCGAACGATAATGTACAGCACCGATGACGGCGGGTGCGCGTCCAGGAAGCTCAGGATGGCGTCGTCGGTTCCCGGCGAGGAGGACAGCCAGGAGGTGGCTCTGCCGCGCACGAGAGGGCCGACAGGGTACACCGGGGCCTTGAGCGCGCGCCGCACCATGGCGAGCCCCGTGGGCTCGAGCTCCTCCACGGTGTTGATGAGCAGCGCATCCGTCTTGTGGCCGAAAGAGATCTGCCGGTCCCAGAACGCCGCGCCACGGTCGTCCTTGCCGCCGGTGGAAAGGATCGTGGGCCTGGACACCTGCGAGCGGTGGATGGCCACCTCCGGGTGCTCGGGCAGGTGGACGCGGCTGGTTGCTGGGTCGGGACAGACGGGCATGTGGCTCCAGAGCGAGTGCAGGACGGCGCTCCCGAACGCGCCGCAGGAGATGAACAGGGCGTGCCCGCACCCGAGCCGCCGGGCCACGGCCACCGTCCACGCCGTGAAGGCATCGGAAACGACGACGCAGACGCCGCCACCGGCGGCCGCGACGACGCCCGCGAGGTAGTCGTCGAAAGCGGGCTGGAGCGCCTCGAAGGCCTCCGAGAGGTCCATGATGCTGCTGCGCTGTAGGGCGTCGGCAGACTCGCAGTGCGGCGGCAGGCCGTGGTCCGCCGGGGTGAAGGGCAGCTCGTGGAGCGTGAGGGATGACGACGCGGGCATGCTGCCGGCATCCCGGAGCGCGGTGACGTTGCGCGGCGTGGAGACGAGGCTGATGGCTGCGTCCGGGAGGGCGCGGTGGAGGAGGCCGGCGAGGGACATGAACGCGGAGAGGTGGCCCTGGCCAGGGAACGGGAACAGCACCACATGCTTGGCGCGGGTGGTAGCCTCCGCCATTATTGTGATCGCTGTGTGAGCAGCAGCCGCATTCGTGTTCGTTCGGCAGAATGATGGCGTGGCGTCACCCAGCAGACTAGCAGTATAGCAAAAATCTGCCAGCCCACTCAGGACCGGTAGGGGTGGGCGTTGGGTCGGACCGAAAAATTCAGTTCGGTTCTTCGGTCACTTCGGTCTTCAGAAACCTGGAACCGAAATTGCATCCGACAAAAATCAAGACCGAGCAGTTAGGTTTTCGGTCTTTTCGGTTCGGTCTTCGGTCAGACCGAAATGTAGTAGCTTAATCCTATTGATGTTTGTAACCACTTACACTGCAGGATCCGTCGAGGCACCGAGCTGCCGAGCGCTGAGCCGCTGAGCTCCCGAGTGAGCAGGGAGGCGTCGCCACGCTGCCCGGTAGGGGCAGGGAGGCGCCGGCTGTGGTGCTGGGCTGCCGGAGCGTCGGAGCGCCTAGCCGACGGGGCGGCTTGTGGGATACGCCGAGGAGCCGTGGCCAGCAGGGGTGGGGAGGCGCGGCCGCGCTGGCCGGCAGGGGCAGGGAGGCGCCGCCGCGGACGGAGCAGGCTGCGAGAGGCGTTGAGCGGTGAACGGAGCAGGGAGGGGCGGGGACCCACCGTCGCGCCGGCAGGGAGGAGTGGGGACGTGCCGCCGTGCAGGCAGGGAGGCTACGGGTGCGGGGAGCCGGGAAGGCGGTGGACCAGAGGTGATCGAGCGACCGGGCAAGGGCGAGCAGGGAGGCACCGGCAGGGTCGCGTCGACGTCACAGGGTGGGGTGGCCACCGGCCGGGAGGCGGCTAGGCTTGCGCCTGGCGGCTAGGCGGGTGGGTGGTGGATTGGGGATTTGGGGTGGTGGTGGCGGTTGACTGGACTGGGAAAGAGGAATAGAGAGTTCATTTCCAGTGGGCCATGGGCCGATAGCCTATTGGGCTTTGGAACTTCGGTTACTTCGGTTTTTTGTCGGTTCGGTCATTTCGGTTTCGTTTAGTTCGGTCATTTCAAAACCTGAGACCGAAATTACCTTCGGTTCCGTTCGGTTCGGTCACTTCGGTTTCGGTCTTGGTCATTTCGGTTCGGTTCTTCGGTTTCGGTTATTTTTTCCCAGCCCGAAGGACTGGTTTGGATGGAACAGTATTGAAGAGGATTGATTTGGATTCATTCTTTTTCAAAACTCTTACATACAAACGAGGCCTCACGGGGTGTTTGATCCTCTGGTTAAAATTTTAGCTCCCGTCACATCCGATGTTTGGACGCTAATTAGAAATATTAAATATAATCTAATTATAAAACTAATTACACAGGAGAGTAGTAAACGGTGAGACGAATTTATTAAGCGTAATTATTCTATGATTAGCAAATGTGATGCTACAGTAGCCTTTCGTTAATTATGGATTAATCGGATTTAATAAATTCTTCTCACCCTTTACTGTTCGTCCGTGTAATTAGTTTTCTAACTAAATCATATTTAATATTTCTAATTAGCATTTAAATATTCGATGTGACGTGGTCTAAATTTCAATCCCAAACAACCCTCAAGCTCAACTATGTCCTCTATTATATATTTTAATTTAATATACGAGTTAGTACTTTCTAATCATTTATTAGCCGGCCGTGCGTCGTCTCCACGGTGGACCATGGGTCAGGACCAAAAATCCGTCCACCTAACACCTCTACATTTTAAGAGACGGTCTGGAACGAAGGAACGCAAAACTGAAAAACGAAAACAATATACAAATAGAATAGAGATGTTGTGATAAAAGAAAGGAATGAAAAAACACAGAAAATAATAGGGTGCGGTGTTTGTAACGAAAGAAACTAGTATGGAAGAATGGTTAAAACATGGGAATGAATTAAAAGGAGTAAATACTAATGATATGCTATGAGACCAATCTTGTGTTCGACAGCATGCATACAAGTAGCTAATCTGTCTTGTCCAGACAGTTTAGTAGCGCAGAAGGTGTAGCTGCCTCGGTATTCACAAAGGAATCCATGGAGTAGACGTTTCAGTTCCTGTGAAACCATGCTGCTGCCACAGTATTCCAAAGGATTGGGTTGCCTAGTTTTCCAAACGCTTTATTCATTTTCCTTTCCTCCGTTTTGTTTCCCCCCACTCTTCCTATAAAAAAAATATGAAACAGGGCCTAAGTTTTTTCTGCTATTGACCAAATTTCTAGTTTGAAGTATATCTAATTAAAATTAGTCAATTTATATTTCATAAAAATAATGTTTTATACTTATAAAAATATTTTAAGTTCATAACACCTATATTCTGCGTGAACCAGAAAAATACTCTAATTTCACTATTGCAATATTCCAATTTTATATGAAAAATATTCTATCTTCACATAAAGATATTTTCAGATTCACAAAATAATATATTCTACATAAGAAAAATAAGAATGATTTTTTACTTTGAGAATGTAATATTCTATCTTCACAAGATGAATATTATAGGAAAAATAATTAAATATTCTACCTTCACAAGAGAAACATTGCTACTTTATAAGAACAATAAAAAAAATATTCTATCTCAATGAATTAAATATCCACTTTTGTTACAACAATATTCTATCTTCAGAACGATAATATTCTTAGTATTGGAATAAATAAAAAATAAATATATATTTTTAAAAATGAAATATAAAAATACAAGACAAAAGAAAAGAGAAATAAATACATTGAAGAAATAATATATGGACGAAATAAGCCCAACAACATTGAATAAAATCGAAGAGAGGGAGGGTAGGTAGATGATGGACCTCATCCAATCAGGTAGACCGGAAGATTCCTGCCCTTGCCACCTCCCTCCCCACCACCACCACCACCACCACCACCTCAACCACCGCCCGCAGGCACCGGTGACCTCACTAGGGCACCGCCCCTGCCCACCTAACCCCTCTACCCACCCTCGAATAATCTATAGTATTCCTCGCCCATTGCCTACCTAGCCCGCCGATGATCCTCCACCACCTGGTCGGCAGCGCCCACGCCACTTACCAGCCACGGCTATTACTTGTACAGGCGTTGCTGCTGGGATCCCCTTTAAACCCACGACAATTAAAATCCCCACCCTGAATATCTAAACCCACGCGATGCTCTGCTTCCTTACCACCCCCTACATCGCCCACCGTCTACCACAACCCCTCTACCCTCCCCTCCAGTAATCTAGATGGTTCCTCGCCCTACCACCTACTAAGCCAATCGTCATCCACCAGCACTCGGCCAGCAGTGCCCTTGCCACCCACCATCCATGGCAGCCACCAGTCCGACCACCACACTGGTGTCGATGGTGCTCGACACCCCAGTACCGTACTGGGACCGGCCAAGAGTAGAGTAGTGTAGGAACGTGGACGCTGCCGCTGAGCCTGAAGAACTGCGAGGAGCTGGAGAGGAGGATTTAGAGAGCTTCGGGCCACCCAAAGGTGTAATACCCTACGTCCTCTTAGGCTTCTCCTTGTATAGAAGATGGAGTATGTTTACAAGTGCTGCCAGGGGCCAAAGCACCTGGAGGTGCATGGTGAGCTCTTGAGTGGATTGGTGAGTGTGTGTTCTTCGTCCCCGTCTACGTTCTGCACCAGCTCTCTTATAACGCAAGGGCGCACGCGGACAGTGCAGAGTTCGTAGCATAGTGCTACATTAGACGGTAAGGCCAGGGTCAATGGCACGTCTCCCCTCCACTGTATGGTGGCGTGGGATGTTCTATTCCCTCTTCCGGTTGCCATGACAGGCGGAGGGCGCACTGCCTTGCGTCCGCCCCATCTGCCGGTACGGCGATGTGACCCGCATGCCACAGGGGGCGTGCAAGGGTACCGTTTGGCCTGTGTGCTCCCGCTGCATTTAATGCGGCAGGTGAGGTTCCTTCCCCCGTAAGGGTCCTTCCCAGGGCTTTCATGGTGAGCCCGCTAGGGGTCTCGGGGGCTCGCCACGTGTCTTCGTCGGTGCTGGTGTCTCCCTGAGCCTGCCGCACGCGTGGCAACCGTCTTCTCGTAGTAGTCCTCTTTTACTTGATGGGGCGCTTCATGTGCGTCGTTGGGGTATGGGTCCCCTGCGACGCCAACAGAGGCCCCCAGGGCCCACTGCGCAGTTATACTGCACCGTGGGCCCACATCTCACTTCAAGCGACCTGGAGTCAAGTCTCGGTCTTCTAGGAACCGAACCGCCGCGCCTCTGAGACGAACGCAGGTAGGCACGGGCTGTCACCATTATTACCACGTCGCCTGAGGGTGGCGCCCTTGGCCTCCAGCACGCTTCCATTAAGGACGCATGGCAGGAATCTTGATAGCAGTTTTCGGTAGGGTTTCTTACTACGGATCTTGGTGGACCCGAGTAGTCCGGTGACTGCGTATATAATTGCCGGCGGCAGCCCCCTTCCACTCTTTACGCTTTCCAATCTCTCTGCTTTTGCCCTTGCCCACTGTTCATCTTCTTCCTGCCACTGCCGCTCGCCTATCGCCAGCATCTGCGATGGCCGGATCGATCAAGACCCTGCTCGAGACTTCGCTCCTGGTGCCGAAGCACGCCGTGAGAGAGATCGTCGAGGCGCTTGGATCATCGGCGGGCGTGGGCGGCGACCTGGTCGATGCCGCCGCGAGTCACCTTTCAGGACAAAGGAGAGTACGTCGTCTTCTTGGCGCATGTGAAGGTGGGGGTGAACTTCCCGCTCAGCCGCTTCACCAAAGAAGTGCTGGACTTCTCTAAGATCCGGCTGGGGGACCTCACCCCAAGCTCGGTGCTCATAATGGCGACCTTTGCATATCTATGTGAAGCCTTCATGGGAGTGGGGCCCTGCGTCATGCTTTGGCGCCACTTCTTCGTGCTGCAAATGACAAGCGGGCTGTTGTTGACGGCACTTAAGCACGCCAAACCTTATACTGCAAGCGACAGTATCGGTGTAGCCTTTCCCTTAGGATGAGTATCTAAGGTTTTGTCAATCCGTGGAAAACTAGGTTTAAACTACTATTAATCAAGGGTTAATCAATTACTAACTAGTTCTAATAGATCTATAAACTAAAGGATAAAAGAGAGTCTAATTACTGACTAATATATATCTAAACTAAACTAAAGGATGATAAACGATGTTCTAATCACAAACTAGATATAAAACTAACTATAGCATAAACTAGATCAAGAACAAGAGATTAACAAGATCAACTAAGCAAGATCGATCAAGAAGCTAATACGGCTAAGGATTAGCAAGAGATATGAGACAAACTTCTTATATACTGTGAACCACCCTAAGCATGGATCTAACGTGAAACATAGAATAAACATGATCATGAATGTCATAGACTTGCTCAAACCTTTCCCCGGGCTCTACTGTCACTAGTAACCAGGTAATCGACGAACTAGCAAACCTAAACCATCTCTAAGCATGAGCAGATTCAATCAACTAATTAAAGTAAAAAGATCTACTAAAAGACATGTGGTTTAAACAACCTCGGCCAGGTCACATGTAGAGATGAAGCATTGCAAAGATATGGATCATAGATCATGTATAAACAAAGAACTAGTAGCAAAGAGACTATTTCATTGATCGAACTCAAGGTTTATCATAGTAAAATAAGAAGAACAGAGAGTTACTCGAGATACATCATGAACTTGAAGCACATAGTTGTCGAATTCGGTGAGACGAACAACATACTCGAAGACGAACTCAAGACTCCCCGGGAACAGGGGTGGTCGGCCGATCCTAGGGGAGGTGGTCGGCCGACCCCCTCCATTCCTGCCTCCTCTCACTGCCTCCTTTTGCCGAGATCTCCTTCTCGACGAGTCTTGCGAAGATGGACCCTAAACCCTAACTTTGGAGCTCTGGTTTACAATGAATTCGATGGAATTGGATACCTCTCCCTCTAGGGGGCCATATATTTATACTCCAGAGAGTCCCCTATACATGGAATCTAATAGGTCGGTTCTAAGAGTCCTAAGACACCTAAAACACCTATTTTTATGTATATACAAGTTTCTAGAAGAGTCCCGGTCGTCCATACACTTCCTTGCTTGGATATGAAGTCATTGTCCTAGTCCTTCCCAAAATCAGCTTTCCATATTCTGTAGCTTTTAGTATTTCGACCATAACCCCCTCATCTGAAGTCCAAATAAGGTAAACTCGGACTCTAAATCGTAGAGCTCGAAGAGATCTACAACTTTGGTATTCAAACTTTCTTCATTTGACGTCGTTAAGGTCTATGAATTTGGCCAGCAAGGTGCCACTGTCTTGGAATTGGGGAATATCTCGAGATTTAATTGGAGTTGGGATTGGACACTTGATGAATCTTCCTTATCTTCATATTCTTCGTACTTAAGCAATCCTTAGTCACTGGAACCTTCTCCATAATGGGTTTGGGTCATCTTTTGGGCTTCAATTGTCCTTCTTTTTATTAATTATCTCTCCTACTTGGACTAGTAGCATTAATCCATCAACGAGAAGCCTTCTCAATTATTGCAATTACTCACCAATTATTTGCCATTTTCCTGGAATATTTAATAATGTGCAAAAACAAAGAGCATTCTCAAAAACGGGGTTATTTGTTAGCAAAACAAAACTAAACCATAAGATTAACCTCTGAAAAAGCATAAAATTATGTAAAAATAGAGCATAAATTTAGTTCATATCTTGCGTCAACAGCTGTAGGGCGCCTTCGGCTACTACCGGCTCCAGATGTGGAGGAATCCGTGCACGGAGTACATCCATGTCGATTTCACTAGTAAGTGGGAGAACTAGCAGGATAGTTGGTTCTATCTCAAGACCGACGAGAACCGGCGCTTAAGGATCCCGCGAAGGGTGGAGTCTGCAGACGAGTGGGAGTCAACCCCAGAGATCGACGTGGCTTGGAACCCGACACTCCAGCGGATCGAGGCTCTGCGCCTCATGGGTCTCCACTCGACAGCGCTGCTGGCGCACTTCACCGGGCACCGGATTGCGCCGCTGCAAGAGCACGGGGGGCCAATGTGGCTTTACACCACGATGCCATCTGACCCGATGTGCACCTCGGAGGCGGCGCTGGACAGGGCCACCATCACCACAGTCATCAAGGCCTGCACCTCCAATGCGGGGGTGAGACAGATGGGCCTAAACCCGAATGCAGCACCTGTCTGGGAGCTAACGGGCGTTGCAATCCCCGGTGGGCCGATGCCAGAGATGACCCCGCAGGGCCTTGTGCACCCGAAGGGGTACATCTTGTTCGCCACGTCAGAGGGCGCCGGTCCCGCGTGGCCGGTGGGGTTGGGGCCGCTCCCTGCCAGTTCTAGTAAGAGCGGCAGTTTGCCGGGGGCTGGCAGCTCATCCAGCGCTGCCGCTGTGCTGGCCCTCGCCACCACGCCGGCCTCGGCCAATCAGGCGCAGACAGGGTGGAAGCGCGGGTGCGCGTCAGAGAGGGAGTCCTCCCGGGGCGCCGCCGGGAGCCCCCCCGAAGGGAACCCCTTCGCCTGTAAGTCGACGAAGCTCACGACCAGGCAGCCCAGGTTACACCCCTTGCCTTAGGAATTTCGTCTTTTGTTTCACTCGATACTGTCTTTCAACTCTGGATTTTTGGTTCCAGGAGAACGCCGTCTTCCCTAGATGCTGGGGGTGGCTCTAGTGGCGCCGAGGCTTGGGACAACACTCCCACCCTGCCACCGCTATCGCCAGGGGCTCCAGCAGGTGGCACTAGCAACCCCAGGGGTGCAGGAGCAGCGGTACCCACAGCCTCTGGGGTTACGTCGCACGACGTAAACCCTGACCCTGCAGGGACGGTGGAGATTTCGCCCCCCGGGGTTAACCCAGATGACGAGCGGGAGCCAGAGGCTCTGGGGTCTCCTAGGACGCCAAGCCCCGGGGCGGCTCCGGATGTGGTGGTTATCCCGGACTCTCCCCCAGAGGCCGGCTCTCACGGTGCTGAGGACAGGAGCTCGAGAGCCACCGACCAAGCTGCTACGAGCCAGGCCCCTGGGGTGATGCCCCTCTTGAGGGCGGCAGAGGAGGGGGACCCTAACGGCCCCCATGTCGTTGTCGCCACTGCAGCCAGTGCTAGGCTAGCCTCCTTGTCTGCCAGAGCTGACCATAGCGCCGGGACCGCTACCTGGGACGCAGCCGCAGAGGCGCTCGGGATTGTGGTGTCTGAGTTAGATGATGAGGACTGGCCTGCGCCTAGAGACCTCCAACTGTACACGGCAATCCTGCATCTGTGGGACGAGTTCTCATGGATGCGCCGGGGGCTCTGGCTCCTGGAGGACAGCCTGGCTGGCCGGTGGGCTAGGTTCGATGAGGAGCTAGACGCTGGCCGGGCGTCCATGCAGGAGGCAGAGACTTCTGCAACGGCGGAACACCAGGTGTGTGATGCTGCCCAGGAGCTGTCCCTAAAGGCACTGGTGGACCACGATGCCACCCGGGAGGAGGCTCGACAAGCGATCCAAGAGAGGGACAGCGCCTACGCGAGCGCGGCCGCCTCCGTGAGGAGGGAGGAGTAGGACTTGGAGTTGCGCCGCCAGGCGCTGAATTTTCACCTGGCGGATCTCAAAGCAAGCCTTGCGCAGGTCAAGGCCAGGAGTCAAAGGTGGCAATGGACATCGAGGCACTCTCTATGCGCGAAGAGTCTCTGCACCTTAAGACGGAGCAGCAAGAGGAGCTGTGAACGCCAACATGTCCGGCGTTGCCGTGAGGCCCACGAAGTGGCCCAGGCCCTCGAAGTGAAGCAGTGGGAGTACTCCACAGCCAAGGCTGTGCTGGAACGCTTGTAGGGTAGGTGGCCGCCCGTGAAGTTGCCGTCGCTGTCTGGGAGGAAGCTGCGCTGAAGGCAATAGAGAAGCGCGAATCGCTCGCCCAAGTCACGGCAAAGGTGGGGCAGGTTGAGGTGGCCCTTGCCGACGCGCAGGGCATCCACAAGGACCATCTCCTGATGTGCTCCCATGCGTGCCGTAGCGGATGGCGAGCATTGACGAAATGTGCCTGATGATCCATAACATGGGCATCGCGCTCCCTCTGGCCTCACGAGCTGCGTCACGCGACTCTCTCGGGGGAGTTGCAGCCCACCCTCACCGAGCTCGCCCATGCCTTGGTTAGCGCAAAGGCTTTCCTTGATCAGGTGGTCGAGGCGGAAGGATGAGAGGTAGGCCTCGAGTGCGCTCTCGACGCGCTTGTGCTGCTGAAAAGCAGAGTGTCAGACCTCGACATACGCTGTCTTGCTGAGGAAAGGCCTGACGACGATCGCGTGGACAAGGCAACGGCGGAGTGCAAGCCCGTGGTGGAGGAGAACGTCGCCACTTGCTTGGCCGCATGTGTGTCTGCCTACTCTGGGGATTCGGGTTCGGCTGATGAAGTGTAGTTTGCCTTCTGAATATTTTTTTTGCGTGTTGCACTGATTGTGCTTCTGGACATCACCTGGCGGTATGTCATCGCCCTATGGTCGGACCTCTTTTCTTTTATGAATGCTTTGTACTTGCTGTCTTAATGCTTGGGGTGCGCAGCTTCCTTTGATCCAAATCTCTGTATGTCTTGTACTATGTAATATATGTTTGAGTGGAATGATTACTTGTGTTGATCTTCAAACGGTAACAGTCTTTTCTTGGTGTTTTGTCTAATCACCGGGCTTGCTGATATTTGCCAGTGGGCCTCGAAGAGTACGGTAATCTGCGGACCCATCTCGGAGTCGTACCGGCCCTGGGGTTGGATTTGGGGGCTGGTCACACCACCCCTAGCCCTCGGGGTTTGTTCTCGAAATTTGCAGGCCCAGGGAAGAAACGCCCTTCATTCCCAAGGCCCCCAAGGGAAAGCCCGGGCTTCGGGGATCGTCACCCTGCATAATCATTTTAAAAAGAAGGGTAATAATTCTCCCCTTGAGGGCTTGCCACCTGTACCTCTAGTGTTCTTGCTTGGTGCACCCGGGCATGCTCCGAGCTTGGCTCGAACAACTATGGATAGGAAGTTCAGGATTAGGGAGTGACCAAGGCCAAGAAGCGACGAATTGGTGAAGGAAGACTAGGCCGAGCCACAGCGACCCATCATGAAAAACTATGATTTAGCCATGCCCGGGGTACTGCTTCATACCAGAACGCCGAGTCAACTCGCCTTGGACCCCTAATGCTGGCCTCAGACCTTAGCCCTTGCCAAAGAACTAGACTGTTAGCCTGAGTGTCCAAATCAAGGACCCTTCAGGTACATTAAACAAGGCCCCAAAAGGGTATTAGAGTAAATAGCGAGATGATTGATCCATTAAAACTTTTGGAAAAATAATTTACATTTTTCTACAGTTACAGCATTGTAGGA
Organism: Paspalum vaginatum; assembly: GCA_030272315.1. Taxonomy (NCBI): domain Eukaryota; kingdom Viridiplantae; phylum Streptophyta; class Magnoliopsida; order Poales; family Poaceae; genus Paspalum; species Paspalum vaginatum. The sequence goes on along the minus strand of CM059015.1, from coordinate 37,547,509 downwards.
TCATAGTGGATGGCCCCTAGGCAGCATGGGAGAGCAGAAGTTGTGCCATGGTGCCTTAAGGATAGAACTTACGCAAGTGCTCGATATTCCATGGGAATGGGAGCTCTTCACCGCTCTCTATGGCCAGGCATACACAGCTGCCTCGAGAGACCCCGATCACGCGGTAGGGGCCCTCCCAGGTGGGGGAAAGTTTGTTCATGCCCATCTGGGTTAAGATGCGTCTGAGCACAAGGTCCCCCACTTCTAGTGATCGAGGCCTTACATGGCGCTGATGATACCGGCGTATAGCCTGCTGGTACTTTGCTGCATGGAGGGCGGCTACTAAGCGCTTTTCTTCCAACAGATCGATATCGGCACGCCAGAGTTGATCCTGCATTTCTTCGTCGAAAGCGTTTACCCGAGGGCTCCTGCTGGTGACCTCAGGGGGGGTACAGCTTTAGCCCCAAAGACCAAGAAAAATGGGTTTTCCCCGGTAGCTCGACTTGGTGTTGTCCTATTCGCCTAAAACACTGAGTCCAGGTGGTCGATCCACTTCTTGCCATGTTCTTCCAAGCTTTCAATGTACGGGTTTTAAGCCCTTTGAGGATTTTCGCGTTTGCCCTCTCGGCTTGCCCATTGCTCTATGGGTGATGCGAGGAGGCATAGCAGATCTTGATGTCCATATCTTCACAATAGTCTTGGAAAATGGCACTGGTGAACTGTGTGCCGTTGTCGGTGATGGCACGTCTTGGAACTCCAAATTGAGATTCAATCCCCCGGAGGAACCTGGTTGTTGTGTGCTTGTCGACCACCTGAGCAGCGACGGCCTTAGGCCACTTAGTAAACTTGTCGATGGCAGCATAGAGGTACTCGTAGCCACTGACCGCCTTGGGGAACGGACCAAGAATATCAACCCCCCAGACCACAAAAGGCCATGACAGGGGGATGAGCTGCATGAGCTGAGATGGGGTGTGAATCTGCTTCATATGGAACTGACATGTCTTGCAGTTTTTGACCAACTCAGTCGCGTCCTTGAGGGCTGTCGGCCAGTAAAAGCCGTGTAGGAAGGCCTTCCTGACCATCGTGTGGGATGCTAAATGACTCCCAGACTCGCCCTCATGGATGTCCATGAGAATATCATGGCCTTCCTCCCTGGAGACAAACTTGAGCCGAACATCACTTGAAGAGCGGCGGTAGAGGTCCCCTTCTACCACCACATACCTTTTAGCTTGGCGGATTACACGCTCGACAGAAGCCTCATCTGCGGGAAGGATATTGTCTTTCAGGAAACCCCTCATTTCTTGAATCCAATCCTCGGAGGTTACCTAATCTTTGCCCCTTATGGGAGGGCGGTCACCCCCCGGGGCTTGAGTTTGCTCGGGGTTTGATCCATTGGCCCCTGAGGCTTGGGTTTGCTTGGAGTTAGCTTGCCCGGCATCTTGAACCCCCGTCCGGGACCCTTAGCCGAGAGACTGCAGTGACCTGTTGGGGGGTATCCACCATGTCCTGTAGCGGGGGCTCTGCCGAAGGCTGGATTACCCGGTTGTGGAAGACCCCGGTAGGCGAGGACGCCCTTGCTGAGGCAAGGGTTGAAAGTTCATCCGTGAGGGTATTTTCTTCCCGCGGGATGTACTTGAACTCAATGACATCGAAAGAGAGCTGGATTTTCTTGACCTTTGTGAGATACGCGACGAGGTAGGCTATGTTACAAGTGCATCACCATTGACTTGGTTGATCACAAGCTGTGAATCCCCCTTGACCCAGAGCTGTCGTACTCCAAGACTCAGGGCAGTCTGCAGTCCCACGATCAAGGCCTCATACTCCGCGGCGTTGTTCAAAGTCTTGAACATGATGTATAACATGTACCGCAGGAGCTCCCCCTCAGGGGATGCGAGGACCACACCGGCCCCTGAACTCGTGCAGGTACAAGGGCCGTCAAAACGCAGCTCCCAAGGGTTCTCGGTGAAGTGGACATATTTCTTGTCAGTAGTGGTGGGTCCAGGGGCTTCTGGAATCGCACCGTCGGCCCCCGGTGTCCACTCCATGATGAAGTCTGCTAGAACCTGGCTCTTGATCACATGTCGGGGAATGAATTCAAGCTCAAATTCGGCCAACTCCGCCGCCCACTTAGCAATTTGCCCAGTCGCATGCCGATTTCTCAGCACGGTCTCGAGCAGGTATGATGTTGCGACAGAGATTTTGTGGCTTTGGAAGTAATGCCTCAATTTCCTTGATGCCAAGAGGACGGCGTAGAGCAGCTTTTGCACCTCTAAGTATCTCATGGGGGCATCCCTGAGCACCTCGCTTACGAAGTAAACAGGATGCTGCGTCTTCCGTGGTTCGGGGCCGAGCTCCCCTGGCTCAACCGCCGGGAGGCTTAGCATCGAACAACCATGGGTCATCTTGTCGAGATTGAGCCCCGCTTGAGCTATGTCTTCTGTTTGGCAAATGGTTTTCTCGGCTTCCGATGGGCGGGGGCTCATGGCTAAGTTCGGCGTCGGGGCGGCCCGCACGGGCCGCGTATCCGCCTCTCGTTCCATGATGAGCACCATGCTGACCACACCGACTGTGGCCGCGATATAGTGGTAGAGATGCTCTCCCTCCCTCGGTGCAACTAGCATCGGGGGAGAGGAGAGGTACCTTTTTAAGTCTTCGAAGGCCTGTTGAGCCTCTTCCGTCCATTTGAATGGGTTGTCCTTCCTAAGGAGTTTGAAGAATGGGAGAGCACGCTCCCCCAGTCTCGAGATGAACCGACTGAGGGCAGCCATGCTGCTTGTCAGCTTTTGTACTTCCTTTATGTGGGTCGGGGGTTGCATCCTTTCAATAGCTTGTATCTTTTCGGGGTTCGCCTTGATTCCCCGGTGCGAAACCAGGAAGCTGAGAAGCTTTCCCGCAGCAACCACAAACATGCACTTCTCGGGGTTCAACATCATCTTGCTGTTGCGCAAGCTCTCAAAAATGCCGGCCAAATCCCGGAGGAACGATTCACTCTGATGGGACTTGACCACGATATCATCGACATACACCTCAACCGTCTTGCCAATGCAATCTTTAAGCGTAACATGGGTTGCATACACGAAAGTTGCAAGTGCGTTCTTGAGGCTGTAAGGCATGTATACATAACAATATAAGCCACAAGGGGTTGTGAAGGATATCTTCTCCTCATCTTCCCTAGCCATCCTAATTTGGTGGAACCACGAATATGCATCCAGGAACGATTGGAGCTCATATCCGGAAGTCGAGTCCACGATTTGGTCTATTCTAGGGAGAGGATACGAATCTTTGGGGCATGCCTTGTGTGATGCCTCCGGCATCTCAAAGGCCCTAATTCATATTTTGACTTAAGATAATGATTTCTTATAACTAAATCATGATTAAAGATGGAAAGAACTAAGGTGGAGAAATCAGAAGTCGAAAATTTTCTACTCAAATGTACAAAACCTCACGTTGTTTAGGTGTTTAGTCCAAAAACCAAAGGTTTTCATGAGAAACCCCAAGTACAAAAGTTTTAGTTCTTGTTATATAGATCAAATTTCCTTCTGGTACAAGTTAAAAGTGTTGAATTGGAAGCTTCAAAAGGCCAAGTCAAATCAGGTCAAACTTAGTCCACACTTAAACTCCCAAATCTGCATTTCAGCCTTTCCCCAAACTTCGTTCTGAAATTACTTTTGTTTTCGCTATAGAACTTCAAAATCTACCTGACTAGGAAATGAAATTAAACTTATCACCTTTCAAATGAACCTAATATCAAAGTTATTGGACTCCGTTTGATACTTCAACAGTTGGAAACAAGAAAGACCATACATAAATTGAAATTGCAGTTTTGCAAAACCCCAGAGTACACTTGTGACTATAGTTCAAAATATAATGTGATTTGGACCAAACTCTCTATAACAAACTTGTAGACAATTTTATGTGGATCAACTTTGGTATTGAGTGTGGTAACATTGACAAAGGTTTAGGTGGAGTTTTGAGTCGATTAATGAAAAAGCACAAATCTGCCTAAACTTGATCGGTAAGGCAAATTCAAATTTCAATGGAACAAAAGTTCCTATCATGCAAAACATCATATATGAAAGTTGTAGATAATTAAAAACTACACAACATTGGTATAATACTCTTTCTCTGAAAATGAGCATAAAATAGACTTTAGGAATTTCCAAGTTTGCATTAAACCTTGGTCAAACTGGGGTCACAGCTTTTGAATTCAAATTTCTCCTAAAATTTGAATATAACATAGTGACACAAATTAAAACAAAGTTGTAGACCATGAAGTGTAGATCACTTCTTGTATTATGAGTTTTCCATAATTTGGCCTTATTTTTACTCAAAAATGCGATATTCAGACAATGGGCATGGCAGTCAACCATCACTTTCCCATTTTTCGAATTTCCTTTTCCTCGCTGTGTGTATGACGCGTGGGACCCACCCGTCAGGACCTCGGATCCGGACCAGAGCGACGTCAGCCGTGGGTCCCACTGCTTCACAATTTCGTGCACCCGGCCCATAGACCACTCTCCCTCCTCTTTATCCCGGACCCACCTGTCATTGACTCCGGTCTATGGACCCGGTCCATCCACGCCCTCTCTCTTCCTCCTCTCCTCCCGGTCGCCCACGCGGCACCGGCCCTAACCGCCATGGCCCCGCGCCGCCCTGGCTGCCATGGCCACGCGCCGCCCGGCCTGCCCTCACCCCTGCCGCGCTGTCCCGTACCCCGGACAAGAGCGGAGACCTCGACCCTCCATCATCCTCACCTCACTCGCTTCCTCCCTGCCTCTCTCCCTCTCGTGTGCACGCCCAGAGCGCGTCCGCCATGGGCGGCCCGAGATCGAGCTCGAGTTGAGCTCACACCCCACCGCCTTAGCCTCCTCCGCCCTTCCTAGCGCAAGCACCGCACTCGCCGCACTATCCTCCACCGAACCAGCCCATCCTCGAAGCCCGCGGCCGCCCCAGGCGCCCTCCCCACGCACACGCCACCGTGAGTCAGAAGTCCTCCGCCAACCTCATCGTGGACGCCCCACCTGGGACCTTTTCCCTACCACCAGACCGCCACCGCCAGGATGCCCTCATCCACGCGCAGCTCCTGGACCCGGCCGTGGCCCCACTCCTCCGCCTGAGCCGCCGAATCGAGCCGCCGTCGTCGAGCTCGGTGCGCCGTGGCTGTCATCGGTTCACCGGCGTTCCCCGCCCATTCCGGGCTCCTCTCGCGACGCCGTCTTGGGGGAAAGGAACCCCTACGCCAGGAACACGCTCCCGATCCTCCTCGGCTTCAACCCCGTGCCTCCACGCGCCGGCGCACGCGCGCGACCGCGCCCCCTGCGCCGTCCTCCCTGGCCAGCCCAAGGTAGAAGAAAGAGGCGTCACTTTTGCGAAAACCCCCTGTGTTTTGCCTTTTTCTGTTTCCACTCGAGTCACTGTGTACTGAGTCATGGAAATATTGCATGCAGGCCCTTGAAGTCCATGATTAACTGTGTCGGGGTCCCTGGTCATTAAGATTTTCGGTTTAATGCATTTTATTAAGCTGAGAACTTTGAAAATTCATATTAAATCAAATAAAAATCAGAAAAATACAAACTAAGTTGCATTGTTATCCTTGTTAAGAGATATATCTGCTGGGTATGATGGTTGAATAGGAAAAGACATTTTTGCCCCTGTTATTGTGCATGCATGAAAACCTTGATAAATAGGAAATGTGGGAAAAATGAGCTTCAAAAATTATGAAATTTGGGCAGAGGCCTTATTAACATGTGTAGGCTCTGTATAAATTTTAGTAGCCCTAGCATTGACTGTTTAGTTACTATTTTGCCCTTGTCTTGTATTTAAGCATATATTAATTTAGGAAAAGGTTGCTATGGTGAAAAATGCTCCATGTGACTTTAGAGGCTTGGTATGAGCTCTAAGTTATGAACATGACTCACTGCTAGAGTAGGAGGTGGTGCATGTAAGGTTTTGGCTCTGATTTGAAAATGATAGAAATAATGCAAATTTACGTAAATAATAGAAAATGTGAGACTAGTGTATCCAATAAAAACCACCACACTTACCATAGTAATCTTAATGCCTAAATAACTATCGCATGTTTTATCGGCTCACATCACCATGTTAGCTTTGTGATTGACAACTTGATTTTTTTGTATATGTGATCTTGTGGGATTTCACATACACGTTTGCTTTAGGTCCATAAAAGTAATATTAATGCTGGTGCCAGTCGGGATGTTTTGATTGAGCTAGTAATCCATTACATGCGTAACTAGATGTTTGCCTCGTATTTTGCTTAATCAGTTGTATGCTTGATGATCGTGCATCTCATTCACTGTGTCATGCATAGCATTCATATAGCAACGCTTATTGCAGATACGTGATTGAGAAACAAGTGCGGGAGCTACTTTGAGCAATGGTGATCCAGAAGATCAAGTAAGCCCCAGACACGACCTGGAGAGCCCATCAGTCGTGTTTGGAAGGAGGAGTTGTCCAAGTGATCAAGGGGTTGCCTGGGGCAAAGCCCCACATCCCGACAAACTCACCTAGTTTAGTTTGTTGGCTTGATAAGAATAAGCAAAGGTAGGCAGGACCATACTTAACCCAGCAAACAAAATATACTTGATGATTACGCATATGCATTAGGAGTTGCTTGAAACCAATTGCATTAGACTCCCTGGCCGCCCTGGCCCTAGCACCTATATATAGAGTTCGTAGGACGAGTTGCCTAGGCTCTGCTAGGTGCGAGTAGACACGAGTGAAAGGAGTCACTCGTCACGTAAGTGATTTCAAAGGTTACAAAACTTTTACTATTGAGAAAGTAATACTATGGTCATGATTTAAATGGAGACCGGGCGGAGAATAATTTTATCATGTGGTGTGCGTTTGGCTCCGCCTGAGTCGCATAAGGCCCGTCCGCTGTTCGCCTACTGTTCGGCATAACATTGCTAGAGTGCTTATTCGGGATATGGGACCGGAAAAGTCTTTCCTGGGCTCATCCGAAGCACAGAGACACGTTCCTACCCGCTGGTGGAGAGGAAGGTGGCCCGGGGGAGCTTGGTACTCATGACGGGGAGACCGAGATGTCGGCAGGCTCGTCATGGGGGCACAACCCGGGGGCTAGGCGGGAGTGAATCGAACTTGGGACAAGGCAGGTTAAGATTGGGGCTATATGTGGGAACGCAATGGCAAGTAAGCATATACCCCTGGCATGATAGTTATTCCCGGGAATTAAAAATCGATTTGAATCGCTGATACCCACCAGGTGTGGGAATGCTGATAATGCACACGGGCAACGTAGTAACTACTTAAATATATTATATCTGTTACTCATGTTTTCAAATACTACATGTTTGTATTGTATTGCTTACATTTCTGCAAGTTTTTATTATGGAGTTATATGCAAAAGATGAATCTTGATACTCTATATTGATATACCACTGTTTAAAATCAATGGCTAAGGATCCACATGCTAGTAAGCAAGCTTTGCGTCAGCCGTAAGCCATTCCATTAAGTCCTACTGAGTAATTAGTACTCAGGGTTTGCCCCCACCTTTTGATAACAGGTACCGGCAACATCTGGACAAGTGCTTGAAGGAGGGTAGTACCGGTGGGCTCGGTACTGCTCGCCTCGATCCTCGTTGCATGAAGACTACTAAAGTGCTTTGTTTCCGCGGTGAGATGTTTTCGAATTCGCTTCCGCTATCTGATTCAAACTTGCCTATTGTATGGCATTATGTTGAAACCTATATCTTTATTTCGAACTGGGTTGTAAAATAAGTTTATATATGCTATATTCAACTGCCGAGATGATGTATTTGTTGTGGCTCCATTGTGGGCTGGATGTGTATGATGTCGGTTCCTCTGGGAAAAGGTAATATCGGGAGACGAATGACTCTCGACGGACGACCGGGTTTAGTTCGGCCTAATCACACTGCAAGCCATAGGTGGCAGGTGTGCTTAGCTCGGATTAAATCGGCGGTTCCGCCACACCTTGTTAAGGTCAGTGTAGTCAATGCACATCTCGAGTTTGCCCCCAGCCTTGGGGACAACGATGGGGTTTGCAAGCCCCTCTGGGTGTTGGACCTCCCGGATGAAGCCCACGCGTCGGAGCTTATTAATCTCGAGGCGGATGAATTCTTGCATCTCCGCTGATTGTTTGCGAATCCTCTATTGGATCGGCCTCGCTCGGGGCCGTACTGCGAGTTTATGCTTAATCACCTCCCTAGGAACCCCGGGCATGTCAAAAGGTTGCCAAGAAAACACGTCGACATTGGCCCGGAGGAAAGCGATGAGCACGAGTTCCTATTTGGGATCCAGACCCCCGCCGATACGGGCAGTCTGGGATGCCTCGACACTGATCTGTATGACCTTCGCCAGTACTGCATCCCCATTCAGGGAATCTTCTATGGGCTTCGGGGTTAGGACCTCGGGGTTTGACTCCGGGGGCACCTCCTCATCGAGTGGCCCCCGAGCGATGACGGGAACCCCGGTTCCATCAGTCGGAAGCCCCGCGCCCAGGGGTTCTGCGTACCCATGGGCCGCTACTGCTTGTAACTTCTCGATTGCTGCAGCGGCCGTGGGGCGATCGCCGGGGATAGTAATGACGCCCTTGGGCCCCGGCATTTTCATGCACAGGAACCCGTAATGAACTGCTGCCATGAAGTTGTAGAGACACGATTGACCGAGGATGGCGTTGTAGGGGAACCAGAGCTTTGCCACCACAAACTCCACGTGTTCCGTCCTGTAGTTGTCCAGGGTTCCAAAGGTAACGAGAAACGTATACGCACCGTGGGGAAAGATAGCCCTGAGCCCCACGCCTCCAAAGTGCGGCACCGGAGTAAGCCTTCCCACCGAGATCTGGAGCTGGTGAATCACCCACGAGGAGAGGACGTTCATACTAGCCCCACCGTCGATAAGGACATCCTTGAGACAAGCGTTGGCGATGGTTGGGGAGACAATGAGGGGTAGCTCCCCTATGCTTGCCATATTCTGAGGGAGGTCCTTAGGGCTAAACGAAATGGGTGTACCAGCCCATTTGAGTGGGCACCGCACCTCTGGGAGCGCCGCGGCTGCTGACACCTGCCTCTTCAAGATCTTGATAGCACGGCGTGTCGCTGCACTGCCAAGATTGCTCTGTATAGTAGCCTAGAACTGCTCGGCGTTGTCCTCGTTGTCTTCGTCAGGGTCCGGCGGTGGTGCGGGCTCTTTGTTCTTCTAGGGGTCACCCGGCACGGGCCTTCTGCGCCTTTCCTGCTGTTCTTGGGATTCTGCCACCTTTCTCGATTCCTTTCTACTATGTTCTTCACTATTCGGCAATCCTTCAGGTCATGGGAGCTGGAGTCGTGAAGTGGACACCACCTCCTAGACCGTCCGGCATTCGAAGGTCCTTTCTACTTCTTTTCATCATGGCAGGGTAGGTCTTCGGGCTTACCGGCTCCCGCCGCACAGATAGCCCCCTGGTCAGGGGCCTTCTTCTTTTTCTTCACCTGGCCCTTGGCCCGGGGGTTCTGTTCTGTCATCCCGGGCTGAACTACCAGGGGGTTATGCCAGGCTCGGCCTTCGGCTGCTCATGTGCACTTATCTGCGAGCACGAGGAGGTCGCCGACTTCCTGGATCTCACAAGTGGCAAGCTTCTCGAGCATCTTCTCATCCCGAACTCCCTGGCGGAAGGCGACGATGACCGAAGCCGGGGTTATCGGAGGAATGGTGTGTCGCACTTGACAAAATCGCTGGACGAACTATCGCAGGGTCTCATTTAGTTGTTGCCTCACTGCATCGAGGCCTGCTTCTGACCCTGGGCGTGAGCAAGTCCAGGCAAAGTTCGCCACGAACTGTCGGCAGAGTGCCTCCCAGGAGGCAATGGAGCCTTCAGGGAGGTTCATTAGCCAGGTCCGAGCGGGGCCTGTCAAGGCGACATGGAAGTAGTTCGCCATCACATCATTAGCGCCGCCTACGGCGATGATGGCTGTAGCGTAGATCTGGAGAAACTCCGCTGGGTCGATTGTCCCATCATACTTCTCCGGCAGATGTGGACAAAACTTCACCGGCCACGGGGCCCACCGAAGGTGAAGGGTAAGGGATCGACATCCTGCCCCGAGGTCCAGCTCCGAGGCACCAGCCTCGGGCGGAATTGTTAACCTCGGGGCACCTAGTGCCCTGGGGGCTTAGGTGTTGATCTAGGGGGCAAGAGCAGCGACCGGACATATGCGTCCAGCATCCTGACGCCAGTGATCTCGACTTCGCTCAATAGTGAACCGCGCATCCTCTACCGCCTTGTTCCTGTCGAGGACCTCGGGGAGGTCGCGCGGCTCCGGCTGCTGATAGTGTTGGTGCTCTGCCGAGGGAGGTTGCCCCCCGGCGTGGGGCTGAGGTACATGGGAAAGCAGTGTGGGCTACTGCTGAAGCGCTCCTGGTTCTCCTGATACCTGGGAAGGCCCATGCGTCCCCCGGCCTGCAGCTACAAACTTGGCGACATCTTGCCGCCATTGCTCGTGTGCCTCCGGCGTGGCATACGGCGCAGGTGGGTGGCACAGCAAAGCTTTTGCTGCATCTAGGGCTCTGACCACATGGTCGGAGAAGTCGAGGCTGCGTCGGGCGCACCAGCCCAACGCCGGCTGGCCCGCAGCCGCGGGACCACGTGTGGACTGTGATCCTGCCCCTTTGCATGGGGCTGCTTCGGGTGACGGGGTTCGGCGCTGCTGCTCGCGGACTGGCCACACGGGGAACTAACCCCGCGGGCGCGGACGGCGGCGGATCGCGTCCTGCCACCCCGCGAGGATTCCGGCCGCCCGCCGAGGGCGGCACTCTCCTCCATGTATAGTCAGAGCGGCTAGCCCTCAGCGACGGAGCTGAGGCTACATGCTGTGTTGCTCGCTGCGGCGATCGTAGCCGTGCCCGGCGACGCGGCACTGCCTCGCCATCAGTAGAGCTAGTGGCCGAACGAACGGCTCCCTCTGGTGTCTGCTCTTTAGCATCCATTAGAGTCAACGGCTAGCGCGCTCGTCACCTACCTAGCACGCCAATGTCGATGGTGCTCGACACCCTGGTACCGTACTGGGACCAGCCAAGAGTAGAGTAGTGTAGGAATGTGGACGCTGCTGCTGAGCCTAAAGAACTGCGAGGAGCTAGAGAGGAGGCTTTAGAGAGGTTTGGGCCACCCGAAGGTGCAATACCCTATGTCCTCTTAGGATTCTCCTTGTATAGAAGATGGAGTATGTTTACAAGCGCTGCCAGGGGCCAAAGCTCCTGGAGGTGCGTGGTGAGCTCTTGAGTGGACTGGTGAGTGTGTGTTCTGGGTCCCCGTCTATGTGCTGCACCAGCTCTTTTATAGCACAAGGGCGCACGCGGACGGTGCAAAGTTGGTAGCATAGTGCTACTTTAGATGGTAAGGTCAGGGTCAATGGCACGTCTCCCCTCCACTGTATGGTGGCGTGGGATGTTTTATTCCCTCTTCCGGTTGTCATGATAGGCGGAGGGCGCACTGCTGGTGTCTACCCCATCTACCGGTACAGCGATGTGACCTGCACGCCGTAGGGGGCGTGCAAGGGTACCGTTTGGCCTGTGTGCTCCCGCTGCATTTAATGCGGCAGGTGAGGTTCCTTTCCCCGGAAGGGTCCTTCCTGGGGCTTGCATGGTGAGCCCGCTAGGGGTCCCGGGGGCTCACCACGTGTCTTCGCCAGCACTGGCGTCTCCCTGAGCCCATCGCACGCGTGGCAACCGTCTTCTCGTAGTAGTCCTCTTTTACCTGACGAGGCGCTTCATGTGCGTCTCTGGGGAATGGGTCCCCTGTGACGCCAACAGCTGGTATCCCCTTTAAACTCATAGCAATCCGAATCCCTACCCCCAAATCCTAAAGCTGAACCCTAAATACGACAGGGATGAAGGAGGAGGAGGACCTACCTCGGTGCTCCATGGTGCAGGAGGATGGAGAGAGAGCGTAGGCGAGCTTGGGAAGAATAAGAAGAGTCACACTCTTAGGAGGAAGAAGAAGGGACAAAGAGTCGTCCTCTCGGTCGATCGGCCGTGTGGAGAGCAAAATATACGCCTGGTCGAACTGAAGTCTTTACCATGTATAAATAGGAATATAGGAGATAGCGAACATTACCAATATTGGTTAGTTGCGGATCATAAATTTATTTAAATTATAGTGTTTATGTTTGTTAACACTAATAGCCCATGGAGAAGCATGGTTTTGATGTACTAGTAAGGCTATTTAACAATATAGTCATGACATGATGCAGGACTAAACTTCACATCAAAACTCTAGGATCGTACGATCCTTGATATTTTAGGAATACATTTGAGTGCATCTAGGTCTTCCCCCTATTAGTTGCAATTTAGAGGACAAAGTGTTGGACATGACCTGAGAATATAAAATGATTGACCTATGCTTCAATACTTATCTATCCAATGATTGTGCTTCACGTGTTCGAAAAGCTTACTCAAGTGTGTGCTTCAATTCAGATTATTCTTTGTCTTGAGTGCGGAGAATGCCACACTACAAATAGAGATTTAGGTTTTCAAAGAACTTATGCCTCGAAACTATCTCTTAGCCTCTATTTTTTTTGAGAAAAAATCTAGAGATATATTAGGACATGTGTAACCCAAAAAAATATCTAGAGCTTACAAAAATACCTTGAGGTGATGATTTAAAGTAATGAATTATATCAAGGGAAATAGAAAGAATCTATAAAAATTTTAGAAAAATCCTAAAACATTTCATCCAATGTCTCAACACCTTTTAAAGAACTTTTCGCAACAAAATATCAGATGTAACTAGCATGAATGCTACCAAAACTTAATGTGTCTTGCATTCATGCTAGTTGCACCTCATATTTATTGTGGAGTTTTTTTCAAAGCGTGTTTATACATCGATTAAAATGTTTTTAATATTTTTTCTAGATTTTTTATATTCCCCATTGTTCTATTGCTGAATCCATTTTTGAAGATTCTAGTGATATTATGAGCTCTAAATATTTTAATTAGGTTTCTAATGTCCCAAGATATCTCTAGTATTTCCTCATATTTTAGGGATTTGGAGACATTTTTCGTGGTTTATAAATCTTGTGGTGTTTATTGGATTTATTTTCGAACTTAAAAAGTTCAAAACCACTTTGAGCTGTTGCAAGTGATAGTTTCTTTGGTTTTGAAAGTTGAAGTGTGTTAGATGTCTGTTTCTTTTATTCTAGGGGACATTTTTCAAATTCCATAACAAATTCGAGGAAGTAAAATGGGCTTAATCTTTGTATTGACTACAATGTGATCTAGATTGTCTAGCTGATTTGACGGTAAAGCACTAGATGGGCTCAAGTTGGGTTGTTGATGGGCCGTTTTAGCATTTGGGCTAGGCTTAGCAGTGGGATTCAACCGCGCCAGCGTGTTCTTTGGTGGTTTGGTGAATGGAAATTAGGAATATGGCGATGCCATATTGAAAGAGAACACGTGAATCACTATGGTAATTGGTAAGCATCGGCACTAAGACAACGAACTGGCCACTGACCGATTTCTGAAAAACAGAACATAATGGAACAGACAGGATCTGAAGCCTCCGGCCCCGATCGAGATTCGAGAGCGAGCGAGCATTTGTGCAATTGCATGTACGATATGGATATAAACGATGGATGCGTAGGCTGGCATCCTTGGTAATCACACTGCACAATATACTCAGATATTATTATATTAACATGCCTAATCCCTGAGAAATTAAAGAAAAGAAACAAAGACATCGATCTCCGTGCATGGAAGAACATGAAAACACAAACTGATGATCCAGGAACAGCCGAACATGCAGGAAGCAACACGGACTGATCCCAGAAACGTGTACTAATACCGTCACACAAGTTCGTAGATCGTAGACACACACCGGTACTAGGAACACAGCAGTACGTATGATACGAAGCAGGGGCGAGTCGGCGTACCAGTTCTAGCTCCAAGAAACCTAGAACCGGTTCATGAGGCCCTTGATCCACGTCACCACACCGCTCTCCTCTCCTCCTCCTGCCTTCTCGGCCTCCTCGCCGTGGCCGTGGCCGTGGTGGTGGTGGTGGAAGCGGCGGCCGTGGCCGAACCTCGTCCTCCTCGTGATCGCCTTCCTGAACCGCCGGACCATCTCCTCCACTTCCTTGTCGTCGCTGTCGTCGTCGTGCTGCTCAGCCGGACGGAACCGCTTCCTCATTGTCTTCTCCTCATCCTCCTGCTCGTCGCCGTGGTGGCGGCGGTGGTGGTGGAACCGCTTCGCACCCTCTCCAGCAACGGCAGCTTCGTCCTCCGCCGCCTGCTCGCCATGGCGGAGGCGGTGGTGGCGGGAGTGGAGGTGGACCCACCTCCGCAGCATCTCCTTCCTCCACGCCCTGACCGCCGCCGTGCCCTCGCCGTCGGCGTCGCCGAACGACGGCACGGCGCTAGCCAGCTCCCCCTCTCCGTCGCTGTCGGGGAGCGAGCGGTCCGGGTCCGGCTCCGCGACGACCTTGACCCCCTCCCCCGCCTCCCGGGTCTCCTCGCCGTGGCCAGAGCGGAACCGGCGCGGCGCGTCGCCGAAGAAAATCTGGTGGCGCACCCACCCGTGGCGCCGGTGGCGCAGACCGTGGTGGCAGGGGCGGCGGTGGAGCTGGGACGGCAGGCGGAGGAACCCGCCGTGCTGCTCCTGCTCCTGCTCATCCACCGGTGGGACGACCGTCACTTTGGCGGCGCTGGCGCCCGCCTCGGCGGGGAGGGTGGGGTTTTCCGCACCGTTCTCGTCGCTGACCGCGACGACGGCGGCGTTCGATTCTGAGGGATCGGATTCGTCTTCGATGGGGCGGCAGTGCGCGACAGCGAGGAGGGAGAGGACGAGGAGGAGCGCGGCGGCGGTTGACGGGCGGGCCATGGTTGCGTGCTGGGGTGGGGCAATGGAAAGCCGGGACTGGGAATCGTATTTGTAGCGAGCGTGGGACCCCTGTGAGCGCCAGTGGGGCCCGCAGGTAGGAAACTGGCGGTAGCGCTGTGCCAGCCCAAAGTCAAATGGATTATTGATTATTGAATAATAATAATAATAATAATAATAATAATAATAATAATAATAATAATAACGACAATGGCCACTTAATCTGCTTGCTAATCAGTAATCACCGGCTCCCACAAACTCTGCTAAGGTAGCAAATTAATAAATTCAAAAACTTTTGGACTTATAAACATATAGAGATTTATTCAACATCAAGCGGCCGATTTTGTGGAAATCCATCAGTCACCAGAGAAGAAGAGGGGAAGGGGAGGGAGCTCACCGTGCCTTGCCGTCGCTAGAGAAGATGTTGTCGCTGTCGCGCCGTGCCGTCATCGCCGGGCTTCGGGGTTAGGATTAGAGTTTGGGGTTTGGGGTCCTTCTTTTCCACCTCTGGCCTTAAAGGGAGGGCCGGGGGCGGCCCAGCTGGCCTGGCAGCGGTGGAGGGATGGCCGGCGGTTGCGACCGGCGGCAAGGGTGCTGTCGGTTGGGCGGGGGAGCATGACGGTTGGGGAGGTTTGGTGCCGGGGGCGTCACGGTGCCGCTCTGGCAAAGCTGGATTAGCTGGCAGGGCGGTGGGGCCAGATTCGGTGGTGGTAGCCGCCGGAGATGGGGAAGGAGGGCGGGGCGGGGAAGCTCAACGCCGCGCCGTAGACGGGAAAGAAGGGTGGTGGTGGCGGCGATGTGCTGCCGAAGCCGGGTCGGGAGGGTCTGGAGGCGGGGAGCGCAGCCGGCGACAGGGGTGAGGACGAGAGGAAGAGGGCGAGGGCGAGAGGCGTCGAGCGGGGAGGAAGAGAAAAAGGGGGTTATAAAAACATCTCAACCGTTGGATCGAGATCCAATGGTTAATTGGTGACCGATGAAAATCCAAAAATCAATCGCCTAATGAGGAGACTGACCCAACACACACGTATATATATGGATTCATTTGGACTTTTCGTACCAATAGTATTGTACACTTTTTCTTTTTACTTTTTTGTCTGGTACTACTAACTACTGGAGTAGTAGTTCTTAATTTTTTGAATAGAGACTTGTTTCTATAATTTTGTTGTTAAGGAGTATCCGGGGATGATGAATACTGGACAGGTGGCGTTTCGACTTTGGAGTGCACACGTGTCTCCCCCCACTTTCTTCGAAACGAAGGTACCCCTCGGAATTGGTAGCAAGCCCGCAGAGAAGAGAGCAATAATCGAGGTATGCAAGTGCAACGAACATCTATCCGTGCAGCGACGCCGCTTTCACTTGGCAATGGCAGGCGCGCCCTCCGTACGTTCAACTCCGCGTGTGGAAACGCAAGACGAGCCCCGAGTGTCTTCACACGCGCCGTCCGTTTGGAAGAGTCTAGCTGTTGACACGTCAAAGAGAGACGAAGTCTACTGCTGCAACAACGCACCGACATCATTTTCCGAAAGAATTTGTGGGATCTAAAAATAATGGTTTCTCCTCTGTATTTCTATTGTGATAGATCCCTCGTAGATCCTATATTTTTTCAGATTTACTCTTTTTCAGTCGCCTGTTATTTGTCAATCCATCAGTCAAATTGTTTTTTTTTTGTGTTTTGTGTCTGTTTTGTTACATTACTATATATATAAAAAATTATAATATATTATTGCACTGTAATTTTCTGTACCGTGTTATGTAATCTATTATATAACTATAGTAGTATTAAAAGAAGCCACTAGATTCGCCGAGAGTGCCAAGAAATTATCACGTTAATCGAAAAAAGAAAAGCTCTCCACCGTTAGATTTTATGAAGATCTAAGAGTTCATATTCACCTAAGAGTCCATAAAGTAGAAAATTCAATTTGACATTTATTGGGCATTGGTACGACTTTGGTTCGATAGGAAAGAGTATAGAAGTTAAAGTGAATCGGATATGGTATCCTACTTAAGATATTTGAACCTATCAAACTAATAGGATACATACGACTTTGCAGTGATTAGGAAAAGAAGTAAAAAAAATTGGATCGGGCATATGGTGTCATACGTTAAATCAGAATAGAAATATAGAATAAAGATAGAATTTGTATCAGACATACTATAACAAAAATAGCTCAGCCCCAATAAATAAAGCAAGAATAATTCTGATAAATAAAACGCTAAGAACAAAATTAAAATAAAATACTAAGAAAAATAAAATCTAGAAAAATAAAATACTCCCTCCGTCTTAAATTGTAAAAGTTTTTGACGTATACTAGATTCATTCATTCTCAATGTATGTGTATTTAATATGAGTGTAGATTTATCAACATCTATATAAAGGTAAACAAAAATAAAAAGAGATGTGTAGCCCTTACAATTTGAGACGGAGGAAATATATAGTTGGGAAAGAACTAAATAAAAACAAACCAAATAATATTAATTTAAATAAAATCTAAACCTAAAAAGACTAGGTACCCGTGCTATTTGCGCGGGCCAACTTCCTAGTTTTGATACGTGACCATTGAATTTCATTAGTCACTTATGTGGTAGTATAAAATGTGACTGATATATTGATTCCTTCAGTCATTATAGGGACCGTTAGATAAACATCAGATGGTTGTAAAATATAACTGATGGAAAGTTAAATATCAGTCATCTGATGAGGAGACACACCTATATTTTTTAGGTGTATATATGAATGTGTGTTTAACTCTATTCTATGTACCTAAGACTACGGCTGTATCTCTACCGTGGAATTTGCATATGACTCCGCGCGCTTATCTCTAATCATATATTGATATCAATCTTTACCTCTAACAATCTTCGCTTGACTAATTGAGAACGTACGTATGCACTGCCCACACCTGGATAGATATGCACACAAAGAAATATAGCTTACGCAAATTTTAAGGTTCAATATTTTTTTTGTGAAATAGGAATAAAGAATAGGGAATTTTTGCCAAAAACGTAGATCTTACAACGAATGTTCTTCCAATGTTTAGGTCAATGGTTTCATGTGTATTTTTTTAAATGCAAGTTGGAGAGCATGGAAAAGGATAGGGGAACTGAATACATTCTTTTTTTTTTTTGTTTGCAAAGTTCACCGAATGGATTGTCAATACGAGAACCATGGATAGCGCTCAAAATGATGTTATTTTTTCGCTCGAACCAAACTAATCAAGGTGTCGCATCTAACTGACCTAAAAGACTGCTAATATGATCTCATCATTACCAATTTCCTCGGTGTGACGCTAAAGCTAATTAACGTTCCTAGCTTGCTACAAATTTGTATTTGTATCCAAAGCTTGACGCATGCATGTACCGACACAATGCAAGCCGCTCTCCAAGCTTTAGTTTCTACTCACCCGCGCCAGCTTATTATTTGTCCGGTAGTAGCAATCGATCGATTTGCGTTTGCAGTGACGTCAAATACCGAGCCATTTGTTTAGAAATAATGTTCAAATGCGAGGTCTGACGGGGGTTCGTGTGCGTTGGCACATCAAAACGTACGAGATCTTATTTGGTTTGATTACACCACTCAAATATATATATATATATATTTTTGACAATGGCTATACCCCTACGGCACTACTGTATGCTAGTATAAGGTGAGGCCATGGCTTGCACACGGAGCATCATCACTTGACTTTCACTTCGATCAAGGCAAGCATCATTAGCATATACTGTAAGGTTTCAACTCTGATCTCAAATGCACGATTGTAGTTCATAAGAATGACTAAATGTTTTCAATATATATTTTGGCCTCCAAACACATTGGATCAAATTTAAAACTTCTTTTAGCCGCGAGGGAAAAAAATGCGCATCGATGCACGGGAATGGGTGAAGGATCGAAGCCAGCTGTGATATACTTTATTTTTTTCACAGGTGCAGTGCTGCTGACCTTAATTGCGTTTTTTTTTTGGAGCGATGCTGACCTTAATTGCTGCTACACAGAGATGCAGCAGCCAGCAGCTAGCGGCACAGCTGTTTGGTCTCCGCGCTTGCTGGTTCCCGGGGCCGGCCCAAGAACTCTGGGAGTCTGGTGTGCGTGGCTGCACCTGCAGGGGTTCGCTGACACATCATTTTCTGCAGAGCAGCACATCATTTTCACCATATGCTGCGTTGATTACTGTAGTGCCGGGCCGGTGGTGTACGTGATCAGGGTAACCGCTACAGCCCCGCCCGGCCGGTGGTTCATTCAAACTTGAATGGCGTATGCAGTGACGTCAATACCGATCTTTCTGCAGCTATAATGGGGCACGAGTACTCTGCACAGACGAAAGACAATCAGATGCGAGGATCGAGGTTTGGGTTGGCAATAATATTTGGCTAATCAGGTACTACTGCTAGCCTAACGTGCATGCGATGCGGCGACATCTAATTTCTAGGTCCGATGGCGTATCGAGTCGGCTCGAAAACTAATATGTGCTTTGATCTCTACGAGGACTCGGATTTTTGATCCGCAAACCGTTAGAATCTTGATGGGTCTTTGCGTATCTAAAACCTATTAGTAGAGACTATATATATATAGACACGGCATAAGGTGTCGATTGTGCCCGAGAGCCATTGCAGAAAATGTTTTTCGAAACCTAGCTGTGTCCTAATCCAACTCTCAAGATCCTCCGTTAAGTTTGTGGTGCTAGCACACCAGAACTAGGCGTTACTTTCCCGCGTGTGTTGATACCGTAGAGGCGTTGTTGCGACTGCTACACTCATCAACCGACTGATTCTAAGGGCGGATGAGTGATTCTTGATCGAGATCGACTCAATCACTTGGCATTGACTCTTCTCACCACAACCACTCGGCGCGCGCGACTCGGCACTCGGCTGCCTCGACTCGTCTTCCATTGCACTACGCGTCTAGTTGTAACGATTTATGATCTCTTGCTTATACAAGTTTCTATGTTTGCGCGGTAGTAGAAAAACGTTTTCATGCTATGGTAGCCTACCTCATAACCCTACAGCGGTATCAGAGCCGATGGTACATAGATATATGATCTAGATTGTATGTAATAAATTTGATCTATTATCGTGATAGATTTGATATATTGCGGCTCCATGATAACAGATTAGAACGGTTACAGGCACTATGCATCGATTCATTGGATGGATCGATGGCAACGGATTTGATCGGTTATAGGCTCCGCGTACTGGTTCATTGGATGAGCCGATGCGGTCGGCATAGATGAAACTTGTACTCGGCTTGATGGGATCAATCCGATGAGTTATCATAGATTTGATCTATGGTCCATAATTTTTGTTATCACTGCCTATTCTCTTTTATATTGGATGTGTTAGAATAGATTCTCTTAGAAAAATTCAAGAATTCTTGATGCCCTTTCAATTGATACACCTATAAGGATTTCGATCGTTGTTTGATGGGTCTTCCAAAGCAGGGCACCTTCAACTATCTTAATCAAATAGTGTGGATGTCGAACATCCACAAGTATGTGATTGGTTTACTTGACGAGGCTATCAAATCATATTTGGGCCTTGGACATGACGTTGGATGTCTAGACATGGGATGTTGCCCAACAAACAGGAGTCACATAGGATGTGATTGACAATGGTTGTCTACCTAGTTTACTAAGTTTCTAGCCGTGATGCCACAGCTCACTAGAGGCTTAGGTGAACATGGATCTTGTCCACTGTGTGTCGTGAAAGGGAATACAATTGCAAAACAAATAGTGGGAGTATCTTTTGTTAAAATTGTTCAATAAAAGATCTACATAAAACATTGTGCTGAGACTTTGCATATTTACTTCATGTTGTAGTAATCATGGCCACTAATCCCACTCCAACTCTGGTTTTAATTTGCGATATATTCTTGATACAGAGAAGTTGTCTAGAACAAACTTTACTAATTGGTATCGAAATTTGAGAATTGTTCTCAAACAAGAGAAAAAGGAATATGTTCTCGAGCAGCCCTATCCTGAGGACCTTGAGGCTGGTGCTACCGCAGTTGAACGCAGGGCTTATGAGAAGCACTACAATGACTCGCTCGTTGTTGGCTGTCTCATGCTTGTCACTATGTCTCCTGAGCTTCAGAAACAATATGAGGACTCGGATGCCTACAATATGGTTGAAGGGCTCCATGCCATATTTGAGAACCAGGCAATGGTCAAGAGGTTTAACACCTCGAAGGCCTTGTTTGGTTGTAAGCTAGCAGAAGGCAGTCCAGTCAGCCCTCATGTGATCAAGATGATTGGTCATATTGAGGCACTCGACAGACTTAGTTTTGAGCTTGAGTCAGAGCTTGCGATGGTGTCACACCCGGTTTTCAATGAACCAAAACCGTGCATACTATACATGCGCTAGGAACGAGTCTCACATGTATAGGACAAATTGTCATCACAGGACATGTCATAATATAACGTTTAACGATTACATCATAAGTATTATTACCATAATAGACACTTGTCTTTAACATAGAGTACGTAAAAGCGGAAGCGTAAACGGAAAGCAACTAGAGCCGCCACAGGGACGTCCACTGGAAGAGCGAAGAGCCTAGACTTCTTGATAATCCTCCGTATCTCCATTGACTGAGCAGCGGTTGGATTTGTCCCCCCAACAAGGAATAAACGGAAAAGAACAAGCGTGAGCACACAACCCGTACTCAACAAGTATAACAGAACCATGAGGCTCTAAGGTTAGCTGACTCCACTGCATTGCTTTTAATTGGTCAAATTTTATTAAAGCTATTTACTAAAGTGAGTAGAGAAACTTTTATCTCAAAGATATTGCATAGAAGAAATTAAGCATCATGGTTAACCAGGATTTTACCAAAAACCATCCATAACCCAACTAATAACATAAAGGATCTGGGCCGCTCATAACCGTGAGCACGGCTGATGCATCAGTTTTACACTCTCGAGAGGTTGCACATCTTTACCCACAAGTCGTGAGCTACGCTAGTGGTTCATCACATACCTTAGATGAGATGACTAGCAAGCCACACTACGAAGCCTTTACAAAGATTATGTTAGTAAGGTGTAACCGCTAAGGTTTCAGGTTATGCAACGGTGGAGCAAGCCTCAAGGGGAGAAGAACACATCACACTCAACCCAAGCAGCGCGAGGGCCACAGAAGCACACCTCCCCTCTTGCCCCGCAGGTAAGTTACTCCCAAACTAAAACAATCTAATTAATCAGCTAAGACCGTCCCATACCAGTCTTATGGTAGTGCTATTGTCCCAGGTTGTCGCTTTGCGAACCGGTCCTTATGGAAAGTGGCTATGAGCAAAACCACTAAGCACAATGCTCATGCCCCCTAAACCAAGTTGCTAAAAAACAAATTTTAAATGAGACATGCACCACTCAAGCACACGGCACAGAGGGTCACGCTCAAACAATTAATTGCATAGATCCATTAATCAACATTAATTAAAAACATAGCATAGGTGTATGTTGGCGCAGCACCTAGCAAAAACTTAACCACATGCAACCCAAAAGGTTCACATTGAGATCAAAGTGGCTAATGTATCGTCCTTATAGGCATACAAGATCGACACATGCATATGCAATGGATTAAAGGTGATAGGTGTTGCTCATGTTATACTTGCCTTCCTCAAGGTGCTCTTGCTGCTGCTCACAAATGTCAAAAGGTGGCTCCTCGTTCACCTCAGACAGATCAACGTCTACTTACGTCCAAACGTCACACAAGCATCCATATACGAGCATACATGCAAACAATGGACAAAAGATAAGAAACAGTACACCAATACATCAAAATAGAACACAAAACTGGTTTAGAACTGTTCTACATATTACCACGGTCACGTGAGCGAAAGAATCGCCCAAAACGGAGTTAAAACGGAAAAGTTATGGCCAAAACAAGGTTCTAGGGACCTATTTATGAAGAAAACTCAAAATCTGGGCTGTTTTGGAAAAACCAGGGACCAATTCTGTAATTTCAGGAAAGATCCGAGGTCTAAAGCACAAAAACACAGCCTCTGGACTGCGGGTTCTATTTTTCAATAGCGCAGGGGCTAAAGCATTAAAAACTGGGCCGATCTGTAATTATTTTTGAACTGGCGTGGACCGCGGGTTGATTTCGGAAAAACCGAGGGTCTCTTTAACAAAAAAAAAAACGGCGACGACCGCAGTTGACCGGTCACCATCTGGTCCGGACGGTCGGATCTAGATCTAACGGCCGAGGTGAGATCGGATCACGTTATAATCTCGTGCATCCGTTCTGGATCGGACGGCTGAGGTTGAAAGGCGAGGTTTCGCCGACGGCGACCATCGGGGACGGCGGCGCATCGCCGGAGCTCGCGATGCCCGGTGTTCCGAGGCGCGATTCGGGACCGGACCTAGCTAGAAAGCAAGACGGGACCACGGCGAAGCTCACCGTGGGGTTGTCGACGGCCGGGAGCTGCCGGAGGATGGTCGGCGACGAGTGGAGGCGGCGGAGCGGCTCGGGGCTTCGCGGAGAGCTCGGTCGGAGCGTCCACAGGCGTCGAGAGCTAGCGGAACGGGGTCGCGAGGTCCTGCAGAGCACGGCGGAGGGGTTAGGGCGGCGGGAGCGCGACCACAGAGGGCGAATTGCACCTCGCCGGCGTTACTCACCTCGGACGGTGGCGGCGGAATTGAGCGGCTCGCGACGGCTAGGGCTCGATTGCGGCTGCTGGCGAGGTTGAGGGGGAAAGGGCGAAGCCCGGCGTGCTATTTATAGGACCGGAGTGGCTCGGAAGGGGCGGCGCGGTAAGGAAGGCGGCGGCCGGAGTTTCCTTCGGCGCGCGCTCTCGGGAAGGAAGGGAATCCTTCGATTCCTTTGGGGACTCGGTGCGCAGGAGAGCGGGGAATACGGGGAAGGCGGCGGGGGAAGCTCTCCTCCTCGGAGTCGGCCGGTGTAGAGAAGGAAAGGCGGCGGCCGAAAAAGGAAAGTCGCCGTCGCCCGAAATGGAAAGCCAGGAGGTTGGGGATGACAGGTGGGTCCCGCCTGTCAGCGGCTCGACGGGCGCGGGTCCGCCTGTCAGCGGCGCGAGGGAGAGAGGCGGCGCGCGGGAGGCCGGCTGGGCCGCCTCGCCTGGGCCGGCTCGGGTGAGGGTGGCTGGTGGGCCGGCTCAGGGAGGTGGGCTGATTTCTCTTTTTTTTCTTTTTCCTGCATTTTCCCTCTCTTTTCTATTTCTCTCTTTTCTTTTAAACTCAAAAGCAAACTATGAATTCAAATAAATTTGAATTCAAACCTTATGCCACTCATCAAATAAAAATATGCTCCAGCATGAATGCACAAACATGTTGACCTTAGGATATATTGCAATATTTAGTTCAAAAGATAATGAAAAATGCATACTAGGCACAATAAATCCTAGAAAATAAATAAAGCATATTGAATTTATTATAAAATGCTGGAAATTAAATTTAGGGTGTTACAGACCTACCCCCCTTGCAAGGAATCTCGCCCCGAGATTCACATAGGCTGGTTAGCAAAGAGATCAGGGTATGCTGCCCTCAACTCATCCTCCCTTTCCCAAGTAGCTTCCTCCTCTGTGTGGTATTTCCATTGCACTCGGCACATCTTGATCCTCTTATTTCGGGTCACCCTCTCAGATGTTTCCAGAATCTTTATAGGGTGCTCAGTGTAGGTCAAGTCCTCTTGCACTTCCAACCCTTCTAAAGGCGCCTGCTCCTCTGGTATTCTCAAGCACTTCTTCAGCTGCGAGACATGGAATACATCGTGCACACCTGAAAGACTAGAAGGTAACTCTAAGCGATAAGCCACTTCTCCTCTCTTTTCTAGTACCTTGAATGGTCCAACATATCTGGGTGCTAGTTTTCCCTTCATGTTGAATCTGCGTACTCCCCGCATAGGTGACACCTTCAGATACACAAAGTCATCTTCCTTGAACGTGAGATCTCTCCGTCTGACATCTGCATAGCTTTTCTGCCTAGACTGAGCAATTCTCAAGTTCTCTCGAACTATCCGTACTTGTTCCTCCGCATCCTTGATAATGTCCGGTCCAAACACTTGCTTCTCTCCTTTCTGATCCCAGAGCAAAGGAGTCCTACACCTTCTACCATACAAAGCTTCAAATGGTGATTTCTTGATACTGACCTGATAGCTGTTGTTGTAGGAGAACTCGGCATAAGGTAAGCACTTGTCCCAACTTGTGCCATATTGGATGACACATGCTCGCAACATATCTTCCAGTATTTGATTGGTCCTTTCTGTCTGACCGTCTGTCTGCGGATGGTAAGCTGTGCTGAAACGAAGCTTGGTATCCAGTGAATCATGCAATTGCTCCCAAAAGCGAGAAGTGAACTGTGATCCCCTATCGGATATAATCCTCTTAGGAACCCCATGCAAACACACAATCCTAGAGATGTATAGTTCTGCCAACCTTGCCCCGGAGTAGGTAGTATTCACAGGTATGAAGTGGGCGACCTTGGTCAGACGATCCACTACTACCCATATGGAGTTGTAACCTTTCTGGGTGCGAGGTAACCCAACAATAAAGTCCATGCTGATTTCCTCCCACTTCCATTCTGGAATTTTCAACGGTTGCAATAGTCCTGCTGGCCTCTGATGTTCTGCCTTGACCCTCTGACAAGTGTCACAAATTGCCACATACTCTGCTACGGCACGTTTCATTCCAAACCACCAGAATCTCTCCTTGAGGTCATAATACATCTTAGTACTCCCGGGATGGATAGAGTAAGCTGTATCATGGGCCTCACTCAGGATCAACTTCTTGATTCTGTCCACATCTGGCACACAAATCCGGTTCTTGTACCATACTGTACCTTGCTCATCTTCCCTGAAGTTGGGCGCTTTGCCTATCTGGATCTGCTCGCGTATCTCCTGGATCTTCTCGTCCTAGGCTTGATGTCTTCGAATTTCTTGTTCCAGAGTTGGTTCGGCTTCAAAGGTAGCTGCAGTATGATGCACAAAACCCAAACTCAAACTTTCGAACTCCTCACATAACTCACGTGGCATCTGGAATGCTATGGCCATGTTGACGTAGCTTCTTCTGCTCAAAGCATCAGCCACCACGTTGGCTTTCCCTGGATGATAACGTATCTCCAAGTCGTAGTCCTTGATCAGTTCTAACCATCTGCGCTGCCTCATGTTCAGCTCATTCTGAGTGAAGATATACTTAAGACTCTTGTGATCCGTGTATATCTCACATCTTTGCCCAAAGAGATAGTGACGCCATATCTTAAGTGCATGGACAACTGCTGCTAACTCCAAGTCATGTGTAGGATAATTTACCTCATGCTTGCGTAGCTGTCGGGAGGCATAGGCAATCACCTTTCCTTCTTGCATCAGCACACAACCCAGACCGTCGCCTGAAGCATCACAATATACTGTGAACCTTTTCTGCAGATCTGGCAATGTCAGCACAGGTGCGGTGGTCAGCTTCTTCTTCAACTCTTCAAAAGCTGCTTGCCTCTCCTTGCTCCAGATGAACTCAGCATCCTTCTCAAGCAACGTGGTCATCGGCTTCGCAATCTTCGAGAAATTCTCTATGAATCTCCGGTAATATCCTGCTAAGCCCAAAAATCCACGTACTTCCTTGACAGTCTGTGGCACCTTCCAATCCAACACTGATATGACCTTGCCAGGGTCCACTGAGATCCCCCCCTTAGAGATGATATGACCAAGGAATGGTACCTCGTCAATCCAGAACTCACACTTGCTCAACTTTGCATATAGCTTGTGATCCCTCAATCTCTGCAGAACTAGCCTCAAGTGCTCCTCATGTTCCTCCTCGGTTTTGGAGTAGATCAGGATATCATCAATGAATACCACCACGAACTTGTCCAAATAATCCATGAACACCTTATTCATTAAACTCATGAAGAAAGCAGGGGCATTAGTCAGACCAAAAGACACCACAGTATACTCATAGAGACCATACTTTGTGATGAAAGCAGTCTTAGGAATATCTGAGGGACGGATCTTCAACTGGTGGTAGCCAGATCTCAGGTCTATTTTGGAGAATACACAGGCACCTTGCAACTGATCAAACAAATCATCAATGCGTGGCAGAGGATACTTGTTCTTAATAGTCACCTCGTTCAATGCACGATAATCCACACACATCCGTCGAGCAGGCCCTTCCTTCTTATCAACAAACAGAACAGGAAAAGCCCACGGAGAGGTACTATGGCGAATAAATCCCTTTGCTAGCAGCTCATCTATGTTTTGTTTAACTTCCTCATGTTCTGGGGGTGCCATTCTATATGGTCTTTTAGATATAGGAGCAGTACCAGGTAAAAGGTCTATAGAAAACTCAATGTCTCGGTCAGGCGGCATACCTGGTAACTCTTCCGGAAAGACATCAGGATATTCACACACTACTCGAATGCCATCTGTAGGTTGGACCTCCATCCGATGCAGATAACCGGAGGGTTTGGATGCGCCGACTCTTACTTCCTGGCCATCTGGCGTTGTCATATGAACAGTCCTCTTGGCACAGTCAATTCTGACTCCCCATTTGGTCAATGTTTCCATTCCCAGGATGACGTCGATGCCCATCGGTTCTATGACTAACAGACTAGTATGAAACTCTAACCCCCTTATGTTAATCCTGACTCTGGTACAGATCACATTGGTTCTTATTTCCCCTCCAGGTGAAGTAATTATCATATCCTTTTTCAACATGCTAATGGGTATTTTATGTTGTTCAGCAAAGGATTTGGTAATAAAGGAGTGGGTGGCACCAGTATCAAATAGTACGGTAGCAGGATGAGAGTTGACCAAGAACGTACCGATCATGACGTTTGGGGCCTCAGCTGCAGTTTCTGCCGTCACATGGTTCACCTTTCCTTGCCACGGCGCCTTGGCGTTCCCATTGTTGCGCCCCTGAGCTTGCGGCTGCTGGACCGGTCCTGGTCTCTGCGGGTTGGGGGCTGTCTTCTGAGGGCAGACATTGGCATAGTGCCCCGGGTCACCGCACTTGTAGCAACTTCTGCCAATGACAGGAGCCTGAGCTGGTGCAGGGGGGGTTAGGCTGCCCCTGACGCTGAGCTTGATATGCAGGGCGAGGAGGCTGATTCTGGTAGCGTTGCCCCTGGGCCATCTGCTGCCCCTGGTGGTTCTGCGGGTATCCTGGCCGCGGTGGCTGCTGCTGTTGTTGGTAGCGGGGGCGGGTGTTGCTCCCGGACGGTGCAGGTATGAGCTTCCTCTTCCTTTCCTCCATCTCCCGATGTTTGCGTTCTGTAAGGAGCGCACGATCTACCAGGTGATTGAAGCTGGGGAAGGTGAAGTTCATGAGGTGGAACTGCAGGGTGTCATTGAGCCCTTCCATGAAATGCTCCTGTTTATCGCCATCCTCAGCGACCTCTGCTGTGGCGTACCTTGCAAGCTGCAGGAACTTGTCACGATACTCAGTGACGGACATGCTCCCTTGCTTGAGCGAGAGGAACTCCTTCTTCTTCATCTTCATGGTCCCAGCCGGTACGTGGTGACTCCTGAAGTTCTCTCTAAACTGAGCCTAGGTGAAGGCATCGCGATCCTGCTGGCGGTATGACTCCCACCAATCCAAAGCAGCACCACGAAGTTGTCCTGCAGCATACAGGACTCTCTCCCGGTCATCGCACTGGGCGATCTCCAGCTGTCTCTCCACAGCACGAAGCCAGTCATCAGCCTGTAGTGGATCTGCAGCGTGGGAGAAGGTTGGGGGATGCCCCTTCATGAAATCCCCACGCCTGTCCCTAGGCGGAGGAGGTGGTGGTGGCGCCTGCACCTGAGCTTGTTGTAGGGCCAAGATGGCATTGTTCACTGTGGCCATCATCTGCGTTTGCATGGCAAAGAACTGCTCGGCCGTCAGTGGTGGTGGATTGGGCAACGGGTGGTCGGGATGGTCGTGGCCCTGGTTACTTCCTTGGGCGCCCCTAGCACCACGTCCTCTAGTTCCAACCATCTGTGGGCAACAAAAGAAAGTCCATAAGGATGTATATCCCTCTCACAAGGTGAAGTAGATTTTGAGGTTGCAGGTTGGTCATTAGTCCATGATGAACGAGCGTCAGCTAGATGAGGTAGAGAGGAGTAATAGAGTAGTTGTTCATCCCAACTGACTATTTTTATTAAACTCAACTCAAACTGGTTTGACTATGGACAATCCCCATAGTTGGACATGATCAAGCAACCAAAATGCCAACTCAAACATAGTTCACAAGCACAAACAACCAAACACTGAACTAGACTCAAAGCGTTTATAGACCCACTCGACTCAAACGTACTAGCGATGTGAAGCAAAGATAAGGGTAATCCTAATCCTCATGGAAAAGAATCCTAGTGGCACCATTTAGTTCCCCCTTGTGGGTCCTCTTGCGGGATTTGCACTGGGACGGAGTCACGTCTGGCACTCGAGGCTTTGGTCCTTGGAGGCCGGCAAGTGTAGCTTCAAGTTCTGCCACCCTCTTGGTCTTGCGGTGAAGCTCGTCCAACACGATGTCGTGGGCGGAGTTGAGGGCCGCGATGTACCGTGCCATCTTCCTTACCCTCTGGTCATCCTCCAACACCATCGAAGCGATCTCGTGCCCAGCTTGGCCTTCTATGCGGCGAGGGAAGTAGCGGAAACAGGTCTGGCTCAACGGGGTACGGTGGTCGTAGCAGATGGTTCCCAGAGCTTGGCGTGCAGCATCTTCAATGGCAGCTTCCATCGTCTCATGGATCGTCACGCAGCAGTATTCACCCACAATGGTCTTCCCTCCGTGGATGAGGTTGTAGCGTTCGATCAACGCATTGGCCACCCATCTGTCAGGTAGAATCGGGTGCGTACTCTGAGTGGCGAAGTAGGAGGTGGTGAAGTTGTCGAGGCCGATTTCCTGGAGGCACTCCCGAAGTAGTCCGGGAAAGTTGAGACCATTGCCTGGGTGGGTATGGTCGATGTTGACCCAGGTGGCGATCACCCTCTCTCTTTTGACAGCAGGTCCTTGATCATCCTCTATCTGAACGGCAATGTGATGTGACCACTCAGGTGCTTCTACCTCTGGTTCAGGGGCTGGATTCTCCTCTGGATCCTCTTCTGTGTTCTCAGTGAAAGAGCTGGCTTCACTGGGGTCTTCAGAGTCATCTCCCACTATGATGGGTTCCTGCAGAGGCGGGGGTGGCACTAGATCTTCTGGTTCTGGGTTCCGTGGTGCCAAGGGAACATGGTAGCCTTGCGGGGGTGCACCGGTTTGCTTGCGGGCGGTCAGTCTGGTACGGGCCATCTACAAAGAAAACGACCAAGATTGGGTTAAGATCAGTTCTAAAAAAGGAGTTAAGAGAATTGAAAATAATGTAGGAACATAGGGTTGTAGTATAAACTTAAAGAAAAGAAAACTTTTAAAAACAGGAGGAAGAGAAGGAGGAAATCCTTAAATTTCGACCCGTACTAACTAGGCTTCCGTCCTACAGTCGACACGGCTCTGATACCAATCTGTCACACCCGGTTTTCAATGAACCAAAACCGTGCATACTATACATGCGCCAGGAACGAGTCTCACATGTATAGGACAAATTGTCATCACAGGACATGTCATAATATAACGTTTAACGATTACATCATAAGTATTATTACCATAATAGACACTTGTCTTTAACATAGAGTACGTAAAAGCGGAAGCGTAAACGGAAAGCAACTAGAGCCGCCACAGGGACGTCCACTGGAAGAGCGAAGAGCCTAGACTTCTTGATAATCCTCCGTATCTCCATTGACTGAGCAGCGGTTGGATTTGTCCCCCCAACAAGGAATAAACGGAAAAGAACAAGCGTGAGCACACAACCCGTACTCAACAAGTATAACAGAACCATGAGGCTCTAAGGTTAGCTGACTCCACTGCATTGCTTTTAATTGGTCAAATTTTATTAAAGCTATTTACTAAAGTGAGTAGAGAAACTTTTATCTCAAAGATATTGCATAGAAGAAATTAAGCATCATGGTTAACCAGGATTTTACCAAAAACCATCCATAACCCAACTAATAACATAAAGGATCTGGGCCGCTCATAACCGTGAGCACGGCTGATGCATCAGTTTTACACTCTCGAGAGGTTGCACATCTTTACCCACAAGTCGTGAGCTACGCTAGTGGTTCATCACATACCTTAGATGAGATGACTAGCAAGCCACACTACGAAGCCTTTACAAAGATTATGTTAGTAAGGTGTAACCGCTAAGGTTTCAGGTTATGCAACGGTGGAGCAAGCCTCAAGGGGAGAAGAACACATCACACTCAACCCAAGCAGCGCGAGGGCCACAGAAGCACACCTCCCCTCTTGCCCCGCAGGTAAGTTACTCCCAAACTAAAACAATCTAATTAATCAGCTAAGACCGTCCCATACCAGTCTTATGGTAGTGCTATTGTCCCAGGTTGTCGCTTTGCGAACCGGTCCTTATGGAAAGTGGCTATGAGCAAAACCACTAAGCACAATGCTCATGCCCCCTAAACCAAGTTGCTAAAAAACAAATTTTAAATGAGACATGCACCACTCAAGCACACGGCACAGAGGGTCACGCTCAAACAATTAATTGCATAGATCCATTAATCAACATTAATTAAAAACATAGCATAGGTGTATGTTGGCGCAGCACCTAGCAAAAACTTAACCACATGCAACCCAAAAGGTTCACATTGAGATCAAAGTGGCTAATGTATCGTCCTTATAGGCATACAAGATCGACACATGCATATGCAATGGATTAAAGGTGATAGGTGTTGCTCATGTTATACTTGCCTTCCTCAAGGTGCTCTTGCTGCTGCTCACAAATGTCAAAAGGTGGCTCCTCGTTCACCTCAGACAGATCAACGTCTACTTACGTCCAAACGTCACACAAGCATCCATATACGAGCATACATGCAAACAATGGACAAAAGATAAGAAACAGTACACCAATACATCAAAATAGAACACAAAACTGGTTTAGAACTGTTCTACATATTACCACGGTCACGTGAGCGAAACAATCGCCCAAAACGGAGTTAAAACGGAAAAGTTATGGCCAAAACAAGGTTCTAGGGACCTATTTATGAAGAAAACTCAAAATCTGGGCTGTTTTGGAAAAACCAGGGACCAATTCTGTAATTTCAGGAAAGATCCGAGGTCTAAAGCACAAAAACACAGCCTCTGGACTGCGGGTTCTATTTTTCAATAGCGCAGGGGCTAAAGCATTAAAAACTGGGCCGATCTGTAATTATTTTTGAACCGGCGTGGACCGCGGGTTGATTTCAGAAAAACCGAGGGTCTCTTTAACAAAAAAAAAAAACGGCGACGACCGCAGTTGACCGGTCACCATCTGGTCCGGACGGTCGGATCTAGATCTAACGGCCGAGGTGAGATCGGATCACGTTATAATCTCGTGCATCCGTTCTGGATCGGACGGCTGAGGTTGAAAGGCGAGGTTTCGCCGACGGCGACCATCGGGGACGGCGGCGCATCGCCGGAGCTCGCGATGCCCGGTGTTCTGGGGCGCGATTCGGGACCGGACCTAGCTAGAAAGCAAGACGGGACCACGGCGAAGCTCACCGTGGGGTTGTCGACGGCCGGGAGCTGCCGGAGGATGGTCGGCGACGAGCGGAGGCGGCGGAGCGGCTCGGGGCTTCGCGGAGAGCTCGGTCGGAGCGTCCACGGGCGTCGAGAGCTAGCGGAACGGGGTCGCGAGGTCTTGCAGAGCACGGCGGAGGGGTTAGGGCGGCGGGAGCGCGACCACAGAGGGCGAATTGCACCTCGCCGGCGTTACTCACCTCGGACGGTGGCGGCGGAATTGAGCGGCTCGCGACGGCTAGGGCTCGATTGCGGCTGCTGGCGAGGTTGAGGGGGAAAGGGCGAAGCCCGGCGTGCTATTTATAGGACCGGAGCGGCTCGGAAGGGGCGGCGCGGTAAGGAAGGCGGCGGCCGGAGTTTCCTTCGGCGCGCGCTCTCAGGAAGGAAGGGAATCCTTCGATTCCTTTGGGGACTCGGTGCGCAGGAGAGCGGGGAATACGGGGAAGGCGGCGGGGGAAGCTCTCCTCCTCGGAGTCGGCCGGTGTAGAGAAGGAAAGGCGGCGGCCGAAAAAGGAAAGTCGCCGTCGCCCGAAATGGAAAGCCAGGAGGTTGGGGATGACAGGTGGGTCCCGCCTGTCAGCGGCTCGACGGGCGCGGGTCCGCCTGTCAGCGGCGCGAGGGAGAGAGGCGGCGCGCGGGAGGCCGGCTGGGCCGCCTCGCCTGGGCCGGCTCGGGTGAGGGTGGCTGGTGGGCCGGCTCAGGGAGGTGGGCTGATTTCTCTTTTTTTTCTTTTTCCTGCATTTTCCCTCTCTTTTCTATTTCTCTCTTTTCTTTTAAACTCAAAAGCAAACTATGAATTCAAATAAATTTGAATTCAAACCTTATGCCACTCATCAAATAAAAATATGCTCCAGCATGAATGCACAAACATGTTGACCTTAGGATATATTGCAATATTTAGTTCAAAAGATAATGAAAAATGCATACTAGGCACAATAAATCCTAGAAAATAAATAAAGCATATTGAATTTATTATAAAATGCTGGAAATTAAATTTAGGGTGTTACAGATGGATGGGATCCTTCAACCTCTGCCTCCTAGTTTCGAACCATTCATCATGAATTATCATATGACTCTAACTGAGTTGCATGTGATGCTTAAAAATGGCGAGGATAGCATCAAGAAAACCTCAAGTCATGTGATGATGGTCCAAAGGGATAGCAAGAGAAAGCACAAGGGCAAGGGCAAGGTTAAGGATAGGATCCAAAAGCTGAAACCTTATGCTATGCCTTAGGCTGGTCCCTCTCCCTTGGACAAGTGCTTTCACTGTGGTGACAGTGGGCATTGGTCAAGGAACTGCCAGAAGCACTTGGAAGAGAAGAAAAAGAAGGGAAGCGATGCTTCCACTTCAAGTATTAATTTTATTGAAATTAATCTTGCAACTTTTTCTAGTGAATCATGGGTATTTGATACCGGTCGATGATTCATACATGCAAATTATTGCAGGGACTAAAACAGACAAAAAGTTTTGGAAAGGGCGAGTTGGACGTGCACGTTGGCAATGGAGCAAAGATTGTTGTGTTGGTAGTCGGCACATATCACTTGTTGCTTGCTTCAGGATTAGTGATGGAGTTAAATAATTGTTATATTATTCCAACATTGAGCAAGACCATTATCTCCTCTTAATGTTTGGAGAAGGATGTGGTTATGAGATAATAATGAAGAACAAGCGTTGTTCTATTTATTTGAATAATAGGCTCTATGCACATTGTCCATTATTGAATGGATTGTATGTTCTTGATATTGAGGATGAGCCAATTCTTAACATTAATGCTAAAAGGCTTAAGCCAAGTGGTTTGAATCTTGCTTACATCTGGCATTGTGGCTTGGGCCATATTAACAAGAAATGTGTGTAGAAGCTCCATAGTGATGGACTACTCGACTCATTTGATTATGAATCATTTGTGATATGTGAATCTTGTTTACATGGCAAGATGACAAAGGCACCCTTCAGTGGTCAAGGTGAAAGGGCGCCCGAGTTGTTGGCACTTGTACATACTGATGTATGCAGTCCAATGAGCTCTGTAGCTAGAGGCGAGTATTTCATTACTTTTACTGATGATTTTAGTAGGTATGGTTATATCTACTTGAAGCAACAAAAGTCTGAGTCATGTGATGCGGTGGCGGGCGCCCCTGGGAGGCGGTATGTGCGATGCGGCGGCGGTGCCCCACTAGGAGACGATGCCGATCAAAATAGCAGTGGTCAGCATTCAAGTTTGCAAGGGAAAAATCACCAATACATGAAAGTTCTGCAAAGACAAATGGTCAACACACATGTTGACTCTGAAAATATTAACGGTAATGGCTAAGGGACAAAACAAAAATCAACCGGTGGCAGTGAAGGCGAAACGAAATTTTTAGTGGTAGTTATGGGAGGACTATCTTTTTTAGTGGCTCACAGATAAAAGACTCATCAAAATTGAGGGGTCCCTTTTAATGAGTTCCCAATTAGCACATATCCAATATATAACCTTGCATCCACAAGTAATAGTTATATTAATGATTGACATTAATTACTAAAGCAAATCTTTAGAGCCTTGATCTTGATTATCACAATGTCCATCAAGGTACACAGGTTCCAAATACCATTTTAGAATTCAAGTCCATCACATGTGAAGGACCGAAGGGCGACCTAGAGGGGGGTGGATAGGTCGACACCTAAAAACACAACACCCAAAACCATCTCTTCTCACACCATGCAAGATCACATAGCAATGTGGTGCTACTAACCCTAGGACACGTTGAGGAATGCTTACCAGAAGCACTTGAATCAATGCCCAAAAGAACAGACGCAAAACGAGCAAAACAACACCGAAAAACTACGCACCGGACGGTCTAGTGTGCATGGCGGACTGTCTGCCGTTCAACCACGGACAGTCCGATGTTGAACCACCGGACGGTCCGGT
Source organism: Paspalum vaginatum (assembly GCA_030272315.1). Classification (NCBI taxonomy): domain Eukaryota; kingdom Viridiplantae; phylum Streptophyta; class Magnoliopsida; order Poales; family Poaceae; genus Paspalum; species Paspalum vaginatum. The sequence goes on along the minus strand of CM059015.1, from coordinate 37,512,270 downwards.
GAATGCATGGCAGCGAGGCGTTGAAAACTCCTTCCTCAGCTTTGAATTGCGGACTATCTGTGGTCCACTTGCGGACTGTCCCCCATTCACCACCGGATGGTCTGGTGGTACAAAAAACAGCCTTTTACAGGACGAAGAAATCAGCCCTGAATCCACCCAAAACTTGACCAAATGAGCTCCAAACTTCACAAAACTTTGAGGGAAGCTTGTCTATCATGAAGAAATGTTTCCCAAAATATCCACTCCAAAAGATATGGGATTCTTCACAAATTTGACTCCTCAAGAAGTGAAGCACGTTGTCAAGAAAAGGCTACTTGGGGCTGGTCGTGGTTCAAACAGATTTGACACTTGAAAACACAAATCCACCATGCCCTAGCAAGCTAAAAAAGCAGCAAAAGAAGGGTTCCAACTTTGGCCAAACCAAAATGCACCAAAAGCCAAACTAGATGGGGGAAGGAATAAGCACACAAGGGGCTGCACGAAATTCCATCTATCAATGGCCCAAAGGGGCCTCCAATTCAGATAACAACATGGACATTCGATCACACAAGTAGCCACCCACTTCCTACCCTCTAAAAGTAGAGGCAAGATCTCTCAAACCTCACTAATCTTGTTGCTCTTGCTTGGTGACGAAAATAGGGTCTAACCTAACTCTAGGCAAACCCTAAAACCAGCCAAGAGGAGTGACTAATGGCAACCACCTCCTTATTTATACTATAGACTAAGCCCTAAGGGGTTTCGCACTTGACCCCCTATATTACCGACTCAGACACTAACAAGTGTTGTAGAAGTTAGAAAAGACCGCAATAACATGGATGAACGGTCACGATGGAGTCCTCAACGTCTTCGGTTTCTCCGCCTTCGCTTGGTGTCCTCCAAGTATGCTCATCTCTCAAGGGTATCTCCAATTTTTGGAATAGGAGATAACCTATCCTGGTTTTGTTGATAGAACCAGGAAATGGTTTTGGCCCCTGGTTTTGACGTTCGAACCAGGAAATGATAGTGGGCTTCATCCGTAGAGTGATTTTATGGCTCATGACACTGTCCCGCACCCAAGGTCACACTTATGGGCTGAGCCTAACTTGGACCGCAGCGCAAGCCACCTACCAGTCCACTCAGCAGGGATTTTGTCATGCCACGGTAACACTCAGGCTCCACTACTAGGTCACGCTTAGGTGCACTTTCCTCTAGGTCACGCTAAGGAGGTGCTCGCTCATCCTTCAGCAAGTCTTTGGTGTTGAAAAGCGCTCATCACAACCAGGACGAAAGACCAGACTCAGTACACTTGAGTCCCTCAACACGTAAACATGCTTTTCAATTTAGCACGATGGGACTATTTTTACAATTATTTCAATGTAATGCATTTCTTGTTTCTTGTGATCAGATCTTACTAACACTATCAATTAGATATCAAGCTAGATGTAAAAAATGGTGCCACAACTTGAAGAGAATCATAAAAACAAATCCTTCAGATTTATGCCTAGAATGACTTACATGCCTTCCTTGGGAGTCACAGGCCTTGCCAGACTTAGTGTCAAAACATGCAAATGAAAATCTTTTGTGCATTAAGAAAACATGACTAGAGTCCGTTATGGATACAATATATATATTAGAGTACAATGCATGGTTTGTCCATTTTTTTTTGGTTGTGTCTTTTAGGTCCATCAACTTTCAAGTGTATTTTAAGGTCCATTAACTTTTTAAGTCATTCAACGCAGGTCCATATCCATTCATTTTCTGTTCTATTTTTCATTTAGCTCCCTAGAATTCTTTTAACCATCTCACATGTGCCCTTCTTCCCTGTACTGCCTTGCTGCTGCCTCCAGTTGCCCCCGCATCCCCCATCTCACTTGTCTTGTTAGAAGATACGGAAGTTATATCTTGCTAATAAATTTTGTATCTTTAGGATATCATCGGTTTCCCCAAAAAGGCATTATATATCTTACGGACATCTTTAGTATATATGCAAAATCATCCTTTATCTAAAAGATATCATCATTACAACTACAAGTAATGATTGTTTATCTTTAGGATATAGACGGTATAGCTAGAAGTAATTGATTATATCTTGAACATATCGATAGTACATATATAGCTTGCTATATAAGGTCCATTCTAGCTTCACTTCCTCAACAACATTGCAATATAGGCAGTCATATCAAAGGTTTTGCAAGGTTTTTCTCAAAGGAAGGATAAGAAAGTAGTGTGGAGAATATCATGGCCCTTGTTACTCCTCATGTGCTCATAGTTGACGATACCTTTCTTGATCGTCTGGTGGCATCACGAGTCTTAAAGAATGTTTTCATATTTTTATTTTTTACTTTACTTGCAATTCCAGTAGTAAAATCTTGACCTTATATAATGCTATGGCTAATTTTCTTATCATAACTACATGTAACTTGAACTATAGTATACATAGGAATTTTTACAATTTGTATATAGTATAATGTAGTCAGGACGATTTCTTGTCTTTGGTCTTTTGTATGTTCACCTAAGTTCTTGCACATTCAATATCTCTTATTGTCATTTTTGCATTTTTATTTTTCAGTGACTATTGTGGCGAGTCCAATGCAAGCCTTGGAGTTTCTAGATGCGGTATATCAGTAGTTCATAAATATAGTATTATTGCACTTACTTAATTTTGTTCATTTGGTTATGTACTATGTTTAACATGTTTCCTTCGTAATCTTTATATAGGAACATGATGTGAATTTGATTTTGACTAATTATTGTATGCCTGATATGACTGGTTATGATCTTCTAATGGAAGTGAAGGTAGACTCCTATCATAAAGAAAACTTTACTTCAAAATCTCCATGGCAGAAATTTTTAGTATATATTTCTTTTGAATGTTTTATTTCAGTATCAAAGTTTGAAACACTACTAACTATTGGCTAAATATGTTTCTTCTATACATGAATCACCAAGGCTAAATCACATCCTTGTGGTGATCATGTCCAGTGATGACATCTCTGAAAGGAAGAAAAAGCGAGAGAATGTTAAAGCTATCAAGTCATTGAATTAGGTAGACAATGTTATCTAAGAACTTAATAATCATATGTCATACACAATTTCTATGCAGGTGCTTGGATGCTAGGGCAAAGGACTATATCATCAAGCCTCTCAGTGTAGTTGATGTGCCTCACATTCTAAGCTACATCTGATAAGCTGATACGGACAATGAATGAAGGGACAAAAGAATCATAATATAGGGTTCTATTTTTAGTTATCATTAATAATTACTTATTAGATGACCATGTATGGTCTTTTTTTTTTAATTCCCATCAATTCTATGTAAGTTGCTTCAATTTCTATTAGAGTGTTATGTGGTTTTCGGACCTACATCCATGTGATGTCTAGTCTCTTAAAAGCTTAATGCAATAATGAATCTTCCTATTATTTTTGCAGTGCAAACTGATCAGACTTTAACGGGGTGAATTATGATGGCTTATTACCAACTTTCCATGGAAGAAGTCTATTTTACCCCTTCCCCTTGACTGTCATCTATGTCCATTTATGTCCCCCATAAAAAAACTATGACACAACCACATCATAGGTCATTCCAATCAGATAATCAATGTCAATTCTACGAAAACTGGCAGTGATACATGTATCACTATTGGGTCAGGGCATGAATTGACAGTCATGGCCTCTTGGTACATCGCTAAAGATTTATAGCACAACTCAGTATTGATGTGGATGATATCAGTATCAAGTCACTGCCAGTTCATGCCATGAACGGGCAATGATATGTGGTTTCCATTCCCGGTTTATGGTTTGGTTAGAATCGTATGTAAAAATAGTTAAAATGCAATAAATTCACACCTTTTTATTAGAACCTAAAATGAAGAAAACTTTATATTAAAATTTTAAAGGTCAACAATTTTCAATTTAGTTTGTGTATATGCTCCTTTTTTTATTTGCAAAATTCAAAATTTAGATGTTTAAAAAACTTCAAATGGAGACCTTTTCTATAGAAAAGTTGTAATTATCATCCAGTTTTAAGACATATAGTTGGCCACATTTTCATCTAAGACTATTTAGAAACTCAAATATCTAATATAAGGTTTGGAAAACTAAAAATAAAAGAATAACATGCTTTACATAGTACAAAATGAATGTGTAGTGCAATAGTAAGGAACGGCCATATGTGGCTTGAGGTTACGAGTTTGATTCCCTAATGCGTATTGCAAAAAAATTGTGTGACTTGGACGTGTGTGCTGTCCTCTTGGATACAAGTAATTTTTTTTCTACTGGTCTATGGAGGCTATTATGAGTAGCTCGGTACATAAACCACCAGTGATACCCCTCTATTACTATTGGTTCCAAATCACAATGATGAAGGGTTTCAAACTAGCAATGTTACCAAGTTATGTATATACCCCTTCTAGTCATTAATATATTAACATATGATGTTTTTATTTCATAATTACACTAAAACGTAAAATATTAACAATAGGGAGTATGACTTAATTTAATCACCAACAATGTATATCAACATAAGTAACACCACAACTTGTTTTGAATAAATTACCAATCTAGAACACACTCCCAAATCCATGCAAGTCTATAGTTGGCAACCTGGTCTAGGGTTACGGGGTAGGCTACCATAGCAAGAAAACGATTTTCTACTACCGCGCAAACACAGGAACTCGTACAAGCAAGATGTCATAGATCATTACCACTAGACGCGCAGTGCAGTGGAAGATGAGTTGAAATAGCCGACTACCGAGTCACGCGCACCGAGCCAGTGAGGTGAGAGGAGCCAATGTCGAGTGGTCCAGCCGATCTCGATCAAGAACCACTCGGCCGGCTTCGCAACCAGTCGATTGATGAGCGTAGCAGTCGTACAAATGCATCTATGGTATCCACACTTATGGGAAGGCGACGCTGAGTTCTGGCATGCTAGCACCACAAACTTCACAGAGAATCTTGAGAGATTGGACTAGGGCACAACCAGGGTTTTGCAGAAACCTTTTCTGTGATGGCTCTCACGTGCACACCATCGACACCCTATGCCGTGCCCTCTCATGCATATATAGAGTCTCCACTAATGGGCTTTAGCCATGTAAAGTCCCATCAGGATTCTAATTGCTTGTGAATCAAGCATCCGAGTCCTGATAGAGGTCAAAATGTGCAGACCATCTATGAGTTTCCAAGCAAGACCCGATAACGAGTCCCGATCGGACTTTGCATCGGCTCATGGTAGAGCCGATCTAGAGCCGATCAGGTTCGGAGTCAGACCTAGAAATTGCCATGCAGGGCACATCTCTATCAATTTCCCACTTGCCCACAGAGCAATATCTTTTGTCCCAATCCTTTAAGTGTGTAATCCTGTAGGTTCACATGTAGTCGGCCATGGTGAAAAACCTTTTCTCAAACCAATCGATCAACAACGGCACCTAGTTGCACATGTTGACCCCCGAAAGCACAATGATCATATCAACCAAACCTTGATATACAACACGTCCTAATTCCTTTTGCCACGTGACGCCAGTCACACCCAAGGCAAGATTTGTGCCACCCTTGTTTAATAGTCTGACTAATTTCACTCGTCAATGGTGGATTACTGGACCAACCATTAGTCCAAAATGTGATTAACCTTTAATCACATAGCATGGCTATGCATTTTCTAATCCAACAACCTCGAGGGGCCCATAGGCAATCTCTCCCGTTATGTAGGAGGGGCAAATTTCATCTTGATCCACTCACATCCCAATCCATGTTTCGTGATGCACCCGAAATTTACTTTTATAACTACCCAATTACGGAATAGCGTTTGGTAACACGTATGTACATTTATACGCATAGCGAGAAACAATGGTGATCTCAGGTCAAAAGGATTAAGTGGGTATTTCACTCGAGATCGCTTGATGGCACATATTAAACATAACAATCCCAACAACGTGTCAAAGTGAGTCAATCCGATAGCATGTTCTCTAACATCTCTCCACATCATTGATTTGATATCCAATATCCATGATCCGTAAAACATGATCATCAATCAATCCATGTGCTAGCTCTTGAATCTTTATCGTCCTAAATAAAGATTGTAGGCTAGGGACCACTTAGAACATTGCATTTAAACAAGAGTCTCACGAACGAGTCACGCACTCATTGATCCATTGTTTACAGCAGCATGTTCAAGGAACAAGAATAACATTTATTCAAAATAAAACATAACAAGTTCTCACACCTGGATTGTAGGAGAGGCTTCGTTAACGGATCAGCTACATTTAGATCCGTGTGCACTTTACGTATCTTTACGTCACCTCTATCAATAATCTCTCTGATCAGGTGATATTGCCTGAATATATGTTTATACTTTTGTGTGATCTAGGTTCCTTAGCTTGTCCAATGGCACCGATATTATCACAGTAAAGGTCCAACAGGCAGGAAGCAATCGATACAACACACAACTCATAAACAAACTTTCTGATCCAAACTGCCTCCTTTGTAGCTTCTGAAGCTGCAATATACTCGGCTTCTATTGCGGAATTGGCTACCATATCTTGCTTGGCTACCACAGTTGAGGTAGAATACGAATCTGGCCTACGATCTACTGTCATCTTTGTCTGCTTGGAAACCAGCATTGGTGTAACCCTTCACAATGAGCTCTTCCTCACCCCCAAACACTAGGAACGCATACTTGGTCCTTCCCAAATACTTAAGGATATTCTTTACTGCAATCTAGTGACCTTCACTTGGACATGAGCAAAGAAATATCTGGGCGAGTACATATCATGGCATACATGATTGATCTGACTGCAGAGGAATACATGATCTTACTCATCCTCTTTTGCTCATCAATAGTCGACAAACTGTTAGTCTTGCTCAAGATTGTGCCAGGCAACATGGGCAAGAAACCTTTCTTGGAATCATGCATGTTGAACCATTTCAACACCTTGTCAATATATGTACTTTGGCTCAATCCAATTAAGAGCTTAGATCTATCTCTGTAGATTTTTATCCCTAAGATGTAAGCTGCTTCTCCCAAGTCCTTTATCGAGAAACTTTTTCTTAATGAGTCCTTCACAGCCTCCAACATAGGAATGTCATTTCCGATCAACAATATGTCATCTACATATAAGACCAGAAAGACAAGTGTGCACCCACTAACCTTCTTGTATACACAAGGTTCTTCTACGTTCTTGATGAAACAAACCCTTTGACCACTTCATCAAAATGTAGATTCCAACTCTGAGATGCTTGCTTGAGTCCATAAATGGACCTCACAAGCTTGCATACCTTCCCAGCATTCTCTAAATCAACAAGACCTTCAGGTTATGTCATGTACACATCCACACTTAGGTTTTCATTAAGGAAAGCTGTTTTGACACTTCATAGTCATGATATGCGACAGTTGTTAGGAGGATCCGAATAGACTTTACCATGGCTATGGGCAAAAATGTTTCATCACAATTAACACCTTGAATTTGACAAAACCCTTTAGCCACAAGCCATGCTTTATTGATGTGAACATTTCCATCAGCGTCTATCTTTTTCTTCAAAACCCACTTGCACTCGATAGGTCGCACCTCATCAAGCGGCTCCACCAAGTTCCAAACTTGGTTATCAGCCATGGATTTCAACTCAGATCTCATGGCCTCAAGCCATTTCTCAGAGTCGGGTCCCATCACTGCTTCTTCGTAGGTTTTAGGCTCATCATTGTCCAACAACAATACATCGCGCCAACCCATGGTGAGGAACATGTAGCGGTCGGGTCTACAATGTGCCTTCTGTGACCTACACGGGGCTAATGGTGTCTCAACAGAGTGCTCAACATTTTGTTCATCCTGTTGGAAAGTAGTCAGATCAGAATAATTATCCAGTATTTCTCTAACCTCTTCGAGTTGCAACTAGTTCCGACTGGTTTCATCTTTCAAGAGAAACTCTTTCTCCATGAAGACATCATTCTGGAAACACTTTTGCTTCCTCCCTGTTATAAAAATAATATCCTTTGGTTTCCCTAAGATAGCCCACAAAGTAGTATTTGTCCGATTTAGGATGGAGCTTATTAGACGTCAAATGTTTGACATAAGCCTCGCACCCTCCCAAATCTTAAGGAAAGACAACCTGGTGAAGGTTGAACCAACGCCTAAGAGGGGGGTGAATTAGGATTTCTAAAACTATGGCTCTTTAAAAACTACAACTACTAAGCAAAACTTATGCAATATAAATCTAGCTATGTGCACTAAGTTTTTGCTAAGTGTTGCTAGTTCTACCGTGGCCAAGTCTTGCAACCTAGTTCCACCTAGAAACTAATCTATCAAGCTAGTCTAGGAATGTAAGCACACAATTACAAGAATGTAAATGCGGAAGCTAAAGAGATAAGTGGAGAGAAGGCAAACTCCCGATGACGATGATGACGATTGCACTCGATGGAGACACGGAGAATTTTTTCTCAAGGTTTGGGGAGGCCAACGTGCCTCTACCCCCCTACTCCTCATTTGGCACCCCCCACAGGGCTTTGCTCTCGCGTAGTCCTCAAAGGAATACGGCCTCACCCACGCAAGGGTGGAGGATGGCAAAGTGACCTTCGCAATGGTCAAGCAACCCAGTCAGGTCTCCGGATATCCTCGGTACACACCCACATGAGCCCTTCTCTCATGTAGTCTTGGACTACGGCATCACCCACGCAAACTTAGAGGATTGTCGGGGCTGTTAGGGTCTTTCGTGGGCCTTCTCATGGAGCCACCCTTCCATCTCCACTAAGGAAGCTTTTGGCCAACGTGCCGATGGCCTTCCTTCCTCCCACAAGTAAGGTTGTGGCGACTCCACACTCTGGAGGGTCTCACGAGATTTACAAGCCCCACGCTTACAAAGGTAGATGTGCACGCAGGCAAGGTAAGACAAATAGGCCTAAGCAAAGGTGCTATGCAAGATCTACCTATGCTGGGATGTGTCTCTTATGCTCTGGTGATGGTTGGGCTCTAAAATGTGTCTCTACACTTCAAATGGGCATGAGGAATGTGACTCAACACTACAATAAGCTTAGGTGTGCAGGACAACGAAGGGCGTATTTATAGCCGAAGCCCCAAAACTAGCCATTGGAAGCCTTCTTCCCTTTTCTGTGCAACCCACCGTTGGATTGACAATTCGGCTGTTGGAACCACCAGACTGTCCGGTGCGTGTTGGAGCTTGGGTCATCCTCTTGCAGAGTCATCTTTCTAGAAACATCCGGCGGACCACCGGACCGTCCAGTGCGTTATAACACTTTGACGCGGTCGCTCCATCTTCACTGTCTATAACGTCCAGTGGTTAACCACCGAACCATCCAGTGGTAGACCACCGGACCGTTTGGTGTGTGTAAATCACATCAGGTCTTGAATCTTCAACCATGACCTTCTTCTACTCACCGGACCATCCGGTGGGCACCACCAGACCGTCCGGTGCATGTAAATTTTTGGCCTACTAACCAGTTAGCGGGACCGCCATGTCAGGACTTCACGCTTCCGATGTTTGATGGCTTGGGTCTTCTCTTGTCCTTTTTAGGTCCTCCTTTGAGGTGTTTGCACCCCAAGTCCGTCTCTTGCACCCTAGGACTTAAACAAAAACACTTGCACACACATTAGTCCCAAATGGTACGTGTTGTCAACTCAACCACCAAAATCACATAAGGGAACTAAGCACAAGGCTTAGGGCCCATTTTCCTTAGAATTTCTCCCTTTTTGGTGATTGATGACAACACGACCAAGCAAGCAATAACAATACCAATTGAAAGAATTTTTAGAACATACTACTTGCTAGGATGCAATACAAAGGCAGGATCAAAGGATGCTAATTGACATATGCAATGACACCAATTGAAGCAAATGAAGTTTCATTCCAAAATGATTGGAAGAATTTGCTCATGTCTTGCCCTTTCCATGATCTTGTCCCCTTCTTCTGGTCAATGGACATAAGGCTTCCCCTTACTTCCATGGACCATTGCCTTGATCTTGATCTTCATTTCTCCCCCATTGTTCTTGATCATGCAGCAACCCCCTTTTTGGTCCACTTTGATCTTCCCTTCCAATTCATGTTCAACTCCTTGCTAGCTTGCTTGGGTCCACAATTTCTTCTCCTTTGGAATCAAACACCGAAAAGAAAAGCATTAAAAGCATAAAGGAGACTCCCACATACTATGATCCTTAGGATATGAAAGCTGAATGGACCAAAATACATGAGACTCACATAACATAGGATAAACTCCCCCTAAAAGTGTGCATACATAAGATGGTGGACAAACCATATGCACAACTTGCCAATTAAGACACAAGGGACCTTAAACTATATTATGCATAGAGGTAGCTATAAATGATTGAAATGTACACCAAGGAAGGTGCTACCAATTTGAATCCCATTTTCCTTAACTTCATGCATACCTCCAGGAACATAGGTGAGACTACACACATGATAAACTTGAAAACATTGTTAGTCCCAAAGTAACACAAATGATAGGCTCCCCCTAAAAGTGTGCATACAAGCTTTGAATTGCTTGTGAGAGACATGCACTAGACATTCAAGTCCAATGGAGGAGCTCACAATATGATTTGGACCTAAACTAAGAAACCATGTAGGTTGCTCATTGGTTAGAGTGAGACACAAGCAACCTACCTGTTGCACCCGAATACCGGCGGAAAGGTTCGGGCGCAGAGCACACGGGAGCCGGGGATCGCGCTGCTGCTGCACTCGTCTCCCTGTCGTGCGGCTTCAATCGGCTTTCAGCGGGGAAGCCGATCCTGGTCGTGCGTGGTGATGCGGGTGTGCCACCTGGCTTGACCTTGCAGCTAGAAAGGTCAGATGGCTGTGGTTGTTGGCTCTTGTTCTCCCTATAAAGCGTACACAACAGATATAGACATCAAGTTCCTGTCTGATCACTAGGATTAGCAACCATGAGGTGTCGTGTACTCCAGTCGGCCGATGCAAAAACATCGGATAGCCCATCGAGCGTGCTTGAATAAATAGAGTAAAAATCCAAAACCGCGTCCAAAGATGATTAAATGTAAAGCCCTAACTAGAAACATGATATAACAGATCTGCATAGCTAAATCAGCATCAAACCAAGACCTCCAAAGAAGTCCATCTAACTAAACAGATACAAATTACGACATGTATAGCTAGGGTGCTCGAGCTACGCTGATCTATCGGCAGGTCGCGTGCACATGCTGCAGCGGCATGTCGTGGATTGTAACAAGCAATTAGGTAACGTAACATGAGCTACATGAAGATCGATCTAATACTTGAAGCATAGGTACATAAACAAATTGATAAACATGTGAAGGTAAGGACGGATCTCGCGCCAAGCAAAGCTTGCCGCGAGATTCATCGAGGTAACTAATGGATCTTGCGTCGAGCTAGGCTCGATACAAGATTCATCGGGATAACTAGCGAACCGTGCCATAAAAATGCTTTAGTACACAGTTGACCATATGGCTCCCTCCCTAATGCCCTAACGGATCTAAGAACCATTAGAGCAGCATGACGATTACCTTGAAAAACCCTAGTTGTTAGGGGTGGCGATGCGCCGAGAGAGATTGGAGACATGAGTTGCTGAGAACGTATGTCGTCAATTCATTACGTAAAACATGGGTACATATTTATAGTCTGTAGACTTGGACAACAAGTCCGACTCTTTCTCTATCTAAAAACCCTACCTTAAACCGAACTATGCCTAATTCGAAAATAAAAAAAAGATACATGGCCCGCTGGCCTCTGGAATCATCTCTTTCCTAGGCGACCAAATTCAGCCCATTAGCCGATCCGGCCTAAATACCAATTGGCTAAATTCTGGCGATAACACTACCATAAGATAGCTGAGGCATGCATTGCTTGAATTTAAATATGCACATACAAAGCCCAGGCAAGAAAAACATCTAGATGCTAAAAGGAAATACCAAAAGAAAACAAACCTAGTTACCACAGATATGGAGGACTTTGGTATGAGCCACTTTGCTTTCTAACTTGTGACTATTTATCAAAATGTAGCCAAGTCTCTAAGTCCTCTTTAACCCTTGCGCCTCTACGTTGCTTTGGGAGTGACACTCTTCTTTTGTTTTCCCTATTCCTTCTTGGCCTCCCCTTTGTTCTGTGACCTCCACATGTAGGACTTGTGGCCTTCTTTATTGTAAAGGAAGAACACCACGGTTTGACTCTCCTCAAGCTTCTTCACCACCTTGGGGTGGTTATCTTGAGGAAGTTGGGCTTGCTCCCTTTGACTTTGCAACCTTGCCACATCCTTTATGAGCTGATCCACCTCTTGCTTAAGTAACTCATTTTCAATGGCAACCTCCTCTCTGCAAGTTTCTTCGTACCAACTAACAAATGGCTTGCAAAAGGGTGAGTGAGGTTTATCAATTAAATCAAGGCAAGAGGTAGAAGCATCCTTTTTAGATTTTTCAAAAGAGAGTGTGGATGCATCATTAGAAGTAGCTTTTAGTTCAAGAGCCTTAATAGTCTTTATTAGCTCATCATTATGGTTAACAACCATATAAAACTTAAGTACCAATTCTTTATAATTGGTTGATGAGCTAGCCAATTGATTGTAAGGCTCTTGTTTTTGCATTTTAAATCAACTATAGCTACTTGTTGTTCACGGAGAAGGGAAACAAGCTCATCATATGAGGGGGCATTGTCATCACTTACATCGCTTTCATTTTTACCTTTGGCCATGAGGCACTTGTGTGTTGTAGAGGATGATTTGTATGAAGTAGGCTTGTGGGAGTGCTTCTTATGATGATCTTCATTGCTTGACACATCTACCCACATGCCAATGCTTGTAACCGCACTGTGCCTCTCTTTCTTCTTTCCTTTTCTTTCTTCTTGAGCTTGTGCCTCTTCTTCTCCCCCTCCTTGGCAATTTGTGGACATGAGTCCATGAAGTGACCCTTCTCACTATATCCGAAACAACTACCTTTCCTTTCCTTCTTCCTTTGGCGGTTGTACTCAATGTTCTCAATGGTGATTGGGATGCCCTTAGAGTTGAGCTTCTTCAATGCTTTGTCCATCCTCTTGATCCAAATTGCAATCTCTTCATCATCATTAGAGGAGGAGCATTGGGCTTGATAATCTTCATCACTATCTTCTTCTTCTTCTTCTTCTTCTTCTTTACTTGAGAGCTTGAGCTTGTCTCTTTCTTGCTCTTGCCCTTCTTCATCTTCTTCTTTTCACCATGAATGGTGAGTGCAAGTGACTTGGATGAAGAGGTGTCTTGGCCAATCCCTTGGTAGTGTTCAAATGCAATGACCTTGCCAAGAACCTTGGTGGGCTCATGGTGCTCATATCTTGATTGGGAAGGTAAGTGATGATGCTTGCATATTTTTCTTGAGGAAGCACCTCGATGATTTTCCTTGAGACATCGGCATCACTTAACTTGGTTTCACCTATTGAGTTGCACTCATTGACAATAACATTTAGGTATGAGTACATGTCATTAGCCAATTCATTGGGAAGCATAGTAAAAGAATTTAAAGCACTTCTAACCAAGCCAAGCTTTTGCTCCTTGACGTCACAAGTGCCATCATGGAGTGCTTGAAGCATTTGCCAAATCTCATGAGCGCTTGAGAGGCTATATACTTTATTAAATACATCAATGCTCAAAGACCCAAACAAAGCATTGCGAGCAATGGCATTGAAACCCCAAAAAAAGGGGTTTCATTCCTTCCTTCGTCACTCTCCAAACATCCAACCCTACGGCCTCTAGATAACTAGCCATTCTAACACGCCAATAGGGGTAGTTCGTGCCGTCAAAGTGAGGAGCGCTACCGGTACTCAGCCTCCCACTCTAAGACATCTCAAGTACTCAATCCGACAGTGAAGCCAAAAGTCCAAATATGAGTTGTGAGCTCTAATGATAATAAAATGGACTTGATTGAGTGGCCCAGCTCTGATACCAATTGAAGGTTGGACCGACGCCTAAGAAGGGGGTGAATTAGGATTTCTAAAACTATGCCTCTCTAAAAACTACAACTACTAAGCAAAACTTATGCAATATAAACCTAGCTATGTGCACTAAGGTTTTGCTAAGTGTTGCTAGTTCTACCATGGCCAAGTTTTGCAACCTAGTTCCACCTAGAAACTTACCTATCAGGATAGTCTAGGAATGCAGGCACACAATTGCAAGAATGTAAATACGGAAGCTAAAGAGATAGGTAGAGAGAAGGCAAACTTCCGATGACGATGACGACGATTGCACACGATGGAGACACGGAGATTTTTCCCTGAGATTCGGGGAGGCCAACATGCCTCTACCCCCTACTCCTCATTTGGCGCTTCCCCGCAAGGCTTTGCTCTCACGTAGTCCTCAAAGGAATACGGCCTCGCCCACGCAAGGGTGGAGGATGGCAAAGTCACATTCGCAAAGGTCAAGCAACCCGGTCGGGTCTCCAGATATCCCTGGTGCACACCCACATGAGCCATTCTCTCTCATAGTCTTGGACTACGGCCTCGCCAACGGAAGGGTAAAGGATTGTCGGGGCTGTTGGGGTCTTTCACGGGCCTTCTCATGGAGCCACCCCGCCGTCTCCACTAAGGAAGCTTTTGGCCAACGTGCTGAGGGCCTTCCTCCCTCTCACAAGTACGGTGGTTCCAACTCCACACATCAGAGGGTCTTGCAAGACTTACAAGCCCCACGCTTACAAAGGTAGGCGTGCACGTAGGCACGGTAAGACAAATAGGCCTAAGCAAAGATGCTATGTAAACTCTAGCTATGCCGGGATGTGTCTCTTATGCTCTCGTGATGGTTGGGCTCTAAAATGTGTCTCTACAATTCAAACGGGCATGAGGAATGTAACACGACACTGCAATAAGCTCAGGAGTCATCAACCATAGAGTAGAGGCCAGGCAAGGGGGTATTTATAGCCCATGCCTCAAAACTAGCTGTTGGAAGCCTTCTTCCCTTTTCTACGCGAGCACCGGACCGTCCAGTGGTGACACAAACGGATCGTCCGAGGCGTATAGTTGTCTAGCCGTTGAGTCGACGGTTGGACTGACAATCCAAACGTTGGAATGATAGGACCGCCTGGTGCTGCACCACCGGACCGTCCGGTGCGTGTTGGAGCTTGGGTAGTCGTCTTGCAGAGTCCTTTGTCTAGAACGTATGTCAGACCACCGGACCGTCTGGTACGTTATAGCACTTGGACGCGATCGATCCATCTTCACTGTCTATAACGTCCGGTGGTAGACCACCGGACTATCTGGTGCGTGTAAATCGCACTGGGTCTTGAGTATTCAATCTTGACCTTCTTCTACTCGCTGGACCGTCCAGTAGGCACTACCAGACCGTCCGGTGCATGCAAAATTCTGGCTCGCTGACCGATCAGTGGGACCGCCGTGTCAGGACTTCATGCTTCAGATGTTTGATGGCTTGGGTCTTCTCTTGTGCTTTAGGTCCTCCGTTGAGGTATTTGCACCCCAAGTCTATCTCTTGCACCCTATGAGTTAACAGAAAACATTTTCACACACATTAGTCCCAAATGGTACGTGTTGTCAACTCAATCTCCAAAATCACATAAAGAAACTAAGAACATGGCTTAGGGCCCATTTTCCTTACACATGGGACTCTTCCCAGTCCATATCTCATATGGTGTCTTCTCCACAGACTTAGACAGAACTCTGTATCTTGTGAACGTTGCGGTTTCTAGAGCATAACCCCAAAAGGACAACGGAAAATTAGTCTGACTCATTGTTGACCTCACCATGTCCAACAAGGTTCGGTTCCTTCTCTTGGACACATCATTCCACTCAGGCGTTCTAGGTGGAGTTAGCTCTGGAACAATTCCACGATATTCTGATGGTCATTGAACTCTTGGCTCAGATATTCTCCACCATGATCAGATCGTAGGAATTTTATTGTCTTGCCTAAGTGGTTTTGTGCTTCAGATCGGTTGATTGGGATTAGTGATGTAAAAGACTGACTGCCC
This sequence comes from Paspalum vaginatum, assembly GCA_030272315.1. Classification (NCBI taxonomy): domain Eukaryota; kingdom Viridiplantae; phylum Streptophyta; class Magnoliopsida; order Poales; family Poaceae; genus Paspalum; species Paspalum vaginatum. The sequence goes on along the minus strand of CM059015.1, from coordinate 37,496,368 downwards.
CACTTGCACAACGGTGGCCATTTAGAGTTCACGCCGCCCGTTACTTTGAGTGTCACAGAGATGATCCGAGGCCATTTAGAGTTCATAGCACTCATTATTTTGAGTGACTTAGAGATGATCCGAGGCCATTTAGAGTTCATGACGCTCATTACTTTGAGTGACTCAGAGATGGTCCGGGGTCATTTAGAGTTCATGACACCCGTTACAGTAGCAAGGGTATGGATAAAAAATAATTTGCAAGATTTAGATGCATTATTGAAAACGACTTAGCTGTTTCTGAAGTACGTCGATTGACTTCCCTATGAGACCGAGTGATCTGACATCCTGAGTGATCTAGAAACAATGCCGACTAGTTTTCGTTCGAGTCTGATTGGAATGCAGCAGCCCCAAGCGTGAGCCATAAGCTTAATTTGAGGCCAAAATAATTTTTCTGAAATAATAATCAAGAAATAATCTAAGTAGCATATTTTGCTAAAAGAATACTTAAATATAAATAATATTTAAATCAATCGGATAAACGAGAATAGTCAGCATATTCAAATGCATAATTTAAATATTGAAACGACTTAAGCTGGTGGTTCGGGACGTCGTCGACTGATACGTCATCTTCGCCGGGGCAAAGGTTTTTGGTGATATATCCAGGCTCTCTGGTACGCTCTTCCATGGCGAATTGTCTCGGGTGGACGCTTGCCTGTGCATGAATGCCCAGGTTATTTTGCCTGATGGCCCATGCGTATGACAAATCTTCTTTTGGATATTTGTATTAGCCTTCACGTGATAATGCATGCCCTGCTGTTACTGCTGATCAATCTTGCTTTGGAGCAGAAGCTGCCACATGCGTCAGAGTCCTCACGTTTCCATAAAATATGCGGTAATTGCTTTTTGACCTTTCTTGTAATGCGCACAGCAGACAACATACAGCAGACATCTCTCTGAAATTATTTCCCATCTGAGACGTGGTTGTTGATGATTCCGATCTAGCTCTGATCCATATTTGTAACTCTTGGTCTTGCTCTGCTACTTGCATGCGTCGGCCGACAAAATTCGATCCGGATTAGAACCCGGCTATGACGACGTGCAACCTCTGGCAGGAAATCTTGGTCGGAGGCGGCTTTGGTTGCGGTGATGTCGTGCCGAATTGTTCTGCCGCAAGTTGTACGCTGATAATAAACTCCAGATTGGATCTGCGGGACTTGAGTCTTCTCAATTTCGAGTATGATGACGGCGACAGATCAAGTCTCGGAGCGCTGAAACCGATCTTGGATGGTGATGATGGGGTGGCCGGGTTCCGCAGCACTGTGATGGACCGCTTCTCCTATGCCGGCGTATGTTCGTGGATAATGTGCATGCCGCCAAATTTGTCCACGACAGGTGTGAAAGAGCCGAAGGTGAAGATCTCTTCGGTTGGGACTTGAAGCTGATGTGGAAGATGATGGCTATGGAGCTAGCGGTGATGTCGATGTCGTCTGCCATACCTAGCGTGCCAACTGTTAGGATTTGGTACCGGTAGTGCACCACAGGATGTACCCAATGTGATGCTTTTGGGGGCTGGCAAGATCGACCGTAGCTCGATAGTTCGCGTGAAACGCAACGGGAAACAAGATTTATACAGGTTCAGGCCGCAAGATGCGTAATGCCCCACGTCCTGTTTGTGACTGTTTGTATTGCTTTCAGTACTCGAGATTACAATAAGAGCTAGTGTGCTAAGGGTTTTGGAGTACGATGTCGCTATGGGATGCTAGATGTCGGGATATCTGATCTTGAGGTGGAGAAATATGTCTGGGAGGAGCCCCCAGCCCGCCTTATATAGTCCGGCGTGACTAAGGAGTTCTAATCCTACTATGATTGGTTTTATTTTCTACTAGGATTTCTCTTAACCATTCCCTATATACGTCAAGTTCTTGTCTTGTGCGCCAAGCTGTTCTGCACCTCAGGTTCACGCGCCGAATCCATTACATGAGGACCCAGGGGATATTTATCCATCACACATACCTACTAATGTCATCAGTAAAAGTAATAAAATACTGAAAACTGCCTCTAGCTACATAGCTCATTAGACCACATACATCAGTATGTACAAGGGCCAACAACTCGGACACCCTCTCACCTTCACCAGTGAAGGGTGATTTTGTCATCTTGCCATGTAAACAAGATTCACATGTCTCAAATGATTCATAATCAAATGAGTCGAGTAGTCCATCACTATGGAGTTTCTCTGCACGTTTCTCGTTAATATGGCCCAAGCGACAATGCCAGATATAAACAGGATTCAAACCACTCCGCTTAAGCCTTTTAGCATTAATGTTAAGAATCAGCTCATCCTCAAGATCAAAAACATACAATCCATTCACTCATGGACAATGTGCATAGAGCATGTTATTCAAATAAATAGAACAACTCTTGTTCTATATTATTATCTGATAACCACCATCTTCCTCCAAACATGAAGATGAGGTAATGTTCTTACTCAATGCTGGAATAAAATAACAATTGTTTAAGTCCATCACAAATCCTGAAGGAAGTGACAAGTGATATGCGCCGACTGCCAACACAGCAACCTTTGCTCCATTGCCGACATGCACGTCCAACTCACCCTTTGCAAAACTTTAGTCTGTTTTAGTCCCTGTAATGATTTACAGGTATGAATCATTAACCCGTTATTAAATACCCATGATTCACTAGAAAGGTTGCAAGATTAATTTCAATAACATTAATACCTAAAGCGAAAGCCTCACTTCCCTTTTTTTTTCTTCTCTTCCAAGTACTTCCGGCATTTTCTCAACCAATGGCCATTGTCACCATAGTGGAAGCACTTGTCCGAGGAAGAGGGGCCAACCTTAGGCTTAGCATCAAGTTTCAGCTTTTGGATCCTATCCTCAGCCATGCCTTTGCCCTTGTCCTTGCCCTTCCTCTTCTTGCTATCCCTTTGGACCATCATCGCATGAGTTGAGGTTTTCTTGATGCTATCTTCAGTAGTTTTAAGCATCCCTTGCAACTCGGTCAGAGTCTTATTTAAGCTATTCATATGATAATAAGAGATTGGAGGATCACATCCGTCGCACGTTCTATCTCAAGCTCAAAACCAAGTGTGTCGAGTGCTTCAATGTGACCAATCATCTTGATCACATGAGAGCTAACTGGACTGCCTTCTCCTAGCTTACAACCAAACAAGACCTTGAGGTGTTAAACCTCTCGACCCTTCCCTGGTTCTCAAACATGCCACAGAGCCCTTCAACCATATTGTAGGCATCAGAGTCCTTATATTGCTTCTGAAGCTCAGGGGACATAGTGGCAAGCATGAGACAGTCAACATCGAGCAAGTCATTGCAGTGCTTCTCATAAGCCCTCCGTTCAGCTGCGGTCGAGAACATATTCCTTTTTCTCTTGTTTGAGAACAATTCTCAAATTTCGATACCAATTAGTAAAGTTTGTTCTAGTGAACATGGATCTTGTCAACTATGTGTCATGAAAGGGAATACGATTACAAAACATATAGTGGGAGCATCTTTTGTTAAAATTGTTTAGTAAAAGATCTACATAAAACATTGTGCTTGTCTCAGCACAATGTTTTATGTAGATCTTCTATTAAAATTTTTTAACAAAAGATACTCCCACTATATGTTTTGCAATCGTATTACCTTTCACGACACATAGTGGACAAGATCCATGTTCACCTAAGCCTCTAGTGAGTTTTGGCGTCACTGCTAGAAACTTAGTCAACTAGGTAGACAACCATTGTCAATCACATCCCATTTGACTCCTATTTGTTGGGCGACATCCCATGTCTAGACCTCCAACGTCATGCCCAAGGCCCAAATCTGATTTGATAGTCTCGTCAAGTAAACCAATTAATCCCATACTTGCGGATGTCTGACATCCACCCTATTTGATTAAGATAGTTGAAGACACCCTGCTTTGGCAGACCCACCAAATAATGATCAAAAATCTTTCTAGGCGTAGCGATTGGAAGGGCATCAGGAATTTTTGAATTCTTTTAAGGGAATCAATTCTAACACATCCAATGTTAGAAAGAACAGGAAGTGATAATAAAAACTATGGACCATAGATCGAATCTATGATAACTCATTGGGTTAATCCAATCAAGCCGAGTGCAACTTACATCCATGCCAACCGCATGATAACTCATTGGGTTGATCCGATCAAGCCGGGTGCAAGTTACATCCATGCCGACCGCATCGTCTCATCCAATGAACCAGTATGTGGGGCCTATAATAGATCAAATCGTTACCATCGATCCATCCAATGAATCAATCCATAGAGCCTATAACAGATTCAATCTGTTTTCATGAAGCCGCAATAGATCCAATCTATCATGGCAATAGATCCAGTCTATTACATACAATTTAGATCATAAAGCTATGTACAATTGACTCTGATGCCATTGTAGGGTTATAGGGTAGGCTACCATAGCATGAAAACGTTTTTCTACTACCACGCAAACACAAGAACTTGTACAAGCAAGATATCATAAATCATTACCACTGGACGCGCAATGCAGTGGAAGACGAGTTGTGGCAACCGAGTGCTGAGTCGCGCGCGCCGAGTCAATGCGGTGAGAGGAGCCAATGCCGAGTCGTCCAACCATTCTCGATCAAGAACCACTCGGCTGGATTCGCAACCAGTTGGTTGATGAGCGTAGGAGTCACATCAACGCCTCTATAGTATCCACATGTATGAGACGGCTAGTATCCACACGTACGGGACGGTGACACTGAGTTCTGGCGTGCTAGCAGCACGAACATGGCAAAGGATCTTGAGAGATCGGACTAGGGCACGGCCAGGTGTTCGCAAAAACCTTTTCTGCGATGGCTCTCACGCGCGCACCATTGACGCCCTATGTCGTGTCCTCTCATGCATATATATAGTCTCCACTAATGGGCTTTAGCCATGTAAAGGCCCATCAGGATTTTAATTGTGCAGTATCTGAGTCCCGATAGAGGCCAAACTGCGTAGACCATCTGTGAGTTTCCGAGCCAGACCCGATAGGCCGAGTCCTGATCAAACTCCGCATCGGCTCATGCCAGAGCCAATCATGTTCGGAGTCGGATCTATAAATTGCCAAGAGGGGCACATCTTCATCACCCAATGCGAACCACTAGTGATACCCACCAGTTTGACATTACTGCCGGTTCCAATCCTAGCACTCATGGAGGGTTTCAAACCAACAGTTTTATGTAACTTATTTAAAAACGCCAACAATGCATATTGCGTCGACAGGTAAGTATCCAGAACCCACACACAAACCCATACCTTTGTTTTTTAAGTAGAAGGTATGCGTAAAACATCTTACATATTTAGATTTGACTATTTGAGTATGGATAGGGTATATCCACTTGCCACTTTTATGTGTGTAATATTAGTAGTACTCATTCTAATGGCTAGTACTCACTTTCAGTTAGTCACTCAGATCATTGACGTTGTTTCATCTTTTTAGAGAATCCCCTGACCCATGCAAACAGTGGACCCTCAACATACGCGTATCCATACGCCTCTGATTCCGATGGTAGAAGGGAGGTGGAAAGGACTTCTTTTCGTGGCTTAAGCCACTACAAACAGATACTGGATGAGAAGCCCAGTGACTCCTGGTCCTGGACTACAACATTAGAAAGCCCGGTAGCAGCTCAGCAACAAAAATGGGCCACAAATAACCCAAAAGGGCTTAACGGGTCAGCGCAAATGGGCAACAGAGCTGTTGCTGCTGTACCTGTATGAGCGGGAACTACAATGTTTTCAGAAAAAAAAAATCTGTGACGTGGGATCAACATGTAACTGCTAAAATTTGTTAAAACAAACTATGGATAAAAAATGTGATTATGTGGCCGATGTAGAAGCCACTCCCCCGTCTTAGAAAGAAATCAAGACATTCTAGACTTAATAGAGTTTGATCAAAATTATAGAGAAAAATATCGAGATTTATGACATTAAATTAAATTGATACCTCATGAAAATATATATTAAAATGAATCTAACAATATTGTACTATAAATATTTATATTTTTTCATATAAATTTACTCAAACTTCAGAAAATTGGACGACAAAACTATAATTAACTTAGGACAAAACTAACTATAATTAACTTAGGACAAAACTATAATGCTTTGTTTTTGGAGGGAGGGAGTAGAAAACAATCACCTGAAAATGAGCATGAGCAGACCCCGCTCCGACACTATGCCATTAATATGTATGTATCTACCAGTAAAAGTGTAGCAGAGATGTGAGAGTTCTTGTTTTGAAGTACATCCAGATATACAGGCGGTTTTATTTTCGCATACATAATATGTACGGCAGCTTATTCAACCATGCGTGATGACCACAATCGGAAGTAAGTACAGATCAACGTAAATTCAGAAAATCTACGTGGACAAGCCTGTGCAGAGGCAACCATCATGGTCTTGTCGGGATCCTCTCGTGTTCTCATCACCATGGCGCGTAGGCATTTGCTACATAGTACTCCGTATTTTTCCTAGCTGGCGCTGCTGACGAGCGCGTCCTTGTAGGACCCGGGCGGCGGCGGCGGCGGCACGGCCGGGTCCCGGCTCCCCCTCCCACCGCCGCGCTCCAGGATGAGCGGCACCTTGCCCTCCCTCTCCATGGCCAGCCGCTCCTGCGCGCCGCCGCGCAGCTTCTCCAGGCCCCGGCCGCCCATCTGCTGCGTCTTGAACACCTTGAGCAGGTTCAGCACGCCGCCGGCGAGGAACAGGAGGCTCCCGAACAGGCAGAACCAGGCCCAGCTCCTCCCCTGCACGAAACCCCCAGGCCAAGAACAGAACAGAGTTTCACATGCATGTAATGATGCTACTTGGCTCTGCATCAATCTGTGAGAGTGCTTGTGCTGAACGATTATTACCAGCAGCATGAAGCTGGAGCCGCTGCGACGGTGGTCGTGCCGGTTGACGATGCCGGCGACGAGGAAGAGGGTGCTCCCCAGCAGGAGCGGGATCTGCACGCTCTTCTGCAGGATCTGGACGTGGCCGCTGGCACGCTCGTACACCTGGCAGATGTTGTGAATGGACCCAAGGCACCACAGCGCCGGCCCGGCTATCAGCAGGTTCAGACCGTGCATGGCGAGGGTGTGCTGGTACCCTCTCTCCAGCTGATGTGTGATATACATTTTGCCATCGAATCGGTAAGAAAAATGTTTCGCATATCAAACAGAGCAGGGAGTGGCTTTGATCTGGAATTAGGATGGTCCACGGTACACATTGAATCGACTGAAGATGCTTCCGTTAAGCCTATTTAGGAAATGAGATTTTTTTTAAACGATTTTTTTTGAAACAACACAAGAATCACTAAAATATTATGGATTCATTAGAAGGGGCTTGAAATCTTGTTCGATTGGAAATGCTCTGTTCCATTCCATGCCAGTGCGTCTCATGGTTTCACCAAGTACGCGCATAAACAGAACTTCCATTGGAGCCACATCAGTAAAGCGACGATGCAATTGCAATCAGCTGCACTTGATTTAAATGGGACCTGTACATACTGCAGTTAACGCTCGCGATTCAGCGAAGAAGAAGCGCCTGACCTGAATCTCGAAGAAGATGATAGCGACGAGCATGAGCACGGTGCCAACGATCTGCACGGCGGGGACGGCGAGCTCGACGAGGGCGAGCTGGGCGTCGAGCCCGGCCACCATCCCGAGCCGGTAGTCGACGCCGGCGACGTGCGCCAGGAGGTCGTGCGCGTTGACGGCCAGCACGGCGGCGACCCCGATGGCGGTCACCACGAGCCCCGCGCTGCTGGTGCCGCCCCACGGCGGGAGCTGGCCCAGGAACCCGCCCACCAGGAGGACCGCCGCGAAGACGTACACCCCGGCGTTGATGTACTCCCACCGGTTGGGGGTCGCCGTGCCGGATCCCGCGCCGGCGCCGAGGCTGTACGCGCGGCACTCGCGCGCCGTCGCCAGCTTCACCATGGCTGCGCGCTCTGATGGAGCGTTTGCCCGTACTAGCAGCTAGCTGCAATGGGGCGGAGGTGACCTGTGAGATGGTGGTACTGGTAGAGTGGTAGGTGGTAAGCAGGCGGAGCCGCGGGGACGGCGAAGATAGAACAGGAGAAGGCAAGGCAGCTGGGGTTGGAGCCTCGAGGTGTCGACCATGGCGGGTACGTGGCAGCATGCATGCAGCGCCAGGTGAAGAGACACGCATGCTCGTGCTGCTGAGTAGAATATGAGAACTCTACTCGAGTCTTCGAGAAAGAGTACAGCACGCTGACGAGCCTTTGTGCGGAATCCGGAGGTTCCCACGACTACGATTAGAAGTGGGATCGAATCGATTATGGACGTATATCGTAGATACCGTATTTTTTTTCGATTCGAATATCGATCAAATGTGTCGAATAAGACTTGAATAGCTATTGACATCATATTTATTCAATTTTAAATATTCAAAAATGGATACGGATCTTATACTAAACGTTCGGATTCGAATACGGATTAGATCTTAACCCTTCTGAATGGACTAAAAGTCAAATACGAATGGATAATATCCGCACCATTACATCCTACCCACAATGAACAGCTCCGCATCATGCACGATTTTTTTTTGCGTTTCTAGCGCCCGGACGTTCGATAGATTCAATTTTATCAGACACTCCGTGCAATATTCCAAATGTGTGTATGTAATATTGAAAAATAGTATGCAACTTCTACAACGTCAGCATTTGGTCTGAAAAAATCACTGCATCCATTTCACCCATCGAAAAAAATCCCGTAGCTCATGTTTCACACAACATTGAAAACAACGGCAAAATTCGTACAACACTAAAAATACATGTCTTCAACATGACAAATAACGTAGACAACTCTCAGCGGTGGCGTCCAGAGCGTCCGAGGCTCCATGCTCCCGAACCAGAGCGTTTCCGTTTTTTTACAAGGATGCGATTACTTCTCTGCTTATCTTATCAGGAGACCTTAAGAAAAGATTATTTTCTGAAAAGCAATGTTATTTTCAAAAAATACGTATGTTTATAACTGAATATACAAATCAAATCCGATCGGATCGTTATGTTTCTTTTCATAAGAACTTCAAAATAAGTTCTCACTTGACTACGTTTTCATTACTCAATTAAATATGGTGAAAGTTACCTTTTAGACACAAAAGTTATTTTTTTAGAAAAAATTGTTTTGTACGTATCAAACGTGATATTTTAGGAAAAATTATTTTTCATATCGAATGTTACTTATTATATATTGAATATTACTTTTACAAAAAAATTACTTTTTTAAAAAAAATTTACACATATCCAATGTTTACTTTTAATGTTACTCACCTGAGTAACATATTATGACCAAGAAGAAGTAACCTCCCGATATAAAGTGACTTAGAGAATTAACATTCAAAGAGAAAGTAACTTATTTAAATGTATATTTACAAAGAAAGTAATTTCTTAATAGATTTTGTAATGATTCGATGCGTGAAAAGTAAAAAAATCTAAATAAAAACTAACTTTTGTTTGACATTTGATACGTAAAAATGTAAATATGGAAAAAATAATATTTATTGTATAAAAAGTAATCTTTTTAGTAAAAATTAAAATGAAACTTTACCATGTAACGGGAAAAGTAACATTATGATAGAAGTAAGTTTTCAATACAAATTGGTTTAAAAAGGTAGCATTATGTTTGTAAAAAGTAACATTCAGGACGTAGAAAATAAATTTTGGTACATAAAGAAGTAACATTTTCTACCATACAAAAGAGCAAGTTTAAAAATAATAATTTTCACCCTAATCTCATCTACCTAAAATTATACCCACCCTTAGATAAGTTAGATTATTTCTTTTGGCCCATGGGCTATATGAAACACACAATTATTTACCTAATTGATACGGTTTTCTATGGTAAGATCTAACCATTTATTCGTATGGTACGACGATTTGGCTATCCGAAACTATTTAAATCATTGTGTTCGTCGTTCCGTACACCTTCCGATCTCCTTGCCAACACCCCACCGATCTCAAAAATCTCACGTGATCTATCTCATGGTGGGTTGCTGGTATAAACACCGATAGCTTGCGCTAGGTTGGGGGGGGGTGTTGCACAAGATCACAAGATTGTAATAGGAGTAATCTTCCATATTGACTTCAAGCTCCAGCCAGGGGAGATCACCTTTGGCTCCATCACAGACGTCAACAAGTTTGATGACATGCACATTGTCCACGAACATACACCTGAGTGGCTCGCCATGACGCCGTGGAACTCAGCCGCCCCATCTTCCTCGTCGCGACTTAGGGTGGAACAGATCCGATCTACAATTTGGGTTGACTCTGTTTCAGGCCCTACTACAAAAAATCACTCAGACTCAATGTCCGACAGGCTCTCGGGCAAAACCCAGCATCCGACGCCGGCTCTCAGATGAGAGTCAGTCTAACAAAAGCAAATCAAGATCCAATGTGTAAGGTTGGTGAAATTTTTCAGGGGAAAAGGTGATGAGAACATGTCCAACATGCATATGACCAAGGCCCAAAAGACGATGGAGTTTGAAGCCCAATCAAAGTTGAGGTCCAGTTCATTCGCGAGGCCGGTTCGGACTCCAGGAGCAGGCCTTACTAAAACGGACGCCCAGACTACATCCGAATTCCGTTTGGGATGTTCTACATATTGTCGAAAAGCTAAGGAGATAACGTTTTCAACCCAACTAGTCTCGCATCAAAATATGCTCAGAGGCGACGAGAATCGTCGAAACAAGATGACATAATTTGCCATGGTGCATTTGGACCGGTTTTGGGCCGACTGGCCTTGTGAGCCTTAGAGTTGCTCGGCCGCCCCCTAGACCTCTCACTTGTATAGATTCTATAGCCTTCGTTAGAATAGATGTGTTTTGCTTAGATTATTCTATTCTCGAATAGTTTCATAGTCATCGGTTCATGAAACCCCACCTTATACAATATTAAGATTGGGTTCTTCGTATTCGTGCTTGAGTTCTTGATTGCACATGCAGGGATAAGCCTTCTTGGCAAGGTCAATCATGCGTGTCATGTGGTTGATAACCAACGGAGTGGTGGTGTGGTGATTGCAAGGTTTGAATCGTGTTGATTTGAAGCCGAATCGTCAATGCCGAGTCTCCACCCAAATTGAATTATCCATACCTCTCGAAAGATCGGATCCTAGTACGATGCATCCGGTCATATCAATCTGACTCTGACCAGATTGCATTGATGTCTAAGCCTCAAGTCCGTAGCAATCGACCGAGTTGTTTGTGCCTCGAAGCTCATGAATTTTCCAGAAACTACTAAGCAGAGGACATAACAGCAGAGGACTCCTACTCTTACCTCAAATCGATAAAGGCCCAACAACGTAACCAAATATGCATCATGAAGAAGACTATAATCCCAAATTGCAATCTCAGCTGTGCACAAGCATATTCATACACTTCATTCAAAAAGCTATGACAGACATGACAGATCCGAGACAAACAATAAAATCGTAGACATGACAGATCTGAGACAAACAAAAAAAATCATGCGGCAGAGTTGAGACATGACAGAGGGAGGAGCTTAGGCAGCCAAATCAAATAGAGAGAGAATATTGCCACAAAAAAGAATGTGATGTTAGTTGAGTAGGGAGAAAAAAACATATGTTGCAAAAAGTTTAAACAACCAAGTGTTGATTAGTTTTTTGACCTCGCCCTGATCGCGTCCACTTGCTATTGATATGGATGGCACATCATTTTTTTTAATTTGGCAAATCAATTTTATCGCTTTTAAATTTAATCTTAAAAACTAATTTAATTTATTAATACCATATTATTTATTATTCAATTTATTTTATGTGTAAAACTGTTTTAGTACAAGTCATAAAGGCAAGTTAGAAGGTTATTAAAATAGGGTATTCCTTAAACCCAACTCTAACCAAGCACCAGCAGGGCAACAGTCGCCGTCACTCTCTACCATAGATTAAATTTGAGCTCCAAAAGAATATCCTACATCCCCTGCATTCTCCTTTTGTTTATCTTTTTCTAAAAAAAATCAACATATTGACCGGTCATGGTCCTGGTCTAAGAGGTGATGATCTTTCATTCTACTATCTTTCTTTGCCTTCCCCGCCGACCATCGCCGCCAATAACACATGTTATTTCTCACTCTAACTATCTTTTTTTAAATCATATATATCCGTATCTTAAAGTAATATAATTCTATAATTTAAATTTTATGGCACAAAGAATGCAATTTTAACTAATAGAGTATGTATACATATGTAATTTGTTTGTTTTTGTATTTTAGATGTACGTGCAATTTTTTTCTCCACTGAAGAGCGAAAGCAAAAAAATTGCAATTAGGTAAAAGTAAATGTACATAGGCACTCTTGTTATTTTCCATGAGCACTTTTTTTAGAATTGTGCCACAGAGAAATATAAGGCGGTCATTAACTCATTATGTCTTACTTATCTCTTTAAGGCTTGTTGTTGGGGGGCCTGTCATTGCATCGCGTAGCGACAATAGGGCAACATCAAATACGAAGGATCTCTCTTTGGAGTCCACAAGATCAGCATAACACAAAACAAGTGATAGTGACAATAACAAGAACGGGTGCTCTTTGCCTGGTGCGAAGATACTAAAAACCAAGAATACGAGAGGCCGAAGCATACAGAGAACATGATAACGAAAGAGAGGTCATCCATTATACCTTCGAACCCAAAAATAGGGCAGACGTCACGTTCAATGTGAAGCACACAAGTGTCACTGCCAAAAAGCCTGTCCTTGTCAGTTGGTCTCCCCGGTATTTATAGGGGTCAACCGGTAGCCAACTTTACACTGATATTAAATAATTGCACACGGGCATACCCTTTCGGCACCCACTCTTATACTCATTATACAAGGGGTGTTTTGTAATTCCAGGTCCGAAGCCAACTCGAATAAGCAAGTTTCTACTCTTGGCGCCTGAAACCTGTCGATGCCCCCTTTGCTTGTTTCTTCATACTTCGAAGCTCTTATCTTATCTCCTCCTTCGAACGGCATCCGCCGTCGAGCTTCGAATTAGGGCTTTGCGTCAGCTTCTGTAAGCTTCGAATCGAGATCCTTCGTACAGTCCGTTGCACTTCGCACCATACATGTGGCTGCTTGTTCTTTTTCCATTTCGACCTGAAAACCATGGCAACCTGAAACATCCGAATCAAAGGGAGCCCGGACCTTCGGCCCCAACAGTAGCCCTCACGGGATTAATTCATTTTTCTAGAATGAGCTCAAACCGCGATTGAGTAAGAAAAGCCGAAAGTCCGATTCCTGCTTTAGATGTACGAGATACTTCTCCCCGATTTGAGATTATTTTGGAAAAAAGAAAAATAAAAAAGACTAAAGACTAAAGGAAAATACGCTTAAGGTGACACGCGTCGGCATCTGGTGCCTTCTGCGTTTTACTGTGCGGCTTTTCGGCTTCTATGCCACGACTAGTATATATAGGCGGTGAGGGACCGATCGTGACCCCCCTCCCTTTAGCCGACGCGTACCTGCTCCTCTCGCATTCTCTACTCCGAAGCTCTGTTTTCTACGGATCGCGACTTTGTTCCGTTTTTGGTACTTCGTGTTATTACCGTTGCTATCTTGTAAGCTTTGGGAATTTATTTGCTTCGTTTTTTGCTTGAGGGATGACTTTCAGTATTGATTCGTTGGTACTTTTACAGGTTTTTGAAGGCCCATATTCGCACTACCGCCCGTCCGGGGACTGATTCCAAAGCTGAGTCTGCTGGGGAGACTCACAGTGCCACTGGTGAAGAAACTCATGTTTATCCATCTCCAACACTTCCTGAGAAGGAACTAGATGACGCCGCAAAAGGTTCCGATGATGAAGAGGAAGAAAAGACTTTGATGAAATTGAAGAAGATGAAGACAAATTGGCTCTTCGTCCCCAAAAGCCAAGCCACACGGTTTTTGGGAGATCTAGTATTACTGAGAAGGACTTTAAGTTCTATCAAAAGATGCGCTTCGTCAAGAACCCCAGCCGCTGTCGATGCCCTAAGGGCGAAGAGATTCCTACCCCAAGGTCAGATGAAATCGTATTATTTGAGAACTTCTTCGATGCCTAGTTTCGGTTGCCGATGAACCCCTAGTGCCGAAGGTGCTTGAGCGTTTTGAGATATTCTTTCACCAGCTAACCCCCAATGTTTTTGTTTAGTTGGGTGTTTACATATGGATGTTGGCCAGCCAATGTTTAGAACTGGATGTTGAACACTTCTTCGGTCACATGAGTTGCATTATCAGACCAAAGCTGACAAGGTGACCCAGCTACATCCGAACTTTAGATGCTATAACTTTTGGAACCATAGACACATTCGGGCCTGTGTTAACTTACCGCAGTAAGTGGTCTAGCGGTTGGACGCAGAAATGGTTTTATTACACGGTCAACACAGAGAAGAAACCTGAATTTGGTCCGTGTTTGATGATCCCTCTGAAGCTTTTGTTCGACTTCAAGAGACCCCTTTGCGCACAGTCTGACAGAACTGTATCGGCTAATGTTGCCTATAGGGCTGTTTGCTCTCAAATTTATATGCATTGCCTAGCCCAAGAGTTTGCAGTGAATGTTGTGTTACCTCTTCGAAGCAAGTTTGCTATGCCTGCACCCGTTGTGTTACCTCTTCGAAGCAAGTTTGCTATACCTGCACCCGAGGAGCAAATCGATCCTACACAGCTTGTTCACCTGCCATACAAGTTTAAGCCTTTTGACAAGTACAAGTCTCCAAATGAAGCTTGGTGAAAAGGGGTTGAAAAGGCTATGCGTGCCATGCTTGGCAATTACACCATTGCAGAATACAGGCGCTTCTGCCGTGCTTTTGGCGACCGACACAAACTTCATCTAAACCGTGTCTTTGATGCTTTCGGCGTGGACTATCCTGACTGTGAGCGGTTTGATGTGGATACCATTGCTCCGAAGGGCAAAATCCCAAAACGCAAAGCTAAAGATACTGCCGAAACACCTGAGGCTGAAGCTGAGAACACTAGAAAGAGGATCAAAATTTGTATGAATTCAACCCACCGGACTTTTAAGAAGTCCAATGTGCTTGATTTTGCCAAGAACAGTCCAAAGATAGCTGATGCCGAAGGCGTTGGGACAACAGGAGATTAGGATCCTAATGCTTCGGAGGTTGCCCCTACATCTCGCGGGATAACATCCGAAGCAAACAGAATGGTGCATTCGATGGTTGGTAGTGTCGATCCTTCTCATGTTATGAGCCCTCTTGGCTCTCGCATCCTGAAAATTGAAAATTGCTAACAGGGCTCCGTCCCCTGCTGCTTCAGTTATGGAGTCTGAGGGATTTCCTCGAATTCCCGACCCCTTCGATATTGCGAACGACAAAGATTCTACAGGGCTTCGCCCAAATATGAAGCACCTGAAGAGAGCAGAAGAGAAATGGCTAATATCAAACAGCCCTCCCCTGAGCATGTTAAAATGGTTGAACTAGTGAACCTTGAGGTGGGAGCTCTGGAAGAAGTTCATGACCGCGAGTCAACTTTAGAAAAAATGCACAGGTTTTGACAGACCTATGCACCAACCCTGTAGATGCTGATGAATCTAACAAGGTCGAGACGCCTGCATCCGAGAATGTTTCCGATAGTATCGAGCCTAGCGTGCTTCAAATTTATGGCCTCAAGAATATTGATGCGGAAGAGAATGATAGGCTGCGCGACTTTACTCGAGAGCTTGGTTACGCATCATTTTTGGAGCTGACTTCTCGAAATCCCTGCATTGCCTGGAGTCCAAAGTTGAAATGGGTCTGGCAGATGGTCTAGGACGCTCGTTCTGCTTCCCGAATATTGAAAAAGAACCGGTCTCTTTGCCCACTAAAACATTAGCCGGGCAACTCAACACTATTTGTGCGAAGGTACGTCTTCTCCCTCCTTTTTCCTTTTATTTCTCTTAATTTAGAGATGTACTTGTTATGACTTTACATTTTGTCATGCTTGTAGGGACTTCTTCTTTCAAAAACTCTTTCAAAGAAATAATTATTAGAAAACACAATGAAGAACATCCAGATTGACGATGTTCGGGCCCGAATTGACAACATTGCTCGCCAACACTAAGCAAATGAAAAAAAAGGAGTGGGAAGCCCATGACAAGATTGTTCAGGGTTTGACTGATGAAGTTGTCATCCAATGGACCAATGTAAAAAAGCTTGAAGATAAAAACTCTGAGCTTGCAGTTGAATTAGAGAAACAGACAACTATTGCTTCGAAGGCGAGCAATCTTTTAGATCAGGAAAAGAAAGCACGGCAAACCTCTGCAGGTATGGTTGAGGTTCTGAAAAAGGATGCTGAACTACAAGCACAAGAGGTGATGGAGCTTCGAGCTAGTATCACAAACAATGATGAGGAACTTATGGCTCTTCATGCTGAGCTTGAATCCCTTAAGCTGAAGAAAAATGAAGAGGACAATACTATTTTTGACAAGATTTCTTCTTTTACTTCTGTTGTTCACTCAGTTGTTTCTAACACTGGGGCTCACCCTCGGACCCAAAGATACGAAGAAGCTGATTCCTTGGAGGCCTTGAAATGGGTGGAAAAAAGGTGGCAGCGATACCTGAGCGCACAACTTCATATGGAGGATATTATGTTATGGCAGTGCTTTCACCTTTGCGCTGTTGACGAAGTGTTTAACTGCACTCGGAGCTGTGAGAACGTTGGGCGCCGCGTTTATAGCCTGCTATGGAAGCACGGCCTTGAGGCAAAAGTTCTTAAGCAGATTCACGAACGTCCGAAAGAGGTATCTTGCCGTTGGTGCTTAACATACACATTCTCTCTTATTGGTTTTCTACAACTGAACTGAACTTCAACGTGCTGTTACACCTAGAGACGCTAGAGAAGATGGTGCCAAAGCTCGCGGCGCAGCCACAGGATTGATCTTCTAAAACCAGATCATCCTACTGAACCAGAACAACCCCCGAAGCCGATGTCTCTGGCAGCCGAGCCCCTAAAGACCCAGCATGATGCTTCAGAAGTGTAACTTTGCAAATATGGTTGCACTGCGTGTGTCTTCGGTGTTACCTGAACATGCTTACAAAGTTCGCTTTTTTTTTGGGTGCCATGCATCTCTGGTCAACTCTACTCGTGGCTTTTGCAGAACAATGACTGTGTATGCGGGTCAAAGCCCTTCTGAGTTTGTACTGAACATTCTTAGCTGCTACCATGCAGATTGTATTTTGGAATCGTTGTAGACGATATCATTGATGGAATTGCAGCGGATGTTATTTGGGGGGGGAGACTAGGAAGGATGTATTTTTACGAAGTATCCTGTTTGATGCGACCTTAACCTGCTCGAAGTTATTTAACATAAAAAACCATTTTGAAAAAAAAACCGTTTTCAAAATGCCTTGCTTGATGTGATTGCGAGTTTTTAAGACTTATGACACATTCGTAATGCAGGGCTGTGCTGCGTATGAAGCATATTGAATTACATAGTACGAAGCAAAAGATGAATGTAAATTTTGTTAATGGATTGAAAGAAGCTTTGGATACAGTAAACAAACAGTGGATATATCCGCAATACCACGACACTGCAAATGTATAGATTTTAGATGCACCACCACCTTACAATGATATCAACACCATCGTCGAATTGTGAGCAGCAAGCTTTGTGACACCGATAGCTGCACCATTTGTTCCACACACGTGGTCTCAAAAACCCACGTGCGGCAGCAAGAGGGTTTTGCACTGACACATTGCTGCTAGTACATCTAGGTAACATCGACGCCAAAGCCGCTACCACCTAACTTCAGAATGTGTTGAGGATGGCCACTCGGCGAGGTGATGATGTAACCTATTCACTCTGGATAACTCTGTTAGGAGCATCTCATGGCTCTATCCGTAGCTAGGAACATCCTGACGATGAGGGGAAATTAGGAGGATCTCATGACTTAACCTTTCTTGCGTCGACTGGCCAAAGACACCTATACGAAGGAATGCTTTGTCTACTGCGGTTTTCATGACGCAAACCGTCAGTTGTATTCTTTTGGTGGTGGAATTCTCGTGGCTCCTAGGTCTGGTTTGTACCAAGTGAAGGAGCCTGGTACTTCTATTTATAGTAGGTTAGAGGCGGTGTTCGACTAATGGCGGGTCCCTTTTTCAAAGGTATCCGATGTACCACCCTATTACTGTTTGTCAGACTGTCAAATAGTACACTCATGGAATCCGATGTTCAACAATCTGTGTCCAGCGCTGTCGGCTTTTGTACAGCGAAGGTAGGGAATCTGATGCTCATTGTCGTTTTTACCAGAGCAAAGAATCCAATGTTCAACGGTCTATGTCCAGTGCTGTCGGCTTGTGTACAGCAAAGGCAGGGAATCCGATGCTCGTTTCATACGATAGCAATTCATAATGCTTGCATTATTGCGGCCTTGGCTGACTTTTGTGGTATGATCCGGACTTTTGTGCACTGCCGTTCTTTTTTCGACGAAGGTCACTCTAATCAAAGCGCGCTTTTTTGCGCATTTCCGGTAAAGCTACGCCCTTTTGGCGCGTGTGATTTCTTTTTACTTGATTACATGCAACTTTCAGCGATACCATTCAGCACTAAATTGTACGTTAAGTCCGAAGTTTCGCTATGTACAAGAAAAGAATGTTTTTGTGGGGAAATTCTGCTTCATTCGTTCGAAGCTTGATTTTACATGCAACTGTCTCTTTTCCACGACCTTGGCATTTCTTTTCCAAACATATCTTTGAGCCTGTATGACCCTAGCCTATTCGATGGTTTCACCAAAAATGGACCGTCCCATTTGTTTTGTAGCTTACCAGTTGTATCTGCATTTGGTAATCTTCGAAGTACGAAGTTACCTAGTTCAATTGCTTTGAGCTTTACCTTTCTATCTCTCCATTTCTTAGTCTCTATTTGGTACCTTTGAATACTATCCACTGCCTCGAGCCTGGTTGACTCAACTGCATCCTTGACAATCAATTGTTCTTCTTATTCAGATTCAAGTTCGTAGTTCTTAGAGACTTATGCTTTAACTCTTCAGGTGTCAATGTGTCATTGCTTCTTCCCCGTACAACAGTTTGAAAGGGGTGTAACCTGTGGCTCTTGAGACTGTGGTGTTGTGGCTCTAGACCACCTTCATCATTTCTTCTACCCATTTTCCTTTTGGGAACCCCATAAGCTTTTTGATATGCTAGAAAATATTATGCCGTTTGCTCTTTCAACCACACCATTTGATTCCGGATGCCTTACCGAAGCAAAATTAAGACCCGTGCCAATTTGGTGACAAAATTTTCTGAATGATTCTGCATCGAATTGAGTCCCATTATCAACTATCAATGCTCTTGGGGTGCCATTAACGACGGTGCTTTATTCTTCGCCACCAGTACCGCCATCCTTAGGGGGGCTCCTTCATCGGTATTGGCGTCGAGGGCGCAGTACCATTGGCGAAGGTGGGGATGGCGGCTCCTTCCGCTTCTTTGATGAATCATTGAACCAAAGCATGTCGACGCTGGAGGTAAGGGAGGAGTCAAGGATGACTGCCCCAACATCGGCGTAGCCGTTGGTGACCCCAAAATCCCAAGAGAGTCTGCCATCATCATAGTCGGAGGGGAGCTCTGAAGGCGGTGATGGCAGTGGTGGCGGAGGTGCATTCCACGGTGGGGATGCCACCGCATCTTTGGGATCTTTGGCCACGCTAAGGTTCACCCCCAGTTGAGGACTGGGGATGTCTGGGCCCCAGATGACCAACCAGGCCTTGTTGGTGTCGGTGAGCGGCGCCTCATCTTCCACATCGGATGCTTCACTCGGCGGTGGCACTTGACTTGTTCCTATAGCCGCAAGAGGTGCAAAACCCGGCGATACGTCCAGGAAAGGAGGCGGCAATGGCGGTGGAGTGGCACTACTTCCTACAGAAGACTTCATTGGTGGAAGATTGCTTGGTGGAGATTGGGGTTTTTTGCCGATGGGAAGGAGATTGGGGGAAGAAAGACGGTAGCTGAGACTATCGCTAAATACTACCCAGGAGGAAGACAAAGAGGCGATGGGTGTGGTTTCCAAGGAAGGCGTACAGATGGACGTGACTAGAATTGTGGGACCGTGTGGCTTATTATTACCAAAACTAGGGGGCATGTGTTATCATCAAAATCTATCCGATTGGTATTTGGGCTGGATCAGCTAAATGGGCTGATTTAGCCAATCGTTGAATAGTTCAGATCGGCTAATGGGCTGAGTAAGGTCGTCCAAGGAAGAGGCGATTCCAAAGGCCAGTGGACCATGTATCCTAATTAGTTCGAGTTGAGTTAGGACTAGCCCGGTTAAATTAGGGTTTTAGCTATAGAAAGAGTCGGATTTGACATCCAAGTTTATGTACTATAAATCTGTACCCATGTCTACGTAATAAACTGACGACATACGTTCCCTAGCAGCAGATTGTCTCCATATTCTCTCGGCATATCGCCACCCCTGAGCAATTGGGGCTTTTAAGGTAATCGTCATGCCGCTCTAATGTTTCTCAGATTCATTATGGCATTGGAGCGTGAGCCACACGGTGAACCATGTACTGAAGCATTTTTAATGGCATGGTTCGCTAGTTATCCTGATGAATCCAGCATTAAGCCCTGCTTAACGCAAGATCCATCTTTACCTTCGCATGACTGACGTTCTGTTCATGTATCTATGCTTCATGTCATAGATCGATTTTCAAGCAACTCATTTTACGTTACCTAATTGCTTGTTACACTCCACGACATGCCGCTGCAGCATGTGCATGCAACATGCTGATAGGTCAACGTATCTCGAGCACCCAATCTGTAAATGTCATAATTTGTATATATTTATCTAGATGGACTCCTTTGGAGGTCATGGTTAGAAGTCGATCTGGCTATGCAAATCTTTTATATCATGCTTTTAGATAGGTTTTTACATCTATTATATTTTAGATATGGCTTTGTTATCACACTTGATCGTACCTCATCGACGATCGAGCATCGGCACGTTCGCCGACTGGAGTTCACAAGCCCTCGTGTTGCCAATCCGAGCGATCAGGCAAGAATTTAACGTTTAAGTCTATTGTGTACACTTTACAGAGAGAATCAGAGCCAACCGCCGTATCCATCCAACCTTCATGGCTGCAAGGTCAAGCCAGGTGGCACGCCCGCATCACCATACACCACCAAGGTCAGCTTTGCTCGGAGCCACACTACAGGTAGACGAGTGCAGCAGCAGCGCGATCCTCGGCTTTCGTGTGCTCTATCCCCGGACCACACCTCCTGCCGGTCTACGGAGGCAACAAATTTTCCCCAATCCATTCCAGTCCCATGAATCCAAAAGTAGCTTGACTAGGCCTAACATGATATCTCATTGAGGTATATGAAATCTAAAAAGATGCAATTCTAGTTCATTAAACCTACTAAACCCATATAATTAGCAATATGAAATTGATACAAGGACAAACCACGCTGCTACAGCAGTAGCTAATGCTATCTCTAATGGGGTTCTTCATTCCTATTTCTCAAATCTCACTCCATTCTGTGTATCACATCATCTACAGTACAGAACCGTGCCAAACAATGCCGAAACAGTGCCAGATTCCTCAAAATGAGTGATACCATTGGAGATAGCCTAAGGTGTGTAGGACCGAGACGTGCGACTAGAGGGGGGGGCTGAATAGGAGCACTTGAAATCACAAAATCACAAACCCCCAAATGAAACCAGATACTAAGCACCGTCCACTAAACAGATACGTGCCTAGCAGCGCAAGGGTGCCGTCCACTGTGAGGATACGCACCAATGCAAGAAAGCTCAAGATCTGAACAAGAGTGACAACGGAGCAACGGATTTTGCAATATCCGCCACAAGACACTCAGCACACCTAGGTGTGTCTCACTGACTCACAGTAAGCAAAGAGAATGGTCTTAAGGGAGGAATGCGAAAATCCCCAGCAAAATCACAGCGGAAAAACCAACCTGGGAAGAACACAGCAGCTCCCGGACTGTCCGATGGCCAACACCGGATTTGTCCGATGGGACCGGACTATCCGGTGCTTGACGCCGGACTATCCGGGGGCACGGCCTGGACAGTGCCACTCACCGGACTGTCCGGTGGGCGCTGCCGGACTATCCGGTGGAACCGGACTGTCCGGTGGCCTCTGCCGGATGGTCCGGTAGGGTCGCAGAAAAGATGTTTTCAAATCCAAACTTGATCAAACCTTGTCCAAACTTCACGAAATTCAGCACAGGTTATCTGGACCCTATTTCAAAGTTATTCCCAACAGATCAACTCAAGGTAACCGCGGAATCAACGGGAATTTCAGATCTTGTGAAATAGCCATCCTTGGGCAAGAAAGGGGAAAACACAAAAAAGGCTTGCTCGTGGCAATCCAGCAGGATTGAGATGAACTAGGTCATGATCTCCACGTCCTAGCAAGTCCAGAACATCAGCAAAGAAAGGGATTCAAGCTTGCCCAACAAAAATACCCAAAAAGCAAGGATTGACCCCAAAAACCAAAGAGAGAAGGGGAGGAGAAGAACACAAGGTTGCTGCACGAATTTGCTTCGATTAAGTGCCCAAGATGGGTCTAAAGATTCAGCATACAAGCAGAAATTCGTCCCAAGCAACCACCCTCACCTTCCCTCAAGATTAGGAGGCTAAATCCTTCTCTAACCTCTCTAGAAATGGAGCTCAAAGCTTAAGGACGAAAATCACCAAGTGAAAACTAATCCTAGCAGCCAAGAGGCCTTCTAATGACCTACACTCAACCTATTTATACCCGAGTGCTATTTAGACAGTTTTGCACTTAGGTCCCTACAGCTAGACAAACCCTAAGGACTCAAACGAAAGATTACAGGATATTTCGGGACGGACGACCACGATGGAATCTTGATCTTCGTAAGTTCCACGCAATCCTCGGATGCTCTCCACGTGGCCAGTAGTCCAATCCGCGATCCGCCCCCGGTTTTGAAGTCAGAAACCGGGAAACTTTAGGAAGTCTCCGCCTGGGCCGGATTTGGCCCATCTTCTCTATCTTGGCGAGTCGTGGCCCAACTCACCAAGGCTTGGGTAGCTTGGGTGACGGTTTTGAGCCGAAGCCGCCAAAGCCTCCCTCGCACGCCTTCGCGCCACGCATTCGGGTTGGAGCACCGCGGTGGCGCCCGGCATCCCCTGTCCATCGGGGTAGCCTCGCAGTCCTTCGGAGGACTTACTCTTGCCGTCGTCGTGCCGCTCCTCCGTATACCGAACTCCCATGGCCGACAGACGCCGAGTGTGCCTCCAGTCCTTCGGAGGACTTCCCTCTACCTCCAAAGGCAGTGGAGCCGGTCCATTGGCTCTCAATCTCCCCCTTGATGAGTGCATTGTCAACACCTTCAACCTGTAACCTAAAATAGAACAAAGACAAAGGAAAAGCGTAAAACCGAAAAGAAAGAAGAAAAAGAAGAAGTTGCTCAAGATGCCCAAAGACCAAATACTGGCAGAAAAGGGCAAATTGAGACTACAACAAAAACAAAGCCAAAGATCGACCCCCTAAGACAAGGGAAACCGCTCAACGCAGTCGATCAAACTAAAGCATGACCCCTCAAGAAAGAGGCAAACTGGCTCAACACAGTCATGCTAAGGCAAAAGCATCGGCTCCTCCAGAAAGAGGCAAAAAGGCTCAACGCACCGATGCAAGAGCATGCTAAAAACTCAATCTCCCCCTCAACTAGACCTCTACAGAGTCCTCCCCCATGGTACAATCTCTCCCCCTTGTTGACAATGGACACATCAAGGGTCATAGAACTCAACTCCCCCTGAAGTGGACAACTCCCCCTCAAAATATGCCATGAAATGCAAGAAGTGTACCATGAAGAGCTCAGCAGGGATGAAAAGCTAGTAAATACAAGTTCTAGCATACAGAGCAAGTGAGGGCAAGGTAGCATGCAAAACAAGCTCAATTGAATCGATCTTATACAGATCAGGAGCATGTTTTTCAGAGTTGTTGAAAAAAAGAGCATCACCAACATGAATAGCATCTAGCAAGGTAGGCATGAACAGCAAGATGCTAGCAAAACATACAAGGTGTGCTACTCTCAACCAAGGCATCTACAACAGGCCATAAGCAAATTAGAGACTTGCAGATATCAAATTTAGCAATTTTGAACTTCAAGCAAATCAGATTATGTGCCAGGGGTTATTCACTTGTCGTTGCCACTTCTTACCAACCAATGCCAAGCCTAGGTTCAGAAAACCATCAGGAGCTTAAGACAAGGTTTTGGTCATACACAGCCTAGTCCAAGTTCAAGCCACTGTGCAAAGGCAAGCTATCTCAAACTAGATCAGTGTGACAAGTGAACCCTCCTGAATCTTTTCAATTTAACTCATAGGACAACACTTGTAAATCACATTAATTCAGATTTTAGATATGAACAAGGTGCCATAAATGCTTAGGCATCAGTGCAACCCAGGCATACAACTAGCATATCCAAGCATGAAAAGATAGCATAGCATTCAACATTCCTACACATGCTAGGTAGCCAAGTCAAGTGGTGATCATGGTTTTTGATATGGAAAAAGCAAAAGTGACTAAGCTCACAAAAGATATTAGACAGATTCAAGGAGCTTAGCCAACCATGATCATGCAAGCAACTGTACAATCTAGCACAAGCAAGTACTAACTTGGCATACCAGAAGAGCTCTAGTGCTAGTGAAAGTGAAATGCATATGTTACAATGCAATGCATGGTATGGGACAAAATGCAAGAGAAGCAAAGAGAAACAAAGAAAGAAAAGAAGGAAAACGCAAAACAGAACCTAAACAATACCAAAGTTACCCCAACCTAAAAGGGATAACAAACACCAAGCTCCCCACGCAAGTGAGCAAAACTGCTCAGGTCTAAGGGCTTGGTAAAGATATCTGCCAACTGGTTCTCAGTTTCTACATGGATCAAGTCTATATCTCCCTTCTCATAGTGATCTCTCAAGAAGTGAAACCTCACGTCTATGTGTTTGGTTATGGAGTGCAGGACGGGGTTCTTAGCTACAGAAATAGCAGAAGTAGAGTCAACTAGGAGAGGGATCTTCCTGAAACTGAGACCAAAGTCGCTCAAGGTGGACTTCATCCAAAGTAGCTGGGAGCAGCAGCAATGTATTCAGCTTCTGTGGTGGAAGTGGCTACGCTAGATTGCTTGTGTGAGGACCAAGAAACAAGGGAAGAACCGAGAAACTGGCAGGTGCCGGAAGTAGACTTGCGCTCCAGCCGACAACCCGCAAAGTCAGCATCCGAATACCCTCTAAGAGAGAGCAACGAAGCTGAAGAGAACCAAAGTCCAAGCTCAGGAGTGTATTTCAGATACCTGAAGATGCACTTCACCGCTTGACGATGTGATAGCCTTGGTGAGGCCCGAAAACGTGCACAGAGGCAAACCGCAAACTGAATGTCCGGCCTGGTCGCCGTCAGGTACAGAAGTGAGCCGATCATCCCTCGATACTCTCTTTGGTCCACCACCTCCCCTTCTTCATCTGCATCAAGAGCCGTCTGTGTTGACATGGGAGTTGCCATGGGCTTGAGATCTCCCTTGTCAAACTTCCTCAAAATATCCTTCGTGTACTTGGCTTGATGGACGAAGGTTCCTTCTAGACCTTGCTTAATCTGAAGCCCGAGAAAAACTGAAGCTCACCCATGAGACTCATCTCGAATTCACTGCTCATCTGTTCAGCAAACTTAGACACCAAAGCGTGAGATGAACCACCAAAGATAATGTCATCAACATATATCTGAACTAGAAGGGTGTCACCGCCACGACTCAACAAAAACAAGGTCTTGTCTACTGAACCCATCACAAAACCAGACTTGAGCAGAAAGGCTTTCAACCTAGCATACCAAGCTCTTGGGGCTTGCTTCAGACCATACAAGGCTTTTCTCAACTTATACACCCGGTCTGGAAACTTGGCACTCTCAAAGCCAGGAGGTTGTCTCACATAAACCTCCTCCTCTATGTAACCGTTTAGAAAGGCTGACTTGACATCCATCTGCTGCAATTTGAAGCCTTTAGAGGAAGCAAAGGCAAGCAAAATCCTAATAGCCTCTAAACGAGCTACAGGAGCAAAGGTTTCCTCATAATCTATCCCCTCCTTCTGACAGAAACCCTGGGCTACAAATCTCGCTTTGTTCCTCACAACCATCCCATCCTCACCCTATTTGTTCTTGAAAACCCACTTGGTTCAACTAGGGTGGCAGTTTGGTGGAGGTTCAACTAAATCCCAGACATGGTTTCTCTCAAAGTTTTCCAACTCCTCATGCATGGCGTTCACCCAACTAGGATCAGATAATGCATGTGACACATCCCGGGGTTCGAAAGAAGCAACAAATGCGGAGTGACAGAAAAAGGCCAGAGAGTTAACCGAAGAACGTGTGACACGCTGGTGTAGGTCTCCAATCATCCTGTCTGGAGGGTGATCCCGCTGGACCTGCCGAGATGGAACAATCTCAGAGGTCACCTCCCCTACGTCCTCAGTGGGGCCAACCTCTGCTCGAGCTTGTGGTCGGGGGAGTGAGGAGGAAGACGTAGGCAAGGGTCCTCCTTCATCTTCAGAGCTCGTAGCAGAGGGGGCAGGAGCTGCAGCCGGTGCAGTGGCTCCTGCATCACCAGCATCTACTTCGCCTTCCTCATCTTCAAAGATGGGAGCGCCTTCTTCATCATCACCTGAAAGCTCAAATGCGGGGGTTGTGCAAGGCATAGATTCATCAAAGGAAACTTCACAGGTCTCAACCACTTGTCTAGTATCAAGGATCCACACTCTATATGCCCTAGAGCTAGAGGCGTATCCAAGAAAAATACCATCCAAGCAGCGAGATTCAAATTTGTCCAAATGCCCCCCCTTTTTGAGCACAAAGCATCTACAGCCAAATGCACGTAGGTGCTTGACGCTAGGCTGCCTGCCAAACCGTATCTCATACGAAGTCTTTCCCAATAAAGCCCGTAGAAAGATACGGTTGGCAATGTAACAGGCCGTATTCATAGCCTCAGCCCAAAAGCGTCGCGGAGTCCTATGCTCATCAAGCATCGTCCGCGCCATCTCTACAAGTGTGCGGTTCTTTCGTTCCACAACACCGTTCTGCGGTGGGGTATAAGGAGATGAGAATTGGTGATCAAGACCAAGGTCACGACAAAAGGTTTCGAAACGAGAGTTACAAAATTCTCCGCCATTGTCGCTGCGGATAGCCCTCATGGCTTTATGACTCTCATTCCTTAACCTCAAGACCAGATCCCGAACAAAACCAAAAGCTTCATCTTTGAATTCCATGAAGAACACCCACGAATAGCGAGAAAAGTCATCCACAACTACAAGCACATACCACTTCCCACTGACCGATTGTACTCGAGCAGGACCAACCGTGTCCATATGTAGCAGCTCACCCGAGTAAGAGGTCATCACCTGATTGACAGGTGCATGAGAAGTGGCAACCATCTTGCCATGACGACAGGGGTGGCATACTAAGTCCTTTTCTGCTTTCAAATTGGGCAATCCTCGGATCAGATCCATTGAGCTCAACCTGACTAGCAGATCAAAACTCAAATGGCCAAGCCTCCTATGCCACTTCCAAATATCAGCAGAAGGACTAGCAACCAAACACCGAGGAGGTCCAGAAACAGATGCAAGGTCAACCTTAAAAACCTGCCCATAGGGCAAAATCCGACAAACAAGGTTTTCCTTAGCATCAAGCACACAAGAGGAACCCTCCTTAAAACGAACCTCAAACCCTTCCTTGAGAAGTTGCGAGACGAAGACCAAATTGAACCCCAAATTCCTCACCAAAGCAACTTCTCTCAGGGAAAGCTTGCTAGAAAGTGCAACAGAACCAACACCCAACACTTTACCTTGACCATTATCCCCGAATGTGATGTACTCCTTGGTGCTCATGGGGTTGAGGCTGGAGAACCATCTGCGGTGCGCTGTCATGTGCCTAGAGCAACCAGAGTCCATGATCCATATGTCCTCCAGGCCTCGATCCTGCAAAATCAAGGAAAGCGAGAGTGAGCAAATGGTCCGGCACTGGGGTTAGTGTAAACGCTGAACCAGTGCCGAGCCATCTGCTCAAAAGTGGGGTAAACACAGTCAAAGTAAGCATCACGTCTACCTGGGTACCCACGACCTCTAAAGCGTGAGCTCTCAAACCCTCTACCTCCAAAGCCTCGGTCAGAAAAACCATAGCCGCGCTGAAAACGACTAGGAGCTCGACCGGGAAAGCGTCTCTCTCCGCTAGGAACACGGGCCTGAAAACTGCCTCCTCTCTCACCAGAACGGGGAAGATCCTGCCTACTACCCTGGTAGAACTGATCCTGGTTTCCCCAGGCTCTCTCCTGCTTCTCAACTCGCTTCCTCCTGAAGCAAAACTCCTCCAAGTGGCCATTCCGCTGGCAAAAGTCACAATGGTAGACAAACCTCTTGGGAGTGGGTTTAGGCTGAGCCTTAGGCTTAGGTAGAGTAGCCTTGGGTGGAACAGGCTGCTGGACTCTCTCCTTGCTCACTGGAGGCTTGAGAATCTCAGTCACTACTCTGTCCAGCTTGGCCTGTGAGGGCTTGGGTGTCCAAAACTGCTTCTTTGGGGCAGCCTTAAGAGGCTCATGGTAAAACCCATCAACAGTAGGGCTAGGCTGAGGAGAGGCAGTCTTAAGCTTAATTGGGGAACTCCTCTTCTCACCCGAAGTACTACTCTCTCCTAACCCAAGTCCACTCGTATCACCCTCAGCTCTCTTGGTGCTCTCCAAGATCATCCTAAGTTAGGGCTCTCTAGCATACATCCAACTGAGCACCTCTCTCAACCGGTTGTTCTCATCAACCAAAGTCTGTTTCTCCTCTCTCAGATCCTTTAGAACCAAAGTCTGGTCAGCACAAGTAGGGCAGTGTAGAGAGGGAATAGAGAAAGCAGACTTCTCTAACTTCTTAATGGTGGCATCCCTATCCACCAACATCAACCTCAGAGTGAGACAGTTCTCACAAGTGTCAGGGGATGCTAAAAGCATCTCAAGGTCAGCTCTCAACTGCACAAGCTCACTCTCCAAAGTAGGACAGACCATGCACGCACCCAAAAGCGTGGGTCTAGCCCTAAGCTCCTCCAACTCCTGGAGCTATCCCTCACACTTCACCTTTAGCTCAGCTATGTCAACAGCGAGATGGGGACACATCTCACACTCAGTCACATCACTTAAAATAGGCTCATCCAGTTTAGACTGGAGCTTGCCTAACTCTACCTTCATCCTATCCATCTCCTCTACCTGATGAGCATACTTGCTCTTCTGCTCACAAAGATCTCTCATCAAAGTCTCACAGGTAGGACACTCAGTCTCACTAGGCTGGGATGACACACTCTTCAGCCTCTCTATCTCAGCTAAAGCCTCAGCCAACTTGGCTTTCTGCTTCTGCAGCTTCTTGGCTGCCTTCTCCAACAACCTATCCTGGGCTTTCAACTCACGACTATTTGACTCCAACATCTCAAGGATTTCAGCTTGCTCAGGAGTTACCTCTTCATCGGATGAGTCGTTGTCGTTGCCCTTGTCGTCCTTGTCCTCAAGCGCCATGGAGCAAAAGGATCTCCGGTGCATCTTGTGCTTGCGCTTGGACTTGGTGGAGATGAAGCAGAGTCCGGCTGGACCGCCTTGGTCCCTCCTCTTGTCCCACTTAGTGATGATCTCCTCATCGCTTGAGCTCGACGAAGACGAAGAGGAGGAAGATGATCCGCCACACAGACCACCAAGCTCGGTGAAGAAGGCCTTGTCCCGCTTCCGGTTGTCCTTCTGGTAGCTCTTGAAAGCCTTCCAGAAGTTCTTGATCTTGCCGAAGCGGTGCTTGGTGTGGTCACGCTTGCTGGAGTGGTACTTGTTGGAGTCGCGGGAGTGGCTCTTGCCCTTCTTGTAGTAGTCGTTCTGCTTGTTTGGGCATTCGGCAATGAAGTGGCCAACCTCTCCGCACTCGAAGCACTTGGGCCTCTCGCCCCTCTTCTTGCTCATCCGGTTGTCATAGGCGCGCTGAAAGCGGCTAGACACCAGACAAAGCTCATCATCCCCAAGTGACGCCAACTGCTCCTCTGTAACAGACATAAGAGCGGAAAACAAAAAGTTGTGAAGCTGGGGGTTAGAAATGGCCTCACTGGAGGGAGAAGCCAAGGCCAAGCTCTTGGAGCCAGTACAAGCGAGAGAGTCTCTCAACTTGTAATCCACCTCTGTGGCCTTGAGCTTACTGTAAAGAGTCTCCACTCCAATTGTGTCATAGGCCTCAGACTCGATGATCGAGTTAACCTTGATCTCCCATACCTTCCTGTCCAACGCATACAGCAACTTGACAGCCTGCTGATGGTCGGTGTATGGGATCCTCTCAGGGCTAGAGTTAACGCGCAACTTGTTGATGATCGATTGAAAACGACCAAACAAGTCATCGATAGACTCACCAGGCTTCTGAACGAAATTTTCATACTCGCGCCTGTAAGTCTCAACGAGACGCCCCTTGATGGTAGCAGTGCCCTCATGGTGTGCACTCAGCAGGGACCAGATCTGACGGGCAGTCTCGAGGTGGCTCACTTTCTCATAATCAACTGGACCAAGTCCTGAGAAGAGAAAGTTAACAGCTTTGGCGTTCGCCTCATGCTGAGCCACAATCGCTGGGGTAGTGCGATGGGCAACTGGAAGCACAACAAAGTTCGCACTCTGAGTAGCATCCCATATGTCCTGGCCCTGGCAAAGCAAGAAAGCTCTCATCCTACCCTTCCAGTAGGAGTAGCCATCGGAACCAAGGACCGGAATCTTCCGAGAGTGAGTCATAGTCGCTACTGGTTTCTCACCGGTAAAGGTATGAAGAAACCTAACCGGCTCTGATACCAATTGTAGGACCGAGACGTGCGACTAGAGGGGGGTGAATAGGAGCACTTGAAATCACAAAATCACAAACCCCCAAATGAAACCAGATACTAAGCACCGTCCACTGAACAGATACGTGCCTAGCAGCGCAAGGGTGCAGTCCACTATGAGGATACGCACCAATGCAAGAAAGCTCAAGATCTGACCAAGAGTGACAACGGAGCAACGGATTTTGCAATATCCGCCACAAGACATTCACCACACCTAGGTGTGTCTCACTGACTCACAGTAAGCAAAGAGAATGGTCTTAAGGGAGGAATGCAAAAATCCCCAGCAAAATCACAGCGGAAAAACCAACCTGGGAAGAACACAGCAGCTCCCGGACTGTCCGGTGGCCAACACCGGATTGTCCGATGGGACCGAACTATCCGGTGCCTGACGCCGGACTGTCCGGTGGCATGGCCTGGACAGTGCCACTCACCGGACTGTCCGGTGGGCGCTGCCGGACTATCCGGTGGAACCGGACTGTCCGGTGGCCTCTGCCGGATGGTCCGGTAGGGTCGCAGAAAAGATGTTTTCAAATCCAAACTTGATCAAACCTTGTCCAAACTTCACGAAATTCAGCACAGGTTATCTGGACCCTATTTCAAAGATATTCCCAACAGATCAACTCAAGGTAACCGCAGAATCAGCGGGAATTTCAGATCTTGTGAAATAGCCATCCTTGGGCAAGAAAGGGGAAAACACAAAAAAGGCTTGCTCGTGGCAATCCAGCAGGATTGAGATGAACTAGGTCATGATCTCCACGTCCTAGCAAGTCCAGAACATCAGCAAAGAAAGGGATTCAAGCTTGCCCAACAAAAATACCCAAAAAGCAAGGATTGACCCCAACAACCAAAGAGAGAGGGGGAGGAGAAGAACACAAGGTTGCTGCACGAATTTGCTTCGATTAAGTGCCCAAGATGGGTCTAAAGATTCAGCATACAAGCAGAAATTCGTCCCAAGCAACCACCCTCACCTTCCCTCAAGATTAGGAGGCTAAATCCTACTCTAACCTCTCTAACAATGGAGCTCAAAGCTTAAGGACGAAAATCACCAAGTGAAAACTAATCCTAGCAGCCAAGAGGCCTTCTAATGACCTACACTCAACCTATTTATACCCGAGTGCTATTTAGACAGTTTTGCACTTAGGTCCCTACAGCTAGACAAACCCTAAGGACTCAAACGAAAGATTACAGGATATTTCGGGACGGACGACCACGATGGAATCTTGATCTTCGTAAGTTCCACGCAATCCTCGGATGCTCTCCACGTGGCCAGTAGTCCAATCCGCGATCCGCCCCCGGTTTTGAAGTCAGAAACCGGGAAACTTTAGGAAGTCTCCGCCTGGGCCGGATTTGGCCCATCTTCTCTATCTTGGCGAGTCGTGGCCCAACTCACCAAGGCTTGGGTAGCTTGGGTGACAGTTTTGAGCCGAAGCCGCCAAAGCCTCCCTCGCACGCCTTCGCGCCACGCATTCGGGTTGGAGCACCGCGGTGGCGCCCGGCATCCCCTGTCCATCGGGGTAGCCTCGCAGTCCTTCGGAGGACTTACTCCTGCCGTCGTCGTGCCGCTCCTCCGTATACCGAACTCCCATGGCCGACAGACGCCGAGTGTGCCTCCAGTCCTTCGGAGGACTTCCCTCTACCTCCAGTCCATCGGATGGCCTCCTGTCCATCGGAGGTCTTGTGCCCAAGTCCTTCTGGGTCTTGCTACTGTTGACAATCACTCATCACTCCAGAGGCAGTGGAGTCGGTCCATTGGCTCTCAAGGTGTACTACGCAGCACATGGCGCGGTACACGAACTACACGCTACTGTACTGTGCTTCACTCCATGGCCAACGATAGCATTATGCACAACTTCCCCTGGTATCCCATGTGTTTTCACAAATGTACAAACTGTTTGCAGTCTTGTTATTGTGCAGAATCTATATGGACAAACATTCCATACTACTATACCGAGCCTTAGGTCCTGTTTGGATTCGGGGGCTAACATTTAGCCCCGGTTAGCCCCGTCACATCGGATGTTTGGACGCTAGTTAGAAGTATTAAATATAGTCTAATTATAAAACTAATTACATAGATGAGGACTAAACAACGAGACGAATTTATTAAGCCTAATTAATCTATGATTAGCAAATGTGATGCTACAGTAACCATTCATTAATCATGGATTAATTAGGCTTAATAAATTCATCTCGGCGTTTAGTCCTCGCTCATGTAATTAGTTTTATAATTAGACCGTATTTAATACTTATAACTAGCATCCAAACACCTGATGTGATGTGAGCTAAAGTTTAGCCTCCGGATCCAAACAATCCCCTTAGGCCAATAGACGGTTCCTCTTAAAAGCGTCAGATGAGACAGCCATGGAAAATTCCCAGCCTCTCGCTGTCACAGCCACCGGCTCTCGTCTCTTTATCCATGCGGCACACTCCCACTTGGCCGAAACCGCCCAGCTGACCACGATAGCCTCATCCTTCCCCTCCTTTTCCCTCCGGCCCTCCCTCGTGCCTAGTGCCACCGCCCACAAAGAGAAGCACACAAGCTTGCTGCACGAAATCACTTGGATTAGATGGCCCAAATGGGTCTCAAGATTCAGATTACACCGAGGATTTCATCCCAAGCAACCACCCTCACCTTCCCTCTTGATTTGGAGGCTAAATCCTACTCTACCCTCTCTAGAAATGAAGCTCAAGGCTTGAGGACGAAAATCACAAGACCAAGACTAACCCTAGCAGCCAAGAAAGGTTCTAATGACCGGCCCTTGACCTATTTATATCCTAGTGTTGTTCAGATAGCTTTGCACTTAGGTCCCTACAACTACAAATGCCCTGAGGGGCTGAAACAAAAGAGTACAAGATATTTCGGGATGGACGACCACGATGAAGTCTTGATCTTCATAAGTTCCATGCAATCCTCGGGTGTTCTCCACATGGCCAGTAGTCCAATCCGCGATCCACCCCTGGTTTTGAAGTAAGAAACCGGGAAAGTTTAGGATTTGCTTCCTAGGGCCTGAAACAATCCACTCCACTCTATCTCGACTGAGAATTGAGCCCATTTGCTGAGTCTTGGTAACTTGCTGGTAGGTGGCAGATTTGAGCGAATCCGCCAACGCCCTTGCACGTCTCCGCGCCATGCACTCGTGTTGGAGCACTACGGTGGCACTCGGCATCCCTTGTCCATCAGGGTCACCTCACAGTCCTTCGGAGGTCTTACACTTACGGTTGCCGTGCCGCCCCTCCGTGTACTGAACTCCCATGGCCGACCGACGCCGAGCATGCCTCCTGTCCTTCGGAGGTCTTTCTTCTCCATCTACCTCCAGTCCATCAGAGGGCCTCCAGTCCATCGAAGGGCTTGTGCCCAAGTCTTTCTAGGTCTTGACTTTCGTTGACAATCACTCATCATTTCAGAGCCAATGGACCATAGGTGTATTGAGCTATGCATTTAGTCTTAGATTCTAGGTTGTTTATATCATTCATGCTCCCTTTAATTTCTTTTTGCAATGTTTTCTCTTGTATATTGGTTGTTTCTACTAGAATTTTATTTTAAACAAAGCTTAAGATAGAATCTGGAATTGTGTTGTATATGAGTGGATCATAAGTTTGTAACCAGCATACAGATCTTGCTTTGCTAGAAATTATATTATTAGAGGTTGTATGATCCCTTGTGCATGAGGGCTAAGCTACAAATAACCACTTATCTCAAGAAAATCAACCCATAGGTTATAAAAAACCAACCATGAGCAAGCATGATTATAATTTTATTTCTCCGACATAAACCGTCATTATTGGCTGATAAGAGCTAATTAATTTCACTCACAATTCACCTCACAAATACAGTAGGTTGAACTTTCACAAGCACCACCCACGTGGGTGACTTTCGGAATCCTTGCATATCGGTCATGGCAAAGCGACCAACAATGGGTATCATCACAGTTGCCCTGGCTGTCTATAAAGTTTCAGCCCACAAGTATGGCGTAGCACTTGCACCAATAGGGTGCTCTCTGAGTCCACCAGCTTCCACATCCCCTACACAAATACTCAAGTAGACAGAATATAGTTGGGCTCATCGATAAGCAAAAGTGAGTAAATCCATAATGCGAGCCAACAGACACGCTTGATCACAATGTTAGAAAGAGAATGTAGTATAGAGCAAAGATGCTGCCCTGGTTGCCATATTGTTGTTTCCTTTATGCATGTCCAATCCTATAGGATTTTGGTTTGAATCTGAGCTTAAATAGGATTAGCTAGTTGAAGATTCTGAATGTATTGGTTGCGTTCAAAAAAAAATTTGTATTGCATGGTGTCTATTGTGATTCATAATTAAGAGCTTCTTAAAGTCTGTGGTTTTTTAGCTGATATCAAGGAAAAGTAATGCCTGCTTATATTAAGAAAGGGAATTAGATAATGCATCATGTGCTTACATTGGTAGTGGTACTAGTTTAATACCTACTCTTCCCACGGATGTATAAATGGATACCTATTCATGACTTACCATAGACCAAGGCAACTTTCAAATGACTGTGCTAGCACATAGTTATTAGCTTGAAACCCATATTCATAACATGCATACAAAGAGTGTAAAAGATGTAACCACTAATTAGGGAGACCGCTAGGGAAGATCATAAAATTAAGTAATGCCTAAATACCAATTAAATATTAGTTTAGGGATATTAAACAATGCCTAACTATTCAGTAAACACTAATTAAGTGCACCTAAATAAAATTCACTAATCAATTAACTTGTGAAAATACAACGGTGATTATTTTCAGCGGTCCAATCAATCCAAGCCAAGGAAGCTAAAACCAACAACCTATAAAAGCACGTGAAAATGCCCATATCAAGTGTTTACTTTGCGGTCAATGCAGAGGTGTACGACAAAGGCATGTAGGAGTCGAGGAGACTTGGGGTTGTAAGCATCTAGGTCCTTATTTAGTGTTTCGGTAATCAATGGCAACATGCGTGGACTAACAATTTTCCAGAGAAAATTGAGTATGCAGGTTGGTCCATACAAAGGAGAAATACACCGAGAGCTTTGGAAGCTAAAGTGGATTCTTGGGGATGAAAGCTCAAGGCAAAGGTATTTTATAGGTTTTTCTTTGACCGGTCAAGAGGTGTTTAGAGAAGAATATTGACAAGATTAATATGCTAGAGAGCCGTACTTTCAAGAGAGGTCAATGTCTTTTACTTGACGGTCTTATAGTGCCTCATTGCACACTATTGCTGATGCATTTGCATGAGGGCTAACTGCGCTTTGTTTGCTGAAAGAAAAATATCATTCAAAAGCTGTTTTCAGAGTGGGCTATTTTTCAGTGCGGTGGACTGTCTAGACTCATGTGGCGGACTGTCCGCAGATATGAGCTAAATTCCCATCAGAAACGGTTTGCTCCATGTTGGTTTTTGTGCTTCTACTGGGGACTGTCTGGCCTCGGGGGGCGGACTGTCCGCAGTACTAACTGGAGATTGGATCAGTGAGCTAGTGGGTTCTGCCAGAGTTTTTCTCAGTTAACTGTGGACTATCTGGGCGTATAGGGCAGTACTGCCCATAGTTCTTCTGTCCTGGCTCCTTTAGAGCAAGAGCAGCAGAGGTCCCTGGTGTTTTTTGTGTGCTGGACGGCGGACTGTCTAGGCCTGTGTGGCGGACGGTCTGTGGTTCAGTTTTTTAGTGACTCTGAGAAACATTAAATGCAAAACTAGCCGTTGGGTTTCAAGTGCGGACCGTCCGTGGATTGTACTACTGGGCGGTCCGAGATTTCCCTATTTTCGCTGAGTTTCTCTCATAACGGCTAGCAGAGGAGAGGGAGAGTATATATATCGTGTGCCCAGGGCTGGGCACCTCTCTTGGCCATTTGGAACACTAGTTGAGCATATTTGAGCCTTCCTCCACCTCTCTCTCTTGACTTGGGATTGCATTCTATTGACTTGGGATTGCATTCTAGTGAGATTGAGAGGCACCTAGGTGCATTGCATCAAGTGTTTTGATCCTTGAGGCACTTAAGGTCATTGGCTTATTACTTTTGGAGGTTGCCGCCTTCTAGACAGCTTGGTGGTGGTTCTCCGTCGAGCTCTTCAACGAAGATTGTGAAAGAGCTGCGGTGGTGATTGTGAGAGGCGTTGTACTTGCCTCGCCGGAGCGGCAAAAAGCAACTCTAGTAGATACCGAGGTTTGAAGAGGTTCTATGGTCCGAGCTGTCTCGTATGCCAAGTGGATTCTTAGTTGGCCAAGTGGATTCTTGGTTAGGAGCGGTAGGATTTCATTGAATCCACCTCAACGTGGATTAGAGGTGACTAGGCAAGTCATCGAGACCACGGGATAAAATCTTGTGCATTGTGTTGTGAGCTCTCTCTTACTCATTTACATTTAAGCATTTTTTTTGTGCTTTACTTTAGCTAGAGATTGAATTATTACTTGTCACCCTAGGTTGCAAACCCACTTAGCTCAACATAAGGCTAGAAGATTTAATTCTCCTGTGATTCTAACTAATTTTGCCTGGTGTCTTTGATTTTAGTTGTTACTGTCTATTCACCCCCTCCAGCCAGTAATCTCGATCCTACAAGGCTAGAGCAAGACAGGGTAGGACGATGTCGTCGAGCTCGAGCCTATAACTGACTCAGGTCATGCATGAACTTCCTCAAGCCTTGACACGCAGGCGCCATTGGCTGGTTGGACTTAAGGAGATGTTTGAACCGCACTCCTAAGCAGGTTGGACTGGGTCTGTCATGTCCAACATGCAAGAGCCTATGTCGACAGAGGATCAGTCTCGCCTAGGGTCCGTCACTCTGCAGACTGCAGTTGAGTCACTAAGCATGAGCCCCATGTGTGGTGGGGCCTGCGGGCAGTGAGCCAACCGCAAGGGACCAAAGTCAGGGGATCGGCTTCCCGTCGACAGGCGTGCTTCACATGTTGCTCTAAGTAAAATGTGCCACATGTTGCTAGTGTAGACGTACATACGGCATGTACGCACGCAGTAAACCACATTGTAGATTGCATATTTGGCGGACTTAAGCGGATCACGTGAAAAGCAAAATGCGTTGACCAGTCGGGCTATAAAATAAGAAAATGAAAGAGAAATTTTAATTAATTATAAGACAAGAAAAGTATTAAGTGAGTATGAGTGCATGGGGTAAGAAAATATAAGACTACATGGTGAAACATTTTTCTTCTATCATTTTTTATCTCTTCTACTATTTTTCAATCCTTTCCAACTTGCGAAGTGAAGCCAATACAAATACACACGTTTCCGTTGGATAAAAATTGGTACTGAAAAACTCGCTCTTTTTATATTCCTTTAGATTTCCTGACCCCTCCCCTTTCCACATCATGGTATGCAAGAACAACCCTGTCAAATACTCTATCATCACTTTTGGATTCTGACGGAGCATCAGCAAAGAAGAAACATTAGAGACCTTCTCCACTTCATTCGCCTACTTGTTGCCAGGCTTTATGTTTTCGTTTCTTTTCGTTTTCGGATCTCTCAGGTGCACGGATTTCGGTCCGGAATTTATATATTCCGATTTAAAATTTAAAAATATAAAAGTCAATTTTTTTCCGAAATGAAATCCAAGAATCCAAAACGAAAATTTTGAGAAACGTTGAACTCGCCCTTCCCGGCAGGCGATCATGTACTGCTACTGCGCAGCACACGGCGCAGTACTCGTACTGCACGCTATCTAGCGTCGCCTGCACTGTACTGCGGTACACTCCAAGAGCGGTCGGTTCCACCGAAAAGCGTCGGATGAGAGCTCATATCAGCCTCTCGCTCCCACGGCCACCGGCTCTGATCTCTTTATCCACGCGGCACGCTGCCACTGGCCGAAACCGCCCAGCTCACCACCACCGCCTCATCCTTCCCCTCCCCCTTCCCCTCCGGTCCTCCCCGTGCCTCGACGCCACCTCGTAAGCCCCGCGCCGGAGGCCGCCACCGTTATGCCATGGCCGTCATCCTCTCCTCCGCCGCGCCAACGCCACTGACCCCTCCCGCGCGCCCGCGGCGGCAGCCGAGGATTACGAGGGGCCTCGCCCTCGCGCGCGTCTCCGGCGCGCTCGCCCTCGCGCGCGCCGGCGCCGCGCTCGCCGCGCCGCTCTCCTACGAGGAGGCGCTCCGCCTCTCGTCCGACTCCGGCGGGGACGGCGGCGCGGCCGCCCTCGCGCTCCCGGACCTCGGCCTCGACGGCCTCCTCGACTTCGTCGCGGACAACCCGGTCGTCGTCGCCGCGAGCGTCGCGGGCA
Organism: Paspalum vaginatum; assembly: GCA_030272315.1. Lineage (NCBI taxonomy): Eukaryota > Viridiplantae > Streptophyta > Magnoliopsida > Poales > Poaceae > Paspalum > Paspalum vaginatum. Next base: position 37,457,349 of record CM059015.1, on the reverse strand, counting down.
GTCGCGCTGCCGCTGCTGCTCGCGCGGCTGCTCGGCGGCGGAGGCGGCTCCAAGCCCTTCGCCGTCGTGTCCGCCAGGGCGGCCTACCAGCGCCTGCTCGAGGAGCCCGGCGCGCAGCTCGTCGACATCAGGCCGCTCAAGGATGTGCGGCAGGAAGGCGCGCCGGACCTCAAGGAGGCCAAGAAGAAGGCGGCCCCCGTGCCGTACAACGGGGAGGACAAGAACGGGTTCTTGAAGAAGCTGGCGCTGAGGTTCAAGGACCCGGAGAACACCACCTTGGTCATCCTTGACAAGTGAGGACCTCAGATCCTGCTTAATAGCTGCAATGTGCTTGCTTCTTCAGTGCGGTTACTTCTCATTGCTATATGTTAGGACTCCTTGTCACAGTTCAGTGAACCAGTTTTGCTGCATTTCATTGAAAAGAGCGAGTCAAGGAATTGCTTTAAGTCCTCAGTATGCAGTGATCACTTTCTGATTAGTCTATGGCATGAGTCAATGTCAGAATCTAAAGAACCAGATAGATGTGCAAGGTACAGCAATGCTTGGTGCGTCAAATTTTTTTTTTAAAAAAAAATTCATTAACTTGCAATTGTAGTCTATCCCGTGTAGTCGTGTCTCTTTGGAGATCGAAGACTGTCGCCGTATTTCCTCTTATCTGTGGAAGTTGAACTGCAACAGCACATGGCTGATACTTCTGAACCATGTCCTGTGTAGTGTATATGTAAAGGATTTCTAAAACATTAAAAATCTTTGCTGATAGAGCCATGCAAAAGAAAGTTATGAGTGGAAACCAGAAATGATGTATTAAATCTGGCAGTAAACGTAGTAGCATTCTATATGCAACATGAACACACTGATTTGTTGGATCTGAATTTTGGAATCCAAATAGTTACTTCAGTTGTATCACTTAATGAATGGCCATGTGGATCACATGCAGGGTTAATACTAGATTCTTGACCTTGAAAAGACCAGCAAGGTGTTATTTCCAGAATTAGCCACACTTCTGTCTCAAGAAGAATGAGATTGTGTTTTCAACACTTGTTGTCTTGCCGGCTTTTCATTCTTCCATGTACCACAGTGTACACCATTTCTTCTTCTTCTTCTGAACATTTACATGAATATTTTGGAAGTCAGATTTGATGGGAACTCCGGACTAGTTGCTGAGCTTGTCACAGCCAATGGTTACAAAGCTGCTTTTGCGGTGAAGGATGGTGCAGAAGGAAGTCGAGGATGGAAGGTATTTGATGCTTTGGGTGGCTTGTGTTTTCTGCCAAATAACATCTTTATTCACTCAACAAAGTGTCACCATGTGATAGTGTCCCACTGCAGAGCAGTAATCTTCCCTGGAAGGCTCCTGTAAAGGGATTCAGTTTTGACTTGGGTGAGCTATTTGGGGTAAGTTATCATCTTAACCTTTTTTTCTTTCCTTGCTCTGTTTGGAAATCTATATAGTATGATTTATAAGGTTTCAGGGATTGAAATACTGAGCCTACTAACATACAGGACGGTTCAGATGGTTTACCTCTGACAATTGGTCTCGCTGCAGCTACTGGTTTGGGAGTACTTGCCTATACAGAGGTAGTAGCATTTGAGTGTTTGCCTCTTCAAGAGTTGCTTTTTATTTCCTTGCACATCATGTATGATCCATCCTGCAGATTGAGACTTTGCTACAGTTTTTGGGGTCAGCTGCTGTTGTTCAGCTAGTGGCAACCAAGCTCTTGTATGCTGAGGTGCATATTTCTTTCCTCTTTCTCTTGTTGGGCTTCAGGGTTGCCAACAGTAGCTTCTTTCTTTAGAATAGATTATTTCTTCAATGATGAATCCTTGTGTCTATTTATGCTTCTCACAGGATCGACAAAAGACCCTTAAACAGATTGATGAATTCTTTAACAAGAAGGTTGCTCCAAAGGAGCTTGTAGATGAAATAAAGGTAGCTGGCCTTCTTCTTGAGTTTTTATGGTTAAATACTGACGTTCTATAGTGGCTCCACCTCCATAGATCCATTTTCACTTCTCCAAGAGTCTATGGCTATGCATGAATGAGACATCTAAACATTGCTTTATTATTTCGGCACACCATTGAAAATGTAATTTGTAGAGTACAAAACAAAACTGTTTTTGGGGAATAAATCAATCTAGTGATTGGATCCTATCTTATTTTGCAGATTATTTACTATGATGGTCTTAGACTTTCTAGCAATTAGAATTTGAAGTGCTTATCTGGGTTAGAGACCTTGCTTGCTTGTTGATGGATTTAAAATGCATGGCCTCTGGGTCACACTGAACACTTCAGTGGGCACATATGCAACTTTGCCTGCATCATTGTAGTCTATTTCTTGATTAGAATTTATGAATAATTTGTGCCATTTGTAGGTTTCCCTTTCTAGCGGTTTGGTCTGGGTTTCAACTCTAGCCTACCCCAACTTTGCTTGGGATTAAAAGGCTATGATGTTGTTGTTGTTGTTGTTGTTGTTGTTGTTGTTATTTTATCTGTAGAAACCTTTATCTTACTGCTTTGTTTGAAGAGAAAATCCATGCTTTTTCACTGCAAGACCGAGGAAAATGATCGCTTAAATTTGTTGATGGTTCAAGGTTTGTCAAACAAAAATAAAACCTATTCAGATTTCAATAGGTTCCCCTATGTTGATGTATGTGATGTTTCCTTAGATATTATCTAGCCAAACATGATGTTATTGATCTTGAGAGTACGATGTTTATGGTGCAACCAAATTCTCTTCCTATGCATTCAACATTTTGCCAATTACCTTATCATTTGCAATATTTCCTTGAATTGATGTTCTATATGCACTGCTATTAATTGTCAGTGCCCCTAGACAACTGCATATCCATTTCCTGTGAAATCGCTATAAAATTGCTGGGAAATTCCAGCAGCAATTGAACTGTTCCTGGTGGAATTCTAGCATAGTTGTTGTTTTATATATGCCTTTCTTCTGAACTTATACCAATCTACATCGTTTTCCATAGAAAATGCTTTCTGAATACATAATAGCAAATGTTGAGGTTTAGAAAAAAATCTTCGTCTACAGGAAATCGGGCAGGCTCTACTACCCTTACCTGGTGATGCTAAAAGTCAACCAGCACTCGCAACAGCTGCACCAGCAGAGGTTGCTACTGCAGCACCAACAGAAGCAGCTCCTGCTTCTGCCACACCAACAGCAGAAGCCACCACAGAATCGGCTCCTGCAACACCAACACCTCTTTCACCTTATGCAAATGTGAGTGTAAACCTGATACTTGATTACCATTTGCACAAGTGAGCCTGAAAGCCCATGCCAACATGCTCATCACTCTGCACTTGGAGTTCCATGCAGTACCCGGATCTGAAACCGCCATCACCCCCTTCCGCGGAGTCTGAAGTCGAGACGAAGGCTGTCAACTCCGCACCTGTAGCAGAAGCTAGCACAGAATCATCTCCTACCAGCTCCAGACCCCTGTCACCGTATCCTAATGTAAGTGTAAATCTGAAACTCCGTAGCCATCTGCATAAAAGCACCTTGCTTCAGGCTATGCTCATAGTTCTTTCATCTGTTTGCAGTATCCAGATCTCAAGCCACCGTCCTCACCTTCGCCATCACCACCTTAATTAGGCAAGAGTACAAGAAACCGGGTCTAGAGGGTATTAATGAAAGTGAGTTGTTGATATATATGGAGCCGGCGTGTCACCAAAGGTGTATGTTGTACTATGAGCCTGACAGTGTGGATGTTTGTCACTGTGGCAAGTTTTTTGCAGTGGTAAATACATGATGTATCGTCCCCTGGTTATTGATGTGCTCTGATTTCTTTTTTGTTCGTTGACTTATGTTTGATACATGTAAATGTCGAAGCACTAGACTGAGGGCTCAAGCTCTATAGAGCATGATATGTTTGACCTGTAAATGTGTATTTTGGTCGTGAATGAATAAACCAGAAGATGCAGAGACCCCGTTTGTGAAGACATTCTTTTTCTTTCTTTTCTTTTTGTTACTCCCTGCCCAAAATTAAAGAACATCACTCTAAGAATTTTTATGACATATTAGCTGGGAGGTAAAATGACATTGGTTATCCACTTACCCTAGCCCTATTTATTTGTTACTGACATTTCTAAGGACTTCGGCCTGCTGATTGGCTGGAGGGGGTGCAAGTAACGAGGTGAAATTCATCTAGATAATCTAAAAGCTGGAGTTAGTGGTACTTTTTCATTGGACTTGAATGTTGCAGTGTTAATTTTTAAGATGAAGTAAGCAGAAAATAAGAAAGTCAATCCCTGACCTACACTTTGTCCTTATTTGGTTTTTTTTATGTATACATTGGTTCTATGTTTCTTTGTGGCTTTGAATCCATATATGTAGTTCAATTGTTAAAGGAAAATTTTAGAGGCGGGGAAGCGAATTAGGACACCTAAAACTTAAGCCCTTAATCTAGGGCTCTATTCAATTTCACTGGACAAATCTAGAATTAAACTACTTAGCCGATTTATGTGGTGCACTGCTTGCCTACTCAGAGAGATTTTTTCCACTTTAGAGCCAACCCAACCAAGCTAGCTATATTGGCTACTCTAGGAACCGTAAAGACACACAAATATATAGAAAGTAGCTAGAAACATAGATGTGACAAGCAAAGATAAACAGAGAATATGCTTCTGGTCACCATGCCATCCCTGAGTCATGGGCTTAGGCTCCAGCAAGCAAGGGAATGAGCCATTAACCACTTAGGCTAGGACATTGCTTTGGCAAGGCCTTTACGATCTTAGTACTTTCTTTGTTAGGTCCAGCAATTAGTTTTTTGTTATTGTATTGTAGTTATCTTGGTAAAAACTTGGTAGATCTTGTTGAGCACCAAAATGAGCAGTTCAGTGTTAATGGCAGTTTCTCTGCATATTGGTATAGAATTGTGTTTTGCAGGCAATGTGCAACGTGTTGAAGGGTTTTGAGCCTATTTCAACAAAGACACAAAGAAGGCCTTAAAAATGCACGAAGATGAAGAGCAAATTAGGAGTTTCATACACCAAGTTGCAGCCCTCGTTGAGATGATCAAAATGGATATATGAATCGCCTAATTCAGAGTCCGGACGGAGAAATTATGGCCTCTCGAAGGTCACCTGCCTGGCAATTCCTGACAGTTTGGCCCCATATGCTGGATAGTCAGGTGCAGCGAGGATTTCGCCCCAGGAATTCCGGATAGTCCGTCTCCATAAGCCAGATAGTCCGCTGCAACCCTTTTTTTTTTCAATTGATTCTAGGTCAGTTTGGGACATGCTTTGGCTTTCTAAAAGGGCAAGACCATCCCTCCTATAAATATAAAGGGCTACGACAAATTAAGATTATCACCAATCGAACCTATCTATTATATTTTACTTCACCTTGTCTCTACTCCCAAACCCTAGTTTCTTCTTCTCCCCTCTCCTGTTGTTCATCTTTTGATCTCTACTACTGTTACCACCAGAAACCAGCTGATCCTAGTATTGGGCCGGATCCGCTAATGGGCTGAGAGAAGCTACTCAAGGAAGAAATAGCCGATGTAATAGTTAGGGCCAATAGGCCATGTATCTAATAGATCGAGTCGAATTAGGAGTAGTCCGGCTTAAGTTAGGGTTTTTAGGACCTATCATCCAAGTCCACAGACTATAAATATGTATCGATACCCACGTAATAAAGTTAACGACATACGTTCCCAAGTAGCGGCTGTCTCCATACTCTCTCGGCGCATAGCCACCCCTGAGCAATTAGGGTTTTCAAGATAATCGTTATGCTGCTATGATGTCTCATTCATAGATGCATTAGGGTTTCAAAGCGTTAGCCATATGGTGAACCTTGTACTGAAGCTTTTTTTATGGCAAGGTTTGCTAGTTATCTCGATGAATCTCGTGTCTCTCGGCTTGGCACAAGATCCATTATTTATCTTACATGTTTAGCGATCTACGTCATACATGTGTGCTTCAAGCTTTAGATCGGTTCCATGTAGCTCGTTATACGTTATCTAATCGTTTGTTACACTCCATGACATGCGTTGCAACACGTGCATGCGATTTACCGATAGATTAGCGTATCATGAGCACCCTATCTTTACATGTCATTGATGTATCTGTTTATCTAGGTAAACTTCCTTGGAGGTTCTGGTTAAAAGCCGATCTGGCTATGTAGGTTTTTTAAATCATGTTTCAGATAGGTTTTTCTTTACTTTGGATGCGGTTTATCGTTGTATATGTCTATATATCTATTCATCTACTATGAACCATCTGAAATCAGCTCTTTAGCCGATGGAGTCTCCCAAGCTGTGTGGTGCCGATCCGAAGGATCAGACAAGAATTTAACATTTATATCTGTTTTGTACGCTTTTCAGAGAGAGCTGAAGTCAGTCACCGCATCCACCATCCTTCCCGGCTGTAGGTCAAGCCAAGTGGCACGCCCGTACCACTGTTGATCTCCCGGATCCTGGTTCCTCGTGTGTTCGGCTGCTGGACGACCGCCCGTCGGTTTCCTGCGACAACAACTACCAGAGATGACGCCCTAGGCTCCTTGGTGACCTAGGGCACACTGGCGACGCTACGCCCTAACGGGTCACTCCTAGGCATGATCTTCGGCATTTCATTTGCTAGCTTGTTTGTAAACTAGTCGTCAGTCGTCACGTAAGCGCGATAGTTATCCTTCGCTGGTTTGCTCGTAAACCTTACCGTTCTTCACCATGTAAGCGTGACAGTTATCCTTCTCGGGCGCCGCTAGGTTTTCCCGAGGTCTCTGCCTTGCACCAGACAGTCTGGCGCCTGCCAGCTTGACCCCAAGGCACTTTGCTCGCTGTGCGTGCAAGCCATAGAGTTCGTTAGTTTTTGGCCCTAAACTGCACCAACATATCTTTTACTGCATCGGTGTCTGATCTAGTAGATTTATTTGGCCTTTTGCTAGTTATCATATACGGTCTTAGTAGTTTTGGGACCCTAGTAGTTTGTAGGCTGTATTGTCATATGTCCATTCTCTAGATTATTACTTGCTTGTGATTATCCTCATATCAGCTGATCTTCGCGTCTCAAATGATTCAGTTACCTTATTCCTATTCTAATAAGGTTTAGGTTATCTACATCACATCTATATTATCAGTAATATAAGGCTAGATCTATTGGGTTGATCTTTTTTAGTATATTTTGGTGTATGTAAATTTATCTCTCAAACTAGACTATCAGCCCAAGTGGTGGGCGATCCAATACGCTAACTGACTCATCTGGAGATTAATTGGTGCCCACCCGGTATCTAGCACTATCTCTCTCCCTTGTCGATTATAAGGTCAAAATCGAATGCACGCTTTCCTTGGAACTGCTTACATTTTTTAACCCTCTTTATTGGAGGAACCAAAGCTCTTGGGCCATCGTAGGTTCCTCACCGGCCACCAGCCTAGTCCCATGTGACACTAGTGTAAATTTTAGTGTCACAACTAGATAAGATTAGCTTGCAAACATGTTGGTCTCAGGATCACAAACAGTAGAATCTCCTATGTGTGTGGATTTAGTATTTAATTTGGACCATCAAGAGTTGTATTGTATCCACATGTTTTTCCAGTAATGTGGAACTTAACCAATAAGCATGGACACATGGCACTAATCAGAAAACCACCCACGTTATGAAATAACATGTGCAATGGAAATGGTGCCTACACAGTTTAGAACCAAGTAGGTCACTCACGGTTTAAGAGTGAGACATTAACAACATATCATATGAAACACAAGGTATTGCAATATGCATTTGCAATCCTAGATGAAGCAACGGAGCTTCAACGATGCATTAATTGAGTTACTTCTTATCCTTGCCTCTTTACCTTTGCCTATTGTGACTTTGGCTTATTACCGATCTTACCAACAAGTTGGCTTTATCCGTACATTGATCTTCACCTTCACTTGTATTATATTGCATACCTACAAATCCCCCATGGCTAATCCTTAGGCCTAAGTCTTTAGAACCTAAACATTTAGGGACCCTTCCATTTTGTTCATCATTTCCTTGAGCATCCAAATTGGTTTGTTCCATCTAGTTGCTTCCGCCCTTCATGATTGGCAGCCATCTTACCAATTTTTCACCTTCTCAAGGATGTAGTGGTTACTCTTGATCTTGTCTGATCTTGTAGTTAGTTTGCGTGTACATGATGGAGGACTTTATGGTGGGAGTTTTCTACTTCTTCACCTTCTTATCTTCCTTCGTGCTCTCTTCTGCTTGCATTGGAAGTCTTGTGGTCAACTTGAAGAGACTTGAAGCCACGGTGACCCCCTTCTCAAGATTAACCACCATGAATGTTTGCACGGTTATCTTGAGAAGGTTATACATTATGCTCTTTGTGTATTTTTTTCCTTTCAACCACACTAAGTTCAACCATGAAACATATTTCGGTAGTGCATTCATTTAATCAAGTTGCTAATGTATTTTCTTAAGAAAATGGTTGAAGTTAGATAAGTTTGACTTAGAATTAACAAAATCAAAGTATAATTTTGAACGAAGTGAATATCCGGTAGTTATCTGGAACTACAAATAGGAGTAAGTCACGTATAACACTAATTCTTGTGCCATATGCATGCATTATGTACATATCATGCAAATGCATGAGAATAATTAAAAATAGCTAGGAGGGAAGTACGTACGTAAGTACAAGGTAGCTAGTGGATCAAGATAGGAAGGGATCCATTATTCAGCAGTAAAAATCAAGACAACAAGCATCGCTAGCAGCGTACTAATAACTACGCACAGCTACAGTACAGATCGAAATAAAGCACTGATCTATAGCTATGAACACTGGCTCTTACAGATTGTGTAGTCGCAAAGTTGCACCGAAAACTGCTTTGATTGATAAGCTGCATGATAGCCACGTAGGCATGCAGTTTTATATCAGCGCAGGTAGTAGCCAAACCCATGTCACAAAAACGTTTGCTGAATTTCCTGCACAAGCTCCTCTGCGCTAAGCTCGCACTCGATCCCAATCTGTACACGCAAAGACAAAGCCACACATGCATGCATGGTCAGACTTTTTTTTTCTTGAAATTTATGGGTATAGCAACAAGGTAGTGTACAGTCGTTCGGTATCCAACGTTTAAAGACGGTAGTGTGTATAGCAAGAGGTTATATACTGCATCTGATAAGTAGGTAACAAAGCACTATAAATGTGAGTTTCATATATACTTCGTAACTGTATTGTTTCTACTATATCATGCTGTCATGCATAGTTTGCAACAGGGGTCTGACCTAGCTTGTTACTGTGTTTCAGGAAAAAAAGTTAGGCTCTGCTAGTTTGTCTCACGCACAGTCCTCAGGGGCACAGCACATTTCCTGAACTGAATCAATCAATATTTACCCAGTCCTGTTCCCTCTGTGTGTGTGTGCATACTGTACATTACTCATCCGTACTGTGTGTATTTGAACTGTACAGTAGATATGTCCAGGTAGAACTTACTAGCCCACACAGTAGCTAGGGCATTTATAAAACCATTCGATCCGATCCGGTTTCTGAAATTATTTGGGAGGAGTGCTGTGAGCCAAAGATGGCATATCGCATGGTTATGCAAGGCTTGAAATGAAACAATGGTTGGATAAACGATGCGTTTTGCAAATGCTTATTCCCCATGGGGTTCGAATATATAGTGGGCTACTTATAGATCTCACATGAAATGAGCACACCCTAGCTAATACGAACAAATTACTATACTGTTGCCTATTGAATGCCTGGTCCATCATTATTTCATTGTGTGTTCAGAATATATTGAGACTCACATCGTCTCGTGTTTGCTTCTTAATTTAAAGCGGGGTGTGCTATCATTTCGTCCATGTTTTAGGCTACCTGACAGCTAAATGTGTGTGTATATATGTTTCTATATACCTTGATGGTGAAGGAGTGCACCATGGTGTCGTCGACGGTGGTGACGCTGACGTGGAGGATCTCCATCGAGAGATTCTCTAGCGCGGCGATGATCCTGAGCGCCTGCCCCGGCGCGCGGCGGGACACCGTCTTGAGCACCAGGTTCGGGCCGGCGAACTCCACCTTCACGTCGGGGAGGCTGAGCCCGGCCGCGGCTGGCCGGCCGGCGGCCTGCGCCGCGAGCTCGGTCACGAGGCTGTCTAGCGTCGGCAGGTACGGCTGCGTGGAGTAGTGCTGCTGCTGCTGCTGCTGATCGTGCGAGTAGGACGACGACGACGACGTCGTCGGCGTCATAGCCGGCGACGCCATGTATGCCGCGGCAGGGTGCGGGAGCCTTCTCCCGGCGCCCGCCACGACGGACGGCTTGTACGGGCTGCCAGGCCGGGTTGGCGTCCGGGGGCTTATCGGCACGGCTACGCGCGGGCTGAGCGGCGGCGTGGACTTGGCGACGAGAGGCCGCGGGCTCAGCACCTGCTCCGCGTACGCCTTGCGGTGCTTCTTGGTCTCCAGCGAACGCAGCACCTGCTGGAGCTCCTTGATGTAGTCCACCACACCTCCTATGATGGAGGCTTGATCTCCCTGCATGCGTTTCAATAAAGATATGATTATTGTGTGCTAACCAGTTAAAAAAGCCTAAGTAATCACAGGGCACGAATTACTAATCATCTCTCCATTTGATCGACGTATGTGGATCGAGTATATCTATCGTCTCTTTGTCTCATCAGCTCGTTTAATTATTGATCTCATCTCCTCAGCTCTAGTGCAGGCTAGTAGTGTGGTACCCTACTAGATTCTCTCCAAAAAGATGTTCACTATAGAACAATAAATTTATGTTGTGCAGCTTGTTAACCTAGCTAGCTCGTGGTTCCGCAGCATCGATGCAACACCCTCGTTTCACAAGGTGCAATCAATGTTGCTAGTCCTATACCCTAGCTCCCTCTCTAGTACATACGGAGTACATGGCACACCAAATAACCTGTACAAGCATGCACCAATCATGGAACTGTTGCATCGATGCAAATGGAGGGAGAGATATATATACCACATATGCATATGCCTAGCCATGCAGGGATCATCGTCGTCCTTGCATGGACACTCACTATAGTCGTCTATAGTCTTGTACACTGGATGCCGGCCACTCACTTCAGTGTGTGATTGTAGGCAGATTCTACAAAAGTCCCAATAAGGGTATGGTGCTGCAGTACTCAAATTATTGTGTGTGGCTATCCCCACAAATCCAGATGACCAAATGGAACACTGAAAGCTTTGTTTCTACGTAGCTTGGCACATGCATGGAAAGCAAGCTCTGGACCAGAACATGATTAGGAAATACAACTACACTAATAGCAGTGTAGCAAATTAAATGCATTATGCATGTTGCTATATGCAACAACAATAGTTGATAGAGTCTAGAGGTCGTAGTAGCTATTATCTCTTACCCTCTTGACGTAGAAGCATGGCATGAGCGCGCGCAGCACGGCGAGGTGCTCGTTCATCTGCTTCCTCCGGTTGCGCTCGACGGCGATGTGCGACATCTTGGTCGCACCGTCGTCGCCGGCGGCCACGTCCTCTGGCACCGCAGAACCCTTCTGCTTCTTCTGCACAGGAGCGCCGCCGACACCACCTTCCTCGTCACTGCCCGACGAGCGCCGCCGGCGGTTCCCCGCCGTTGGCCTAGCCGCGCCCCCCACGGCGCTGGACTCGGCGCCACCGCCGGTGCAGCTCCGGCTAAATGCTGGCGTAGCCGCCGCAGAAGAACCGCCGCCGCCTCCACCGCTGGTCATGCAGTCCTCCCACGTCTCGAGGATGCTGAACAGGTCCTCAGCGCCGGACACGTTCCGGCGGAGCTCGCAGTGGTCATCGATCAAGATCTCGCACATGCCGTCCCCCATTGATGGTGACGACCGCCGCGCTGGGCCTGGGGAAAGAAAACGCAGGCAGCAGTGAAGAACGGCAAAGCAAGCAGGTGTGCGGTAGCTGCCTAAATATAGCCTCTGAATCTGATCATAGAGGGAGTGGCATCGGAGAGAATGTGTGCAGAGGGTGAGGAAACTTTTGCTCCTTTTGAGCACGCACCCAGGCTGGAGAAAAGCAGTGAGAGAAAAGACCGTTGTTGCTACTATCCTTCTGTAGCTAGTCATGTGAGAGGACGTAGAGCCATAAATATAGGGGAAGAGACGGGGACGGCTCTAGATGTGGAACCTGTTCGAGAGATATGGCGGCCACAACCCTAGCTCTGGGGCCTTCGTGTATCTCATGCATGCGTGGGGCCTAGAGATGTCTGTCTAAGAGGGGTTTAATGTGCTGCTGGACATGAAGGGATGTGGGGATCAGTGCAGGGTGTCAAAAATTCACCCTAGTTCAGGGCGTCTCGCAAACTTTGGAGACTCTGTTCGAATTAGTAAATAAGGCTCTAACATAATGTATCAAAATAAAACAATAATATATATAGCTTCACTATTGGGCCCCGCATGTGCCACACGTCAGTAAAACCACTTCCAAAACCGCCGGGCCTCGTTTGACAATAAGTGGTTTGGGGTGGATTAAGCGCCAAACCCCGTCTCCGCGGATCTCATCCCACGCCGGTGGGAACTCCCCTGCTCGGTCAAAAAACGTATTTGGCAGGTCGAGTATCAAAGGGTATCGTGGCCCAATCCACGCCAACCCACGTGTGAGAGAAAAATCTCCACCCGAGGTGTGGAACAGTGCTGGCAAGTCGCGAGCATGTGAGCAGTGCACGATGCTCCTCCCCTCGCGCGCCACTCAGAGGTCCACCCGTGCAGTCCACCAGTAGACCTATCGTGATCTCACCCCTCGCGACTTCGCAAGCCATTGCACACATCAAACCCGTGCAGTTGGTCTGCCACTCGAACGTGTACCAGGCTAGTCCAATCAATACGTTTCCAAAGATAAAAAAAGAGCGCAAGCAACCAAGCATGGATTGATGGATCGTTGGGGGTGGATTGGGTGGGAGGCAGGGATCAACCCAAACCACATCTGGGTTGGGTCACACGTGTGTTTCGCTTGCTGATTGCCAAACGAGGCCGGAGGGGTGTGTTTTGTCCGGATTTAGATAGTTGAGTGGTGTATATTTTGTCTGGTTTTGCAGTTTCATTAGGTCCAAAAGTAGACACCTATGATGAATACAAAGTCCTCAAATGGACTTTATTACCCTATTTTTAATGGAATGACCTAAAGCAACATCCTAAATCTACGTATAGTTTGCTATCTATGTCATTATTGAAAAAAAATCATAAAGTACACATACATATAATTATAAACTACCCCCTTTAGAATTTGTTAGTATATGATAGAAAAAATTAAGCAAAGGTACATATGCATGATATGTGACACTATATATATAAAACAATTTAACGCGCATAGAGATGCAATGCAAAGAAGAAATAATATAAATGGGGATTCAAAAGAATATATAGTAATTGGTAACTATAATCAACTGGATAAAGATTACAAAGTATCAATAGATGTATGTTAGGTATGTTATTAGTTGTATTACAATATGCTAACCATGTGTGTGTGCATTAGTATGTACGCGTGTAAAAAGTCTGTTATGTAGTACTAGTATATACGTATGCGTAGCTCCTTTGTGCAGTCGTGGTTTGCCATTATATTGTTGACAGATCCTACATTTCCGACCATGCCGCAGTAGCAATACATCGAATCAATCAAGTACCGCATGACGCAGTCTCCCCCCCCCCCCCCCCCCCCCTCTCGTCGCCATGGATCACAGCCACGCATGTAGATGTAGGCATGTAGCATAACGTACGTCGTCGGCTGGCCGCCATGCATGCATGCACATCACAGGAGGAGACAGGCTCTGAGCGTAGTACCTGTAGATTGATTGTGGCGCGGTGGGGCCCGGCCCCTCCGTATGAATGGGACAGCACACGGCCGGCCGGCGCCGCGGCTGCATGCCGGCCGGAAGAGCAACGCGCGCGGCTGGCAGCAGCCCGGCCGCCGGCATTCAATGCGTGCGCCGGCCGGCGACGTCGATCCCGAAGGAGGAGCAGCAGCCAGCTAGCTAGCGTACGTACGTGCCCATGGGAGCAGCCAGCGGCAGTTCTGTATCGATCGACGGCCGGACAGGATGCTGCGGCGCATGAATATATCGGTCTCGGCGAGGAGATCAACATTATGCATAATGCGTCTGTACGTACGTACGTGCTTTGCATCTCGTTACCTGTGAAGATTCTTTTAACTCCCTATACAGTATATATACAGTATCTTTCTCCCTCGTTACCCGTGAAGATTATCCTTTCGTGTCTGCGTAGAGATAGTGAGGCACTGCACGGATCCGTACATGTCCAGTGGCTATGTGTGGGAGGTCGAGAAGCGCTTCCGATTCATTGGAGTACATGCATGAGCGAGACAGGTCAATCATGATCCATGGGAGGCTAGCTACTAGCTCCATGGACACCGGCTAGGCCGGGGGGCAGGGCCATGTTTGCTGGAGATCACGTTAGCTCAACCCATGCATCTGCACGGCTAGAGTTATTAACTGAAATAAATGTTAGAAAATTATGTATATGTTTGACTCAATTAATCAAAATCGATCAATGTTATTTCTATCCCTCCTATGTTCATGTATACTCTAATACAATATTCATATACGTAACTTTTATTATCTTTACCTGTCTATAATAGGTTTTGGTAAACATTTGGGGTGTTTGAATACGCGGAACTAAACTGTAGCCCCATTAGTCTATTTTAGCTCATTTTGGTGAGCTAATGGTCAAATTGATGTAGAATGAGTCTGTCGATTAAACTTTAGTCCTCCATTAGTCCTACCCGTTTGGCTATGAATAGACTAAACTTTAGCCATGGGCGTACTTATTCTAACACAATATTCTAGCAAAAACCATAGAGCAAGTAGCGATATACTCCATAACTCGAGTAACGTACACTCTAAATGTCCCATTTTCTGCTTCAACCGATCATGAAACCTGCGTGAAAATTAACTCCCGGACAGGGTAGACAGGGTATGTCTTTTACTACCCACCACACATGTATATAGTACACATCTATATATGTATGCGCTCGATAGTAACTTGCATTATACTGATCGATCAGCTTTAAACGTGACAAAAATGACGCGCCAAAAGAGTACTTGTGGCAGAGACTGCCTCCTGATACAAGTATGTACGTACGTCAATAACAGGAAGTTTAACTTGTTTCTCGGGGCGGGGCCCCTTGGGGCAGGTCCACTTTGCAACTTGTTACTGCTACTACTTTGTACCGCTTGCTACAACAAGAATTTTCCAAGATCCATAGTGCAAACTAAAGAGTATTTATTATCAACATGCATAAAATAAAGGGGCGCATACATTAAGTGAAGATGAAGGGCGTCAGGGGAGCAGTGTGCATACACATAAATTAAGATGATGTTAGTGGAAAAGATGGATCCGGTAGTACCTTAAATAGCTGGACATAATAAATGGGCATAAAACTTCAAATTCATCACTGCAACAAGTGGTAGTACTGAGCATATTATCATGTCATCCCAGACATCCATTCATCGCAATATATAGTAAGGCTATAGATGCTGAGGTCCCATCCGTCCCATGCATTCAAGTATATAGTTGATGAATCAGTGCATATGCCATTTCTATTCAGCATATCTCACCACTTTTTTCAAAAAAAAAAAAAATCCTGATATGCTAAGTTTTCAGTTCAAATTTGATTATGCAGAATAACCTAAGTACACCACCAGTAGTGTGCATGCACCTCTCATGCGATCAAACAACATTCCTTTTGACATCCCAGAAAAGGCTGGCTGGTAAGAGTTAAGACCGTACCCTTAATATACATGAGCTAGAAGAGGTAACTTGTTGAAACCTCCAAGTAGGCATGCATGCAGCTTAATTAATTTTGGTGATGTTCCATTTACCCACAGCTAAAGGTGCTAATGGAATAATAACCACAAGCTATGGCAAACAACATATAGCAGTGTCTGCCAAGAATTATACATGAAAAGTTCACGGCCGGTTGCTTTGCGTGTCTCCTTGTGTGTGTCTCATATGCAAGTCTGATGAGGCCATAAAGTGGTTATCTATCTTCATGGGTATGTCCGTTTGTGCATGTCTTTTCTAGATAATAACTGATGGGAAGTGTACATATCTGTGTCTCCTTGTGTATGTCTCATACGAATAAGTTCTATTTGGTCCACTGGTAGTTGCTAATCAATGCAATAAGGCATAAGCAGTGATATTTTTAAGGAATCTCTATTCAACAACTAAGCGATCCGATGTGACCTTTATGTGTCAACACTAAATAGCTGTGTTCAACGCAATAAACCCATATAGTTGACAAAAGGAAGAGACAAAAAGCCTCATTTTAATTGCTAAAGGAGGTTCCTGAGCTCTTATGTGTGTCTTATTGCCATAGGCGGGCAAGCATATTGTCCCCCCTCACAATCACCTTCCAATTAATGAAATGCGTGCACATACGAATAGCTATATATTCCTAATAGATGAAATTCCTGGAATCAAATAAGCAACATGAATTATATACTATACTACTCGCGCCATTCTTTTTATATGACATTTTGGATCGATGGCATGAATATGAAAATTTGATAATTAATTTCTTTCAAAGAACTTGACAATTACATGTCATTGTAATATCATTAACACGTTCATGTATTTTAGTGAGTTTCGAAAGTGGAGCTGCAATGCAAGAAAATTTAAGTTACGCTAGAATCGATATTAATTACTAACCAACACTAAAAGGGTGTGTGACAAGGAGTACTACTATACATAGTTTACGTACTTCATATACATATAGAAGGCAGGCCTCATCAGGTGATCATGGGTATATATGCCACTGCAGAAACAAACATACGCAAGCGGACAAGCAAGCTCCAATGCTCCATCAGACGATAGATGCATGCATGCAAATGCATGTGCAGATGCACACACAGCAGGCAGCGCGCGCAGGGGGACGTGGGGGGCCGGCCGGACACAAACATGGCGCGCCGCGCCCCTTCCCTGTGCCTGCTGCGCATATACACCACCTATAGTTGCAACTTGCAAACATTCATATGCACATGATTAAACCACGCTTAATACATTTACACATCTAGTATTGGTCACTGTAGTGTCACCTTGGCGCCAGCAGGGCTAGTTTATTTTATTAGCATGCATGCTGCTGTTCAGAGTTCAGATAGACGTGTGGTGCTGGATTGGAGTCACGATATAAGTACTATTGTATAGTAGTAATTAATATGTGCATGCTCAAATGCATGATCAATAATGACACAGTGTGGATGCCAGAGTACTGATCGATCCATAAAATTGCGTGCGCACAGACAGCGTGCATGGAGCTTAAAGTTTATTTATTACTCCTATACATATACAGTACATCGCTGGAGTACTCGAGACACAAAGATTGATTTTGCTATTTTTTTCATATACTAGAAAAAAATCACATGCGTTGCCATCGGTATAATCTAACAATGGTGAGTGGTGAGTGTGTCTCGCATTAAGTGTGAATTTTTTGTTGATGTCAGTTGGATTAAAAAATATTATCTCTTTACTTTCTGCTTGATATATAAAATGTTGTCGTCCATTTTTTGACTCTTATGCATCACCATAACAGATTATTCATGTCAAGTTGTCTTGATATGGTTCCCACTGACTGCGAGTGAATTTTAGGATGTTGTTCATTGATCTGGAAAGTTTCTCCCTTTAGCTTTCCAACGGTATATAGAACCAAAAAATAGAGTCCGTATGCGACTGGGCATCCGTTTTCGTGTGGGCTGCTCCTGCATTCCAAATCAAGCCCGCAAATAAATTCTACGTCAGATTGTTTCGACGACTCCCATTGACTACGAGCGAATTTTAATATGGTGTCACTTGGGTTCGAAAGGTTATCCCTTTAGCTTTTGTCGTGTCACTTGGGTTCGAAAGGTTATCCCTTTAGCTTTTGTCAATATATAGCAACTTGAAATGGAGTCCATATATGACTTAGTCTTCCGTTTTTACGTAGGCCGCTTCTATAGTTCAAATCTTGAATCAAGCACATGAATAAATGGCTGATGAACATGACCCACATGTAAGATATGAGAGGTTGGATTGCAAAATCACTCCGTCTTTTAATATTAGGTAAAGATATAACTATAGTAGTAATAGATACTGATGCATTATTATCAGTCACACAGTACAACATAAGTTTATAAAATTTTAAAATACAAACACCATTAATGCATAGTTAGCAAAGAGATGTAGTCGTGTTGATCAAAAAGTTTCTCCTACTTGCACTTTTGTTTCTCTCTAGCAAAGAGTGGCATCCACATTCATGAATTGAATTTCTACCTCCACCCATGTTTATAAAATTACAAAAGGCGGAAGGGAAGTAGGCACATCTAAAAATAATGTTGTTACATAGAGCAAGTATATAAATTAAAGAGCAAAATGTTTGAACGGTCCTCAAACATGTTAAGGTGTGTCACATAGGTCCCGAACTTAGAATACCAAGAATTCAGGTGTTGATGCGGAAAACTGGTAGACAGGTCGTCGGGGCGATCAACACAGAGGAGCCGAGAGATCTCATTGCTGCTGTAGTCACCTCTCTTGTGAAGCAGCTCCGAGTGATGGAGATTATCCAATCCCGGTGTGCCACCTAGCTTGACCTTCTATCCAGCAAGGATGTGGTGGTCTATGAATCGCCCTGCATATACACAACATAAAAACAAAACTTAAAATCCTAGCCTAATCGCAAGGATCGACTCTTGGTATTCACAGAGATCGGCTTATCCTGGCAGATTGCCTTCTTGTAGATGAGTAATATAACATGTGTATAAAAGGCAACAAGAAGATATACACCTACTTAAACCATGATCTGGACGGTCAACTGCTCTAGATTGACATCTACATACATGAACAAATGGCAAGGAAGAGGGACAAAGAGCATCCCTAACAACTGATGCTAAAAACCGACCCCTTGGCCAAATAAACAAAGAACTCTCCTATAGGAACATCCCAACAATGATCGAGGCCAGATAAACAAGGAACTTGCTTATAGGAACGCCATCCTGAAACAGATCTAAAGCATGCATCATCGAGGAAAACCCTAGGAACATCCCCAACCGTAAACCATTGCTCAAGCATGTAAACATTGATCTGTACCTCCAAAGCAGTTCGTCTAGAAAAAAAGATACATCTAGGATGTGTAAAGCAGGGTGCCATGTGTATATCGGTCCCTCAAGTTGTCGTATGCATGAGTTGTAGCGCGCATCATGGATTGTAGCAACCGAGCGAACAATAATATACACCTAGCTGCATGATACCCATCTATAACATGAAGCATAAAAAAGATAGTAGATTGATAGCATGTGAGATAACTAGCAAACCGTGCCATAAAAATGCTTCAGTATATATAAGATTCACCATGGATTTAGTAAAGGCTTTGGTGCCCAGGCCCGGACGACTCCGCTAGGGCGGTGAGAGATTGACCCTGAGAAGGGGTGGCGATGTGCCAAGAGCCTAAGAGTGGTTGTATTGATCATGAATGATAGATTACATGATGCAGCTGGTTATATATTTATTGTCCGGAGACTTGACCCTCAAGGCAAACCCTTTCCTAAATAGTCTCAAACTCTTTCATAAACTAATAGATTACAACTCAACAATAAATATAGGACTCTATGACTAGATAACATGATCTGGACTCTTACTTCTATCAATCCAGATCCACACGAGGCCTCCAAATATCAGCCGAAACCTGTAGAATCGTGGCAGATTCTGGATGTCCCATTGTTTGGGCAATTCCCATTGACTCCGAGCGTATCTGGACGTGTTTCTAGTTGAATTGGAAAGATTATCTCCTTAGATTTCCATCCATACGTAGAACGACCCAAACGGAGTCCGTATGTGCTTTGGGCATCTGTTTTCGTGCAACTACAAGAAATCTGAGCATCAGTGACGAAAATCATTATGACAAAAATGAGAAGTGTCACAGAATAGTCAACATTCCATGACAATTCATGCGATTTCGTCACTAAATTGAGGTAGACGATATTGTTTGTGACGAAGCTGAATTTTCGTCACAAAAGATGCAACAATTAGTGACAATATAGTAAATTCGTCATCAAATATTGAATCTATTAGTTACATTTCTACTTCATGACAATTTATGGTCGTCACAAAACATAGCCCATCCAAAACTATATTTCGTCAAACATTTGGAGCTTATTGTTACCATATGGAGTCTTATTGGAGTTAATTGTTACCGTGAAATGGGCTACAATGTGAAAGACACTATAATTCAAGTAATTGGGATGAGTATGTGATCAAGCTTAGAATAGCTATGCTAAAAGGTTGTTTTTAGTAGCAACAACATACGTACTAGGTAGTAGTGCTTGTGAAAATGTTCATCTTAGATGTGCCATGAGAATTTGGATGACAAATGTCTATGATTATGTGCGCACATTCACCACACGGTACTCCCTCAATCTTAAAAAAGCTATGTTTTTAAGTTACCGTAACTATCTAAACATATGTAGAAAAATCCATCCTAATGTTTTTATTCTTTCAATTTACTTTTACTAGGTGAGAAAATAAAATACTAAAGGATGTAAATATTTTTTTTCTATCATTTATAGACCGTTTTAATTCTTTCCAATCCTTTTTAACGTATACAATAGGGCTAATTTGAGAAGGTATAAAGTTTTTGCTGGGTGAAAAATAATATTACATAAACTCCCACTTTTAAAGTGTAGATAGATTGTCATTAGTCATATAAATAAATATACCTATGTATTCATTAAAACTGTATAGAAAATTATAAAAGCAGAAATATTTGAAGGCAGGGAAGAGTACGTATTTTTGGTAGGGGTGAGTGTACGCGCATTTAAACGCCTGCGTTGTTCTGTGTTTTAGAAAAAAGAGAAGAGGACCAAACGTATTTTTGGTCATTAGCCAGTGGCTCCCGCGCACCCATCCAATCCAAAATTTCCAGACTCCTCTTTTTATCCGCACCACACACCGCAGCTCCTCTCTCCCCCATCAGCTCTCTCCCTCCCTCAGTCCCTGCTCCGTCAGATCCGCAACGCATGGGGTGCGTTCCCCATGGCAGCGGCTCCCTGGTCCGCCACACAGCCCCATGGCTAGCAGCGGCCGGATGCTGGTCCGATGATAGCGGTCGGTGGTGTGTGGCAACAGCCCAAATTGCCCAGCTCGCGGCAAGCAGGTGCGGCTCGCGGCACCCCCATGGCGCTCAGCTTAGAGGAGCAGTCGGCGGCGCTCCCCAAGAAAATCACTACCCAGTGCCATGGCTCCCGTCCGCGTGTGGCCTGCGACTCAGCTCTGGCCTGCGACTGTTTCCTCTGATTCTGAGTCACCATCTCCTGAGCCTCTAGGTACTACTCCAGTCCCTCCTCTCTTCTTGGCTTCTTTCTTGCCATGCGTTTGGTAGATGAGTAGATATAGAGATTGATTGTACGCATATTTCTTTGATTAACAACTGAATTATATTTTATTAATACTCTATTGAGCATTTATGTGTTCAGTTCTCTGAAAATGCACAAACTCTATTGTGATAAACGAAAAAAAAATTTACTATAGATATACATGACTGTTGAATAAAAATCCTTGCTCTCCTGTTTTATGGATATAACAGTTCGATGAAATCTGATAGTGTTTTGTAGAATCAAGAGCCCTGCTATTTATTTCTTAAAAATAAAATTGTATTATCAGTAGGGTATATATTTATGGAGCCAATACATTATCATTCTTATATATGCATTCTTATTCTTGTTGCCATCCATAAAAATAAAGAGTTATTGCTGTCAGAATTGTTCTTGCATTTTTTTTATTTTATCAACACATTTGAGGTTTCGTAGCCTAGTTAAAGTAGAAACTATTTGTCTAGTACTGCAAAAATAAGATAAACGGAAGATGCAAACCTCAGCCTTCTACTATGCTGCTGCGAAGCATCAGACCACCTATACACCCCGCTGGATAGTCAGGTAACACGTTTTGATTTTGATTGTCTCTGTTCATAGATTAACTATACATTTTCTTAACCTTAGGCTCTGACTACTAAGATGTGTCCTGAAATATTATGCTTCTGTTTTTCAGTGTGTTATAAAGGACCAAAACTATAATTGTAGAAATTTATGGAGAGAAAAAAACTCAACTGCTTCGGTGTGTTGGTCCCATCTTTTCTCTAAATTAAGCCATTAACTAGATGTTGAGATGAAAAAAAAACACATAATTCACTTATTGAAGTTTTAAATACATGTCTTATTAGTAATTGGTCAACAGAATTCGCTCTTCTATTGTATTTTGCGGGAAGAAGATTGGGCATTTAGTGTAAGATCTCACATACTGTCTATCAAATCAATCATATGAACAATTATGGTTGTGTCAAAAGCTATCCATTTACCTTTGTTTCTTGGCAGTGTTGCTGTTATAAAGATCGCATGCTAATATTAGTTCTCAGCAAGACAAGATACCGGATTCGAAGAAGAAAGTTGATGAACATAACAAAGACAATGGGGGCATAGATTAGTTATTTTGAAATAAAAGTTGTTTGAACTTTGCGCAATAGATTGCATTTTTCAGCAGGTGTGTTAATAGCAGAATTTATCATGAAGTGTAATAGGGTGCCTTGGATAGAGATGCTACATGAAAAAGCGTGTGGATGTATGGAAGTGTATATGTATATGCACATATAAATTCGATAGACCATATAATTAATTGAGATTTGTATACAGGCTGCAGATGCTCTCCATTTATTTATCCTATTCTCTATATATATGATGATTCAATTCGCATCATCATAGAATAGAATTGGGTTTGTGATGTTTTGGTAAACATTGAATGACAAAAGAAGTATCGTCACAGAATGTATAATTTTAGTGATGATAATGTAATTGTCATAAAATACATTTAGTGACGATGAAGAAATGGTCACAAAATACCTTCGATGACGCTATGTAAATCGTCACGGAACATGTAACATTTTGTGACGGTTTTATTAAGAACGTCACTACTACCATTCTATGACGGTGATTCTGTGACGTTTTTTGTGACGCCGTGAAAACGTCATCTTTTCTCTTCTGTGACGAAATATGGTGCTTTTAATGACGATAGTCGTTTATCATAGATACCCAAATTTGTTGTAGTGAACCTATTTCTGTAGTTTGAACCAATCTCGTGAATAAACTGGGCTTCAACCTAGATTAGGCTTGTAACTTCATCCTGCCTTGGGCGTTGGACATATGCTTATCACCATATTTGGCCAAACTTATGATATAAGCTTGGCCAAGTAGGTTACTTCATTGTGGGCTTCTTCTGGCATTTTGGTGTAACTAGACTTGGACCAAATCCGCGCAACAACACCAGGTCCATAAACTTGGCTTTGGGTGTCATCTACTAGGTTCAAAACCGTTTTTGTGCTCTCTTTAAAAGTGATTTTCGGTTTAGGATGCATGTATGGCCCACATGTAATTTCCTTATCTCTTGCTTTTCCACATCTAGGATGTGTGGGATAGGGTCAAGAAAAATAAAAAAATATTTTCACTTGCAGTTGAGTCCCACGGGTCATATATGTGGAAGGGATGAGATGTGGACGCTACATGTGGGCTCCACATGTACCCCTAAACCTGAAACCGTTTTTGAAGAGTGTGCATAAGTGGTTTTGGGTCTAGATGGCACCAAAAACAAAGTTTAAGAATACGGATTCCTGGTGTTCTAAGTTTAGATACGTGTTACACATCATACTTACCAAGTTTGAGGATCGTCCATGCATCGATGCATGCATGCATATTTATTGTTCTTATTATGGCTATAAATAAAGGAGAAGATGTTATTACTACTACAGCTCCATTGTGCCCATCCTTTAGTAGCCGGCCGGGAGCAGAGCAGCCTGCAGAACTATAACATCCACCGATATCTCTCTCTCTTTCCCTTCTTTATTGGCAAGGCGGGGCGAGCTAGGCTAGAATTGAATGATGCAAGACACGGAGAAGTCATGGCACAGTTAAGTAACACATAAATATATGAGAGACCAGTGAGAAGTCTAGCTAGGTGCAGACAGGCCCACATTAAGTGGTGATCCACCGATGAGCCATTCATGCGCTACGTACTGTATATATGCAAAATGGAAATGCCACTCAATTAAAACCAAGAGGCCCGGCTTTTGTGCATCTACGAGCTACTGCTATCTGCATTTAGCATCTCGATCGATCAATCGACGACGACGGCCGGCGTCCTGCTGCATGGCAGCTGCATCCACATGCATTTACTCGATTATGCACGCATTCAACAAGCACATTCAGCTTGGCACCTGCTACTCCTTTTTTTTAAGTAAAAATGAACCAGCCGCCGGTAAACAAGCGCACCGCAGCTATTCCAATGTTTTCCCCTTTTCTGTGTAGCCATGTAGCCATAGATCGTGGAGCCACAGCAAGCTAGCTGATGCATGAGAAAGAAGCTGGCCGATGATCTACCGCCACAGAGAAGGAAAGGAAGCTATAGGCGGCACAGCAGGGGTCAGTTGCATGCGATGCGACTGCGTCGCCGTCAATGTTGGTGTACTGCGCTACTGAGTACTGACTGCTACGTACCTACGCCGTCTACCATCGAGCTGGGCGCTATAGCAGCTGGCAGCGGCGTACGTCGATGTTAGACTGTGGCCACTGGTGCACGCAGACGCAGTCGACCGCAGATGCAGGTCCGGAGAACATCCGTCAGGGGAGGAAGCGAACAACAGTTAGACGACAAGAAGCCTCCTGTATTTCCGCCGGTGGCCATGAAACAGAATTGCAGTTGCTCCTGGCGGTGGCCGCCGCGCCCCGCTCCTATGCTGTGCCCTACTGCCTGCTGCCTTCGCTTCATTTGCTGATCAACAATTATATGTATGCATGTACCTCTCTCTCTCCCTCTCTCTCTCAGTTTCTCTCTCTATGTGTGTGTTGGACTTGTGGTCAAGCTGATGCGCCTGTATCTATTCTAGGGCTGCCACAAAAAAGAGTTAGTCACAGGTCACAGCAAGCTAATAAGGTGCTCAGTGCTCACCGCAAGATACTATATATTTAGCGTTTTCTCTCCTACATTTTTACCAGCGAACAACAGTTTTAGCACTTTAATACAACCACTAATTTTCCTCAAGTCGTATCCTTTTCCTGCTTTTGTTAGTGTTTTACGAAACTATCAACAACGCCATTGCCAAATAATTACTCTAAACCTGTAGTTTTGTCACATGCAAATAATAGACCAATAAAACGCTGTTATAGTCTCGTACGTATATAGTACCGATCCCGATAGTTGGTAGCTCCTCAAGGCCTCGGTCTAATCTACTTAATGAGGTCCTCTCAAGCTACCCCCTACTGTACCGCCTCTACAGGCATATCTCTGTCTTTTCACGCGCCCCCTACATGCGTCGTCTGACATCTAGCACCGTTGGACGAGTCTGGTCTTTTCTTAGCCAACCAAGTCTAACGTCTAGTCTCTGCACTAACCCAGGGGCCGGAGATGCACACTGCACGCGATTAAAATCACAAATATCTAAATATTATTGAACAATGATGCGTAGCAGGAGTCATGAATCATATCCACAAGTCCACCACCACACTGAAGATATGCTTGTCTAGACGAGTTAGACGTTACCACAGAATTGATCTTTAAAAAATGCTTCCCTTTTACTCTTAGAAGGGGTTGGAAATTTTAGCAGCCTCTACAAATCATAGATGGCTCAAAAAAGTCATCCGCCCCTAGAAATCGTTTTTTAGAGGTGGTTTGGAGATGGGTGCTCGTCTTACCAGCCGCCTCTAGAAATCAACTTTTAGGGACCGTGCATCTTACCAACCGTCTTACCAAGGAGTCCTCACTTTAATGGACTCTTTGAAAAAGCCAACAACGGAATACCCAGAAATCATAAAAATGCTTCGCAGGTAATTTAAGCCATTCCACTTTACCTAAGTAATCAATTTATTTCTTCTATTCGATCAACCATGGATCTTTTCATGCGCAGAATATATGAAGACAGATTAGTCCCGGTACACCCCAAGCCAATACCAAAAAGGCAACAAGCATGACCAAACTTTCCAGTATGTTCCAATTGACTACTTCGTTTAACTAATTATGCACCTAGACTTTACCTCTATTCCAATTCTTATAGTCATATAAACAACCAAGTGGCAACTATCATTGTGGTTACTATGTCTGTGAGGCCATGCACATTTGCGTAGGTACAAGGTCAATTACAAGAGACATCAATGTACGTTAAGAACACATACAGTAAACACTTTCTCATTAATAATGTTTACAAGCTTTGTTTTAGTATATTCATTCATATTTTTAAAAATATAGGTACTGAATCTAAAGGATTGGTGCCTCCCGGACGAGAAACTAACGGCAATCCAAGATCAGCTGATGGGATTTATTTTTAAAGAGATTGTCAGTGAGAATGGAGAGTTTCATTGCCCACCATCATGCAGCAGAATAGAATATTGATATGTGAGTTTTGGAAACAATTGGACAAAATATTTTATATCATGTACCTATACAGTGCTATTATTATAATATAATAATAATATATATACAATGCTATGTTTATGTGATAAAAACAATGTTACGTACAATATATACTGGGATTATATATATAACAGCGCATATAAATAATTATAAAAACGTGATTGCCATCGCTACGTTAGTGCTGGGCAAGGATACAACACCGGTTCTAAAAGGGTGTAACTGGACACGTGGAAGCCATCACTTTAGTATCGGGTGAGGATAACACCGGTTCTAAAAGGGTGTAAGCGGACACGTGGAAGCCATCACTTTAGTATCGGGTCAGGATAACACCGGTACTAAAAGGCTGCGCGCGCACGTGGGTGCCATCTATTTAGTACCAGGTGGTGATACGATCCGTGGCTAATATTGCGCGCGGCGCACGTGACTCATCTACCTTAGTACCGGGTGGAAACTACAACCGGTGCTACACTGGGCCCACACGCGTGTCCTAACCGGCCTGGCTAGCA
Source organism: Paspalum vaginatum (assembly GCA_030272315.1). NCBI lineage: Eukaryota > Viridiplantae > Streptophyta > Magnoliopsida > Poales > Poaceae > Paspalum > Paspalum vaginatum. Next base: position 37,430,460 of record CM059015.1, on the reverse strand, counting down.
ACCCTTAGTACCGGTTACTGCCTTCGTTCCGCATCACCCGTTGCTGATGCTGTAGGTCTTCGGTGCTGATTCGGTAATGTCGGTATGGATTTCGGTACTAGGGGGTTACCAACCGACGCTAAAGCCCTCTTCCGCAGTAGTGGCGTTTTCTCTCCTACATTTTTACCAGCGAACAACAGTTTTAGCACTTTAATACAACCACTAATTTTCTTCATGTCGTATCATTTACCTGCTTTTGTTAGTGTTTTACGAAACTATCAACAACGCCATTGCCAAATAATTGCTCTAAACCTGTAGTTTTGTCACATGCAAATAATAGACCAAGAAAACGTTGTTATAGTCTCGTGCGTATATAGTACTGATACCGATAGTTGGTAGCTCCTCAAGGCCTCGGTCTAATCTACTTAATGAGGTCCTCTCAAGCCACCCCTACTGTACCGCCTCTACAAGCATATCTCTGTCTTTTCACGCGCCCCCTACATGCGTCGTCTGACATCTTGCATCGTTGGACGAGTCTGGTCTTTTCTTAGCCAACCAAGTCTAACGTCTAGTCTCTGCACTAACCCATGGGCCGGAGATGCACACTGCACGCGATTAAATTCACAAATATCTAAATATGATTGAACAATGATGCGTGGCCGGAGTCGTGAATCCACAAGTTCACCTACCACACTGAAGATATGCTTGTCTAGATGTTACCAACAGAATTGATCATTAAAAGATGCCTCCATTTTGTTTTAGAAGCAGTTGGAAATTTTAGCCGCCTCTACAAATCATAAATGGGCTCAGAAAAAGGTATCCACCCTTAGAAATCGCTTTATTAAAGGCGGTTTGGAGATGGCGGCTCGTCTTACCAGCCACCTCTATAAATCAACTTTTAGGGACGGTGCATCTTACAACTGCTTTAGAAATTGGTTCAACATAAATATAAAAGGCACACATCACTTTATTAGTCATATGTGATGATGTGGTCTGTTGGTGGGAGTGTCTTCCTTGTGTGTGGTGTTCTTTCCTAATAGCAATATTCTTTATTTTTATTTTACATAGCTATTTTTTAGAAAATATTTTTAGGAGCATGTCGATTTTTAGAGGTGGTGTACCTTACCGACTGCCCCTCAAAATTGACTTTTTAGGGGCGGCCCGACACCTGCCCCTAAAAAGTATATTTTCAGTGGCGCATTGCAGGGGCTGTCCAAGGATCCGCATCTGAAAATGGTTCCATAGCGGCCCCTGAAAATGCCCGTGAGACAAATATACGAGCTTGAGTGAAATTAAATATTATAAATTATATTGTACTTGTCAATCACACTATGCCAGAACGTTTTTTAGAGGTGGTTAAAATCGCCTCATATAGGTGATTTTTGTCACAGCCTTTTAAACAAGGACATGTGTAGGCCATTTCTAGAGGTGGGTGGGCTGCTGCAATTAAACATCGATTTTTAGAGGTAGACTTCTTAACATGACCTCCTCTTAGGTTAAAAAGATCATCACCCATAATCTATTCCCGGAGGCAGTCCCTGGGCCCAACTATGGAACTACCTCCTCTTCATGCGCGCAAGCACAAATGCTAAGAGATTAAAAAATCTCACTACAACACTTGGTCGCAATCAAGCGCTATGCACTAAGCAAGGCCTAAGCAAGAGCTCGCATGCACTGGCTGTGCCAAAGTATGCAGTATATGCTCTCTTGATGAATTGGGCTATCAAGAATATGTATCAACACTCAAATGAACTCAAAAGTCACCAACCGTCTAATAGTGGGCGGGCAAGGGGTTATAAATAGCCCAAACCTCGAAACTAACCGTTGGGACAAAACTAGTGCTTATTGGTAGTGAGAGCTAATGGGCTGGCCTCATTGCTCAAGGTGATAAGTGATTGTCAACAGAGTGAAGTCATCTAATGGACTAAAGGTAGATGAATGTGAAGACCTAGATGGAATTGGGCAAAAGACGTTCAATGGACTGAAGGCAAGGCTCGATGTTGGCTGGCTATGTGAGTCCTTTGATGGCCCATGAGGCAACTCCGATGGACTGGAGAAGCTAGGTGTGACCATGGTGCTTCAACCTGGACACATGGCGTAGAGGCGTGCGAGTGGAGGCTTTTTGGCGGCTTTGGCTCAAAACCGCCACCCCAACCGAATTCTAGAAGGTTTAGTGAGTTGGGCCTTAAACTCACCAAGTAATAGAAGACTGGGCCAAGCCAGGCCCATGTATGTCGGTTTAGGAATAAAGTTTCTTGGTTTTTGACATCAAAACTGTGGACAAAGGATTGGACTACTGGCCACATGGAGAACATTAGGTGAAGACTTGGAATTCAGAAGACCAACTCTCCATCGTGGTCATCCGATTGAGTTATTTGTACCTTTTCGGTTCACCCCCTAAGCGCATTTTTGTTTTAGGGGTCTTAGTGTAAAAATGCTTCAGTTAGGCCTAGGGATATATATAGGTCTTGGCTAGTCATTGGGCCCTCTCTTGGTCCTTTGTAAACCCTAGGTTTAGCATCCAAGTAGCCAAGAGCTTAAGAGAGAAAAGAGAGGATTAGACTAGGTTTTGAGAGCCCAAGTGCTAGTTCTTTGCATTAAAGGAATGATGAAGGGTGGTAGGCTGTAGGTATTCTTCTACAAATTTGATTTCCATCATCAATCCAGCAAGGTTTCTCTGAATTTCATGTGCATGTGTGCAGCCCTCTCCCTTCCCCACTCTAGATTGGTTTTTGGATGAAACTCAAAAGCTTTTACCTACGAGTTAGTCCTATTCTTTTGGTGTTTCAAACTTTACATAACGTGGATATTAAGAATTAGATCACCTCTATTTATTAGTAATTCCATGATCAAGTCTTTCTTAAGTTTTCCTCTTTCTTGCCCAAGGATTCCTCTCTTCGTGAGATCTGAAATTCCTGCTAATCCCTTGATCTTTTTCAATAGATGTTTTTGGAATAGCTTTGGAATGGAGCTTGGATAGACTGTATAAAAATCTCATGAAGATCGGTGAAGATTTAGTCAAGTGTTGGGTTTGGGAGCTCAAGAACCGAGGTTGTTTCTAGGCTCACCGGATAATCAGGAATCCCTACCGAACAGTCCGGCAGGGGGTCCAGATAGCCTAGCATTGGCACAAGATAAGCCAGTGGTGTCCTCTGTCTGGGTGTCCACCAGATAGTTCAGCATTGTCTACCAGATAGTCCAGTGTGGACAGGGCAGCCAGCCTTTGTCTTTGGTGTTTTTGGCTTAGGTGTTTTGCTTCGACCTCGCTCTAGTGTTTCCCACTGCATGCCCACAATCTTACTTGTTGATCTTTAGTGAGGCAAATTTTGGTGTGACGAGCGGCTAGTGGGTGGCTTGAGTTAGAGTCATTGCCTTGCTTGGCTTGCGGTCTTTGGTTGATCATTGAATCGAGTGCTTTCACTTTGTATTTGGGACGTATATGTTCGGTGGACGGTACCATGCATGCGTTTTGAGCTAGATACGTATCCTTTCAGTGGAAGGTATCTAGTTTCTCTTGGTGATAGTCTGAGTTAGGGTTGAACTTGAATTTTTTAGTTGCCCCTATTGACCCCCCTCTAGTCACAGTCACCGGTCGCGTGGTTAGGTTTCTTCATACCTTTATTGGTTTAGAGACCAAGTAGCTACTATGGCTCACCGTAGGAAGGTTCCGTCCTTGGATCCGAATGGCTACACCTACTAGAAGGGTAGGATAGAGGCTTACAAGCTTAGATAGGGCTAGGACATATGGGACATTTCTCAGAGTAAAACTTTTGTGGTGCTACCTCCTACCGAACGCACGATTCTGATGATTCTAGCACAGCACGGGGCTAACTTCAAGGCGGTGAATATTTTCTTCTCAGGACTTGGTTTAGTTGAGTATGAGTGTGTTAGTGACCTCTAGACTACCTGTGAGATTTGGTCACTACTGAGAGCACACCATGAGGGTATGAAGACATTCAAGGCCCGTCTTGTTGAGACCCACTATATCAAACTCCACTATGTCTACAATGCCAAAACAGTGTTTTGCACATCCATATCACGTCCTGGTGATACCAGGCGAATGTCAATGGGATACTCAATACATATGATATCATTTCCGATCCTCCTCGCTCAGCTGGGCACTCCCTCCACATATTTTTGAATACAATGTGTATTTAAGATTAAAAAGTTCAAATTTCTTTTATTTAGGCCAACATTAGTTAATTCTATGCGCATTTGGTACATGAAAGATTATGGTCACATATCTTCTAATTGGGCACTGTTGCATATATTGGTTTCACATCAATTAATAATATATTATAAGACAAAGTAATCATATTCAAAGTATATGTAGAAATACTTTCTCTGATATATAGCAAACTTAAGGGAGTAAGAGTATCGTGTGACAATGGTTGGGCCCGGCATATGTGCCTGTATAGTAACTGAATAACCAAGTTAATCTTTTTTCCTCTTATTTCTTACTCATGTCCTTTTTATCCTTGCTTTCACTGCATGGGAAAGCATTTTTTGCAACAACAGAAATTGTTGTGATAAGTCTAAATTTGTTGAGAAAAGCAACTATAACAACAAAATAAATTGTTGCGATAGTCATAGCCAATTGTTGAGATAAAAGGCGTAGCAAATAAGTTTTTGCACAATTGGAATGCTCCTCCCTTCCCCTTAGTACAATAGCAACAACCTAAATGGATCTACTGCCGCCACCCATTCCAATGATCGAACTAACCTCCTTGATGTTCCATGTGGCCATCTCCCACTGTCGCCGCTTTCGCCCTAGCCTCCGCTATGTGCAATTGACAGCTCGCCAGCAACTATTGCCAATGTGATGCCCAAGGGTAACACAATCATATCCTAAGAACCCTGCCTTTTAGAATTATGGTCCTACCCCAACGTAAACTCTAACCATACCCACCTTTTCTCCCAAAAATTGACCAGGGAGCCCCTGTCTCTGATAGGCCACACGTCTGGTTGCATCATGAGTGCATCAACTAGGGACTCCGCATTAGTTCTCTGAGGCCAAATTGCACTGAGCACCATCCCTCTTTATTTTGGTTCCGGTCATGAATTCTGCCGCAAAAGATGAAATTGAAACGAGAACGTTTGCATTGATGAATCTGGAACTGTGATTCTCAATCTCCAAAGATGTTCCTCTAGTAAAGCAATAACTCTGCTATCAATTAACACACTTCTTCTGTTCATTCATGTACCAATTAGATATTAATCGTGTACAATCACATCTAGTTCCAAAATGCCTCCTGAGAATGTGGTGTATAATATATATGGTTCACCATGTATAATATATATGGTTCACCAACAACCTAGCTAGGTGTAATAACCTAAATTATCATAATCTCCATTGTACTATCTAATATCTTGGGTTTAGTCCCACATTGGAAATCCATATAGGGGAACAATATATAAAACCAGGCAACCCTTACTTATCGTACTAGTTTTTGGGTTAAGTTAAGCCCAATGCCTTAGTGCTTTGTTAGCTCCATTGTACCTTGGCCATTATTTAACCTAACAATTAGTATCAAAGCCCAAGGGCCAGCAATCTTGTCGAACTAATCACATATTGACGGGGGAGTCCGTAAATATCTCCGTTCGGTGGTCACACATGTGTTGTGACATTGAAAAGTGAATACATATGATGGGAGAGAACCCGTTTTTCCGTTTGGTCACATGTGTGACATTAGAGAGTTAAAACTCATGTCCCTTGGTAATGTCTTCTGATGGAAGACTTGGACCCAATGTGTAATGGGGGAGATTGTTGGGTTCAGTCCCACATTAGAAATCTATGGCGGAGGACCGAGGGAGCACAACATATAAGGCCGGACAACCCTTACTTATCAGGCTATTCTTTTGGATTGAGTTACGCCTAATGTCTTAGTTCATTGTTAGCTTCGTTGGACCTAGGCCGTTATTTAATCTAACATAACATATATATATATATATATATATATATATATATATATATATATATATATATATATATATATCACATTCACAGGGAGCCTACCGAGCTACTTCTCTTGCGAACAGGTATCTCTTGCGTGCATGCATGGATGCAGTTTTGATTTCGATGTGGAAATACAAAATGTTGATGAGTACGTTTCTGATAAATGCATGGGACGCATATACACCGTCTCTCCCTCGCCCCACAGACAAACACGTACGTGCCTGCAGTAGCATGCACGCTTACTGCACTCTACACAGCTAGCAAGCTGCCGAAGCTTCACTGGAAACAGTTAAGGGGGAAGCAAATAGCACAGGCGATCACGACGGAAGCCATGTACGCATTGAATGGAACCACGAAAGAAGTATGACGTGCAAGCATGCATGGAGATTGGAGAGAGGTCTCCTCTTTACTTTTGGAGGGTCCGGCCGGCCGGCTTCAGGAAATTTCCGTCGGAGGGAGGGGAGCCGCACACATAAGCCAGTCTTCCGGTTAGGAAAGCGCTAAGCTGCTAGGAATACTCGTCATTCAAAGAAGGAATAAGTCCATTTTTTACCCTCAAAGATTGAGAAAATGATATGGTCTTTGTTGAACTTTGTGGTTTGTATGTGTTAGCATATTAACCACTAACTGACAAGTGAAAATTTTGATCCTAGAAACACATTTTGATTTCTGAATCCATCTGAAACATCATTGGATCCTATAAGCTGCTGAATACTAAATCCTAACATTATTTAGACAGATTAGTTGTCACTAGTCATGATAAATGACAATCATGCCGCTATTTTAACACAAACAAACATCTTGAAAAAGGAAAAAAAGGATCTGGTCATTAAAGGTGTACATATGAAACTTGAAAAATAGAAAAAGCAAATAATTAAATGCACATGCTAATGTCTGTGGGGGTTTTATTCTTATTAAATATGGTGTCATGTCATAAATTTAGATGATTTCACAAGACATTAATAAAAAAGGAGAAGAAATAAGTTTCGTTAGATGAAACGATGTCTATAAAGTTTCCTGGACATGTTGTGCTTCTATTTTGTCTATGAAACCCCACCGAATGAAACTATGTATTGTGAGAGGATATTTCAAGCATTCTTTCAAAGCTCTCTTGCATACTTATGTAGCGCCTTGAAAACACATGAGATCTTTCACTGAAAATGGCCTTAGAAAAGATAGCTCAAATGCTATAATTACATTATTTCTATAAAATACATTTGAACGCTAGAATTGTATTCTTTTAAGGATAGAGGAAGTACTAGTCTATATAGCTGTTTGAGACATGAGGCTCAGCGCTCAGGGGTTACCTTGTGTTAGTTTTTCATAGTGTCAAAGCAATATAAATATGAGTCAGAGGGGTTATTTTAGACTATTCCCATAAGTAATTTAGATATATCCGTAATAGCAATGGTGTGTGATTGTTTACAAAAAATAAAGAGGGGTTATTTTAGACTATTTCCATATTATTGGCATAGGTGAGAAATTTAGATATATCCGTAATAGCGACGGTGTGTGATTGTTTAAAAAATAAAATATATGCAATTACTATCATCGTCCATGATTATTAGATCCCACTACACTGATGGTGACATGTTTCTATTCTATTGTAAAAAGTTCTATGTTTATCTTTTTTTTTCTAAATAACCATGTGAGTTAATATGGAGGCTCCTTTGGAGATTACAGTAGTAGTAGCACTAGTAGTAGTAGTAGCAGCAGCAGCAGTAGTGAAGAAGTCAATTTTGACCATCAAATTTTTGTTTGAATCTGAGTTTGACCACCAGAGTCTAAAACCATGTTTCTTAGACCATATTTTGTCCCTCAGATGGTTTCAAGGGTGGTTTTTAGTTTTTAAAATAATAGAAGTTGATTTAATCTCTAAACATTCATGACAAATTAACTTTAAATCAGAAAATACGAAAAGTAGTGCCAAGTTTTTTCTAAAATATAACATATCCACTGGTAATTTGTTTAGAGTTATTTGAATATCATTAACTACCTCTTGTAGTGTTTTGTTGCTTATGGTTGTGTCTATTATTTTTATAAGTTGTCGTTTTGTACTTTACTTTATGTTGATTTCAGAATTAGTTGTCTATATATGATTAGCTCTAGCTTTTTTGTAACCAACATAATCACATAAAGCAACATTCCAGCCATAGGATTGATATATGGTGGAGACTGCATCTAGAGATTTGTGTCACCTTCCTTATCTTCTATGTAGTCATAGTGTATTGAATTTTTTTGGTTGATCTTAGGATCTGATATGGCTCAAAACAAAATCCATATAAATAATAGAAACGGTCATGAATAAGAAAACAATAGGACGGGTAATAAATGAGTATCCAAATAACTCTAAAAGAGTACTAGGACATATATTATACTTTCCAAAAAATGTATTAGTTTTATTTTTATTACAAAAACGTCAGTTATCAATTTTTATATATTAGATCATTTTTTTATTATTTTCAAAATTGAAAACCACCATTGAAATCACCTTGTGGACCAAATGTGTCATGTTCCAATATTTGGAGGCCAAAGAATTCAATGGGCAAATATAAACTCAGACGATAATTCGACGATCAAGAATGAACTTCTTCCTAGTATATACTCTCCCTGTGCAAAATAAATTTATTATGGAAAATAAGTCATTTAAGGTGCATTGATCCATATCATAAGTCCTTATTTTCTTGTGCCTACATTAGTTTCCTGAGCCAATAAAGACTTTCTAATGTAATGTTGGTAAATGAGTTAGCTTATGTTATTTATCATCTACCTTAAGTTGTTTAATTTACAAATTTGGTATTCTACTAGGTAATAAATCTTCATTTGAGCTTTCTCCATTTAGCACTAATATTCATGCACAATAATTGTGTACTATATGAGTAAATAGTGTCAATAAAGTCGAATAACCCTCTAGCAATAAAATCTTCTGGTTCCTTTATTAGCATATGTTTGGATGAAGGGAGTAGTTGAAGAGATGGGCCTAAGCTTGCAATAAATTGATGTGCAGCAGGAAGTGCACTTGGGTTCCTGGGGTTGAAGCGCTAAACCGCGTGTTGGGAACTTGTGCATTAATCGAGAGCAGTTCGTACGAGAGCAGTACAGCTGAATGGCATGTGGACTGCGCGTGCCTTCACTGTCCGCCGGCCGTCCGGCCGCCGGCGTCGCGTGGGACTCACACTGGCAGAAGTACAAGTGACACTACTCCGATTCAATTCGCCGGCCGGGCGAGAGCATGCAGCGAAGTAAATGGGGTTCTGCGATCGACCTCTGCATCCGGCTGGTTGGTTTGCTCTCAGATCGGGATCCTCAGCATTTTTTTTTCACGTAAAAGTACCCCTTTTGGCTCACCGTCCCATGCGTGTCCGGTGATTATACTGCCCGCTTCTAGTTCTAGACATTCAAAGTTCAGAGACCATTAGGTTATCGTTGCTGCCTCACGGCAAGAAATGGAGAGATATTCGTCGCCCTAGACCATATGCCGAGAAAATATGGCATATTTTCGTCGCCCTCGCTGCCAGAGGTTAGTCGACGATTATTAGAAAATTTATCAATATATAGCTACCGACGAATAATTACTATTATCGTGGATACCTCCTAGCCGATGAAAATTGCTGTGCCCTGCATGTGGTCTATGTTAAGTTGGAGAGCGGACCTATGTTATGTTGAGTGAGGGGCTGAGGGCACAACCACAAACCGCTACTCGAATTGAGCAACAGGGACATTTTGTATTTGTCCACCATATGCTAGACTTTATTAGGCGATAAAAATTAGTTACTTATTGTTAGTGTTGTCAGAGGCATAAACTGACGATAATTATTATGGCCGACGAAATTCGGTTTCGTTTGTTCTATTATTTTTTTCATGCAGGGAATGCTATACTACTTATATATCTCATTATCTCTGCCTATTTCTTTCCCTTGTTCATTGAGTTATGTAGTCATGGGTTTAATCGATATTGTGCATTTTCCTAGACCTTTATACGACATAAAGTTGTGAATTCAGCATATGGTTAGGTCCTGTGTGTTGCGGACTTGCGGCTGGGCTTTTTGGGTGGCTTAAACCTACTACATAGTGATGCACAATAACTTTCAGAAGTGGACCAGATGACAGAGGTACATGCTTTTTTATGGTACCTGCAATTGGGTTCGTGAGTATAGATTCAAGTTTGTATCTCCAAAGCATAGCTTGGCAGGTTGATGGGATATCTAGTTAGTTAAACATTGGCATTTGAGGCAGCCGAAACAAACAGCAAATAAAACCAGTTTGCGATGTGTGGAACGATAATTATAGACCGATGAACATGCTTAGGGCTTGTCGATTTAACTAGGAATAGTGCATGGGCTTCTTATTCATCTTGTGGAAGTTCATTGGCTTATATTTCTTGAAGGCCCACTAGGCCCAGATGAATTTTTTAATTGCACCATGGGCTGCGATTTTCCTTTTAGCAGTGAGCGAATTCGAACTACCGTAAATGTGTATCTTAATAATTTTTATAGGATAAGTGGTTATAAGGTAAAAAATAATGGTCGGAAGATAATACTGTACAACTTATAAATTGGATTTGAGCGTACTAATTTATGTTTTTAGTTAAAAGCATCATAGCTAGAATATCAAAAGTAATATTTCTTACTTTTAAAATAAACTTTTGAGATATAGTATTTTTACATTTTAAACATAGGCGCTAAACATTTCAGATACATTGTTTCAATATTACGATAAATACAACATGTTCAATGAATTTACCATAATACTGAATTAGGTTTCACATTAGATAAGCTTAAGAAAATGTTGAAACAAATATAAATATATATTATTATAAATATAAATATACATTATAAGTGTCGAAATAATATGTCAAACCATCAAATTCATCAATTTACAAAAAATTTAGATTTCTGAGAAAAACAAAGAAATATCATAACGGATGTTATTTTGTTGCATTAGTTCTAATCTGGTGTGTATACCCTTACTCTAGAGTTCAGTTGTGATTTTACCTTTACTTTTCAAACATTGTGATTTTACCCTTATAATTTGAAAAATAAAGCTGTCGTTTGCCCCTATTTCAGATGTCCGTTGGATGTTAACATATTAAATAAGTTAAAAAAATAAAAAACAAAGAAACATATGGAAAAAACACCATACTCCTTATCCATCTATCCATCCAACCACAACTCATCTCTCTATCTCAATAGCCAGGCTAGAGGTGGCTTACCGGGTTCTCGATGGTTCTTCCCTACGGCTCTAAGGCTCCTGGTGTCACCGCTAGAAGCCTCGCGGGCCAGCACGCCTTCCCCACTACAGTGGCAGGATAGGTGGTGTTGCTAGCTAGGCGATGCGGCCCCCATCATGAGCAGGTGGCGCAGGTCCCCGACACGAGCAGGCAGCGTGAGGGAATGAGGTGGAAGATGGTATAACTGCTCTAGACATGGAGGTGAATAGATAATTTCTTCACTTCTACGATGCATAGAGCTCAATTTCACTGGATGGATGCACGTGTTGTATAAGGTTTGGTCAATAGATTTGCTGACATAATGATACGATTTTTAGGCCAAAACACATAGAATTGAAACTTGTTGTTAGATTTTAGTCATTTTTCAGCTTGACAGATGGGGGACCAAAGCCATGGCAATAGGGTAAAACTTTATCCGTAAAATTTATTGACATGCATAGCTTTGGGTTGCAGCAGATAGTTGATTTCATAGCCGATGTGTTTGTACAAAATTGTATGATATGTTGTCATGTTTCCATGCAAGTGAACCGGATATATGTTATAATGTATTAGGTTGTTATATATTATCTCGTGCTGAAATACATTCAAGTTCTAAATAGATATAATGTTTTTATGTTTACATTTTTTGAGATTTTATCAAATTCGGTTGATATTTATCTACCTGTGAAATATATGCAAATTTGCTCAGTTTTTGTTGCAAAAAAAAAATCCCTTTGTAATCCATAAAAAATATTGCTCAACCTTTTGTGCCAAAATAGGGGTATTATTACAATCCATTACTAAAAACTAGGCCAAAATTGCATTGGCATGATGGTCTTTTGGAGCGAGAACTAACATTGTCATGAAGCATTACATTTATGGTAAACTGTGTCTTTGTTTTGAAAATGTATGGATAAATCCACAAAGTTTAAAAAGTGAGGGCATAATCACTATTAGACTCTAAAGTGATGGCATGAACGCCAAAGCCCCTTTTAATATATACACTCGCTTCAAGTGCTTTACTTAGTATGGGTGTTTTCTGGATTTGTTACATGATTTAACGGCTCTATTCCTTTAGTGTTAGGCAACATTCCCTTTGACAGCTAAGTGTTTATGGTGATTTCATTAATCTCGAGATGCCGGTGATCCGGTCTAGCCGAGTCTTATGAAGATGCCTATATCACAGTCTCATAGTATAAAGTGTGCATGTGTGTGTTTATATGGCCAAGTGTTTGTGCGTGCATGTGTGAGTGTTTGTGTATGTGTTTTGAAGAATAGTATGTTGGGTTCAAATGGATTTCAACACAGATAGCTCTACTATGGAGGGTCATGGACTCATGGGTCAGCTCGTGATCCCCCGATTCGATGGTCTACCTCCCAGTCCCAACCATTTTCCATAGTAGGAAAATGTCTGCATAATCTCCTGAACTACATTGGGTAGTCTACTTTACCCATTCCCTAAACTCAAAAAACCGGATGTTTAGCATATTAACCATTACAAAAACGAACAAAACACCCCGTAGCGCGGTTATGGCGGCGAACAGCAGGTGGCTGCAAGCAGCAGCAGTGGCAGGCTGTAGGTGACGCCGACCGTGGATGGGAGGCAATGTCTGGAGATGGGAGAGAGAGAGAGGAAAGAGAGACTGGTGGCCATGGCTGCAACACGAGAGGTGAGGAAAGAGGGCTGTGGGAGGTAGAAGACGACTTGGGAGGCTGACAGGTGGGACTAGGCAACCAACATTGTGACTTGTGCCAACATGGAGTGCCACGTGGCTAAACGACTACCAATACCACCTCAGGGGATAATTATTTGACTGTTATTTGATAGTTTAATGTGTGTAATATCCGGTTTTAAAGGTCGAGAGCGATGTATTCCACGATGCATACTTGAGGGGGTTATATAGACTTTTTCCTTTTCCCGTGCTAGTTTTCCCTCTGTGCCAACTGGTGGGCCCCCTCCATGTTTTTCTGCACCGATGTGTGGCCCTTTCCAACTGAACCGAGCACTCGTAGCCACCGTGATGCTACTGCAGTCATCTGCCGTCATGTGAGATTGTATGCCCACACCACACTCAACCTCCACCACAGTTGCCAGAACACCGATTGAAATAGATTTAAGAATCTTGTTTAGTCTGCAGATGATGCAAATGATTTGCATCTTCATGAGAAGTTAATGACATTCATCAAGGTATGTTCAGGAGATTCATTATTTGATAATGACACTACAGTACTTTCTTCTGTCTACTGCCCCTGCATACTAGAAAAGTTAGGCAAATTATTGGTCATACCTGAATATACCTTGCGAGAGATTTTACACGGCTAGGAATCAACTGTACCAAATAATTTGCCAAATTCATAGTTCCACCCAAGCACTGTATCATGCCTCATGCCTTGATCTTCAATTGCTTATACATATGTGATTAACAAAGCCATTTCAACTTGACATCGACGTGTACGAGGCTAGAGGGCCATCAATGCTTCTTAGGTTGAGGCCTTGTTTAGAAAACGGGAGGAAATTTACAATGCAAGAATAGGAACATTTTTCTCCAATCCAAACAGGGCTTGAGGCTGAAAGCGCGGAGAATGGCATTGGTGTTGTGAAGCTCTATGCCTCTATCTTATTAATGATGACCCCTATCTCAAATAATCAGTGCTCAAACTTGCATGCATAGATGTTTTGCATTTTTCCAATGTGTATCTGCCATTTCAGACCACTTTCTTGATCCAACATGGTTCCTACTGCAACTGAATAGTTCTGATTTTTCTATGTTTTGTGCCTTCCCGCACCAGCAATAGGTTGAATTGTCGGATTCTTGTAGTAAATTTTTCAGTGCCACCTGATGATGTTCAGTGTGACGATTTCTTAAACATCTTTTGACATTCAGTGATTTAGAGATTGTACTCATAGATGCCAACATCTTCTAATATATAATGGGTATCAAATGAACCGAACCCTTATGCTTTAACACTTCACCAGAGCTGTTATCAACTGCATGAGGCTGCATGTTTATTCTTGCGTATTACTGAATTGGTGAGGTTTTTATTTCTTTGTTTTCTCTTTGAGCTTTCAGTTTTAAAACAAATAAGGATTACTGTGCATTTGTGGTTCCTCTTCAGTCTGTCATCCATGTGCACCATTAAAACTATGAGGCCGCGCCATTTTCGCAGCCTTGGCCACGTTAGCATGCTGTACTAGTGCCCTGGATTGTTCTCCTACGGCTGAGATAATCTTGTGTTCCTATGAACTTCTTGCCCATCTTGTTTTCATAGACTTGACAGAGACCCTTCACTTTTTGGTCGCTCTGATAAGGATACTTTATCTAGCCACTATCCTGATTTATCTTCAGAGTCCTCCTATCACGAACAGATGTGCAAAAGTATATGTTATTTAACTACATAAGACAAAAGGAAAAGACAACCGAAAAAATAAATATAAAATGGAGTACTTTATCATGTCACATCTTAATGAAAAGGCAATAGGTAGAGGGCGCATTTATTATTCCTGCTAGGTTAGACACCTCATGCAATTGTGGCGTTTGTTCCTAGCAGCCTAAGCAGCTCACACTATTTCGAAGAACCGGACAAAATGATGCTCTTAACATGATAAGAGATCAGCTAGCTTATTTCTTGAGTGGTACGCATCTTTAGTATTTTATCAACAATATTTTGAGATGTCTTCAAGTACTAGCTTCCTGCTAGAGTAAAACACATCGCATGGCCTCTAAGCATGGCCACGTTAGCTGTTGTACTAGCGCCCTATATTGTCCTCCCTACAGCTGAGATCATCTTGTGTTCTCATAAACTTTTTGCCCATCTTGTTTTCATAGATTTGGCAGCGACCCTTCACTTTCTAGTTAATGTCCTGTTGGCCATCGCTCTGATAGGGACACTTTATCTAGCCACCATCCCGATTTATCTTCAGAGTCCTCGTATCGTGAACAACGGTGCAAAAATAGATGCTATTTAACTACATAAGAAAAAAGGAAAAGAAAATCGAAAAAATAAACATATAAAAATAGAGTACCTTATCATGTCATGTCTCAATGAAAAAGCAATAGGGAGAAGGCGCATGATTGATCCTGCTAGGCTAGACACCTCACGTATTTGTGATGTTTGTTCCTAACGGCCAGCCAGCCTAAGCAGCTCACAATATTTTAAAGAATTGGACAAAATGATGCTCTTAACAGGATAAGAGGTCAGCTTATTGCTTGAGTAATTTTTAGTATTTTATCAACAATATTATGAGATGTTTTCAAGTACCAGCTTCCTGCTAGAGTAAAACACATCTTTAATAGTTTACTAATAATATTATGAGATGTCTTCGACTACTGTACGTGCAGTTTAATGGTTACATAGAAGGTTGTTGTAGCTGTGTTCAGCCTCAGATTTTGAGGAGCCACACTATAGTTTTTGTTTCAGGGCGCACTACTAAAAACCGGTCTGTTGCAACGCTTCAAAATGGTTGCAATATGTACAATTAGCTACCAAATGAAGTTCGTTGGGAGCCGTTGCAATTAACAGGGGCGTCTAAAGTTCACGTGACGAACTGATGTTTCGTAGCATTAGATATAGTAATTGCCACCAAATTACGGGTTGCATTATACACTAATTACGGCCAAAAATAGTGTTACAATAGATTATATTGCCACGGCCTCGGTCATCAATTACCACAACCAATGTCGTGGCAATAATATGTATTGCAACCATGTAGTCTTTACTTGCTACAATGAAATGTGTGTCAATAATATGTATTGCAACCATGTAACCTTTAGTTGCCACGATGAAAATCGTGACAATAATATTTATTGCAACCATGTAGTCTTTACCTGCCACGATGAAAGGCGTGGCAATAATATGTATCGCACCCATTTAGCCATTAGTTGCCACGATGAAATGCGTGGCAATAATATGTATTGCAACCATGTTGTCTTTAGTTGCCATGATGAAAGGCGTGGAAATAATATGTATTGCAACCAAATAGACTTTAATTGCCATGATGAAAGGTGTGACAATAATATGTACTGCAACCATGTAGTATTTAGTTGCCACGATGAAAGACGTGGTAATAATACATAATGCCACTAAAGCTTTCCGGTGCAATTAGTCATCATGCAACCAAAATATAGTGATGGCAAAAAATAAGGTTAGCAACCAAAATAAAGCCACGTTCAGAAACCAATATTGCAACTACAAATAATTAATGGCGAAAAAACAATGTTGCAACCATAAAAAATTCGTGGTGATAAAACAATATTGCCACCACTTTTACCTAACGATGAAAAGCTCATGTTGCAACCACTAATAAGTAAAAGTCAAAACCTGATGTTGCGACCATAATTAAATAATTGCAACCAAACAATTTTGCAACCAATAATTCATTGGAAAAAACAATGTTGCAACCAAACAAATAACATCGTTGTAATATACCTTTCAAGCAAGCTATTAATATTATTGCTGTGCTCATACATTTAATTAGAATTGGCACAAACGGTACCAATCAGAAATCCATTATCACATATAAAAGAGTACTGTAACAACCGTTCAAGTAGCTGATACAAATGTGAAGCAAAACAATGCAAGCACTGCAATAATAGAGGCCGTAACTAAGAATATGACTAAAGTAATTAACTAACAACTAAAGGCTTGGCAATATCTTGGCCCCCTATTGTGCAGCTCCTTTGCTTGACGTTGTCAAGAGTCGTCCACGTCCAACCTGTACCTTCCTACAGTTGACGAAAAGGATCTAATTTAGAAATTGATAATTCACTGAAAAGCATGGAGATTCATCTTGATTCTTGGGGACTAGATATAAGCTTTTGTGATCATTCTATTCAAGTGCACTATGAAAACTTATTACCACTTACATTATGAAGCTAAATCAACATAACACATTTCAGAAGATGTTTTGTATGCAAGTTAGCAATAAGGCTTGATAACTAAGTGCACCTACACAAATAAGAGAATATAAAGTTGCACATATTCGATCATATATCAAAACCACAAGCCCACAAATTAGGTTTACTGCAGGACACAAAATGGGAAGATGAATAGATGCTAGAATTGTATAACCAATACTCAATATTGATGATAAACGATATGGACACAGAGCTAAACAATAAATTGCAGGTTGCTTTGGCAGCCAACCTCTTCATCTCGTGGCGACAGAAAACTGGAGTACCTACTTACAAATCAAGATAGCTAAGAGAAACAAGCTGACAGGTATGCAAAGTAAAATTAGTTTTATTTCTGATTTCAATTTTTTAGTTTGATCTTTGTTGTTTCCTTGGTTTGTTTCTGTTCTTTTCACTTTTCAGTTCCATTTGACAGCTGCTGCTTTTTGGTTTTTGGGCAGCTGATGTGAGAACTTGGAACCTGGAAGATGGATGTTCCTAGTTTCTTTTAGCTTTTGGTTTTGGAGGCCGTTCTAGTATGGCAGTATCTCACTATCTGTGAACTTCATACTGATGGAGGGATGGATTTTAGATATGGCTTTTACAGTACACTAGAGTACTGTTAGAACTTAGAAGTATCATCCAAGTCTGCAATTACTCAACTGCAGCGTTATTTTACTATTTCTACCTTGCTGGATGCCGTAAAGAGTGAAAGGAAACTATCAATGTTAACAAAGACATAGTCATGATCTAATCTCAACATTTTTACCTAGTTATTTGCTTGTTTCGTGCATTCTGGATGCACGAAAATAAACCACGAAGCTTTTAGAGCTGAACTATAAAGGGCTTACCCACAAAATAATATCAAAATGTGATGCTTGATTACCTAGTGCTCCACTCAATCTGTATCTTCTTGTCCATGGAAAGTTTCGAAATTAGAAAATCAGTCTAACAAAGCAGAAAATGAAACTAAGACCGTGCTGAAAAAAAGATCCGGTCAATTACTACCTGACGATTCCTTGTCCTTGCTGATTTCCTCGGTTGTTCCGTAGATATAAAAGTCGGTGTCACATTACTATTGCTATTCTTGTTGTTGAACAAATTGCGAGCCAATTGGTTCTTATTATTATTCTTACCCACAGGTGGTACATGTGTGTCATCAATCTCAGTATTGCTAGGTGGGTTACTCTACGTAGGGAAAAAGAAACTAGATTCAGCCCACATACGAATCATACAGTGCATGAACAAGCGAGAATTATTACATGTTGCTTTTTTTACATATTGTGTTGCGGCAAACATTGACTGCATCTCCCCCTAAGCTTTTGCGCTAAATTCCTCCCTGAGTTGTGTCCTTAATTCCTCCCTTTTAAGCCGCTCTCAGCTCTTCAATCTCTGTCCTAACCTGTTGTGCAAGCCTTTCCCTTTCAGCAGCGTCTCTTGCAACCTGTTCTTTTAATTTCTGAACCTCAGCTTCAAGCTCTATCCTTTTTTGTTGGTCTGCAGCTGAAACATGGGAATGTTCGATATGAGCAACCATCAGCTGAGCTCTTGTTGGATATTTTGCCAAAGCTCCATGACCATAAATTCTAGTTGTATTGCATCCTAGGACTTTCTTATAGGTTTTCTGGAAAATAACATTTCTCTCTTCTCGTGTAAGGTTACTTCCTTTCTGCTCTGTTTCTCTTTCACTCAGTCTACATATAGACTTATCCTGAAGATACAAACCGATTGAAGTAAATAATTCTAATATGAAATGTTTCACAGTATTTACAAGAGGGCACGAGCAAAATTGTACTCACATATACATCTTGAGATGCAGTATTCGTCAATTTTCCATTCCTCGTATGAGTACTCAGCCATAGTTTTATATCATTAGGCTCTTCACCGGTCTCCTGGTCTCTATAAAAAATCAAAAGGTGCACCTAATGAATAATGTATCATCGGGCTAAAAAATAATTAGCACCACCTTCAGTTGATGATAATATATTTTATTTGTATTCCTCTCAATAAAGGAAAACATCATCAGCTAAAGCAACTTGTAAGTCAGTGGCATAATGGCATTCACGATGGTATGAGACTTGGCACCCTGCAATGTCTTGCGGTATACTGGTATGTTCAGTTTGGTTAGCCGGTGCAGAGTTCTAAAAGTGTGGTTTCATATATTAATAGACAAGTCTCTAAAATCAACATTGATTTAATTAACTTAAGCTAAAACTTTAATAGTCGAAGTTTCTTACAATTCCAATTTCAATTTTACATGGTCGTATAACTTTTTCTTCAACCAACTTTTGGTAACAATACATGTTAGGAGTACAAAGATTTCAACCTTGTAAGCAAATGCTGGTAATAGAACACGAGAAAACCAAAAGGACAAACCAACTAGTAATTAGAAGCTAGTTCTGCGGTAAAGAACAGATCCGATCAGCCGAAAACTATTGTTGCCGCCGTAAATGCCCATGCACATGCACATGCTACTCAATAGTCAAATATTTGAGCCATAAAGTATGTTTAGTCCCATTTCATCCGCTTTTAGTCTGTTTAATCAATCGTGTTGTCCGACTACTGGCTAAACGATCGGTCACTGACTGTATAGCATTACTGTTTATGATAACATTGCTGAAAACACTGTTTGAGGGTGTCAAAACTTTGTCTCGCACAGAAGAAGACTTTGCCTTGTCTTTTTCATTCCCGGTCGACAACCCTCACACCCTTTCCCATGTACCCCATTTTCGATCGGATCTCTTCCCTCCCGTTCTCCCGACCCATCCAGAGCGCCTCGGAGGTTGCTCATTCATTACTTGCTCCCTAGGGGGCGTTTTACGAGAGTTATGCTCACCTGCAGCTCTATCGGTGGTTTTTTCATCATTATTAGCCGTATTCGCCTCTCCACCTCAGTATTTTCTATCATTGCTCGTGCTTGCTGTTGTGTACCAATCACGGCAAGACCTCGTTCTATTTGACTTTGGGCGTGTTTGTTTTCGATTTATTCTGAACGCCATCGATGGTAATCAGAAAATGAACTGGGAATCGAGAATTGAACAATCGGCAACAATCCTGCGATATGAAAAATCGGTGTAGCTTGAAGCAGGGCCTTATAACGCAGAAACAAACACGACCTTTGCCTTGTCTCCATTCCTGATCGACAACGGCCCGTTGTTTCCGTTTAAAATCGAATCTATACTTCTATACATCGCTCATGAAGAAGCAGCTCCCCGGACGCGTCCGTCTAGCCGCTCTCTCCCCGCCTCGATGCGTTGCCTGGGGACTAGCCCGCGCCCGTGGTTTCGCCAGCGCACCTGCCGGTTCGCCGGCCAGGAGACATGCTGGCCCTTCCTTCCTCCC
Source organism: Paspalum vaginatum (assembly GCA_030272315.1). Taxonomy (NCBI): domain Eukaryota; kingdom Viridiplantae; phylum Streptophyta; class Magnoliopsida; order Poales; family Poaceae; genus Paspalum; species Paspalum vaginatum. The sequence goes on along the minus strand of CM059015.1, from coordinate 37,410,083 downwards.
CACACGCCTCTGCCGTTGTGCCCGCATACGCGCCTCCACCTAGCCAGCTCCACCTAGCAAGATCGCATGCTCGCCTACCGGTTGCCGGCGCGCCTGCCGGTGCCCCGCGCCCGCCTGCCCACACCGTGCGGTCGCTTGCCCTACCGTCGCCCATGGAAACGGGGACCATCGGCCACGTCTGCCTGACCGGCCCTTCCCCGCGCCGACGCATCAGCCGGGGTGGAGTGCGCCCACGGGTTGGCCAGCGGGGAGCCATTCCAGGCTTCCCCCCTTCCCCGTTCCTTACGCCACAGTCGCCTGCCTGCGATGTGCGGCCGCCGTCACCCCGCGGCCTGACCCCGCCACCTTGGCCCCGCGCGTGCCGGATCCGTGACTCCATGGGCCGAATCCCTGCCGTGGTTGCGCCGTCGTCGCCTCGTGGTCCACCATCGCCACCGCTAGGCCTGCGCGTGTAGGATCGGTGCCTCCCCGTGCTGGATCTCAATTCCCTGCGAGCCATTATAAAAATTCGCAATCCCCTGTCTGTCACTGAAAAATTTGTGGTTCCTTCCATGCCCTTAGTCTATTTTTGTCTGGACTTGAGTGCCACTCCCGTTAGATAGACGTTAATGGGACCCACGTGTCATCCTAACCACCTCTTCTTCTCCCATCGCAGCAGCGAGCACCACCCTGCCCGCCGCTGCTACCAAGCCTGAGGCAAGCCGAGCAAGGGATGGAGAGGGACACGGTGGTCATCTACGCGGCGTCGCCGGTGGGAGGGAGCGGGCGCGGGGGCAGGCAGCACCACGGCGTCCGGCTCAACGACCTCCGCATGCCTCAGCTTCCGCGACCAGCTCGACGGCGACGCGGCAGCAGAGAGCCCCGAGGGCCGCAGGGAGACGGCGCGGGCGCGCGGCGTGGGGCTCACGGCCGCCGCCATCGGTCTTGCTGCTGGGGGGGAACCTGCAGGAGCCCACCCTGGCAGCGTTGCTGATGCGAGCGCCGTCGGCGAGGTGCAGGTCACGGCACGAGGCCTCAAGGTCGTCAGCGTGGAGCCTGGTGTCGATGCAGTCAATGTGCAATGAGTGGGAGCAGCTGGGCAGCTGTTTGAGCAGCTCCCTGGGAGCGAACTCGGCCAGGCACATGGCGCACTCGAGCGCGGCCGACGCCCCGCGCCCGGCGGTACCTGACGACTGGCAGCGCGGCCACGACATCCGCGTCCAGACCACCAGGCAGGTCCGGCTCGTCATCGGTGAAGAACACTGCGGCCACACAGAGGCGACGCGCGCACGTGGAACACGGCGGAGTGGACACAGCGCGCGCACGCTGTGCGTGCCGCGGCAGAGCGCGAGGCCGTCGACGACAACCGCCTTCACGTCGTCGCGCACCGCCGTCGCCGTGGCGAGGGCCGAGGCTGTGAAGAGCGCGGGAGACGGAGCCCATGAGCGCCGGACGGAGCGTGGTGTGGCGATCATGGCGAACTGCCCCAGCTCACCAAGGACGGCGTTGAACGGGTCAGCGTTGAGCTCTTTGGGAGCATGTAACCGTCTTCTTGATGCCTGCACGCGTGCACCAATCGCTCCCATCGGGGCAAGTCAACAACGAACCAGCGACGGAAGCAACGAGGCCGAGGCGACGTTGTGGCTCCTCCCCGAGCCCGACCACGGGTCCATTACCAGAAGGAAGGTGCAGCCACAGAGGTGTTCTTTGCCGACACAGCCCGCGAGCAGCGGCGCGAAGGCAGCATCAGGCGGAGGAGGAGCCGCATGTACCACTCGTAGATCTCCACGGTGAGGAACACGACCGACGGGATCTCGAGCTCCGCATGCGTGCGGGCCTCGCCGAACATCGCCGACGAGGAAGACGCAGGAGAAGTCATCGGCGGCAGTGAGCCAAGGGAGTCAGTGGATCCGAGCAAAGGACATGGCCTTCGCGCCGTCATCCTAGCCAGCGGGGATCCGGTGCTCCGGCTAGTCGAAGGAGAGCACCACGGCGGGCAGCTCGGCGGCCAAGCAGAGGCACGCGGGGGCGGTACAGGAGTGCGTTGAGCCCTTGCGTCAGCTCTCACGTCACGTTCTTCCACTCCACTTAACGTCCATCGGCTCCGAACTGACGGCAGTGGCACTAAAGTACAGGAAAAAATGGACTAAGGGCAAGAAGGAGCCACAAACTTTCTAATGGCAGATAGGGATTGTGAACTTTTATAATGGCCAGTAGAAAATTGACTCCTAGATCTTTGCCGTGGCTGCGCCTCAGCGGACGTCGTGCGCAGGTCCGGCGGGTGCGTCGCAGGGCTTCCTCGGCTACGCAGCGTCTGCCCGATGTGCTCCACTTCCGCTGCCACCTCTCATACCTTTGCCCCCTCTACCATCTCTGCCACCCACCCACGGTCCCATCATCTCGTTCTGAACATCCCACGTGGAAATCCCACACAAATGCTTGGATTTTTTTTCTCCCGTCGCCGCCGCTCTCGTGATTAAGATTTACAGAGCCCCGCTTTTCCCATAACGCAACTCCCCACCGCGATTTCGAGAACGCGGCCGATTTTGCAGCCTCTGCCTGCCCCCGCCTCCTCCCGCCTGGCCGGCGCTCGCTCCTGCCCTGCAGCTCCGCCTGCCCCCGCCTCTTCCCACCCTCCCGGCGGCTCCTCCCGCTCGGGCGGTGCCTCCTCCCGCTGGCTCCTCCACGCGGCGGCCCCTCCCGTTGGCCCTCTTCGTCGGTGGCGCCCGCTACCCCGCCCCAGCGGTGCCGCGCCGCCCTTACCGCGCGAGGGCCCGCCGCCCCGCCCTCTCCCCGGCACCCGTCCCCGCCCCGGTGCCCCATCCCTACCGTGCCGGCACGTCGCCTCGCCCTGCCCCGGCAGCCCGGCCACCCTCCTTTGACAAAGTATGTACTTCTTCGATGCTCCACTTTTCTAATCGGGTTCAGGTTTGATTGAATCTATTTCCATCCACTTTAGTATCTGTTGCCATCAAAATCTGTCTACATGAAGCTGAAATCTTAACAAGTTTTCACTTTTCGGTTTTCAGAAGAAATTGTTTTAACAAAATCTAGGCTCTCGCTGGTGTCTCTTTGCGTTTGCCCCTGGTGATCGGCAAAGGTTGCTTCTGCTGGGGCTACAGCTGCAGCTGATCATCCGTACAGGCTATTGTTGGAAACAATCGGTACAGGTTTCTGATCCGTATGACTCCTCTGCTTATTTGATGCAATTGATAGGATGAATTAGTTATTCATGGATGCAATTTAATTTGGCGAGCACTCTTGCAGGCCGAGTGGTTTGGTGCTCGCACGTCAATTCTTCAACACATCAACAACCGTTGGCACTACCCATGGGATTTGGTGCTGTCCCATCCATAGCGTGAGTACTACTCTCCTCGCTTTTACATGTGAATTGAAAATATTTATTTATATTTGTTTGGGTTCTGAGTGCTACTAGCTGAATTTTACCCTAAGGACATCTCTAGCAATTTCTAACACATCCAGTTCTACTGAACCACTGTTGTATCTCTATGCTTGAGTGGTGAAGCATGCAAGTTCTATTGATTTAGTAACAAATTGTTTTACAAACAGATTATAGAAAGGCTTTCACCTCTCTCCTCCTCAGATTCCTTACACATGATGTAGGAGTATAAAAAAACAACGAAGGAAAAATATGATACGATTCAGACATAAAAGAACCTTGATCTTTTATACTTGCAATTCAGACCTGCAGCTTATTATATGCAAAGCATTATTAATGTGCACATGTCTTTTTTGCTGGTTTTCGCGTATGCAGGAAGCAACAGGACTGTTCATGAGTGACTTCTTGCACATTTGTTGACATCCCCAGGAACCATGGCACGTGATGATAGGAGTTGGATGCGAATGCCTAGGTCCTCGGATGAATGGCAAAAAAGATTTAAGGAATATTTGGATAGTATTTTTGAAGGAACATATCAAGGAGAAACTGCAGCATGTCCTTGCCCAGGATGCCGTAACCTGTCTTTCCATTCTCGTTTTATTGTTCAAAGCCATGTGATTAATAGAGGGTTTGACGAAAGTTTCATCAAAGGGGAAGGCATAGGTGATTATGAAGAAGAGGAGGACATCGATGGAGTACTTGGGGAGACAGGTGATGGTGCTGGTATTAATGAGATGCTTTCGACACTAATCAAAGGTGCTATACATGGAGAGATCATAAGTACCGATGAAGAGCCTAATGAAGAGGCCAAGAAGTTCTTTCGCTTATTAAAAGAGGCCGAGAAAGAATTGTACCCAGGCTGCAAGGAAGCTACCAAGTTATCTTTCATTGTCAAGCTATTCCAGATCAAGTGCATGTTTGGTCTGAGTGACAGGGCTTTAGGCGCAGTACTTCATTTGTTTTCGCTTGTGCTCCCTGAAGGACACTGTATTCCAAACACTTTGGACAAAATACAAAAGGTTGTTTGTGATCTTGGCCTCGACTACCAGAAGATACATGCATGTGTCAATGATTGTGTGCTATTCCGAAAGGAATATAAGAACATGGATACATGTCCAAAATGCTGTGAGTCTAGATGGAAAACATCTGCTGCTGATGAAAGGGATGAGGAGAGTGGTGATGGTTCAGCCAAGAAGCGTGCACCACGCAAAATCCTAAGGTATTTCCCTCTTACTCCTCGTCTTGAAAGGCTATATATGAGGGAGTTGACATCTGGGCAAATGAGATGGCATAGGGAAGGTTTGATTAGTGATGGTAAAATGCGGCACCCTGCTGACTCTATGGCATGGAAGCATGTAGACAACATGTATCCAGAATTTGCATCATATCCTCGCAATGTAAGGCTGGGTCTTGCATCTGATGGTTTCAATCCATTTGGGATGTTGAATGTCACATACACCACATGGCCAGTGATCCTAATATCTTACAACTTGCCTCCTTGGTTGTGTTTGAAACAGTCGTATTGGATGATGTCAATGTTGATACCAGGGCCAAAGTCGCCGGGAATGAACATAGATGTATATTTGGAGCCATTGATTGACGAATTGAAACAACTGTGGTTTCATGGTGTCAGGGCGTGGGATGCAAAGGTGAAAAGGAATTTCACTTTGCGTGCAATTCTGTTATGGACAATTATTGACTTTCCAGCATATGCGATGTTATCTGGTTGGAGCACGAAAGGCAAGTTTGCATGTCCGTACTACCATAAGGACACTGAATATTTGTGGTTGAAATTTGGGTGCAAGCATTGCTACTTGGGCCATCGCCGATGGTTAACATCAAACCACAAGTGGCGGCGGAACAAGATTAGCTTCAACAATAAGGTTGAGACTAGGGAAGCTCCAGTTCCGTTGACTGGTGCTCAGGTGCTACAGCAGCCTGAAAGTTTTGCACAGGTGCTCAGGTGCTACAGCAGTATGAAAGTTATCTTTCTTGGTGAAATAGCCAGGAGAAAATGGGAAAAATCACAGCTGTCTCATTTTTTCCCACTCATCACTTTGAGACATTGCCCTTAGGTCATTCTTCTTCTCATACAAGCTTTGCAAGGTTAAAAAAGAGGAGGCAAATCTGGTCACACCTGGCCTCCTTGATCAAGTGTGCTCTTGAACCTCTTAAGCTTTCCAATGCCTTCAAGCATTAAGTTCAAAGTGTGAGGTATACATGAGCTCCAAAATATGTTAGGCCTCTTCACAGACAACAAATTCTTTGCTGCCATATTGTTTGAAGCATTATCTGTGACTACTTGTACCACCTTTTCAGCATCTACTTTCTCAATACAGCCATCCACATACTCAAAGATTAGTTCTCCAATGTGGGATTCAGCTGACACCTCCTTTGATTCTAGAAGACTTGTACCAATGCTACAATTGACACACAAATTTATTATGCTTCTCCTTTTTTGATTTGTCCATGCATCAGTCATAATGGAACAACCACTCTTGGCCAATTCTTTTTCCTACAACTTTACCAACTTCATTGTATTATCCACTTCCTCAAGCAGTAGCTTCTCTCGGAGCTCATGTTGATTTGGTTTCTTTCCACCAGGTCCAAAGCGCCCAGCAGCTTCTAATAGCTCTCGGAGCTTTTTAGTATTGGTGGGGTTAAGGTTATAAGAAGGAACAGATCCAGCTCAGGACATCCTGCAGAAACATGAAGGTGCTGGGGAAGCTGCGGGCTGGTGCTGGCAGCTCCATCCGGGTAATTATCCTGAAAGAAAATTCTTGTTTGCTAAGTTATTTCTTTGGTCTTGCTTACCATGGGGATTGATTCCAATCTGGAGAAATTAATGGTCCAGGCGAGATGACAAATCCTGGGTTCCTACAAGCTGTGCACTTCTGGATACGATATTGAATGCAGAAATTTAGGGGAGGTGTCCTGCTATTTTTGCCCTCCGTAATCTAGATGGGAAATTAATAAAGTAAAGGGTTGTAGGCCTATGGTTTAGAAAATTAGGAGTAAAGAAACGTATGAGTTTTGTCCTTAGTCTCACACCGTTCTCGATTAAACCCATTGAGCCAGCAAAGGATGCAGCCTTAAAATTCTAGGCATGTCTCTGGTCATGTGCGAACTTCCAGTATGCTTTGTGTTAATTCCATTAGCCACAAAGAAGCAAAGGGGGGAAAATAGTTTGTAGTAATTTTTTTTATGTTGACCTGTTGCCTGTACGTATGGGGTTATCTATACTGTTTTTTCTTTAGTATAATTCTGGGGCTGCTTTTGAGTGTGATCTGTTGTTGTTTAGGTAGTGGTGAATTAGAGAGCAGAAACTAAACCTCTACTCAACGTGTTACATCGAGTCATCAAGGCAAGTGCATGACAGGACTACTTGTGCTGTGACTGTTTTGCCAACTGGTTGTTTCTTGAGTTTTCCTAGTGATCTATTCATGGTTGGTATTCACGATAGATTCAAGTTACAAGTTTCATTTAAATTCAATTCAAGTGCCGGTGGATCCGGTTGTGCAATTTGATTCTTATATTCAGGTTCCTGTAAGTGCCGAGCCCCACTTGCTCGGCTTTATTGGTAAATGCTAAGGAGAATTCAGGTGTTGTCCGTTTTAGACGGAAACTACTATTTCATCGATGTCCTCAAATGATTTTTCTTTGATTCATGTCGTATATCTGTTTCTAGTTCTGAAGTGTGCTTGCTGAGTATTCTTACTCACCCTTGTTTTTATTTGTTTACTCACCCTTGTTTTTATTTGTTTTTTAGGTACCAATTGATTGCGGCATGCATGGGCACCGCAAGTAGCTCACCTTGTTGAGCACACACATATATAATTCTTTTGTTCAACTCATATTAGTGCAACTTAACCTGTTAGTGGTCAGTCCAGTTGAAATTATCGATGTGGTTGCCAATGTTTTCGGATGGGTTGGTTGTTTATTCTATGTTTGGGGTTTGGGCTGTGATGCTTGGTGATTCATTTGTGTCTTATTATCTATGTGTTCTTGATTTCGGACGGCTGGTATACAGGGGAGACTCTGCGGAAATTCTCAGTAATTAGTTACATTTAACGGCAAGGTGTGATGCTTGGGTTTTTATATGTTTTATTTGGTAGCGCCTAGCTGTGTGATAGTTGAGGCGTTATAGGCAGCGATAAGTCCATCAAGGTTGTTTGGCTCTTGGAGAACCAATGACTGCCAGGTTCTTCGCTCTGGAGGGCTGTTCTTACTCCCCCTTCACTTCATCATTGGTGACGGCCACACCGCTAGAGGACCACTGCCGTACCATCCTCATTGGTGTCAGCTCCATCCTCCAGTTGTCCACCCAACAAGCTATGTAGATTAATCATCATAGATGTCCTTGTTGGTATGTTAGCTTCCAGGGAGAACACCATGTTGAGGGTGAGAAGAATTAACGAAAATCAGATAGCACTACAGAACAAAGTGAAAGACGGAAGTGTTATATTATAATTTGGAGGTTTGCTGAAGTCATGGGGTCATTTATTGTTCTCAAGGCTTTTGGTGATGCATCTCACGATACAGAGACCAGAATGTTCTACGGGCATGAGACACGACCATGCAACCATGCTGCCAAATCAAGAGGGGTAGAGCTAGCCCGTGCGGGGAAATATCTCGCCATGGCATGGCGGCCCGTCGTGGCCAAATATCAGAGGTGGAGCTCGCTCTTCGTGCCGTCTTGCCATTGCCGATGCTGGCGCCTAAGCAGAGCCATGCCGAACAGAGTCAATATGGGCCTATCTATACCGTTGTGACAAAATATTTTCCTATGGCCCATAAGAAAATATCGCCTGCCTCCCTCTTGGCTCGACGCATGCCTATGTCGCCTCGACGCCTCACTCTCGGATCTCGCACACGCCGCATCGCCTCCGTTGTCTCCGCTCCCAATCCCCACCTAAGATAGATCTCGGTTCTTTTTTTAGCTTATTCATGCATTGATCATATTTGAGCCTATGCGTCGCTGGCTACTCCATTTCTATTTTAGTATACAAGCATTGATCTTAAAACGTATGTTAGTCAGAAGGAACTTTTTTACTTAGGAGTATCTTATCAACAAGTACATATAGATCATTTGAGCCATTCCATATGGCTAACCTTTAAATTGCAAAGAGAAGTAACAATGAAAGGACGTCAAAAGAAAGGATGGATCTAACAAAAATTTCGAAACTCGTATGCAAAGATGCATATATACGTCATTTTGCCTGTCCAACCAAACGGTGACATTTACATGAATGGAAGAAAATCTTCCTTCTGGCCATATTATTATCCATGACCTTTGGTAATACATGACTATTGCAGAACCTATTTTTTCATTTTTTATGAGTCGTTTTAAAATTGAATAAAAAAATTGGCCATAACAAGGCTCAAACCCTGGTCGTCTGGGACACAAACAAAGTGTTTCACCATTGAGATGAGTCGACACTGATTTTCATATTGCAACGAATTTAATGTTTTGTTGCGACACGAGCGGCCTCTTGACATATAATCAGTAGTATAGCATCACATAGAGAATCGTAGTAATAAATCTTAATTATCACAACTTAATTTAAATCGTGTCCAATAGTACATACTTATCGCAACTAATTTATTGTACCATAACAGCGAAATTCTTCCCGTTGCAATATTATCGACTTATCACCACAAAAAAATAAATGGAGGCAATAGTACTTACCTAACGCAACGACTTTTCTTATATTATACCACTAAATATATGTCGTTGCGATAATGCTAAATTTTGCTACCAAAATATAAATGGAGGCGAATAGTACTTACCTATCGCAACGACTTTTCTTATATTATGCCATTAACCATATGTCGTTGTGATAATGTCAAATGTTGCCACCAAACTATAAATAGAGGCAATAATATTTTCCTATCGCAACGACTTTTCTTATATTATGCCATGAAACATAAACCGTTGCGATAATATCAAATTTTGCCACCAAAATATAAATGGAGACAATAGTACCTACCTATAGCAACGAAATACACCAACACGAATATTCGGTTGCGAGCTTAGACACTTATTGCAACCAAAAACAATTAGGAGGCAACAACACCTACCTATTGCAACTATGCTTTTGTAATATTGCAACCACAATACTTTTGTTGCGATATCGCTCACATATCGCTACCAATTTAAAATTGGAGGCAATACGCCATTCTATTGCAATGAAATATTAGAGAATCACAACGAAAAATATTTGGTGGCGTTATTGTCCACATATTACCACCAATTTTGTAAATGGAGGCAATAGCATCCTCCTATTGCACCCAAATGGCATGTGGTTGCAATGTGTTTGGTGGCATTAAGGGTATTTTTTAGTAGTGGCATTGGACTACTTCAAACGATCCGAAAGGATGATGTTCTTACTATGATACGAGGTTAGCTTTCTGCTAGAGTATTTCACATCTTTAGTAGTTTAGCAATAATATTCTGAGATGTCTTTAACTATTGTGCAAGTAGTTTGAGTTGTTCAATATTAAATTTTGAGGGGTGCCGTTGTATTTGTTGTTCTAGGGTGGCAGGGCCTCTAAACGATAGGTATGGGCCTGCTCCAAAGATATAAAATGGCATGTCCTTACCAGATTCCAATGAGTTGGCCAACCTCTAGTGAGAATAAAGGCGCTGCATTTCCGTAGCCTGGTAAGATGACAAGGCACACTAGTACTAGAAAGACTCCACTGCGTTGCTTAGCCTTAGTGGTGCATAAGATTTTCCTGGCCTGGTAAGAAGACAAGTCATAATAGGAATAGAAAAAACTACGGTGAGTTGTCTACTCTAGTAGCAACAAATGTTGCATGCTTCTTCTAGACTGCAGCGAGTTGTCTAGCCTAGCAGCAATAAATATTAATGTACTGCAAGGGATAGGCATCAACTATAAAAATGAGAGTATTCGTCTGTACCGTTGGACAATGGCAGCCACGATGAGATGTGATTCCACTCAATAAATGCATGATATGTGACTTAGCTTGGCTTAGAACACCTTTTTCCAAAGCATACACATCCACATCCAACCAGGTCCAATAGAAGATAGGTCACCAAATGCCACCTTTCATGAAAGGACCTAGTAATCCATAGGTTACATATGGGATCCAAAGCGCAGTGGTATGCATGCCTACTAGTACACCAAACATATGTGGGTTCGCCCGCATTCCGTCCAAAGTATGCTTGTATGCTTTATTCAATAAAGGGGTGGTCCGCACAATTAAGCAATCCAAGCCAAGTCCCCTATAATGCATTCATTGGGTGCCATCACCTTTTAGCCAGCCTATTTATTATCCAATGGTACAAGCCAATTCCCTCCCATTTTTAGACTACGTGCGTGTGAGTCCAGTGACCTTCTGGTACAGCCACGTGCAGTTGGTGGGATTTGTTAGATCAAGATACAGGGAAGAGGGTACACAAGACATCTCATGTATGCATCAATCAGTTCTCAAGTAGCCAAGGTAGGCATATGGTCTAACCCATTTTTTGAGCTAGCTAGGCACAGTTGCAAGAAAACAGGACAGCCTTCCACTGTCATGCCATGGACCATCAATTTATTAGGGTCTTCATGTTTGTCATGTTTGTTGGCAGTGGGCATGCTGGGCTACTTCTCCCTATATAAGGCCTCGTTTGAATCCTTTGGAATCGTAAAATCCAGCTTATAGAATCTGCTAGAGTCTCCAAACGGGATAGATTGTAAACCATCCTGTACAATCCATAATGTGTAGATTGTGCAATCCGGTAATCTAGGGAAACCTAGCTTGCACCAGATTGTGCAGAGGAAATGACCAAATTGCCCTCGTCTTTTCCTCTTCAGCTTTGGGCATTAAAAGTGAGGGTATTTTTGTCATTTTGAAATGTTTGTGTACAATGAACAGATCGAAATGCTCAGGGATCCAAACATCTAGCTATCTTCAAATTTTTGCAAGCCTAGCTTGTGGAAGCTAGCTTTTACAAGCCAGCTTTTAAAAGCTGTCTGCATCCAAACGCATCCTAAGTGTTGCGATCCCCTTCTTCCGTTGCGGTGCAGGTGCAGCTTTACCTTTGTTGTATCCCCTCATTGACTCATGCACCAGGATCCTTGATAGAGGTGGGTTTTGGTAGCACGTGAGGCCTTTCTTGTTCGCTATTAGAGTAATCAGGTTTACACAATGGACATTGCTGCCTGCATACGTGAATGAATATTGTTTACGATTGGGTAGGTGGTAGATGAAGGCCATGTGTAGTGTTTGGCCTTTATTGTTTGTCGGTTGTGAAGCGCACCTAAGAAATATGCATGCTTCAGAGGAGGCCACTCAGATTGCATTACATTGGACTGATAATTTTTTCCACACAAAACAATCTAACTAAATACTACCTTGTGAGTGTTTTGTTGGACTAGGATTTTTCCCCTTGGTATCCTTATGCAGATTGGTTTGTGGTTTCTATGTAGGCACCACAATGTTCCATGGAGGGTGCCACTGGTAGGAATACATAGAAGAGGTCCCGATGAAAGGCCCACTCTGTGGAAGGTGTTTTTAGACAAGTTTCTTTCATTTATCTCATGTGGTTCTAGTATATATTGTATAGTGTTTGTATGTGCCTTACGCACCGTTGTTGTTGCAGGATATGTCACATCACCAGCTTCCAGTATAAGGGAAAGGAAACAACTACGTAGGTCCATTTTACGAGCTAAGAATAAAAGTAATTATCGATGTACCTTTTATCAGTATACGTGTATATGCCGAAAAAATAGTGCTTCGACTTAGAAATCTATGAGGACTTAGGACACTCTAGGCTGCTAGGTTCCGTGGCAGATTTGCTAACATTGGCATAGGTGTGTTTATAGGCTGTCTTCGGGGGACCATCCAAGGGGAACAGGGCCCTTGGAGGTCAAGAAAAGTGCAGAGAAAGAATGTGACTCTTCCCTGAGCATGTATATGGTTCACACTCAATTTAGAACAAATAAATAAGCAGTCTATAGTCTATCAATGTGGTTGTCCGCCGTATGAGTCCGCGAAGGACCGATCACATTGTCCTCCCAATTAAATCATGATTTCCTTTATGTAGCTATTCCTTACGAGACATCCAACTATGGACATCCTGCCCATGAGTGCCAGTATTGTGGTGCACAGTTTTGGTATCAGGAGCGCGTAAAAAGAACATATTCGAGCGAAGGTAGTTGTGTTCGTTTTCATCTCTGTTGTAGGGTGGTAAGGTTGGCTTGCCTTTCCTAAAGGAGCCTCCTGCTTTTCTAGCTGAGTTGTTGGACCGTAGTGGTGGCATTCTGTCTAAGTATATTCTTAAATCTATATGGTCCTACAATTCCATGTTTGCTTTCACATCGCTGGGTGCTAAAATTGACAAGGGTGTAGGGCTGTAGGCCATATGTGTTCAAAATTAATGTCCAAGTTCATCATCGGATTGGATCTTTGCTGCCAGATGAGGGTAAATCACCAAAGAATGCACAACTTTATATTTATGACACTGAAAATGAGGTTCAAAATCGAATTTCTATCTTTGATAGGGATAGGGGTTGTGACAAGGACAACGAAGTTAACAAGAAGATTGTCGACGGTTTAGTGACGATGTTTGATCAAACAAATGACCTGGTGAAATCATTCAGGGCTGCTAGGGACCTACTTGTCCAGAATAACTCCCAACCCCTGCATCTTAGGCAGCTGAATGATAGGTCAAAGACTAGTCCTCAGTATGGTGCGCCAGTAGGGTCTGAGATAGCCGCTCTGATTGTTGGTGACTTCACAGAGGGAAAAGATCCCGTGACGTAATAGTTCAGGCTAGAGGTGGTGGCTTTAGGAGAATTAGCAACCTTCATTCCAATTATATGGCTCTGCAGTACCCTGTTCTTTTTCCATACGGTGAGGACTTCAAGTTAAAGATAAAATATAATCCATCAGGGGCATTGAGGGTAAAAACTAGAAAAGAGGGTTATCCTACCTAGCTAGCTTTACCGGGAGTAAAAGATATATGGTGCAGAACTATCAAGATGCAATGGCAATTTGTAGGTTCTATGGGCCATCGGACCTATTTATCACATTCGCATGTAACACGAAGTGGCAGGAAATAGTTGGTGCTCTTGCATTCATACCAGGACAAAGACCTTGTACTAGACCAGATATAGACCTTGTACTAGACCAGATATAGTCAGCCGAGTTTTCAGGTTGAAGGTTGAAGAACTTGTTTCTGTGCTGAAGAAAAGTGTTTACTTTGGAAGGGCACGTGCAGGTATTATCTCATGTTCCAAATTAACATCATGAATGCATAGGGGTAGTTAGTAATTAGCCAGCTACATATTAATCTTCTTTACTGGGTTGGTGTGGAGAATTACTGATATCCCATACAAGGCCATCGGCAGTTCAAAATCAGCCTAGATAGGTATCTGTTGCTTGCTGTTTCTGAAATCCTTGAGTCTGGCCTACCTACCATCCCCACCGTGTGCATATCTTAATTAACGTTTGCCTTTGCCATTCATGCCTGCCCTGTCATTTTACTGGGTGTGACAAGACCGCTTCTGCCCCTGCAGCCGAGGCACATAAAAACCCACGCTTAAACTGGCGTTAGGCTATGGGCAATGGCGTGACTCAGACGGTTTCTCAAAACTATTGTTTGACTATAAATGATGCATTATAGATAGAAAAAAAGACAGTTAAAATAATGATAGGAAATGAGATTTGAAGAGTTCGCGTTAGAGAGAAAACTTAGTAGCATAGATGCATAAAGGTAGGTAGCAGCTATACAGATAACCACTAGTCGTTTCTACTTTTGTATGGCCTACAGATAATTACTTAATATCTTATATGGAGACCTCAGCAACTTGTAGTTAAGGTAGATAGGTACCTACTGTTGCCATTTCTGAAATCCTTGGGGCTGGTCTCCCTGCCATCCCTACCATCTGCATGCCTTAATTTACATTCACCACTGGTTTCGAAGCGTGCTCTCCCATTTCCTTCGGTGTGGAAAGGCAAGCTTCTGTGCTTGTAATAGGAACGGATAAACACCGCCCTTTAACGTGTAAGGGGAACCAATATATTGCATAGTGTGTGCAAGGACTATTGTTGCATGGTAAGTGTATGCACTGTTGTGATGGTGGGCAACCATTGGCTATATTGTACTGCTCTGTTACGTTCTATGCATGCCTGTAAATAGGTATGGAATTCAGTAATATATACTATTGAGTTCCAGAAGCGAGGTCTTCCTCACGTACACATTTTGGTTTGGCTTCAACGTAAGATCAAACACCCCCACCCCTGCTTTATTGATTCAATTATTAGTGCTGATATACCTGATAAAGTTTCGGATCTCTTGGGTTATAGTCTTGTTGATGAGTTCATGGTGCATGGTCCTTGTGGAGAACTTAACAAAAATTGTCCATGTATGACGGATAATAAATGCTCCAAGGTTTTCCCTAAAAGCTTACCAGCAAGCCACAGTCCTTGGTGTTGATGGATTTGTGCGGTATAGGCGTGCTGAAAAGGGTAGCTACGTAGAGCGCTAAGGTGTTAAGCTTGATATTCGATTGGTTGTGCCTCATAATTTGTGTTGAGCACCAAATTAGACATGTCTGCCACTAGCTGCTCAAGGACAGGACAGTCTGGTATTGTCGAGTCCGAGACTGATCCTATGGTTTGTACGTGATCTGATTGGATCTCAACTTGTACAAGAGTCTAGATCTCCCTCTTGTAAATATAAAGTGATACGACCGATTGAGGACATCACCAATCGAACCAATCTATTATATTTTACTTTACTTTCATGTTATCTCTATTTTTAAACCCTAGTTCTTCTTCTCCTTTCGTGTTGTTCGTCCTCTGACCTCCACGACTAGGGATGGTGCCCTAACAACTTAGGGCACACCGCTGACATCCGCGTCCTGACTGGGTCCATTCCAGGTGAGGCCATCGACGGTTACTTTACTAGTTTGCTCGTAAACTAGTTGTTCGTCGTCACGTAAGTACAATAGTTATCCTTTGCTGGTTTACTCGTAAACCTCGCCGTTTGTCACCATGTAAGCAGTGATAGTTATCCCGGACCACTTGCCTGTACCGGATAGTCCGACGCTAGCCACCGGACAATCCGACGCACCAGACAGTCCAGTCTGATCCCGAGCTGACTCGTCCTTCGCAGGAAGGCTCCTAGGGTTCATCAGTATTTTGCGTGAATTAGTGTTAATCTACTTTTTGGCAACCCCGCTCGAGAACGAGATCGTTTCGGCTTCATTGCAGCCAAATTATTTCTACCCTGGTATTTATCCAATCTATCTGTTATTTATTTCTACGCCGCCCTTATCAGATCAGGCCACAAGGCCGGCCGATCATACTGCTTGCATGCTGTTGGTGCGTCTGGCTGCAACCCACACGTCAGTTACATCTATCTGTTGGCGCTGTCGCATCAATCCTCAAGGTCGATCGTGTTGCTCGTGGATCGATCGATTCCATCAGACCTGTTATTGCTTGCCTGCTTGCATCTATCAGCGGCCGTACACAAGATAAATTAAGCATTCAAGGCCAACGTACGTGTGAAGTTGAAGATTTGCTAGGCGATAGAATTATCGATACATAGCGCTACAACCAAATTACTACATCAGGCCTAAGGCACTGGCCGATTATTACTGCAGCAGGTTCATCACCAAGGTGTGGTCACATATATTTATAGAGTGTGGTCATATCTATTCATGGAGAGGTACCGAGACATTGTACCACAATACTATTCCGACGAGCCCGAGGCACAATTTGCAAATAAGTTCAGTGATTTTAATATTTATTTTGCAAATACCATAAACTTTCGTGTTGATGTTGCTAGTTATGATAGTAGGCATATTAGTCATTATTCAGATAATGCTTCTTATTATGCACATTGTAATTCTAAAAATTACATGCAAAGGCTTGTGTCACGTGATATGCATGCTTTGAGATTTAATGCTACTAGCAACGTTTAACACATATCGATGGAACAAGGTCAGATGCCGATGTATAATTATCGAGGCCAAACTAAGGCCGTCCGCAGTGGGCAGCTGCAAAGCCCACCCTAAAATTGTAGGGTCGACTCGACGCCCGAAGCGGTGTGCTGTATCACCCACCCTACCGTCCAATCGCCAGCCTCCTACTGCCAAATATGGGGTGGATCCTAGTACCCACCCTATTGCCTCTCTCTCTCCTCCCTGTGGCAAATGACCTCGTTCTTTCCGCAAGAAGGAGAGAAGGCCGTTGGTGGATCCACAGCCTGAGGAGAGGAGGAGGAAGAATGGAGAGGGCGACGACGACGCCAATCCGGCGGCGTGTGGAGGCCAGCGGTTGTGGCGGGAGGAGGAGAGGCAGTCGCGATTGCTCGATGGCGGCACTGACCGGGGCTCCATGGCGGCGCGACCAGGAGAAGAAGGGGGCAGCGGCAGCTGTGGATCTGGCAGCATGTGGAGGCCGGTGGCCAGTGGCGGGAGGAGGAGAGGCCATCGCAGTTGCTCGATGGTTGCGCGACTGGAACTCCATGGTGGCGCGGATGAAGAAGAAGATGGCGGTGACGACACGGATCTGGTGTCGTGTGGAGGCCGGGAGCCGTGGCGGGAGGAGGAGAGGCCGCCGTAGGCTGCTCGGTGGCGGCACGGCTGGAGGAGAAGCGGGCAGAGCTCATGGTGGGGGGGGAGAAGAGGCATTAGCGGAGATGGATAGGTGGCGGGGCCAGCGAAGGATGCCAGCGCTGGCTCGGGAGGGGAGGACGGCGGGGGAGGCACAGCCAGCGCAGGGCGGTGGGGAGCGCAGCCCAGCGCAGGCTGATGGGGCATGCGGGTAGATGCAAAGCAGTGGGCTCTGGCCGGCCGTGGGGATTGGATAAGGAGAGAGTGGGAGGGGAAGGGGAATATAAAATAGTAAAAAATGTGGTAGTTGGTATAGGGTAAATATTTAGGGTAGATATGACTACAGAGAGTTGTAGGATAGAGTAAAGAATCTTGCTGACCAGAACGGAATATTCCTTTTAAGGTAGAGAAATATGGTAGAATGAGTGCGGATAGCCAAACAAGATGAGTTCGGCCATTGGATGTGAAACATCTCATGATAAGAATAATCATTCGGCAACATATTCACAATATGTGAGTTCATCACAGGTTATACCGGTGCATGAGAGAATTGGCCATGCTATTATTAGTACTTTGGTCAATTATTCTTAAGTGTCATATTCTACACAATATGGTTCTGATGTTCATGATTCGGTCTTTTATGCTACTACTAGTTCCAGTTGAATTAATAAAATTTCAGCACCATATTCGGGTCCTAATATTCATGATTCGGTTTCTTATGCTAAGTTAGCTTCAACCGAATTAATGAAATTTCAGCACCATATGCAACTTCATGTTCTCATAATTCGGCTTCCTATGCTTCTCATAATGTCAGCCTGGGTTAATGAGAATTCCGCACCTTATGTCAATTTTAATACTCATGATTCGGCTTCCTATGTTGCTTCTGACTCTAGTCGAATCAATGAAAAAAATCAGCAAGTGCATATGTGTCTTTGCTTAATTCGCGCCCCCCCCCCCCCCGCGCATACTGAAGCTTATTATGGATATTGTCCGCGAGGAGTTTTGTGAGCTTCGCTGGCATTTGGTTCAAGCTTCTAAATTTGTTAAGTTCAATGGGGAAGATAGCACGAGCACATGGGAGCATGTCGACCGATTTGTTGCAACATTAGGAGAAACTGCATATCATAGGAAATGTATTTTGTTTAAGTATCATATCATAGGAAATGTATTTTGTTTAAGTATTCGTTTACTGGGGAGTTGCTTCTCAATGGTATGAATCGTTATCTGATGATGAGATTCCTACATGGTCCCTGTTAAAGCAGAAGTTTCGTGATCAGTTTTCTAGTGCTACTAGATATGATTTGGATGTGAGTTCGGCTAATACAGTTGAACAAAATAATTCCTATTCCGAATCGGTCGTACTAGAAGAAACAGGTGTAGCTGTATAAAAGTGTGTTAAACATAAAAGGACAACTCAGTTTGATTTCTCTAAAGCTAAAGGACCCATTACTTTTGGCTAGTTCAATTTCGTGTCGGAGAAGACTAGTGATCATGTCGGAGAATGTGATATAATCAAACAAAGTTCGGTTGATGACGAGACACACCCTGTGTTTTCTCTTGAGCAATGGAACCCAAAATACGCTGGAGCTCCCGCTCGAGCAGCTAACCAAAGCAAAACCCATACATCGAACTGTCCAGTGGCTACCACCGGACTATCCGGTGCACTGGACTGTCCGACACCTACGTGTTAGCAGCATCAGGCCTTGATTCGACATCAAGGACTGTAGAGGCCTCTACACCGTTGTGGATCTAGAAGCTGAAGACAAGGAGGAGACTATGGAGTGTTGCCGCCATCGTCAGGAACGAGGGACGTAATTCGAGTGAAGCCTCCGCGCCTCTCCAATCTGTTTAACAAGGTAAAATTTACAAGTACTTTGCCTAATGCCCAATCTGGTCGTATGTATTCAGTTGATGAATCTACCAGTGATATTATCTTGCATAATTCTAAGAGATCGATTGAGATTGGTAATTTACTTGTTGAAAATAAAATAGATTCAAAAGGTGTCGGCCAAGATTCTATCCAAATTAGAAAGGTCGATAATAGTAAAGTTTTGGTATTTAAGTTTGATCCATCTTTGTTGCCAAAGCTTTTATCCTCTTGGTTTGCTCGTGGTAATCCTAAATCCAAAGGTATGTATTAAGAAGGCCGATGGTAATACCATAATTAGTTCTAGAACATCGTGCCGGAAAACCACATGTGAGTGTGTAGCTGAATCGATTAGTGAACCATCTCATTCATTTGCCTAGCTCGAAAGCCGTCTCTGCAAAAAGATCGGCTAAAGAAAATTAAGTATACTTTTGATTTGACTTTGAGTGATCATATATTTGATGCCTTGTTAGAGCATAGTCTTATCAGAGTAGTTGATCACTGAGTCATGGCATCACTATCCGGTCACGCATGCTGGACCATCCGGTGCAACGCGAGACTATCCAGCAGCCACTATCGGACTATCCGGTGGGGGCATGTTAAAACAGATGTGCCCAATATGCCAAATTCAAATTATTTTGGAGGTGCAGGTCGTGATAAACAGAAGGCTAAAGGCCAATAGTTACTTTTGAGCAACTTCTGGCTAAATATCTGAGGCAAGGCAAGGCAAAGGGTGTCGATCAAACCAGCAATGACAAGTTATCAAGGGCACCTTTGGATTCATCAAGATCACCTCCGAAGCACAAGTCTGGAGATTGGGATTGGCAAGGAGAAGATTTTCATACAGCAGCAACGCATCCTCCTTTTGGGCCGCCAATGCCAATGCAATATGGTTCAGCTCCGACTTACTTTTATTCTTATTCATCTTGGGGCTGCTATGATCTGAATGCATATTCTTCTTCATATTTTAGACCAAGTAATACATAGTATTCAGATCCTAGGAATTCTGATTTTGAAAAACAACCTTATAGCAAAGACCGTTTGTTTCTGAGAATTGGCCCGGAGCTCAAAATAAGAAAAGAGTGGTCAATCAAGTTTATGTGATGAAGAAGGATAATAGAAAAGATAAAAGTTCAAATATGAATTCCGCATGTTACGGAGCCGAATAAAGATATTAGATGCTTCGACTAGTAGTGCCGAAACAGTAGAAAAATTAGCCAGCAGTATTTCAGGCACTAAGTCTGAACCAAAGGAGTTTAATATGTTAAAGGTTGAAAAGGAGGTGCTGCTGTCGAAAACTAAATCACAGCCGAGAAGCCCACTCGGTTCATCAATATGGCATAAGAAGATACCTAGAGAAACTCAATACACAAGAGCTAAAGGAGAGAGGCATGGCAGTGGGTCCCTAAGGAGAGTTCTCAAGCTCAAGGCAGGGATGATGCTCCAGGTAGAGGTGAAGTGGAGTCAAACAAGAAGGAAGCAAGTATAGGATTCTCAGGTGAAAGGTTTGCGCCAAATCATCAAAGCTATTGGCCATTGCATTGTCCGTATTTCTCAGCTATGCCATGTATCAGTATGTCATGCAATTCATCCTAAGGTATGTTCGGTTACACCTCATGGCCTTATTTTAATCCATATATGTCTTTATATTATGGAGGGGTGCGCCCGAATTACTATGCATATGGATAGTTGCAATATGTTTGCTACTTATACGAGGCCAAAGTATTTCAGTTGTTGATAGTCATGTAATTATTCTCATGATGCTTACTGTGATTCACTTCGGTTATATTTATTCTTGGGATGAGCATGATCATAATATTTGCTTGCTACTATTCGGTTATTATTTAATTGTAGACTACATACATAGTCAGTATTGCCGAACAGTTTTAAGCAAATTATTCATTTATTCATATAGACAATACCTAAACTCAGACTTAATTTGGCTAATATGATCATCTCTCATGTGAGCAAATTATGCAGCTTCTAAAATATCGTTGCTCTCAGCGATTGGTATGGCCGATGAATTTTTTCCCATCATTGTGCTAAGTTTATGTCCCCAACCAAAGGGCAGGCTTGACGCTCATGGGGCAAGCCTGAGCAGTGTTGGCTAGTTCTGCCAACGCCGGACAGTCTGGTAATGGACACCGGACAGTCCGGCAGTGCACCGGATTATCCGGTAGTAGTCGCAGGATTATCTGGTATTTTCCAGTGCTCTCGGTTGAAGCTAGATATTAAGTTAATTAGCCCGTTGAAGGTCATGGTGGTGACTTCAATGCTCGAGCGGGCAAGTTTATCATAATGCTAGCGATTCGATTCATAGAAGTGTTGGCATTTAAGCCTAATATGATTTTTCTAATTTGGTTCAGATATTTTAGGATTGCGTGAAGATGGAGGTTATCCTAGTTTTGGTGATTTGCTACTGGTTTTTGCATGATGGTCATGATGTCTTTTTAGTAATGGCTGAATCATCAGTTTTGTCTTTATGGATGTTTAAAGATGACATTGCTATTTATCACATCCTTATAGACATGTGGGTTCTAGGATGAGTGACTTGATACTGTAAGCATCTGGTTATTGTGATGATGGGATAAATGATAAATCTAATTGCTACTGAAAAACCGATGCTCATGGTTGTCAAGTTGAAGGCAAGAGCTCAAGGTGAATATCAAGACACCAATAATCATATCAATGCGGGTGGTGAAGTAATTGTGATATCTCTCATATTTGTGAGTTGAGACCGATTATATTGTTGTCTTGGTTATCTTCTCTTAGTTGTTGGCTTGTGATGAGTTTATCTTGTAATGATACGTAGATGCATGTTTTCATCCATGCAGTTACATGCTTTCATGCTATATGAAAGAGATATTGTAGAGACCAGTTGACATTGTTTGCAATTGGTTGTTCTATGCATCTACTGTAGTTTGAGCAAGGATAATGTGGGAACAGAACTATAATTTGTTTGCCATGTTAATAGCCGAGATTGTATGTATACTCTGTCTTTTCTCTCACAAATCTTGCTTGAGTTGGGATGATAAAGTTTTCATCTTTATTGAAGATACAACATTGTAACTAATAAGGCTTCATCATTGACATGTAGCTGATGGTAAGTATTTAATCATCGTTCTTAAGTACATATGGTGCAAAGAATGATTTGGCTTGCAGGAAATTGAGAAAGACAGAGTTTATGGTTGCCAAAGCATATAATAAGAAGGTGAAGATCAAGTCTTTTCAAGTTGGAGATCTGGTGTGGAAGATGTTGCTGCCATTGAAGACTAAGGACGAAGGGTTCGACAAGGGGTCTCCAATTTGGGAAGATTATTCCAAGGTTTAGTCATCGCTTCGGGATTATTATGTTCTACGGTGTATGGCATTTCTCAAAAATATAGATGATGTTGGTGCTTTTAGTTGATGATTTTCACTAAAAGGCAGGGGCATGTGTTGAGCACCAAAATGGGCAGGCATGCCACTGTCCGCTCACCGGACTGTCCGGTGGGCAGGGCCGGACATTCCGGTTGCGCCGGACAGTCCGACAGACTGGGCCGGACAGTTCGTTATCGTCAAGCCCGAGTCTAATCTCGTGGTTTGTATACGATCTGATTAGATCTCGACTTGTACAAGGGTTCAGACCTCCCTCCCTATAAAAATAAAGGGATACGGCCGATTGACGACATCACCAATGGAGCCCATCTATTATATTTTAGTTTATTTTCATGTTATCTCTATTCCTAAACCCTAGTTCTTCTTATTTTATTTTATTTTATATTTCTTCTCCCTCTTCCGTGTTGTTCGTCCTCTGATCTCCACGATCAGGAATAGCGCCTTAGCAACCTAGGGCACACCGCCGACATCCGCGACCTGACGGTGTCCTTCCCAGGTGAGGCCAAAAATGGTTCCTTCGCTAGTTCGTTCGTAAACTAGTCATTCGTCGTCACATAAGTACGAGAGTTATCCTTTGGTGGTTTGCTCATAAACCTCGCCATTTGTCATTATGTAAGCGTGATAGTTATCTCTCGGGCACCGTTAGGGTTTCTCGAGCCACCTGCCCGTACCGGATAGTGTGGCGCTAGCCTCCGGACAATCCAGCGCACCGGAGAGTCCAGCGCCAGGCACCGGACAGTTCGGCGCTGACCCCGAGCTGCCTCGTCCTTTGCGGGATGGCTCCAGGTTCGTTAGTATTTGGCGCGAATTAGTGTCAACAATTTGGCCTTGCTGAAGAGATTTAGAGCACATATAAATTTGGAGTGGTGCAGTAAAACACATCTCATCAAATACTTATTCAAATACATCACCAAGGGACCAGATCGAGCTAGAGCAGTGATCAAGAGTTCGAATGCTGACATTTCTAAGAGCCATACACGAGGGCTCCATTGGCAGTAGTACTAGTACTGACCGGGTTGGTCCTACGAAAATAGATGACCAGATTGATGAGGTTAGAGAGTACATTGACTGTCGATATTTATCTTCGCACGAGGCTGTTTGGCATATGTTCGAGTTTGATATACACTATAGGACACCAGCTGTTAAGAGGCTGGCTGTGCACCTGCCTTTAATGAACAATGTTGTGTACCCAGCTAACCGGCCATTGCCTCACATTGCAGATGACCCCCGTTCCAAACAATCAACATTGACCGAGTGATTCTGTGCTACTAGGATGTTCCCGGATGCCCAGAAACTCACATATATAGAATTTTCAACTAAGTGGGTCTGGGACAAGAAAAACAAAGCATGGCACCCACGCAAGGAATCTAAGGAAATTGGGAGAGCCATCTGTATAAATCCTAACTGTAGTGAACGCTACTATCTCCGTATGCTCCTAAATGTTGTGAAGGGTGCCATGTCCTACGAGTGCCTTCGAACTGTTGATGGTGTTCTGTATCCGACCTTTAAAGATGCTTGCCAGGCTCTTGGCCTACTTGGAGATGACAATGAGTGGCGAGAGGCCCTTAGGGAAGCATCTGTCTGGGCATCAGCTTCCCAGCTGCGCCAGCTCTTTGTTACTATAGTGCTTTTTTTCGCTCCGTTTGTGATGAAGCCTCTTTGTTTGCTGAGTTCTATACTTATTTTACCGATGATATACACAATAAAATCCAGAGGATGCTACAATTGGCATTCTATAAGATTCCTGAACATCATCTTAAAACCATGTCTTGGTAGAGCTTGATAATCTATTCAGTAAGAATGGTGCCTCAACGACAGACCATGGGTTACCAAAACCTGATATGAACCTTTGTAGCAAGGTGAAAAAAAAATTTTTTGAACGAACGGCACGAGATTGTGCTTCGTTTCTATTGAAAAAGTAGAGAGTCAAATAGGAGCCCTGGGAGGCCCCCACAGCAGGTTACAAAGGAATTAAGTAATTACAAAAGGCGGAAAAAGTGCAACAAGATGCCTTAGCACCTGCAAGGCTCCACAATCTCGCCTCTGCCTTAATAGTTGCGATCAGGTCCGTCGCTGACCTCTCTCTTCTCTGAAAAATGCGAGCATTTCTCTCCAACCAGATTTGCCAAATGACCAAGAGCAGAAGGGAGCGTGTCCTTTTCTTCGGCACACTAGAGTAACCGATTGTGAACCACCATTGTTTGACTGAGTCAGAAGCAGACCAAGAGACCGGTGCGAGAGGGGCGATGGAGAGCCAATGTGCCATGGCCTCCCAAATTCTCCTCGAGTAGCGACACTGAATGATTAAGTGGTGAGCTGTCTCGGGCTGTCGCCTACAGAGCGGACAAGTGGGGTCACGTGGCCAACC